>JAJHTX010000001.1:2400000-3600000 GCA_032164295.1 Inonotus obliquus | reverse complement strand
AAAGCATACGTGGGTTTGACCTGTTCCCACAGACGGCACACGTAGAATCCGTCGCAGTCTTACGATTAGCCTAGAAGTGCGTAAAACCTTGCATGTGTTCTCCTGTATTGATTGATTTACTAGTCAGCTCTAAAGGAGATCGTGAGTCTCCACATAACTTGATAGTGTGTACCGTTTCAGTTTTAACGACTTGACATTGATTGGAGTATGTCACCCAACGTTCAATCAAGAGAACCGTCCCATCTGAACCGGATACGCTCATTTCAACAATGACTTGGTTGCTGAGGTCGTGGGTGGAAATTCGAGCTTTACGCGAATAATTACAGATCAAGTCGTTTAGACTCATCAATCCGTCGGTAGCTAACCAGTCCACAAGTGATACACATACAAAACACACGCCCTGATCTTCTGTAGCGACTCATGAAACTTGTCTGCCTCGGCTGAAGGGAATTCACATAGCTTCCAGATTTGCCAATCACTATCTGCTTTAAATGTTAGTCCAGATGGTCAAGGCTGGAGCTTGAACGCGATAGACGACGTCGGTTAAGCATTGGCATCTCGTGGGATCTTCGCGAGTCGAGGAGATGCCAGGGCCAGTGTAACCCAGGGACACGATTTAACTTGTTTTTCGCGGTTTAGCGACATCTAGCAACCCCCACCTCCGGGCGCAGCTGTCAGCTACTTGCCTCAGGCGAAAGAACCTGCTCCCGCAATCGAATCTCCAATCTCCATGGTGCAGGCGACATCATAGCCTTTTAGCGATGTTGATCGTTGAAACCGTGACTGTCCTCGACCAAATTGCTACCGACAATCTCACAAATGCCTCTCCAGATGCCGCTCGTATCCACAGTACAGAGCACCTCAGGTCCGAGTGTATCTCACATCAAAACGAAAAAAAGCAATCTGTTGAAAGTCGGTTAAACAAGGCTCGAGAACAGAACTCAAAAGTAATTGCTGGGCACATCGCACACGAGCGTCCCGGGAAAGAGACTTCGACTGACTTATATTTGTTTCGATCGGCGCCACCAGGTAAACAGGTTACAGGCGCCAAGCGGAGTTAACCTAACTCTATTGACATGCAAAACGTTAGGTTGTCTTCCGAGAAATCGTTAGCTCGAGTGGAGTAGAAAATATATTGACTACGAAATCGATTACTAACCTCAATGATTGTAGTAATATCCAGCCACGTCAAGGATTCGCATGGGAAGAATTGATTTGATGATGGGACAGCATCCGTAAGCAAGAATAACGAAAGTCTCCTCCCCAGCCCGAGGACATCACAAAACTGAGCTCGGGTCGCACCCTCAACGTATTCGAGTTTTTTTCTATTCAGTGTCTACTCAAGTCATCGGATCTCGGGTGGAGACTAGAAGGAGCAAAGTCATTCCCCCTCTCGCACGCGGCCGACAAAAATGAATGGCTTCCGAATCAGAATCACATTGGGACCTGTGCTATGGAATGATGAAGTATGGATAGGCTCGTAAGGAATATCGGTCCGTAACGGAAGCAATTGAAAGGGAGAAGCTCATCCAATTCGTCATTTTGACCATTATTGACCACACCCAAAAGCAGCTTGACCACAGAACCGGAATACATCCCAAAGAGAACAAGGTACATGTAAGTATACAAATATCACGGATGCTTCCTGAGATTTGGTTTAACGCCCTGAAAGTAAACTCTTGTACGTACAGACCTCCTGTATCGTTCTATAAAGGTCGATCTTGGTCGGAATATAAACAATACAGCGCTCGGATACAACATAATCCCTTCATTGGCACCGTCCATCTCCACCCAGACGGGATCTTTGGACCAAAACTCATACTCAGTGCCAACATCTTAACCTTACAACACGCGGTCAGAATAAAAGTTGTTTGATCCTATAGTCACGGAGCTTGACCACTCATTACTCCACTCACTCACCTCGATACTTCATATCATCATATCATTCATCATTACAAATGGAACCTCCGCATTTTCGTGCTGCGGCACATCACACTTCTACGCCAAAATAAGGTCAAAGCTATATGCGTAATGAATGGTCACTCACATGACAACCCATGGACCACAGACATCATCAGTCCAGTAGGTTCATTGACGTTCAGCTGCTACCAGGACCAGAAATCATCAAGTCCAGAAGACTGAAGTTCGGGAACACCGATACTTCTTATTAGCTAGTCCGAGGTGTTCTCCCAAAGTCCAATTTTAACCACCCAAACAAGTCGAATCGGAGAGCTACCGCCATAAATCCATCGTGATAATCAAAGGAAAGGGGAACAAAGAAAAAACGTCGATCTTGTGGCTGGCAGACGATCTGTGGCTTTCCTATTTTGTGACCTTCCTATTTTGAAATCCTACCACAACCACGTGCATGCCTTTCGGTACCGATTCGAGATCGAAAGTTAACGACGGCCGCCGCTCTCTTCGCGTCTACGCGAGGATGGAGCTAAAACATTGTTCTCTTCTTCGCATATATGAAGATTTCAAAACACTTCGTTCTGCCTAGCTTCAACCCTCTTGATATCATGATCATGGCGTTTACGCGGAGTAGTCCACTTCGGTATCATACAAACCCTAGGCACTCTGCAGCATCCCCTAATCTCCCCATCGCAAGCAATCCAGAAACCCCGTCGTCCGAGAAAATCGTAGAACACTAGGAAGCACATCTTCAAGAGCTTCTAACAGCTACTAACGCGTCTTCAGTCTGTACACCTCCGCAACACCCATACTAAGTAAGGTCAGAATCTTCAACCTTTTGCTAGACTTGACTTGGCATCCTCATTACTTCCAGACCAGATGGTTTCACGAGGCCAAGAAACGGATCGGAAGTCTCCAGGCTTCTATCCATATTCTCGATATTGCATTGAGAACAACTTGGCATCTACTACGATTCCAAAGCAAGTTGAAAGGATTCATATGACCTTTTCTTTATTTCAACTCACCAAGAGTCTTTACTACGGCGGTTTTTCATTGTCTCGCCGATTTGAATATCACAACTAAAAAATCATCTCACTTTGATTGATCTCAACTACTACGGTCGGAATCCGGAAAAACAAGCAAATCCCGCTGGCAATACCCATGTGAAATATGCACGATACACGATACACCACGACGGTCTCCTTCAGGCAACCGTCTATCTATTCATCACCGCATCATAGTCGTACCACGGCACAGGCTCACGAACCACATGAATCACAAGCCGCACAAGCAGAACGCGAGAAAGAAACAAAACTCGCCTTTCAACCTCAGCCAGCCAAGTTGACCTCTATCTATTCAAACACAATCAAGACACAAATAAAGAAACGACGCATCCACAGCCATCATCCACTGTCTGATAAAGGCTCGGCTGTCAAACCCATCACCAATATCAATTCAATATTCATTTTCATTTCCCCCTTGAACCCCTCAATCTCAATACCAACTCGCGTGGACACCACAACCCTGGATTCGCGCAATAAACCGATAACCCAGCTAAATGGTCCATATCCGTCTTAGTCCATAACCTGAATTTCGAGAACAACTAGCACACCCAAAGGGTAAACAGGCAGGGATTAAAAATTACGATAAGTTCTTTCGATGTACGGTACGTATAGATGAGAGCCTGAGAAGACGAGTCACATACAAAACTCGTACGGTGCCTAAACGTAGGAGTTTATAGTACATAACAAGCACTATTGATGTGGACGAAGAAGAAAAGAAACGAAATGAAACAAAGCAAGAGAAGAAAGATGAAGAGGGTGTAGAGGGACCGGCTGGGAACGTGAAGATCCACAGACGTTATAGGACAGATCCACGATGAATAGTGATGTTTGTTGAGCGCTCATTGGTAACAACAAGGATGGGAAGTAGAAGTAGAAGAAGGAAGATGAGGGACAGGGAAGAGGGGGGAAGGGGACGCAGACGACGAGAGTCCGTAGTACACATGTAGAAATGATAAATATAAAGAAAGGTACCAAAAGAACTGCGTGTCATCGGCGGGATGGGAAACGATCAGAGGATTCTGACCCCCACGGGCAAAGGAAGCAAGAAGTGGCCCACGCGCTTTTCCCGGACAGGGAAAGATAAACGCTCAACCCCCACACTTGAGATATAGTGTTGCGGAATCCGGTGAAAGGAATCCACGAATTTGAAGTAGTGGGAGAGAGGGGAAAAGGAAAGGGGTACCAGAAGTTGGGAGTGCGTTTAAACTGAATGAACCACACAAAGAGGAACGCCTAAAAAGGAACAAAAAGGTGCCGCAGCGGGGAAAGTACACAAAACTGGGTGCTTTTTTGCTGTGAATGTGGTCGAAGGGAACCCGATTCTAGCTCCATCCGGAATCTACAGCAAAATCTGCCGAATCTATTCATTCCCATCGCGGGAAACAGTGTCATCCGCGCAATAGTCATCGTAAGCGGTCCAAATTCCCCGAAGCCCCGAGATAATCCGTATAAAACCCGTACGTCGAGTACGAGAACCGATTCCCGAAAGTGGGCGCCGACGCCGAGACCATCCAAAATCGACATAGAAGTCCCCAGTAGGTTGAAACAGTTTTCGAAGAGAGCGAGAAATTCGTAAGTACATCGGTCAGTCAACCGGAGATCTCATGAACTAAAACGGAAGCCACATACGTTGTTACTTATGATCGTGCTATATAAGCGGCAAACGCGGTAAAAGCGAGGCCGACCGATTGGCGTCGCAGTTTCGCGAGAATGTTTGATTGCGTTCAGGATAAGATTGAACGGGCCGGACCACGATTCGGGTGAACATTTCCGGCGAACGGGGGAGGTGGGGTCCCGCGGAAGTAGATGTACAAAAATATTATTTGCCATTTTTGTTTGCGATCGAGGAGTCAGAAGAGAAGAAATATATATGAAAAAAAGAAGCTCCGTCAGCGATCCATAATCCAAACAGTAGTATGAACAAGGGAAAGCCAAAGTTAATGTTGCAGAGATCCGATAGACAAGCAAATGTAATAATTATCCAATGCGCCGCAGGAGGTGTGAAACGTAATCAAGAAATGTAGAAGTAAGATGAGTAAGTAGGGAGAATGTGAATTTCGTCAAATGAGGGCAGCCTTGGTGAGATTGCCGCGGAGAGCAATACTAATTCGGTGGAGAAGACGCGCCAAGAGACCGATTGAGCAAAGATGAAAACGAAGGAGGCTAGACAGGGATAAATAGGGAACTCACTCTATACGTGAGAGTCCGATATACAAAGACAAAGGTCTTGATCAGATACCGTAGATAGACTATGAATGATGGAATCTACGTACCTTCAACAGCTGCCATAACAACTCGTAATAAGGCCGTGTCCGTCGCGTTTGTAAAACTTTTGGGAGAGGAAGCGGATTAGCAAGAGCGCCGCCAGTAGCGCGATTCGACAATAATCGGAGAAAACAGGATTATTCCTTACTGAACATAAATTTCCCGCTCGCGTGTTTGACCGGATTTTCGCGAAAGTTTCGTAAATCGCTGCCTAAAGTATTCACGACCTTGATTAAAGTTTCCAGGCTCTCCCTCGTAGTCCTTGTGGAAGGAAGTAGCATAAGATGGCCAAGATCAAAGGCTAAGGAAGAAGAGCCGACAAACTGGGAAATGGTTCTTTATATCAGAGGTTTTGATCTTTTCTTTGAAGATGTCTTCTTTGTTGAGGAATAAAATCTATAGTCCACATGTAAGGAGCGATATCACATCACGAGTTCAATGACTCACGATGGAGGTGTTTCGGAACCACTGTGAATGACAAATGGAGTCCCAGATAGTCATGGCATCCTGCATTTGATTCTAAGGACGCATCGCAGTTCAGTCAGCACCGTGAGATATAGAACTGATGGATGTCACGGCGCTCTCGGAGAAAAAAAGCTTACGGCGTCTTTGTCTTCCACCAAACATTGATCATAACCGCTCAAGCTGACAAGGAAGAGGATGGTTGTCACGTCCTGGAAACAGTGAATCCACTTCCGTCGCTCGCTTTTCTGACCACCGACGTCGACCATGAGCATCTCGTGTGATCGCAACTTGAACACCGTTTCGGTGATGCCGACTGTTCGCGCTTTACACCGGATAATGTCTTGTTCCGTCGGGTAGTATTCCCCTTTAAACACACGATCTAGGTGGCTAAAAAAGTATGGTAGACTGAAACGGGGATTAGTATCGATCAAAACGGAAAAATAGAACATGTCATACTTGTCTGGTAACGCCGCCTCGTTTCCCCGACTCCAGGCTGTTTGAACGACCGAGTTTTCCCATAATAATTTGAGTGGTTCGTAGTAATCAATAGGGAATGGTTGACCGTCCTTCACATCCGGAGGTTCATCGAGCATTTTGGAATACGACTCCATCTCCTCCGGAAGTTGCAGCTCCATGTCCTCGAATGCCTCGAGCACTTGCTTCATGCCTTGAGTGATGTTGCTGAATACCAGCTGGCGATAGAATTCGTATTCTTGCGGAGAGAAATGTACATCATGGATCAAGCGCATTTGCTATGAAAGCAGTACGAAGTAAGCAAGTCTGTTACAATGATTGTCCGCGGCCGACAAGTTAGCCGCTCCTTTGTTACAAGTCTCGCCTTTGTACACATATCGGCAGGGCAGTCATGATCAGCGGCCTGTTGGCACATACGCTATCAAGTGGCACTGGAGTAGGCCGCGGACACGATCAAAAGAAGAGCGAAACGATGACCTGCCTTGAGAATAGTCGACTTTCCAGAGTCACCAGAGCCCAAGAGAAGGACCTTTGTTAGGAAACAGATGGAGCGTCAGACGGAACAGTTTGATATCTGGAAGTGCGGAAGCACAGGAATAACGCACCTTTACTTGGTTGTCAAGCTTTGTTTTGGCCTCCCTCAGTTGTCGTTCCGCCTCACGGTGCCTCTGCTTCTCCTCCTCTGAGATTCCGCCTGCTGACGAGATACAAGCTCCCATTGGGACGGAAGACGAATGGTGTCAAAATACGAGAAACGGCGGTGCTAGAAGTGGAGGAGGAGAGTAATGAAGGACGAAGGTGAGGTGCTGAGAAGAGGGCTGATTGAGAACATGATGCATCAGCGAAGAAGGACGTCTATGAACTGCAATCAGGAGGAGGCATGTTGTTCTCACCCTTGGCCTGTAAATAGAACTGCAACCGCGCTGGCGCGTGTGTGTACCGTCGGACACGGAATGACCAGCGCCGCCAGTGATGGTGATGTAGAGAGAAGAGAGAAAGGTGAATAAGAGAAAGAGAAAGAAAATAGGAAGGATGTTGAAGGTACGAGACAGACAAGGAGGTGGATCGGTTGGGTTGAAGCGTGGACGCGGTCCCTGCCGCGATAATGGGTAGGGTCAATATAAAAACACAATTTACTTCTATCCGTGCGCTTATTTTGCTTGGATTTTCGTCGACACGAAACACGTTCGGGCAATATCAATCATCGTCTGCGACGTTGTTGTTCACCGACCTCGGAATATACGGAAGCGTCTCTTAGCCGACGCCTTCTCGTGGATCATTAATCCCGCCTTCCCAGCACAAGCCGCGACACTACAGGACTCAATATGTTCTCTGGCATTCAACAGTCGTCGCACTTGGCGTCCAAGCAACACATCCAACTCCGATATTGACCATCCATCCCGCCTTCCGTCGAACAATCAGCATGGACTAATCGCCTCTTCGTCGCCATTCCAGTTCTCAACGTGCAAAGTACGCTAGCACATATAAGTCCAGGTCGAGGTCTTCTTCCGTGGCGGCGATCCAACCGAGAAAAGGCACATTTCTCAGATGCTACATGGGGATAATGTGCGGAAGCACACTCTCTGGCAGACATTCAGAGCCGTTTCAAGTCTCAGCGTCGACAACAACCACCTCAACGCACGCCATCTTTCATATTTCGGTGTGTATACTCGCCTCGTAGTCTCTGCTCATTAATCTACTTCAATCTGTTTAGTATCAGGTACCGATAGTCACCTTTGTACCTTTCAAGGACAGCGGTTGAGGGTACTCTTCGCTTTAAAAAACTGTACGCTGGACATCAAAAGAGACTAGCCAATCAGAGTCAACCAAGGTGCTACCAATGGGCTTCAATGGGGAACGTAGCGAATGGAACCAAGAGAAAAAACTGGCGGCGCCTCGTCCGTTCGGCTTCACAGCGCATGATTACGCCCGACCGATGCCCAAGTGCTCCGATTGTCCAACCAGCCGACAAAGATTCCTCATGCTGAGGCGAACGACAAGTGATAGACAGATGAGCATCACCCCGATTGTTCAAAGTGAAGCGAAACTTATCCTTTCAGCAAGCGCTTGATTGGTCTCTTTGGCTTAATTTGACTGAACGGAACTTTCCAAGGGCAGAAGTTCTGGAATTTCCTCATATTCTGTCAACTTACACTGATCATATGAGGCTGTGCTTGGTCTCCTCCAACACAACGATTCCCAACCACCATCAACCTCTCCATCGACGCATACATACTTCTGCAATGTCTCAGATTTCGTCCTGACGGATCCCAACTTCACGTTCCTTCCGAGAAACCAGGGTCAAGTACTCATAATCACAATCATTCCCAGTAAGCCATCATCATCGGTTGGAATGATGTGTACACGTTTATCAAATCGCAGAATTCGCCTCCGAGTCGGCGATGCCACATGATTGAAAAACGAAATTCATATCAAGTGCGACACCCTCAATCCGGGGTCCGTAACGGAGATGCGATAACGGCCAAATTCAGTAAAAGTGTTGGTATCGCACCGATTGCGATTGTAAATCGATCAAACTTCCGCACGGCTACGAGACTCGGGACAGAAAGCTCTTTTTTTGAGATTATACCCCAAAAGGACAGAGCCCAAACCGTTGACGAGGTAGACAGAATGTACACATTCATCCACAACGCCTTTGACCGAGGCGCAGATCGACTGCCCCTGGCATTCAAGTTGAGGCATTCAGACTTTCCTCGTCGGACCCGAAGCAGGGTACCCTGCGATAACTACTAGTAATGGTAAAGTCACCATACCCATCAATGTAACTAGCATGATAAACAAAATAGAGTATAGCCAGTTAACAATTAAAGTACCTCGACGCTTAAACTGTATGATAAATGATTGTAGGTTCAAAGAAATTTCACATAGACTCAGAGATTCACAGGTCAGGTTAGCAGATCACAAAAGTAAACACCAATTTTGATTCCGTCAGGTCGGTATCTCAATTTCAAGCTCCGCAAGCGCGGCTGTCCATCTTCCGCACGTGATGCGCTAAAACCCGAAACGTCGATCCTAGCAACTTACAAATTTTCAACAAAGTCTCCCGGGCCGGCTTTCGTAAGTGTTCAAACTCTCCAACATTCCAACCACTCAAATCATGGTCAAACCTGCACGGAAGAGACAACGTCTGGAACAAAAGGTGCAGCCTATGGGATCTGTACAACATTTGGATGACGATGCAGAGAAAGATGACGAAGAAAGGAGGTTGGAGAGTATTCTATTCGGCACGGACTACAAACCTAGTGGGAAGGGGAAGGGTCGAGAGGACAACATGTTTCTTGTCATCTCGGATGAAGCAGGAGATGCAGGAATGGGACAGGATGGAGGGAATGCCATGGAGAATCTTCAAGATGCGGATGTGAGTAACTAATTTCAGTCAGTTGATCTTTAGTGAGACTTAATATGGGTTCCCATTCAGCTCTTCTTCATGGATGAAATACATTCAAACGCAAATGATACTGCGTCAAACATTGGCTTGAACTCCGATGGTGACGAGAACGAAGGAGAGGAAGAAAGCAACGACGAACACAATTCTCAATCCGAAAAAGAGAACGTAGAGCCTCAAGCTACAAAAGATACAACCGAACGCCCCTCCTACACCAGGAAGAAAAAATCAGCCTGGATAGACCCAGACGACGCAAACTTAAACGTCTCATTAGCAACTACCAATCGTCTACGAAAACTCCGTGACGCGCCAACGGAAGATATAGTTGGGGGACCACAATATGAAGCGCGACTTCGTCGAGAGTTTGAACGTATCAATCCCGCTCCAGAATGGGCAACAAAAGCACGGAAGAAAGTCCGTGAAGAAAAGAACCGAAGCAGAAGTAGTATCGGTGATGTCGAAATGGACTCGGATGAAGGACTTGACGAACTACTTACAAGAACAGACGGAGTTCTGTCTAATGAGAGGGGAACGTTGTTGGATAAAGGAATGATAGGAGTTGAGAGATTACGAGACGCAAACCAAAGTGCGAAAGCAGAGGGAGAGATCAAATCACTAGCGTTCCACCCTTCACCTCGAGTTCCAGTACTTATGACCGCAAGCACAGATAGGCGGGTCCGGCTCTTCAACGTAAGTTCCCCTCTTCTCTTATCCTTCCCCCGCTTTCACAATGACATTCACTCCATTCACACACCATTAACAATCATAACCAGATCGATGGCCACACAAACCCCCACCTCCAAACTCTGCACATACCGGACTTACCCCTCACACACTCAGAGTTCCATCCAAATGGTACATCTATCCTCCTGACAGGTCCCCGTCCTTTCTTCTACACCTTCGATCTCCAATCCGGGGTTACAACTCGTTCACCACGAGGCCTATGGGGTTCTAATCCATCTCACTTTTCTCAGAATCCCGGATTGGCGGACCTGGGCATGGAACGAGTTGCTTTTAACCCTTCAGGAACCATCCTCGCCATAGCTGGACGACGTGGATACATCCATCTCGTAGACTGGCGATGTACTGGTACTGGTGGTGGTAGTGGCAGTGGTGGTAGCGCACAAGTCATAGGAAGTCTCAAAATCAACTCAGGTGTTCAATCACTTTGGTGGAACAGACATCCTGGAGTAGGGGGGCTTGACAGTAATCGGCCGGAACTATTAACACTTGGCACAGATGCAGAAGTGTACGTGTGGGACATCGCCGAACGAAGATGTGTGAGACGGTGGAAGGAAGAAGGAGGGTATGGATCAACTGTAATGAATGGAGATAACTCTGGTCGATATCTTAGTATCGGGTAAGGTCCCACTTCTACCTCTTCCACACTCTTCCTTTCTTCTCTATTCCTTCCTTAAGGCCTTCCTCAAGGATTCTTCCGCGCCACATTATTGGGATAAACGGAATCCACGGAATGAACGGAGTGTACACTGCACAAGTCGAACCAAAAGTTCTTCTCTTCTTCATCCCTTCACTTCTTCCTCTTTTCCCTCATTTTCCTCTTCTTTACCCTCCCCCTGGTACCCGCCCAACTCATGGTCTAATTCATTCCTTTCTAGCTCAAAGTCCGGCCTTGTCAACGTTTACAACGAAGACGCACTACTTTCATCACCTCCAACGATTCCCAAGCCCCAAAAGACACTCCAAAACCTCACTACCTCCATTTCAACTCTCCGTTTTAACCACGACTCACAACTCCTCGCCATAGCATCAAGCATCAAGAAGGACCAAATGCGATTGGTTCGTAACTCTCTCCGCTCCGATTGGTTCTTGGTTCTTCGATAAGAGTAAAAAAACACTAATCTCATTCCTTTCAACCAATCCAGGTCCACCTTCCATCCCTCACGGCTTTCTCCAATTGGCCTACTTCAAGCACACCACTAGGTCACGTCACCGCTATCGATTTCTCACCTACCAGTGAATACATCGCCATCGGGAATAACCGCGGCCGAGCACTCTTATACCAACTGTCACATTTTATAAAGTCATATTAAATATTACATGTACGATAGTAATATACAACGTTATTCACCATTCACCGTTGATTCTTGTCACCGTATTCATGTACATATCATCCAGCAGAGCAACACTGTAACCAGACCGAACAGAAGGACGAGCAGGACAGTTCGTGTGTATGACAATGTGACATCAGTGGAGTGACGGAGATACAGCAGCTCACAGGTATCTTCATGAGCACCGAGTCGGCGAGAACAGCGTAGAAGACTCCAAACACAAGCCAATCAGAGCAAGTTTCACAGACAGCGGAGACAAGGAGAGCCTCTGAGATATTGAAATGTCACCCCACACCGAAACCTATTGGACTTGAAGATCGTCGACACTTGTTATGAAGCTCTTGCAGTGTATTGGTCCAGCAAACGGCGGTACGTTTCCGAGATCTATGGTGGAACACGAGGAAGACGTACAGGCATGCGTCAAGGAAACAACTTGTCCGTCAGATCTCCTTCAGGAGAACACCAAGAATGAAATACGACGCACCCGTTCTGAATGTCGTGCTCCATCAGGGACGGATTTACAAACCACAGCGGCCGCCTCGAACCAGCGTTTAGCTTCATCAAGATCCGACGAGCTAATAGTGGAGTCAGTCAGGGTGAGAGAGGGTGTGGAACTTGTGTTGATGTCTGCGGGGTGCACGTACGCTAGACACTCTATACCGGTATTGTACGCAGTACTCAAGAGCCAATATCGTTCATCCATCGGATAAATTTCCTATAATCATACCCTGATATCAGTCACGGGAACTTTGCATCATCCCAAAAGCCTTGCGCCAAACCTACCTCTTCCGTATCCGCTTTCCCGGGTTGATCTTCAAGGACGGCCAAGGCTTGCTCGACATAGCTGATGGCCTTCCCTCTATCAGCGCGAGAATTCCGAGATAAAAGAATGGAACAGATGGCCCTTAGCCACCGAGCAAACTTCTCAATCGACAACCTCCCGTGATCAAGGCAGGAATGAAGTAAAGCCTACAAGGATACTGAAAACCGAACTTTCGGGGCATAAGACGACGTACCTCCAACGCGATGTATAGAACTTTGCCGCTTAGAAGTCAGGACATGGGGGGAGATTACAGTACCGGTGCTTACCATTGACCGGACATTCGCTTTCCGACCACTTCGCATGATTCATGAATAATTTGACCTGAAATCATCGCAGAACATCGAAAAGCTCACGAGCATATCAACAATTGCCTCGTAACTTGTAAGAATATCCGAGCCGCTTCCCAATTCCTATGGTTTCCGCAAATGAATACATGATGCGCATGATCAATGGGAACATTACGAACTTTTATTACTCCGAGAAGGCTATCCCACTCCTGCCGCTGAGCGAAAATTTCAGCCTCGAAGACCTGGACGTTGCGGAGGAGTTCGGTTAGGTTCTCTAAATCCAGCTGACTGATCGCCCCGACTCGGTCCTTAGCGGACGTTATTGTTTCTTTTGCAGTTTGTATGTTCTTTAGGATAACAGTTTGCTGGCGAATCTGAAGGTCCGAGGATTCGGACTCAATAACCCTGCAAAAGGCAATATGTTGCACATACACACCTTATCTCCACTGTCGCTCGTTGAGAATCGAAGAGCAAATACTGTTTGAACTCAGTAAATAACCCATCATCTAAAATCAACTACCACAACTCACTCCGCGCGGATAGGGTCGAGAAGGACGCATGCGCCATGTGAACGTAAACCTCCATTTCTGTATTAGCCACCGCTATCCGCGAGTACGCACGAGCCAACTGCAAAGGATAAATTGAGAAGTCCCAGAAGACGCTGAGATAGGCATTACCTCGTACGATAACTCAAAAAGGTCAGCAATTTGAGTTTCGGATTGCTGCCATTCAGTACAGCCTTGCAGAGCGACGTTATATGCGGTGCGCCAGAGCCAAGACACATCTTTCGCAATGAGTGGGGCATTTTTTCCGGCAACAGCGGTGTTCACCAAAGCAGAAGCTAATTTCGAACAGTCACTCATTAGATCCAAAGCATGCGCGTTATGAATAACTTTCCCGCACCTGTCTTGAAATGACGGATTAGGCTCGAGACCAACGAGGTACTAGAATCTTCTCAGCTCTTTGAAAACGAAGAATGCACCGAAGAACCGTTACCGGTCGGTATCAACAACGGCTTCCTTCATGAGCCGGATAACGAGCCGAACGATGCAACGTGCCAAACAAATCGCTTCAACATCCGACTCTGTCGGTCCGTGGCTTTGCAGTGTCCTCAATAGGGCTTCCAAGGAGGCTAATAATGCGATTTTCAGGTCGGATTCATGAGACAATTGTGTCGCAAGAAGCAGCATTTTCCTGTCAAAATCCGGGGCGCTTGCCATTTTTTGAATAGCCGCAATAGCTTAAGATGGCAAACTGAAAATTTACTTGAGCTTATTACAATTTATGAACTTACCATCGTCTTCCAAACCTAAAGCGGAAGAAATAAGGCGCTGCAATACACAGAGAAAAACACCCGCACCTTGGTATACTGCAGTAAGAAACAAAAGGTAGAAAGTACTCGATTGATCACTTGGACAGCGTTGTATGATCTGCGAAGCCTTCGCATATTCTCGTTGCTCGATATAACATAGTGCGGCTTTCCGCAAGCTCTTTGGCCCGCTCATTTGAGTGATGCTCGCAAACACATTATGGGTACCAGCGAGGAACCATTCGGCTGCTTGTGACCATTTCTTCATTTGGAAGAGTCGATCTCCAACTTTCCAAAGGATCTATGCAACCACCGTGTCTCAATGAGTTCATACTCCGGCGTAAAGAGCGACTAATCTCACGGTAAGACATGCCATCGCAGGGGTCTTTCCAAGTTCAAACTCAGCCTGAGCGAGAACTTTCCAATGTATAGTAGAGTCAGTGCCAGAAGGTGCGAGTGATGCAATAGGGTTCTCACATGAACATCCCGCTGCTATATCTTTGATTGCTCTAGAACTATCGTGGTCCCTCGCGCAATGTGCGAGCAAGGCAAGGACAAATCGATCGACGCTTTCACTGTGTATCGTGGGTCCATCCAGTACTCGCTGAATGCATCGCTGAAGAACATCGGATACTAGTTTGCTAGACCAAGTTAGGATCACGCTAGTACACGCCAAGTAGGGTCGACCGCCTAAACCTACTGTTGTTGTGTCACAGTTCTCAGTTCTTGAAGAAGTCTAAAAATGCGAGGGGCCAGAAGTCAGAAGAGTCACCCTAATGCCGCATGAGCGATGTAATGTGTGACTGACTCCGTCGTTTCCGTTTCCGAGAAAATTGTGTGATCTACTATAGAAGCGAATGCTGCGCAAACAATCGCCTTGAATATCTTGCGCCACGACGAATATCAACTATCCTTAGAGCACAGGTACCTTCTGATAATGCAGACTCTGGCGCCTTCCGCTTCTTGAGAACTGCTAGCCACATCCAGTGCAGCTGACGATGTTCGGCACTAGTCTAGTCAACGCTGATATCAGTAAATCAACAACGGACACCATCTGAGCAATGGAATACCCTGTCTGTTGAGTTGTCTACGGAAGCAATCAATTCCCGTAGTGTTGTCTCGGATCGAACGAGGTTCTCTACTTCAATTGAAGAGGAAAGATAGTACGCGCGAACTGCAACGCTGTATTAATCTCCAGCAATATGAAACGCAGCGAGAAGTCATACCTAAGCTACGAAGTATTGTTCTCTTGAAAGAGTAAATGACGACAGAGCTCTTGGTCTCCAACGAGTAACTAACCTTCAAGTCTGATACTCCGGCGCTCGCCGACTCTTCCATTTTCTCTACAAGAGTAAACGCCTTTTGAAGCCACATCACAGCCTCCTGTGCTTTTTTCGCGTCACCAAGCGCCGGGCTCCCTTCTTCCGACGTCCGAGTTGAGGCTTTCAGGATCGTTTTGCCTATATCCATGATCCTAGCTGCCAAAAGCTCCCTCTGAACTACATATTAATAAATAAACTTCGTTTGGAACGCTTGCGATCTTACATCAGCCGTTGGGAGCAAACTGAGGCGCTTTTCATCGCCTTCTGGTAAATAAAGGTTATTAAACCGACATTAACATCAACACTGGAGCAATACCTATTATCTTCTCTAACATGAACTGGGCGATGGCATCATTTCCATCTCGCCACGCCTAGATAGAAGAGGTATGTGTGGGATACGCTCAGCAGCTTAACTTCGCGCTTAGCAAGCCAGAGAAAGATTCGACGTACAGCGAGCATGCGACTGCAATAGTAAAGAATGACCGCCCGTGCCTTCGCTTGCTCGTGGATGTCGTTGTTGGCCTCTTCGGAATTCCGTAACTGCTCTTCATACTGCAGAAAGCGGACTAGTTCGCACCCGGTCAAAGGAAATTGAGCCCGTGAGTGAGCCTACCTTTGCAGCGCTGCTCAGCACATTAGCGGCAGCATCGTTCTTTCCACATTCTTACACGGATAGAATCGGCAAAGGAAAGATGCGACAGTCGGGAAAACATCAGATCGATCAGCGGGATTGGGACCGTATTGTAATCACGACACACCAGATAGGGCCGTTCCAGCTTTACTTGCCAACTGGAGAATGTTAATGAGAGCTAGAAGCAAGAAGCCGGAGCGTTGATGAGCTCGACTCCCACACCACATCAAGTGTGAACATATGCGAATGTATGAACGAACTTTCTGCACCCGGCTTCTGCTCTATTCCCGCCTCAACCAAGCGGAAGCCCGAGAATCTGACTACATCGCGCATTAAAAAATCCCGCAGAGAGCAATGACTGGTTTGTTAGTATTTTGGACCCCAGACAGATGGCGCAAGAAGTATTATTGCCGTGCATCATAACGGCCGTGACTTACGCGCAGCAAAGAGACTTCGGTCTTCATTGTTCCCTGCCCCTTGGCGGATAATTCTAGAAATGTTCCAGAGATGAACCCCTGCGAAGTCAAAACGGGAGCAATCTGTGGTCAACAACGAGATGGACCGTGTTGCGAACATATGAACCGGTACCTTCACGATCCAAAACGTCAGCCATATCGGTGGCCATCTTTGACCTCTGTCGCTGTTCGGAAAGAGTTTCCCCGAGCGCAGCAAGGCGTTGCAGGTCCTCAACAAGCACGTTTCTTCCATCTTTTTGATGCAGATCTGTGAGCTTTGGCTTCACGCTTGCGATGATTCCTGTGTGTGCAACGCCCGATCAATTTCCGAGCAAATCTGCAGGTATCCAGTTATGGGCATGCCTAAAACAGTATCGAAGGTGCCAGTCAGATGCGAAGAGCCTGCAGCAGCCTTGCGCTTGTGCGTCGACATCGCGACGCGTCGAAGTCAAGGGCAAGTCACACAGTTACGGACCGTGTTAGCGTAACCAAGACGCCGATCTTGCAAATATGGAAATCGTCTATGATTGGTCAGATGCACGTGACACTCATCCTCATGTCTGTATCCGTATCCGTATCCAATCCTATCCTCAGCCCTCTCTCAGCTCTCTCACTCTTTCCACACTTTTCAATTCACCTGGCTTGGTGTTCGATTCCGGAACGTTGGGGCCATCCGGCACGAGAGGAGAGGCGGTTCTATGCGGTGCCATTGGGTATGATCACGATCATCAAGCGCTTCCCAGAGGACTCCGGGACGTCCCAAGCCCCACATAGAGCAGAGGTGATGCACGCGATCTCATGCGCCTTCACGAGAGATCTCAAGCATTTCTGGTCATGATCCATGCTATGATGGTTACCTTTTCATCATCTTAAGAACACTTCATCATAGCTGGTATCTTTCACGCTCATCGAACAATGTATATCACAAGAAGACTGATTCTGGAGCTCGACGCTAAATGTGACCCTACCTACAGGGACGTGCAAGATCCAAATTTCTTCTCCGCCTTTTCTCCTCTGAGGTTGACACGTTATCTGAAATTTTCACTGGGTCCGGAACATGTATGCCTGTTCTTAGCCACATGCGCCTGCACCATTGGATACTCATGTACAGGTGTGTGAAACTTCGCTTAATTTGGCAGCGGAGCGAAAGGCTCATGTAGTATCCAAGCCTATCACATTTGCGTCTTCTGACAACAACAGACAACATAATCGGTTCAATATCACCCTCAATTCTATCTGTATTCAATACGCTTGCAGCACTGAATCAGAGGTCCCTATTCTTCACTGCAATCATCTAACGTGGATCATTTCACAGGATTCTCCTATCAAATGACTCGGAGAGCTCTCTAGTCGCGCCGAAGACAGCTTGTTACGAGATTCCGCCAAAGAAGGGAATATCATAAAGGATATTTCAAGGCATCGCAAAAATTTCATCAATTCCGCCACCAATACTTACAAAGGGCGTCTTTGGATCAGTGCTTCCCCAACTCACAATAAAGTTTCAGCCCACCCAACCCTTGACTGACGCATGATCGGGTATGCTGTGACACTGATACTGTTGGACGCCTCCGGTAATTGGCAAGATCGTAAGAAGACGTGGATTGAGACGTGGGTTGGTTTTACAGTTCATCCCCTCTGCCTTACTGGGAACAACTTCGAAATACCAACCCTGTATCAAAGACGTTCCTCTTTTCGACGAGCTCGATGGGTTCGATGAGATCGCAACCATTATCCGCTCCGCTTACTATAGGAATCGTTCTTTCACCAAATTCTATTATTCTGCTCGTCTGACTTGGACAGGCAAGACGCTATGGAGAAAGGTTGAGCCAAGTTCTTGACCTAATATGGACTCTGGTTGAAGCATCCGAGGTTCCTCTTCTAGTTGAACTCATCACTCCAACAGGAAATGGAAGAACAGATGGATAGAATAATGTCTAGCAACGGTGCATTCATCGGTAAATTCATGGACCGAATCTTAGGATAAGCCACCTCGATACTGATGGTTCTTGTGGAAAACATAAGGACCGTTTGTATTAGACCAGGGCTAAAGAAAGGCTACTAAAGTTATTGTCCTAGGCTTGATGCCACGTCCTCAACTTTCCTCAACAACCTTAGTTGATGATCACGATCAAGGACGACGATAGGAATGGCAAATAGTGTGATATGCAAATAAATAACGTGGCACTTGGAGTTTGTTCCCCACGTGGATAGACCTTTTCGTTTCATCACATTTCACTATAAAGTAATACACCGTCTGGGATACAACCGATGCCAATTTCATTCCGGCGCTACGCGGGCTACTGATGAAATAGAGTCATATTTCTCGCGACCTACCCCCGCGCAACAAATACAGCGATGGGTAGCAGGGATAGAATCGGCACTTTTCTTGTGTCTCTATTCCGCGATGTCGCAATTTGAGCCGCTGCTCCTTTTTGATGCCGCTCAACAAGATAGGCGTGGAATGGAATAACCACGGGGTGCCAGCAACCGCTACGACGGGCATCTTTGTTTTGCATGTTGATGGCCCACTCTATGGATCCGCAGTCATTTACTTCTGACTGAGCGCGTCGCCCGCGGAAGTGTTCTATCAATTTGTTCATCGCTCATCGTAAGGAGCAAACAGGCAAGAAATTCTCAGTTCATGACGGGATCTTCACGTGATTAGGGTTTGCTTCCCGAAATGTATCGTGACGTGACAAGGAAAGTAGCAAGAAAGGAAATACACAACAACGTCCCTTAAAAGGCAGCTGTATCCCACATTTGGATATCTTGTTCTCCTAGACGACAAGATCTGTGCACTTTGATCCGGTCAAAAAATTCCGCCAATCAGGGCAAATTCCGAGAGTCCCTGTTCCCCTGCCGGCTCTCTGCTGCTACTTTTTTCTCTTTGCTTTCTCCTCTTGTCCCGTCCTGAGTGCGTGGCTTGACCGTGTGTGGCTTGACGTCTGCATACCTGTCCTGTTTGAATCCTAATCCTATCCGCCACTCTTGGGATCTCGCTTACTTTATCGTTAAATTGACTCGAATGACCTGACTTGACCTGTCGCGGATTACCTGCATCATCTGGTAAAGTTTGTCTTTCGATTCTACTCGGCATTCGCTCCCCCTGCACAGCTCATATGCAGTTCCAAAACCCCCAAGATGCCTAGTCTCCCATATCGTTCTTGATCATCGCATGTACATCGTTGCGTTTCCGTGCCAATTTCATTCTACAAAGAAAATCAAGTTCAGCGCATCTCCGAAACCAACCTTAGGGGTAAATGGAGCGTAAACGAACTGAGTTACCTATGCTCTTTCCGACACACGGAGGTTTTGTACGGATAAACGATGTCGTGCCTTTCGGCGATGGTTCCACCGTCCGGAGACGTCCGACGGGCACGTAGATTCAAAGATAATCTCTGGATGATCTACCTAATAATGT
The DNA here is from genome assembly GCA_032164295.1 of Inonotus obliquus. Classification (NCBI taxonomy): domain Eukaryota; kingdom Fungi; phylum Basidiomycota; class Agaricomycetes; order Hymenochaetales; family Hymenochaetaceae; genus Inonotus; species Inonotus obliquus. Next base: position 3,580,092 of record JAJHTX010000001.1, on the reverse strand, counting down.
TCCTAATCCGATTACATTACATTTCCTCAGCTTAGCTTGAGGTGGTATGAAAGCCAGAAACTTCTGATAATCACAGCCGAATTTAGCACAAGTGCAAAAAAGCACAAGCCACGACCTATCCCTAGCATTCTAGCAACATTATGCGAGATTCACCTCGTTACTTGCTTGAGTAAAGGGTGCCTTGGCCGCAAGGGTACAGAATGCCGACGTTTGAAGGGGCTTGACGTAGGTTCTCCGGAGCTTACCATCAGAAACATCTGAGGTATATTTCACCACCGTCTTTGTCTTTGCGTTGTCGTTAAGGAAGGAATAATGTATACCGACGTAGGTGCCTTGTTGTGTTCATCTGATTTTTCTATTGGGCCATGTTTTTTAGAATTGCTGCCGTCTTATCCGAAACCTGGGACCAGTCTTGCCGTTCTAGGCTCAACTAGGATCGCCGTGGACACACAAAATGGACTTCTCCTTACAAAACAAAAAGTCGATCAATTATATAAGATAATATGCAACATGCAAGACAGGAGCGGGAACCTGTTGAACGTTCAACAATCATTTGAAAATATTATACAGGCAATAATTCCCCTAGAGATGACAAGACGTGACAGTGGCGTTGCGTATCGATCTGGTATGCAAGCCACGCAAAGGATGCTGCTCGTAAAGTCTCTCCAACAGAATAGAACACGCGGACACAACATCACTGAAATGCATGCATTCATTCTTCGAAGGCGCACAATTCGACCATGAAGGGTAGTTTGGAGACCGGTCAGGTAATCCACGGTGACAGTACGTTGATTAAGCTTAAACTCGCAGCCTTGCAAGATGTCCGTGTACCATTCGAAGCGTCAAGCAAGGCCAATATGTAGTTCACCAGCACGTTCTAGTAAGCCTCAAACGTTCTCCGCGGAATCTCCGTCTCATCTCAATCATAACCATGAAAGTCACCAGTTCAAAGTGCAGGGTCGCCTTCTCCTATAGCCAGCGGGCCGCTGGGGGCCACCAGTTTGGCTACACCGTTGCTCGCCAAAGTGGTGAAGCAAGTATACAGATTACTGTCAGGTGGAAAAATAACTTAGCAAGACATACGAGAACTCTCTTACTCGGGTAGTCTAGCCCGTTCGCGTCGGTAAATGGAAGAGTAGTTAACTGCGCTTTAGTGGCCCTTGCCGCAATCTGGAGGGGCACAAACCGAGAATACTCACGTGAACTACTAGGAATATTAATCAGGCTGGCCATCGGTTTCGGCGAAGGATTAGAACGAGGAGAGTGAAGACCACGGCGATGACTTTGCATATCCAAACGTCTAGACTCATCTTCCAAATAATCACCTCCCTGTGTGTCCGTACTCAACGTAACCGCCAGGCAATGTGTTGTCGCATGTGCCCCAGTTTGCAATCGAGTAGAGCGCCCACCCCAAACCGCCGTCCTAATTTTGCCAATTACGATATCGATCTCGCTCCGACGGAGTAGACTTCTTGCTATCGGCGGTGAGTGCCTAACAACTCAGAGTCAAGTTGACCGCCTGTCCAAGTTCCGAAATGAAGCAAAGAAGAGATGATCCTCGAACACAGAGAAGTTGTGTGAAGCCAGCGCCGCAAATGCAGTGAACTGTTTTCGTCGTGGCCATCATTCAGTAAGGCAAATTAGTCCGAAACAGCCGACTTTGCATTACTCCGTAAGCCACGGGCGTAATCGTCCCAAGGGTAAGAAAGCGAGCAGGTGCATCACGCGGGAAGAAAAGAATTTAGATGAGAGTGTGGCTTCCGGCAGCCGGCTACAAAGAGTAGACCCGGCCGAGATCCAATTTAGTCTAATATCCAAATTAGTCAATCCAGAACATTTCCATTTTCTTTTTTTTTGCGCGGAGTTGTACGGGTGTTGTCAGGCACAGCCAACCAGGAAAGGAAAGGGATCGTCCTCAATCTACAGAGCGTGATGTGTGACGAGTAAATTGAACGCCGTTACTTGTCGCGTCTCCATAAATTACAGTTTCACTTTTGGCAATTGGCTGAGGCTGAATTCAGCAAGGTCTCGGGATGCGGCGGTGGCAAAAGAGTCACAAGAAAATCACAATCATGATCACAAAAATTCGGCTCGGTCTCTTTCGTTGTCTCGGACGCGATGAATGTAATCACAGAAATGGATGGTCTTACGCGGCCCAACACGACAACAGGGATTGGTGTCACTTCACAGGAAGGATGCTATATTGGCCCGCCCGAGATTCGGACCTAGGGTAATGGAGGACAGGAGAAACGAAATGAACAAGTACAGGGTCTGAGATCTGGACTGCATGCGAAATAAGAGGGGATGTTGCCAAATAGACCAAAGCGAAAGCGATGTTCACCCGTCCTTGATATTGATACAATAGATGACGCGAGGGCGAGCCCGGTGAGAGGGGCGAAAAGCTTGACGTTACCGAACTTAGTGGTACCGGGTGTGCGATGCGGTGGTGTGTCATGCGCAGCTGCCTCACGATTGAACAGATTGCGGCTATGGATAGGCGGTAGCTGTGTGACAATTATCAGAATGGATCAATATTATTGTTGGTGCGTGCAACAACAGTGCCCAACAACAACAGTATGAGAGGAACAGATTGGATTGGAATAGACCGGCAGCTTCCTTTCCTTGACTTCACGCAGGTTCCAGGGATGAAGAAGGCTAGTATGGAATGAAGATGGATGGGGAAGGTACACACACCCACACATGTTCAAAAGCATCTGAACTCTTTTGATTTGGAGTCTACTCCTTTTTAATAAATAACAGAGACCGAGAGGCGAAGGGACGAAGAGCGATATTGAGACTGAGACTCGGTAGAAGTGGAGAAGAGAAAGGCCAAGGAAGGCAGAGCATCATGATGAGGGAGGGAAGGATGGAGATAGGACTTTCCAAAAAGAGTAGTTTTTCCTTGCAAATGTCGGAACACAGATTTTGCATGGAGATGCGCGAAATTTTTTTATATTTTCACGGAGCCTGTCCGAGTGGCCGAGAAGCCATAAAAAAAACAAAAAACAAATCGGGACAAGCAGTTAGCTAATCAAACGCCTCCTTAGGAACACAGGAACAGGCGAGACGATCGCTACCACCTCGATATGGGCGGCGCTGCTTATGCGTGCATCTCACCGATTGCCATTCTCGGACAAACTTTGGGAAAGGCTATGGAAAGGCTATGGTCCGAGCACTCATCATCTCGCCGTGGGAAAGCGTGACATGACCATTGCGGCTAACCCTAGCCGATTATTTTCTGAGCATTTAATTTTACCCTCCATTTTTTCTCGTCGTTAAAATATTTTTAGTAAATCATGACATAATCGCCCAGTAAATTCTTCGGTGTGCTCATAACTAACTTGTCTCAAAGCTCGATGGCCCCTTCAATATTTTAGCATATTTTCCTTCTTTTTTCTCCTCCACTCCCTCACCTTCCACTTGGTATTGGCGATGCTCTCTGTGCAGAGCCCATTGCAGCTCGCCATGTCCAACGATAATGTTTACGACGAAAGCAATGCTGCTTGGAATGCGTGGCGCGCTCAGACAAACCTCCCGACGCCGCCTTCATCCGGTCCACCACGTCTGGCAGCCTCAAAGCGGCTCGTTGTCGATTATGGCCTCCACCACCGGCCAACCTCCGGAAACGGTGTCGATGCAGGTCGCCAAGAGTACCTGACTTTGCCGCCAATTGCCCACATAGACCGCCACTGGCCTACTACCTCACCTTGTGTGTACCGTCTTTTCTTATTGACTATCGTATAATTTTCTTACTTAGTTATGCGGCTCAGTGACGCCTCCAGATGATGAAATGCACCCTTGTCCTCCAATAACAACCTGGCGAGACGCGAAGCCAGGACCCTCGCGTCTTCACTCACCGATGACTGCGAGCTCATCTCCCTTACCAGTATCACCGTCGCCCTCTCCGGTCGATGGATACAAACGATACGAAGCAACCTACGATGTAGCGGACGAGCAAATTGACGTGGACGACGAGTCTGGAGACGTAGAATGGGATTGGGATAGCCGACAAGAGCAGGAACAGTACGAGGAGGAGGCTGGCTTACAAGAGCAGTCTGGTGCGGATGACAATTGCGAACAGAATGGCGCACAAGTGCAGCAGTCGAGCTGGGGTACCAATTTAGTAGACAACAGTGGTGCTGCCGACTGGATCACCAATCCCACCCAGCTCTCAGCACATTTCATTGCGGAGAAGACTTGTGAGATGGTCTGTTACCTCTGGTTCTCATCCTCACTCGGTCCACGGGCTGCGGCCGCTTCGCGTGCGCGACGAGAGCGTGAGCGATCCGAACGGCGGCGTGCGAAAGACACGTTATCTCACCCTTATTCCCCTCCATTCGTGTCAAGATCGTTGAGCAGCCCGTTAACCGCTGCACTGCAGTTCTGCGCGAGTCCCGAGTTTGTTGCGTTCATGGCAAAACTACTTTCGACGACGCAAGTAAGCCAGAGTGTCATAGTGCTGTCTCTGCAGTACATTTTTAGGCTGAAGGAGAGGAATGACTTCACGCTGGGAAAGCAGGGTAGCGAGTTTCGCGTCGCGGTGTGCGCGTTAATGCTTGCGAATAAGTTCGTAGATGAGTGAGTTCTATTTTTACACAAGGATTTGCGAGCACGTGACTGAATGCATACATCCCCTGTAGTAACACGTACACTAACAAGACATGGTCAGAGGTCTCCGCGATTCCATTGGAAGAGCTTAACAAGATGGAACGTGAATTCTTGCTCGGTGTCGGGTTCCAGTTGTTTGTGGATGCTCAGACATACGACAAATGGCTCAACCTTCTTAAAGGTTTAGTCCTCACAAAGGAGCGCGAGTACTCTAGGTGGCGTGAACGCAGACGGACGCGCGTTGCCGTGCCACGCATAGTAATTCCCGGCTCTACCGAGCAATCGCGGCATCAAAGAGCAAGGAGCACATCCCCTCACCATCCCCGCAACTATTCATATGCACCAGCATATCCGTTCACGTTCTCTGTTCCCTCAACCTCTTCCGTGCAGCTTCAGGCACAAAGTCATTCGGTACAAACTTCACCAAACCGACCAGTGTCCTCGAAGCGAACTGCAGGGGATGCGTTTTCGCCGACTAGCGCCACCTTTTCCGGAACAGGACGTAGCGCAAAACGACCATCCGGACTGGCCCTTGACATTCCTGCCGCTCTGGCATCCGTCTCAAGTCGAAGCGGAAATGGATGGGATAGAGCTGGGACTGTGAGCGCTTATCCAACTTACGCGTATGCGGATAGTTTGCGCGGATTGGAAAGCATGAGCCTCGCAACACCCGTGGATCAGCAGGTCAGGTCGAGCGAAGAAGATGAGGCAACCGAGGAAAGCAGTCGGCGAGAGCCCGTAGACCAAACTCTCGCCGCTGCTTATCGCGGCGTCGATGCTGCTCGCCGACCCCCGCCACCACAATTGTACTTCTATGCGCTCGCGAGCTCCCCTCTTTCATCATCGTATGCACCTCAAGCATCATCTTCATACTGCTCTCCAAATTTATCCGCGATTGATGAATCGTCTGCGACAAGAGAAAGTATAGATTACCTCCCGGTTGGCGCAGAGCGCAAAGTACGCTTGCGGTACGTTGATAACCATGCAACAGGAAGCTACGGATCCGATTATGCGACTTACGGATATGAACATGGGATCGCCCAGGCTGACTTTCATAGTCAATCTGCGTACCCAGTCCATGCTCCTACTTCGACCTACTGCTCTTCAGCTCCTTCGACTTCTTATTCACATACGAGACCTCACTCTTATCAGCATCCGGTTACTGTTTCTCAACATCAGTCGTCAGAGTCGTTGCAAACCCAGCACCTCCCTCCACTCACGTATGCCCTTTCCAACTCAGCATCAAGTCTCGCTCCGGCCTCACAGACCCTGAACATCCGCGCGGCTCCCTTGCCTAGCTTTGCATCACTGGATACATATGCGCATCCTCCCGCGGCACCTTTGGTATACTCCAATTCACAGCCGCAGTCTAGCAATACGTACGCACACTCCGGCGTTCCCAACCCTGCTCCAGCTGTAGAAAATGCGTGGAGTGCACCAGCTCGGGAGACTGTCGACGGAGTGTATGCCCCTCTGCCACGACATGCGCATCCGCATGTTCGCTCTCATGCTGCAGTGATACAACAGCAGCATTCCCAGCCTCCACTCATCCAGTCTGCTGCGCCCCATCATTACAACACGTACTCGTCAACAACATACAACTACCCCCAACAGCAAGAGTCTGGGCATTACGCTGCAGCTGTGCCTCTTACAACTACTGCAAGTTCGTCGTATCCTGAGCGTGCAGCTTTTGCAAATGCTGGTCCACCTGGTGTTGTGAACTTCTACCCGTATACGCGTGCTGATGGCTACAAGGAGACATATGATTCCTCATTGAATTCGAGTTCAGGGAAGGCGCCGTATTATTCGTACAGCACAACTGCTAGCCCAGAAGGACCATATGGTTTTGGCCATGACCATGCAATGCGTACTCGGCGGGTATGAGGAGCGATCCTCTCCACCCCTGTTTATACTTTGTAGCAAGTTACTTTCATCTTTGTCGCATGTACAAATGCCGAGACACCTTACCCTTGTTCCCTTAACAATCTACGCGCTTTACGAGTTTTGGCGCCATCCTCCTCTCCGTTTCCCCACTATGCTTTGTTATAATGGGCAACGGGTGATGGCTCAATGCTGTTACCCTTGCTTTTAGTTCCTGGTTTCTTCACGTCACCTCTACGATCTTACCATATCCCGATCAGAATACAGACGTACAACCCTTCACACTCTCATCGTCCAAGAGCGAGAGTATATAGTTACATACGAGACGCATCCATTATCATCAGGTTGACACGGTTTTCTTTGCTTCTCTGTTCATCGCATTTTCCCCTGCCTTTCTTCTACTTTATTACCTTTCAGTCTCAGTCTTGACTTTCGAGTTTTTTGCATTGCAGATAGGTCCGCCATTTTCGCATTTTTTTTGCCAGATATGCATATTATGTTGGTATTGTTCTGACACACAAAGCATTCATCCCACCCACCCAAATTCTCATCTCCGGTTTTTACGCACTCGCAGTTTTTGTGCTTTGCATTACATTTTATGATCATTTCTTAGTCATAATCATTTCCGGCCAGCAATCTTCCTTTCTCCTCCTTTCCTCCGATGAAATCCAATCCAATTTTACCTACCTGCAACGAGAGCGCATGACACGGACCCTATCCTCGTGTCCACCTTTTTTTAAATACGTATACTTTATCTTTTTTTTCTTTCCCCCAAGGGGATTGCAGATTACGAATTCAAGTAGTAGACCAATCAGTAACGAAAACGAATAAAGAGTAGAATTCAAATCAAGAAGTCATTTTACTTGGCTTGTGTGCAAAAAGGAATAGGATTCTCTCCCTGGGACTCCCTGCCTCCATACAGAGTCCTTTCCGCGGACGTGGCATCTCCAACTGAATAGCCAAGTAGCTGAATGACCGAGTAAGGGAAGATGCGGTGAGAGCATATGCCAGTTGCAATTCACTTATGATTCGTAATGCTGGATGGGATATGAAACTGAACATAGTGTTCCCCGCCAAACTTTTAGTAAATAAGAGGCACTGCATAGAGGACTTCTTGTATGTATATAAGTATATCGTTCCTGAGATGTGAGATGATTTGTATACTGATACTTGTCAGTACTATCAGTGGGGAATTGGCACTGATCAAAGTGTACAAGGTAGTCAGCCAGGCTCTTCACACAGAGAATCATTCATTTCACCGCCGGTCGGTATCCTATCCTATTTCCCTCTGTACATGTTTTACCGCATTACCCTACAGGCTCCCTTAAAGGGATGTACCTCGAACAATCTTTTGATGATGAGATTGCTTTCACGTCTGGGCTGCCCGCTCACTTGACAGAAGGAAGGAGTTTTTTTTGTCCTTGTCGCCGAGGGGAGATGAGATCATAGACGCAGCGGAGTCAAGTCGGGAATGGATGACTCGGAATTCGCTCCTGTCGGATCATTTGGGATTTGAGACTTGGGAAGGGAAATGACAGAGGGTCAGACAGGGCTGCAGTCAGGCGATAGAGGCTATGGATAGCATGGAGATTCGAAATTGTATAGATCTCCGTCCTTATTGATAAGGAGTCACTCCGTTCGATATTTCGCGCATAGACACACTCCAGAATTTGTTTTGGTAAGCATAAAAAGGTAAAGCGAGGCAAAAGTCAGGCTCACCTTTAAGCCGTATACGAACCGAAAAGAAATAACGGAAAATGGAAGAATCGAGCCACGTAAAAAGGTCGGAAAGCGGAAGGGACGTATACAGAACCAAACGACCAAACGACGCGGAACCAAGCGCCGTAAAGGTTCAATGTCTGATATGAGTATAAATTGCTGTTACGTTGAAAGGGCGGCGCTGGAGGAATGATTACATTAATTATACCTCATAGCCCCTTTTACTGCTTACTACTTCGCATCTTAGACCAATCGATAACAAAGGCGCTAGTAGGGGAAGGGGAAGGGGAAGGGGACGGGTAGCTCCTTTGTGACTCTATAGTAGAAAGTAGAACAAGCCATCTTCAGGAAAGTGGGGATTTGAACAAGGGCCAAACGGTTAACCGCTGTGTGCGATGAGCGACAATTAGATCAATCTGAAATTAGGCTTGAGTCCTTGGGCGTGAAAACTAAGGCCCGAATCCATTCTTCAATTAACAACGAGGGGGTACGCACCCTCGTCTTTGTTTAAGTCCATGTCCAGAAAGTGAACGTGAGTCTCATGCATGCAGGACCTTATTTCGGACGTTCCAGCGCGGAAGGAGAATGTAGAAAGCAACAAGCGAGAATGTCCAATACAGCGTGCGTGCGTTCCCGAACCGAAAGCACCCTTTTACCCGCGAAGTGAAACCTAGTTGACACCCTGCACGAGGCAAAATGGGCGAATCAAGTCTTCCCAACCCGTACAAGATTACGTCATCTGGGAAGAGGGGAGATTATCAGTTCTTCCCGAGAAATCAGGTATGAATGTATGTATGTTGCTCGTCCCATTTCAAATAGGCATCATTGGCACATCGCCAACCGGGTTAAGGTCAAGCCTAGCTGCCGAAGGGCTGGCTGGACGCCAGCATAGCCGCCGCGTCTTCTTGTGTTCCAAGGAGCGTCGTTTTGAAGGCGTTCGGAGTTCGATGAGGTTCGATGCAATCGCAATTTAGCAAGTGATGCCATCCCATCCGTGTTACTTACCGTAATTGGATGGTCGGGCGAGTAACTGATGTTATCAAAACTTTGTAGAACAATCCGTCGCAGCGGCTCTTCAATTCGTCTTTGCAAAGCAATGATATACTTATCCACATCACGATCGGCGGAAATCCAGGTTGTTCCAGAGATCGAGGTCATCAGCCCCGTTCATACACTGACAGTGGCGCCCGTAAAAACCAAGTTTGAGTCTGGGATCTTGTCTTAAAGAAGAAGCGGAGCTTACCATACATCTTTTCAAATGCGCGAAACTCGGAATTCAGATGCACCGCGTATATGCGGGAAAGACCGTACGTACGACAGCAATCTATGGAACTCGAAGCCTGCCTTCTCAAGTATCTTAGTCGAATTGGCCCCGAGTGTGTGACTTTGTGATTGCGGGATATGCGGAGCATCGTATCGACCATGAGTCAATGCCGAAACCAAATCGAGCCGCTTCTTATTTTCGGGCCGTTGAGTGAATATCGTTTTTGTATAGCCCAACGAAGGCGTCGATTACCGGATATGAATTATATTGGACTGAAATCTGCAAGAAGTTTAAGTACCGCATAGCCCCGGGTCGCCAGCATATGATGTCGGGCGAACAATTCACCAAGCTCCCATGGGAGACAAAGGTGATTACCTGGTGAGAAGTCAGCCCGGCGTTCGTTGTGATGCGTGTCAGCAAGGACAGATTGGTGGGCCGTGCAGGACGCCCTGACGACTTGCCAACACACAGCATGCTCTACTCGCTCTTTTTCCTTCTCCGATAGCGAGTGAATGATATATCCGAACCAAGTATGGTCGACTGAGAGGTGAGGATCGCAACCTTGCACAAGAATGCGCAAAGTAAAGGGGTCGCCAGGTCCCTGGCTTTGCAGATGAGAGATCACAGGATGATGTAGTCGAGAATACAATTCAGATGCGAAGACCAAAAGCAACCTTGAGACTCCATCGTGGACTTTGTGATACTGCGGAGCACCGCTTGAAATAGCAGGGCTTCGTTCCCCAGATTGTGCGACAGCTGAGTATCAAGCAGGCGTACATTAGAGTATCCAAGCACATGGTACCAACCGAGAGCGTGAAATCCCTGAGGCGAGCTTTGGGCGTAACAAAGCCACACGCATAGAGGAAAATAGACGCCTGAAATCAGTTCATGAGAGAATTCATGTCCGGCTGTGACCGTCGCAATGTTTTGTGTGACCGTCACTTCCTCACGTGTTCCATTTCCCTGTCCCTGACTCCCAGCCCAGCGCGGCTTCCATCTTCAATCCAATCTTCAATCAGGCAGAGAAAATCAGCTCATAATCACTTTTGTGCGGTTTCTATCTTGAGCATCTCAATCTCCGGAGACGGCTCAAGTCATTCCAGACCTCTGTATCAAACTTTTCCTATACTTCCGCGTTCTCCACAGTCGTCCTATTTTTCGGGAGTCGGGAATCTTCTGGGTGGGAGAACCTGCACCGGATTCCACTCTAGGACCTCTTAGCCTTTGATCCAGATCAAGCTAGAACCGTCGCAACTCAATTCCTCGGCGTTACCCCTGTCCAGCTCCGAAAGACCGCAGAGAATGTACTTATATCGGCTCGGCTGTGCATTCTGACGCCGTGTTATGCAATATTCGCTCCTCCGTCTTCTCGCATTCGGATCAAAACACTCAATTTGCGGCATTATTTTTCATGTATTGGACCTATAATCCTTCGTAACAATTACAGCTTGTCATCAGTGGGAGAGCGTCATCCCCAATCTGGATAGGGACCTTGTAATCGTGGCTGTTATTGTGTCCGTGCTACACGTTATACGGACGCCAAGCAAGGTGATAGTTATCCATCTTTTCCCTCCATCAGTATTACGCGCCCGCCGAATATACCATCATAGATTCTGGGTAAGGCATTATTTGTGTTGCCCGTCCTACCCGAAAATTCTCATCATCTCACAAGGACACAGCTAAATTTGGTGGCATTGCATCATCCAGCCTTGATACTATGGACTCACAAAACACTTGTTTTTTTTTGGTCGCTCTCGCCGAGTGCTCTCCGGAGAGTGGCGGTTCGGCGAAACTGGCGTTCTCACCCTTGGTATTCATAGGTATTGTGCCTTCAGGTTCTTCACTCACCAATTGACCCTGATACAGATAACAGCGGGATTCCGCATACTGAGACGGCTTCGACATTATCTTCTAACGCAACGCGGCGGTGTCACGAACACAGTTTTGTGAATTGCACCGCTCATCTTAGAGGGGTTACAGCGGCACATGTAAGGAGCGAAGAAGTCTCGACCTTACTTGGGATTGACCCTCCTTTCGAAAGCCTCAGTACTTCCATATTGCCGAGCTGCTATTCCCTACAGGTGGGACCTGAGATAGGGAACCTTCCTGCAACACACTATCAATCTATCACACTGCCTGGAGGAAGCAACTGAAATCTGTGCAGGCTTCCTAAACTACCCCTTTTTGAGTCATTACTCGTTTTAGTCTTCACGCCAGATGGACCTAAACTCGATGTCGTTTGTATCATGATCCTTTCTGTGTCATCGTGTTCAACCGCTGACTATTCTATGCGCGGTTTTCTCTGCTTTTAGGACACTAAACGTTCGTCTCTGCCCCTGAGGCATTGTGGCCTCATTGCTTTGGTGCCTTGACACCAGTAAGATTCCCTTTTCGACGGCACCAAAGACCAGTTACTTGTACCTCGGGTTCAAGAAAAAAGGAAGAATCAATGGTCGCTTTCTGCCGTCACAATGTATACCACTTCTAGACCGCAATAATGCTCGCAAGGCCCCACAGAACTAGTCTTTGTCGGACTCATCGGAAGTCAGGGGCGAGCAAAGACTGGTGTTCAGTTTGGGTGGCGAACAAGAGTGCTAAAGGCTCACAAACGCCATAGACTCCTAGTAGACTTCTCGTCCAAGACGCTCGAAAAGTGGCCTTCTCAGGATGTCAGTTCAACTTGACGCGGACAGGTTCAAGAAGAAGTGTAGCAATTCAGCGAAGGGTATGCTGCACGTGGTAATGAGTACTGTCACGTATACTTTGAATCGAACTTTGTACAGTAATAACTGGAGCAATTATACATGAATTTTCATGTTGACTCCTTGCAATATCTCTTGTGTGTGGTTATTTGGTTTGCGCCACGCTGAGTACGTAAGTATTTCCTAATTTGGGACAGCAGCTTGAGACGATCTGGCCATCGTCACACGTTCTTCGACTCTGCACCATCGTCGCCGCTCACCGTCGCTCTCGCTCCTTTCACTCTTGCTTCAAGCATCAAGCAGCACGCTTTAAATCGGCTTCACTCGTCGCAGCGTTCAGCTCCATTCTCTATATCAAGGTCCCGCTTGCCGTCGTCGCTCAAAAGCCACCCTCGACAGTTTTGACGACGCTGCGAGGGCTACTCCTGCTTATCAAAAATGGCAATCGAGTTTGGTTCATTTCAAGGCGTATGCGAAATAGCGCCGCTGGTGATATGTCCCCTCGTTGAGACGGACCAAGGGGTGGAACCGACGTGCTACAGTCGCAATGTCGATTTAGGAGGAACCCTCATCTTCCAGCCCTGTGCGTATTTCTTGCGATCGCTTGCTTGTAAATCATGCTGAAGTACGGGTGCGTACAGCAACATGCGTCATCCATATTGCCGCCATCGTTATGACTATTATCATGATTCTTCACATCCGTAGTAAATATACGGCTGTCGGTGAGTTACTCTCCTTTGCGTACTTGCACCGGTTCAACTGGTGTCGCCTTCTCAACTGTTATGGTTGGGATACTCTCTGTTCCATTTCCCAGCTTTGGAAATATTGCCTGTTTGCTCTGAATATTGTTCTGATGAGCTGTTTCACACTCAGGCCGAAAGGAAATCCTCATGTTCTTTTACCTCTATGCTATTGTGGAACTACTTGCCATCTTCCTTGATTCTGGCATTATACCAACTGCGAGTTCAGTATACCCAGTAAGTGTTAAACTCGTAGATGTGGTCTAGATACTGAGCACCGTTATGATGACCGCAGTGGTTTGCAACAGTTTATACTGGACTTGTTGCAGCAACGTATTGTTGTCTTCTTATAAACGGGTTCGTCGGTTTCCAGTTTGCAGAAGACGGAACGCCGCTCTCACTTTGGGTGCGAACCTTTCCTCAGACTTGTTCATAAGGCAGGCATGCTGACAAGTGAGGTAATAGGTACTTCGGACGTCATGTCTGGTTGTTTTCGGTATTGGGTTCTTCGTTGCAATAGCAACATTCCAACAGTTTGCAGGATTCAAGTATACAAACCCCATTGGTCTTTGGATTATCTACCTACTCTGGCCGTTAATCTGTACCACGGTTTATATCGTCTCGCAACTAGTCCTTGTATTCCGGACGCTGGAGGATCGATGGCCAATCGGTGACATAGTCTTCGGCACAGCGTTCTATGTCATAGCCCAAGTCCTGCTCTTCGCATTTTCCGACCGGATCTGCGACGCCGTTAATCACTACATCGACGGGCTGTTCTTCTACGCACTCTGCATGCTGCTCAGTGTCATGATGGTTTACAAGTACTGGGACAGTATAACGAAGGAGGACCTCGAATTCTCGGTTGGCAGCAAGGCGGCTGTTTGGGAGGTCAAAGATCCGCTCCTTGCACCCGGTCCAGACTATTCCGAAGAAGACACGAGCAGCTACTATCCTGGCGGGAATGCACCCGCGAGCCTTGTTGGTGGTGTAGGCGGGCAACATTATTACAACGGGCGAGGGAATGGCGCACAATACGCTGGGCGCGGTTACCCACCTTCCTAGGACCGATTGATCTGGCCTGGTGTCGGAGGCGATACGATTTTCTTGTTTCTCCCCTTATCTGGCAGCTGCAGAGGTTGTCTAACTTCCGTTTGTATATATCCATCATATCCTTCATTCTCGATCCAACGTCCCTTTTGTTCAGACATTCATTCCGCTCTCTCTCTAGTAGCTTAATCATGGACTTGGATTTAATTCGCAAGATTATGAATGCATCGAGATTTTGTACATTGCTCAACTATTGTGTGCTCCAATTCTTACCGCAATTCGCGTTCTCCGTTGATTGACCTCCCTGACTGATCTTTTCCGCATTTCCTCAGACATCTGAGGCAAGCTTCAGATTTTCTGATCTCCTATCTGCGAATCTTCCCGACAGCGGGATTACAGGCATATCCCCAAGTGATAGATAGGTCGCCGACTCCGCCATCAAGAGGTGTTGACCTGTGGCGATCGGGGCGTCAACAATTCAGCTTGTCCAAGGGAACGCATGTTTGTTTATCTATGGGATACACTTAGAAACTCTCGCCGAACTTGTCGGACGTCGCAGGTTTATACCCAACGTGGCAGGACGCCACCCGCAATTGTTGATCAAACCTATTGGCACCGTTTAATCTCACTTCGGCGGTCGCGGGAGTACCAGAAGGGACTGCCCGGTAGGCGAGTTCCCCAATGCCATGGAAGATGTTTCTGATCGCTACTGAACGGGAGACAGAGGTCCATCGTCGCGCTATGTGTCAATATCGTTCGTTAGTGCTCGCCGAAAAGCCCAAGTGAATCTACGGTTGGCTGTAGGATCAATTCTATGTGTTTGTCCCCGTCCATCTCTGCTATGAAGATTCAGGGCTCACTAGACAATCCCAAGACTCAGTGGAGCTCCGCGTTCCAGCCATGTTACACGATTCAGCGGATGCTACATGTAACATCTGTATCGTCCGCTCCAGACAAGTTGACTTAAGCTGTGCACTTTCAACATGGAACTTCATCATGGCTGGCAATTCACCCAACTGTACTGCAGGCCTCGTTCCTAAGTATAAGTGGGATACGGAATGGCTTATTCTCCTTGAGCTAGACTATGCGTTTGACGTTCAGCGATGGTATTAATCGCACTTAAAGATATCCAGTTACCTCGTGTTCCCGCATCATTCTCGCTAGGTAGGTCATTCAGCTACATACTCAGTCATTTACGAAGAAGGGGGATCTGATAACAGTGAACCTAGACATTCGGACGGGGCGTTTCTCAAGCTGATCCCTTCAACCCACCTGATTAACCTATTACATCCCTTTTGCGGCGTTCGCCACGTCGGTATACATTTCCGCTACTTAACCTATCACTGAAATCGGAAGGGGAACGAAAGTCACGATGCAAGACTAAATGGTCTCGGATTTTGGGAGATCGAGAGAGGGATAGCCCCCCACGCTCTTTTGATGCCAGTCGGTATAACATCTTGTAGTTGGTTGTACATTTAGAACTGCGGCGGCGCTGTTCCCACTCCTTAACGTCCCCTTGGAGGACCACCAAAGCTTCTGGACTCGGCATAGTACCCGTCTCACTCCCATTCACGTAGCTTATTCGGCTTCACTGTTACAGGAGGAACTTCTATTACCCCACCAAGCACTTCCCAAAATTTTGGGACCCGAGCAGGGCGTCCGGTATTCCGTTCAACGTAACTGGACATCTCGGCCATCCTTCTGTGTATCACAGGCGGCTGGCTAGTCATTCATCTGAAGCAGTCAGCGGGGAAGAGACCGACGTTGAATTGAGTAAGAATGGAAGCACACTAGAGGATGAGAGCGATATTGCTGGCAGTATCCGATGCGCATGGTCTCGGTGAATAATAGATGTAAACTTCTGACTGCCATAACCATAGATTCAGCCATCCAGCCTTCCTTGAAGAGACCTACAATGAGATAAGACGAGAGGCGGCCCGGTGTGAACGGTGTTTAAGTCTTGTCAGTTGACCTTGTCAATAATCAGTCTTCGTTTTAGTGGACTTGCACGGAGGATTCTCCCGACTCTGGGCGCGGCTAATGGGAAGTCGAACAGGGATGTCCGTTTAGTGTATTTGAATTTAGTAAGGATTGCTGGCACAAGCTCCATTATCCAAGTTCTGTCACCCCCCCCTTCCTACTGGGTGTCAGACTATTCCCCACTCTAACACCTTTCTTGTGAGGGTCACCAACATTGGTTCAGTCAGCCTTGTTCTAAGGCCTGGGTTTCCCCTGTCCCAAAGGGAATCCACAGAAGGATTCGACCCCTAGATCGGCCAACTTCCCCTTATCGTGGCACATAAGCAGACCGCACCGTTTAGTCCACCGATATGCGATATGTGTCCTCTCGAGTTGTGTAGGTGTACTGGACGGACCAGCAGGCCGAAGTGCATGATAGGTATCCGCTTGTCCTCAGCATTTCGATACCCAGCTTCCCGTTCCCAAAGCTCGAAGGCGCAGACCCGCAAATATACTCCAATACATATCTCGCACCTGCACCAGGACATCAAGTGACCCTCTAGTGATGGTACTAACCACCGAAAAGTACCATACCAGGTTGAACCAGTGCGGTTTCGATTAACCAATGAACCAAGGGTGGACTTATCTTCATTTGCGCGGTCGACTGCTTTTTTAGAAGGATTTCCCTTATTACAATTCCCTGTCCCTACGGATCCTTGCGGCAGGCGACGCGGTAAGTATCTTTCAGCACCTCCATACCTGGTCAAAAGACTTGGGCTTTCATAGTTTTAGAAGTGCTTGATAGTTTAAGCCAGCTGACCACAACAAGGTCAAGCACCAGAGATTACATCCCTACAGCCGGGTAATCACTCGTCGCTTCGCCAGTTCGGATAACTTCGCAAACTTAGTTCCATACCCATACAATTACAAGGTTACATCCGTGCGATATGCGACCTGGCAGATCGAGAAACCTCAAGGGACTGGTGTACCATTTTCTACATGTTCAGTCAATTCTGAAGCACTGAGAATCTCACGAAGGACTTCGGACATCTGTGCATGTAAGTCTTCTAAAGAGACGAAGCGATTCATCAACACAAAGCATGAAACGCCAGAGGAGGGGACTCACTAGCTCGATTCAGAGCTGCGATGTACTCCTCATTGGCTTCTTGCATTTCTTCTTCCAGCTCCTGGAATCGCAGGGCCTGAATGAAAATGCGCCAATGCTATATGAGCAAGGCCTCTAATAACCGAGTTCAAGGAAACCGACGAACCTGAGATTCTTCAGACTCGGGAACAGGCAACGATTTGATGAGGACCTCAACTTGTTTCGCCTTCGACACGATATCTGCGACAAGCTCAGCTTTACTAGCTGCACATCACGACGCGATGGAGCACATGTATCAGCGAGCCAGTACAGCAGTGACGAGTCTTTGCATGCTTACATTCAAACACGTCAGGGGGATCTATCTTTTCCACATTCCGCGCCTTCGTAATCGGTATCGCCGCACTAACTTGCTCAAAGTTCGTCTTGGTAGTAAGGTAATGGATGCTTTGCGACATTATCGTCAACAACTAGTAAGCCACGCCCAAGGAAGCATGCGTCAGTGTAACGACGAAAAGACGAGGAACAAGATAGCAAGCCACGAATGGTACTGACTACTAGGTCTGGTCCTGAGGACTCATACCGATACTAATGATACTGACTTGTTCGATCTCATTTTGGAGCTGAGTTATACGGTCCATATGCGTTAGTTCCTGCTGCAGCATTATATTGCCGGGCGGCAGTAGCGACCTCCTGCCTTCTTCTGATACCCAACGCGCCTTCACTTCTTGTTATAATGCGGTCGCTGTCTGTATGTCGTATGATGTATGGAAATAGGAATGAGGATTTGTGATGACAGACACAGACAGTAGAGAGATGATCGACGTGATTAACGTAATGCGTGTTTTTGGAAGTTGGTTAGATCGGCGCTGACTAAGAGGTACAAGTTGTACAAACAAGGCATGCGAGTGTAAACATCAACTTGCATTCCTTAAAGCTTAGGATGCCTGCCGTGGCATTCCTTTACTCGATGTGATAGCTCAAGCCCTCGTATCTAGAGTAGCCGGCGAGGTCGTCATAACAATTCATGGTGTGGATCGCCTCAAATGGATTGAAGTGCGCTTCCGCCGCTCGTTAACATGTTCAGATTCCCAGAACGGCGTGTATCGAGATTGTGTAGAACTCAGAAATCTCAAGATGATCCACACGGGGCGTACCCTGCCGTCCAACGAGCATTGTCTTGGGCCGATCAGGAAATGTAAAATAATGCAAAGGCCCTCAAAATCGAGGGCCTTAGAAGGACGCCGTTGAGTTTTCCAGGTCTGGGCAGCCTACGTATTCAACAGTTGTTTCTATTCTCAGTACCTATCAGGACACAGGGAAGTATCGAGGTACTGTACATTCAACAAGTGACTGTGCTCGAGGATAAAGGGATCATCCTGGCACAGAAGACGAATAATTTCAAGATGGAACATTCTAATGCCGAATGCGAAGCACGTTTCGGAGCCGTTTCTTTCTCCCAGCTCAAGCTTCTTTGCGTTTAATGGAAGCGACTGATACTCTCGGATACAGCAGCACTAAATTGCAGAAACCAGAAGCTTTCCAGGCATACTCTCGGGTCAAGCTTGTAGACCTGCATTAGTCAATCTCGATACTCACGGACCAGGAACGATGGGCAGATTCCTCGATAGGGAGATTCCCATCAAGTACATACATTCCGGCATAGTTCGAAGTTCCTTATTACTCTCATCCCAAGGATGAGTACATATGAGTATCTTCCCAGAGATACAGTCAAAGATCATAAGGTGAGGACCCCAAGTTCTAATATGCCCCGAGACTGACGGGACCGGGACCGGTAGACCTGATGATCATGCGAGAGATAACCCAATGAACGCACAGCTCAACACGGAATTTAACCCAGAGGTGAAACCTTCCCCCGTTGCAATACGGCGATACGGCGAAGGAGTTTCTCGAATATCCTCGCCAATCTGTTGCCTGCAAGTCTAGACGGGAAGGAATTCATGTCTCTCTGTACGTCCCATTGTCAAAGCTTACCTGTATCGGCCCTAGTAGAATATAAGAACAAAGCTCAGCGGCCAAGACAGCAGGATATACCAATATTGATGAGACTGTCGGAAGGTGTATGCGTCGTTACAGACCTATTCATAATAGTCGGTCTGTCAGAGAAGGCAAGGATTGCTCACGTAGCACTAAATCATACATATCAACTACAACGAAGCTAGTCGATGAAGTGGTTGGCATGTCAGGTTGGTCAGGTGCGTGATTCTTGATTCTCTATCCATTTCATCGACCAAGGAGCCATTGAAACGATTCAACTTATTCTGCTTTTTCGCCAACACTAGAAAAATAGCAAAAATCTTGTGAACATGAGAGATCAGTCAAAAGATAGTACGGTGATTATGTCCGAAAATGAGATGCTGTGATGTAAAGTATTGGATAATGTCTCTTGGCTTCCGACTACGAGGAAACTACATCTTACAAGACCATTTCAAATCCAATAAATGATCCTATCCATCTCCCTATGCGCCGATTGCATTTCAGGAACGGTGATCGTCCAATTCGTGCTTATAACCATGGCAATAGCGAGCGTCAAGTAAAACGACTGGAGGTTCAGTACCGTCTGGCAGCTAATATAGCACTGCCAGAAAACTGTAAGATAAGATAAAGAAAGTAGCTCAAGGGCCGGATGATTCTTTAGCGGCACGTGAGCGGACGAATGTTTTTTTTTATTGATCAACTCATGCATGATGGATCATTGGATGGGATCACCTCGCTACAGTAACCGCGCGCCGCTGGCTTCGATGAAATCACTACTGTATACTGCTGCGGACTCCCAGTCTCAGGATTTTGATCATACTGTGTACACAGCATTCACACTACTGCCAGTGCTTCATATGTGACGTCAAGAACAAAGCGGGTGACGGTCTTCGCCATTGACCACCGTCCCCGCAAGTCTGTAGCGATGCCTATAATTCGCGTCACGGAAGGGGGATCGTGCACTTCCAGCGGTCTTTGTCCTCCTTACAGTCGTCCAGAGGTATGCCGGCCTATCGTTCTTGCAGTCTTCTCTCTCTCTAAATGGCAGTAGATGAACACAGAAATCAGTGGTCCAGGCGTACGCATTTCATTCTACCTCCAAGCTTACTTCCTTTGTTAGTGGTTGAAAGATACGCTGAAGGTGTATATTCTCATCTTGTTCCTTCTCAGCTCTCTTGTCTGCCCGCTCTGGGTCCCTCGACGAGATCTCAGGGGCACTATACACCCTCGTCGCAACCAATGTAGCAATGGTTGTCGCCTCTTCTATCTTGGGGTTAAAATCCGAGCCAACTATGAGTCTACAAGATGCCGTGGTTGTTGTCTACTTGCTGTCGATTTCGTGGGCGTCCATATTTATTTCCATGCCGGCTTACAATCGCTTCGTTCGGAGTGACGAGGTACTCCAGGTCGTTTCAATTTTGCAATCATACGCAATTTTCGCCTTTGTCCTTACAATACTGATCATGGCACCCGACTTTGGGTCTTGTATATGTGCGAACACGTCTGCCGTCGCAGTCTTCTTCAAGCGGTTCCCAGTCCTGAACACCGGACGCTTTGCCGCCTCCATTGTCCTTGCTATCGTATTTCTTGTCTACACCATCCTCAACTTCACGGACTATCGTAGGCCGATCATAAGACTCTATAGGAGGGTGAAGAAACGATACAGGACACGACTGGATACGATCCGGAAGACGATGGTATCGACGAGGTTGTGGACTAGGAACATGCGTGTAGAAAAGTGTCAGGATAGTTCTATGGTGGATCTCCGTAGACATTGTGATCCTGGCGGTCCTGCAGCTACTCGCATGACTTGTCCTACGCCTTCAAATGGAGTGAAGATACCAATGACTGGAGAGTATGGCTCGAGAAAACAGAAGCGACTGAAAGAAATTCGTAAGTTGTCAATTTGCATCCGCCAGTCTCGCTAACTGACATTTCTATTGAAGACTACGATGGTGGGATCTCTGGGACGCTTCTAGTCGAGCTTGTCATAGTCAGCATTCTCTGGGCACTTTTCGTCATGAACACAGAGTTGCTTGTCCGTGATAATTTCGGCCCTGACGCAGGCCCTGACGCGGACGTGTGGGAATTCGGACAGATTCTCCCAATGTTTCTCATTGCTCCGACTCTCATAAATCTCGTCAAGGTATATCGCAAGTTTGGTCTTGTCCGCCGCACGCATCGAAGGCGCTTTCACAGGTACCGCAGACGCACCTTCCGACAGGCGGCGGTAGGTCCGACAAACGTCCTAATGGGCACGGAGGTACCGGGAAAGGGGCATGGTCTTACTCCATCTCGTAAAGTATCAAGTGGATCCTTCGGAGACGATACCCTGCTTTTCCCTACGTCAAAATCACGGTCCCCTAGCGCAGGAGGCCAGACCACGGCACGAATTTCGTTGTACTCGATTCCGGCGAACAAAGACATTGAGAGTGGTCGAAGCGTGCCTCGACGTTGCGATTCGAACTCCTCCTCCTCCTCCTCCTCCTCCTCCTCCTCCTCCTCCTCCTCGTCGGTCACGGGGCTGCACTCATAGCGATATCAATTATTTCCCCAACCTCATCTTTATAGTACTTCGCTTTCTTGTACGTTCAAATAATCATGTATATAATACAGCTCGTGTAATGGAGTTATTTGTACCTCCCGCGGGATTGCTGGTGGACAGCGAGGTGACGAAATGAATAATTCCATTTAATGCATCGAAGAACACTATCCCTCAGTACTATCCCCATCGACATCACTGAGATTGGCACGGAGCACTTGTACAATCTGTCGCTGTAAACGTTCAAGATGTTCGACGAGCTCTCGACAAGGCAACGTCGAATGATCCAATGTTTGACCCAACTGCGTGCGAAGCTGTATGGCCCACGTCAGTCAAAACAAGCAAAATGGTAGAGGAAAGTATTTCACTCGAAGCATTGCCTTCCGACGGAGGGCAATTTGGTTTCCCTCGCAATCTTCCTTGCGGGTAGCCTCAAGTTCAGACAGTCGCGCTGAAACCCTGTGAGCCTCTGCTAGAATGTCTCCTGGTAGATCAGCGAGCCGCGCAAGTTCCAGGCCTAGCAAGCGTCAGCATAACGTATAAAGGAGAAAAGCTGCGAGAATAGTTGGTACCATAATTATTCATGTCATCTAGTACACCGTCAACGATTCTACGGAACATGTTAACAAGGTAGCAAATACCGGAATCGAAACATACTTATAGTTGAACATCAATCCCATGCTTGAAGACGTGGGGCGAGATTTCTGGAGATAGATAAACTGGGGAATGTTTGACTGGTGATAGTCTCGACTTACCTGAACGGACAAGTGAAGGCTACAGAAACGTCAAGGTAACGCAAAGTGCAATGAAGCACCGGACTCACTTCACGACAGACGGTTGGCGAGAAAGCGTAGTAGCGAGGTCGCTGAAATGACTTAAGAGAAAAGATAAGCCGAAAACAGGAAGTCACATAAAGTAACACTCACGTCGCAAAGAAGACGAAGGCCTGATAGAATCTGTGAGACGCCGTCATTGGCTGGAGAAACACATGGACGAACCTTGATGGCGATTAACCGTTCCGCAATTGCATGAGAGATACCAAGACCGTCTCTGGGCGATGTTCCCCGGCCGAGCTCGTCGATGAGGACCAAGGACTTATCAGTGGAAAGACCTTATCAACCATCAGTCGACAAAATCGTTTAAGACGAGGCAAACAAACCGATTGTCATCGCTGATGAAGACATCTCTTCTGCAAAGGTGCTGAGGTTCCGTTCCATGTGGTCATCGTTCGACAACCGTGTGAGCAAAGCATCATGAACCCTACGCATACTTAGCTCAAGCTGGAGACATTCTGTAAAACATAACTGACTTGAAGCTGGCATATTCGGCCGGGACGAAGCATCCGCACATTGCCATGACTGTCAGGAGCCCAATTTGTCGCAGATACGTACTCTTCCCTTGATTGCCGTCTTAACCACCACATCGAAAGAAGCTATTGTACTAGAGCTTACCAGACATGCTTTGAGATCGAGTGTGATTAGCTAGCCTCCGAGGAAAAGTATCCTGCACTTACTTTGGGCCTTGAATAATCTGGAACGAGGAAGAATCACAACAGTATACGTCGTTGGGCACCAGGGATCCGGCGGCTTGGACCTTCTCGAGAATGGGATGTCGACCGGCTTTGATGGCAAGGGTGCCGGTGAATTCAGGTCTTACTGTGGAAAGTTAGATTCCAACCCATAGCAAGAGTGAAGATGATAAACCATAATTCTGGTCTAGAGACACAGAGGTCATTTGAGGGCGGAGAGAGGTATGTGGAAGAGTTGCGTACGGATAGAAGCATGCGCGAACGACCAGAGCATGTCGAGCAGCGCAATCTTAAAAGTTTGATCGCATACAGCTCGAACGATCCATCTGGTATGAGCTCACCGCTTCAGAGGCTTTGTACAAAGCGCCGGCGTGAACCACTATCTTGGCTACCAGTTCCCTGATTAACCTAGCAAGACCACGGTCAATATTCACAGAGGCGTTAGAGTAGAATCAATCTCACTTATCAGTAAGCATGAGAGTCTCGTCGAGAGCGTCTTTCATTCTCGCATTTCGTTTCTTCTGCTCGAGAAAAACAGTCAGGGAATAGTGCCTTCGACAGGATAAGACGGATCCTACTAAGTCAATGCTCTCAAAAAACCACCTCCCTTTCCTGGTCACTACATTGATAAACCCTTTTGGGACCGTCGTAAGTCCTGCGTCTTCGAGGTCCCGCTTCTTAAGGGCAAAGACAAAGCCTTGTTCCTGGTGAACTAATTGCAGAGGGAGTCCGTGTTCATTGCATAAAGCACGGTTTAATTCGAATATATCCGCTACGTTTTCTTTGTACGTCTCACGCGCAACGTCAAGGAGACAGTTTTGATTTGCCTGAAAATGTCTGTCATATTTTAACCGCTAATCCAATTGCTGATTGTGAGTCACCTTCAGCGCATAGACACGAGAATTCATCGCATTAAGCCCTCCACCCTACGAAAGGATCAGACCACGGTAGTGCAAAATCGTAATACGAACCTTCTGCGAAGTCGCATCATCATTCAAGCTTTCTGTTACCTCGTTTTCTATCTTCTCAAATCGCTCGTCGGAAAGCATCTTGATCTGCATAGTCAGGCACTATCCATCTCAAAATCTATACTTTGACCGGACTCACATCATATACAATTTCCAAGAGGCGTGAATGGGATCCCTTGACTGCGTCACGAACGATGGGAATTTTTCTAATGATATTGCGAAGCTGAAGCATCTGGGACACGCGCGAGGATGCGGATCTCGCCGCATTGGACACGCAAGCCTCCGAGGCAGCAAGCTATGGACAGGTCAGAGCAAAATGGCAACGCGTTGCCTGTCACCTACTGAAGACGTCAGCTTGTCTAGATCGAGCTTGTTCATGGCCCGCAAAGCATCTCTAATCATAGTGAATTTATCTTCTGTCTGCACGAGTTCTTCTACAGCATCCAAGCGAGTTTCTATAGCTGCATGTGCTGTGCGTCGGCGAGACCAAGTGATGAATAAAGAGCAGACTGTTCAATATCCCAGACTCATACCAGTGATCGGTGCAAGTAGATTGACCCTTAGCAACCTAGAACCCATCGCCGTCCATGTGCGATCGAGAATTCTGGGCGGACGCATGAAAACCCGCATATAGGCAGCGCAAAACTGACATACCCGAATAGTGAATGAGCAGACCTTCTGTTAATCATGTTTCCGACGAGTTCTAGATTCCTCGCGCTATCGTTGTCTATGAGCATTGTTCCCTCCACAGGAGTGTACCGAATACGGAGAGAGTGGGCAGCATAACGCGTGTTGAGCCTCATTTCCGAATGTTTGAAGAGAGCACAGGTAGCAGAAAGGGCATAATACCTGTATATGCCGTGAATCTCATATCTTATACCACGATGCCTTCCACTTACTTGGACGAAACCGCCAACAGTGTTGCGGCTCGGTCATCACTGTCGGTACACAATTGATTAATAAATTGCAAGCCTACTCATACAGTAAGCATGTAACAATGATGCAAATACGATACAAATAATTCCTACCAGTTTCTTCATTCCAGTATTTTCTTAAGACGGGCTCGATTGATACGTATGGGAATTCGTCCTGAATGCACTGAACAAGCAACGAAGTACTGGTTGAATATTTCGCAGACGAGGAGGCCGATGCATCAGTGTTGGATAAGAAAGTATCAGGAACAAGGATGGTTGATGGGTAATGCAAATGCAGGTGATGTAGTGTTTTTACGTATGTTTGACAGTCTGTGAGCTGATTGAAAGTGTCAGATTGAATAGCCATTCTTCGACAAGTTCTGAGGGGGAAGCTTTACCTGAATTAGGTCTACTTGACCCGTGTCTCTGTCGAGAGCTGCTATACCGACTTCACGTCCGATGCCGCGGCATTCGACCACCGCAACAATAAAACTACTTTCATGATGAGTTGAGGCGGCAGTCTGTGGTCGAGCAGTTCCAGGACGCGCCAACTGGGCGGTAACTGGACGGGAATGAGAGGACAGTAGTCTAGTAGATAATGTGGAACCCGGACGTCTCTGATGAGTCGACAATGGCCGCGAAGGCACGGACATAGTGTGCGGGGTGAGGGATGCGTTTGACGCGACGCGACGCGACAAGAATGTTACGTAAGCGACACAGCAAGAGGAAATGTACTTGGGTAAGTATAACCGTTGAAACAAGGCAAGTTAGCCAGTCGTCAGAGACGGCAAAGCATGGAATCGTGTCGGGGTTCGCTAAGTATGCTAAAGTCCCAAAGTCCAAACCACCACCAATGTTGTGAGTTGTGAGCAAACACGAAGTTTCGTATCTCTGAGTTGGTCGACTCAGCCTCCCTTTCCCATGATTGAAGAGAGAGATCACAGCCTCCATTTATTACGATACGACCGGAAATCGATGGGTAACGCGAGAATCTAGAGTCATTCCAGCAGCCATAGACAACAAGAGTAGACGAAAGGTATATGGAAGAGGCAAGTAATCTAGGACTAGTTAGACATAACCGACAGTAAATGGAGAGCTGCCACCCAGTCGTCTGCAGTGCTGGTAGCTCGTGAAGGTAACTGTTGTAGATCAAGAACGGTGAAAGTAGGCAGGCCAAAGTGGTCAGACCGTGTGACCCGCACGGTCATCATTCATTGCCTCGTCACCTTCCGGCTCGAGTTGCACTGCCTTCTCGTCAGCCGTGTAGCATCGAAGTTCGTCGTTCCAAATATATTCATGCCTCAAGAGGCGAGAAAGAGTCTTGAATGCATCAACATCGGCGAAAGGTACTCCGGTGCGCGGATCTCGGTAGTTCGCAGGTCGACCTGTCATTGGGCATTTGTGTACGGGTCGCGCTGTTGAAAATGAAAGTCAGCATTCGATCCAGGTATATTTAAGCGACGGACAGAGTGGGCGATGTTTCCCAGAGTAGACTTTGACTTCCTTCCAGTCGACGTGTTTTCCAAAGACCGCCGTCATTGTTTCGTTCCAGTCAGGCCGTGGTACTCCGTCGTCGACTCTATGCAGTAAGTAATTCTTGGTTATTTTCTCGCTCTGTGTTGACGGTGCTTGTGTTCGATTCTGGGACAATGCCTGAAAAGTTGTGGGAGGGGTAAAATATGAGCTCAGCAAAGGTGCAACGCCGTGATACTTACAGAAGTATCGCCTACTGTCAAGCCAACCTGCACGCTGTTCATTGCATCGGTATGTGCAGGAAAGGACGCAAGAGATGTTGATGGCGTAGCTGCGATAATTTCATCCTCGAGACGACTGACCCAGCTCAGCACTGGGCCAGTGAGTTTTCTTTTCACGACACGAGCACGTTTCCGCTTTTCTTCCTCGTCCTCTAGATAATCGCGATGTGATATTATATTTCCTTCCTCGGTGTCCAAAGCACGCGCAAGAAGTTCAGCCTGGGTGTAAGTCACAGACGTCTCCTTAAAGCGTTTGGGCAATGAAGCTTTTCGTTCTTCGGCATCTTTGAGGCGGGAGTGCAGTATCTGGGAGCTTAGCATCGTGCTCTGCCGCTGACTCTTGCGCTTTGCTACTGTTTCGACATCAATAGCGTCAGTGGTGCCCCTGAGGCGTAGTCCGGCTGCGCCTTTCCGTTTTGGTCTACGATAAACTGTGCTGACAGACGCTTTGGATGATGAGTCCAACACAGTGGAACGAGACTCGGTAGCTCTCAGGGTGTGTCGTCGGGCTGACTAGATGAGGTCAAGCGATTGCCAGCAAAACATATACATCGATGTCAGACTTGCCTTACGCGCCTGCTTCTCTTCTGCGATAGCTTCCCTTTCTGCCGTCACTTCATCTTCGTGCTCTGCTTCTTCGTCCGTGCTTTGGAAATCGGAGTCAAAAACCTCTTCCTCATCTAAGGAGTCTGATGTCGGATTGTTGTAAAGGTAGAGCCGAGCGAGAGGCGATGCATACCTACTGGTACAATAAACTCTTTATCGTCGTCCACGTCTACATCCGTCTCCGGGTGCAAAGCAGCCATCTCAGCAAGAGCAACCTCCATCCTGAGAATACAAAGTGAACATAGATGAATTGGGAAAGAAAAAAGACTATACCTGTTTCCTGCGGTACTGCGCCTTGAGCGCCGCAGAACGAGCGAATCTTCCTCTGCCATACCTACTGGAATAGTTCGTGGTGTATGCGTAGTAGTAGAATGCGTATTTTGTACAAATTGTAGAAGAGGGACAGACGAGTTCACGTGCCATAGTGTCTCTATCCGCGTCTCGCTCGCACACCTTTTGCCTTTAGTCAAGTTTTGTGCAGCAACAGCAATGCCTCGCGCGAAAGCTCTTCCAGGCCCATCGCGCCTTTCCAAAATTCTCGAGGGCCTTAACCAAAACCCTAAGCCAGTTCTTCCATCCCTAAAGTCTCTTAAACTCACACTAGCCTCCCGAAATGACCATTTCGGTGCCAGGTAAACACGTTTACTCCGTTCTGAAAACAGACATCTAGTTAATCTTTGCGCAGGCACTTCGTCAAGGAGAACCTGCCACGCATACAATATGCCAACCCCGGTCTTCACATTCAGGTCGACAAGATACCGAGATCGTTAGCAGACACCTGGAAAGCTGAAATTCTCCTCGAGTTCAGTGCGTCGTTTCTTTGTCTTTCCCTTCGCGCGTTCCTCTTGACACGTCGTAATTGCATTGCAGAGAATGGTTCCAAAGACAGCATGGATATTTCGGAT
Organism: Inonotus obliquus; assembly: GCA_032164295.1. Taxonomy (NCBI): domain Eukaryota; kingdom Fungi; phylum Basidiomycota; class Agaricomycetes; order Hymenochaetales; family Hymenochaetaceae; genus Inonotus; species Inonotus obliquus. Next base: position 3,551,855 of record JAJHTX010000001.1, on the reverse strand, counting down.
AAATGGTCCACTGCTATCTATGAAGAGCTCATGACACGCGCGGGTGGTGATCGTTGGCAAACGTATGTTACGGAACGTCGTGCTTCAGGCCAGGAACCGGTCATTCCAACTGTTCAGCCTCGTCAATTACCAAAGGAAGGCGTTGCTGCTGCCTTGCCTTAGCTCACTGTTATCCCATGTCACTCTCTGTACGCATTCTCGAATTACACCGGTCAATTAATAGCAGCGATATACATATGGCATGCGATTGTGAGGAGTAGATACGAGCAGTGCTAAATCGTTTGGTTTCTATCGTCCACTAGCAATCCATGCTGCGCTCGAAATAAGAATGCCCAGGCCGACAACCAAACCTGCTATGTCATCTATCAGCATTCTTCCCATACGAGCGTACACTAGGAAGTTCGTGATTGCTGTGCGAAATTTAGGAGGTAAATGCGGAAGCACAGCGGCGAGCAATGTTGGAGGTTCAATTGGATCCTGCGTATCAAAAGTCAATGCACGAGGTTCAGATAAGCACTGCATGAATGTGCTTACGGATCTCGTGAAAATCTGTATCGAGTGTAACATGAGCTGTAAAGTAACAAAGGCCCAGAAGAATGGCTACAAGAGAAAGTCGTATTAGCCGTATTCTTTTGAGACAAAACACACGACGCACAACAGGCCGGACACCAAAGGGTTCCGTTGCACCCCTTCTGCTTAGTTCTGCCCACCTGTCCCAAGGACTCAAATCGCGAGAATGCGGAATGGTATCGCGTACTTGCGGCTCCATCAAGAAGGCAAAGTAAACAAGCAGAGCCCAAGATGCAAGCAGGTGCAGCAAGGGGCGCAGCTTTGAGAATAACGAGCGAGGTGCCTGCACCGCTTTTTCAGGAGGAGATTGGCTCATTTGAGTGAATACGTCTAGCAACCCAGCCATCGCATCGTCTCCCGCACCAGGCTCAAACGAACTTGGTGATTCCACATCTGTCATATTGGGAACCGGTGCGGACATGAGTGCACGTAAAAATTCTTGCTGTTGCTCGTCAGTCCATGCAGACGGTCCAGAAGCAGCATGATTCGTCCGTGATGGTTCGGGTGATGGACTGGATCGCACTGGCGGCGTCGGCATAATACTCTCTTCTCCAACGAATGTCCCGGTAGTAGGAGCTTCTCGAGATGTGGTATCTGCCTCGTACTTTGTCAGAATCAGATAATTGTGACTGGTGAGGGATACTGACCGACGTTGGAATACACTGGGTGGTCCTCACCTCGGGCAGATGAAGTGAGTTTGTTTAGCCTATCAGCACCGCGGCCCAATAGGGTCTTTCTGCGCGCTGCTCGTGCTGCTGCAGAGGACATTTTCCTACTTGTATAAAGAGTGATGAGACTCAGATATTCGAGTCAAAGTGTGAAAGGATACGTAGATGGTCAGTCACGTGCACCAGCACATGCACTGATGCAGCACTTGAGCACTCGACCAGTAGTGATTCATCTACATCGACACCTTCATCCTCATCACAGCATCGATGGTCAGGCAGGACAGAGCCACTACCGAAGAGAATGCTCGGACACTCAAGAAGGTACTAGCACTCCGAGAAAACAAACTTTGTGCAGACTGCAAAAGACAAGGTCCGTGGCATACACCCCGCGCTACGACAACAAACATCTAACGCAGCCCTTCCTCTTCTCTAGATGCACGTTGGGCCTCGTGGAATATGTGCGCATTATTCCAACAAAAACCTATCCTGTCATGGCTCCTGACTGTGTCTCCTTAGTGGCGTGTTCATCTGTATTCGTTGCTCAGGTATACACCGTAGCATGGGCACCCACATCAGCAAAGTCAAATCAGTAGATCTCGATACCTGGACACCAGAGCAGATGGAGGTTAGCAGAACCAAGCTCATCCGCTTGACTTAGATGGTTTTACGAACTTCTTTCAGTCAATCCAAAAATGGGGAAATCATCGTGCAAATCTTTACTGGGAAGCCCATCTTCGTCCTGGGCACGTCCCGCCGGAACAGTAAGAGAAACCGTTTATGGTCTTCTTTGCCTCCCCTGACCTATCCACTTTATTCAGCAAACTAGATTCCTTCATCCGTTCTAAATACGAAGCCAGAAAATGGGCAAGAGAAGGCCCTCCGCCGACTGATCCATCAGTCCTTGAGAACACACCAGAACCATCCGCAGGAGCAGACGTTTCGAGCACTCTTTCCCCTACTCCCGCTCTCGAAGTGCATTCAACTTTATCATCACCACCATCCGTAACCTCGCAACCTCAGTCCCATCGCTTGCTTTCTGCGACGCTTACGAACCGTCCTTCGGCATTGCAACCTGCCCAGCTTGTGGGTACTGGTGTGACCCAAGCAGTAAACTCCAAGAAACCTGAACCCACGCTGCAAGAAGATCTCTTTTCCCTTGATTTTCACGCACCAGCTCCTTCAGCTGCGCAACAACAGACCGCATCCAAGAAGGACGTGAAGAGCGATATTCTTTCGCTCTTTTCCGCAACTTCGCCAGCTACTGTTTCCGCGCCAGGTCAAGCAGCTTTTGGACAGTCCGCTGCTGAGAAGGATCAGCTAAGTCAATGGAGTCAACCGCAAAAACCAGCACATGCCCAGCCTCAAACGATTTCCATGATGGGTACGAGCGGAGTTGCGATGTGGGGTGCACAATCAGGCTGGACACCCAGCACCGCCCCGGCTCAGCCAGATGTATGGAGCGGCTTTCAGAACGCATCTGGGCAGGTGGCACCCGCAGTTTCACAACAGACGAGTACGGGCAGCCTCTTTGATACTCAGAATGTATGGGGATCAAGCAATGGCGCCGGGATACAAGCAACTGTAGGGTCAAATGATCTTTTCAGCTCGCCCTTAGGGAGTGCGGCTGCACCGTCGACGACGACGAAGAAGAAGGACGATGTATTTGGTGACCTCTGGGGTGATTTCAAGTGATATCTCATTCCTTTGTCCTTGCATTACGATCATAAAACTTTCACGGATTCGTTTACATTGTGCTACTTCATAGATGCATTTGGATATCCTTTTAATTCCGAGAATTATACCATTGAAGGGTTGGCTAAGGCAAGACCAAGATCCTTGCAAAGGATAGACGTCAGACAATGATCTCAAGGACAGACTGAAGCAACGTACCTTTTCAATCAGTCTCCGGGCAATTGGATGGAACGCACTTTGGTTCGCTTGAAAGGTGTTCGTCGCAATACCCGGGTCTGCGCGGTGTATCGCCCGGAAGACCGGTCGGCAAAACTTCATTCGACCTTTGATGATACCCGTTCCATCCTCCCCTACTACCCACTTGGCAGCTTCTTCTGCTATATTCCTTGCCTCCTCTGGCGCAGCCCTCGGATCAAGCAGTGCCAGCTCGTAGAATCGAAAGCGTATCTCCGCATTCGAAGTCGAACGTACCCCGTACAACGAACCGAGATGGACGATGTGGGCAATCGGAAGGGTTGAGTAGATCTGTAACCGCTCGAGGAAGACGACTTTTTATGGAGAAACTCAGAAGTTGACTTTCGGACCTGAACATAAACCATACCTTTCTGATTAGTATCGAACTTCTCGAGATCATTGGCTCGGAACTCTAGGTCCGAGACTGCATGGTCCCGAGAAGCGTCCCATCGCGCAGCAAGTTCATATGCTCGTTGGGCCAGCGTTAAGTCGTACTCCATGTCCACAGGAAGCTTCAATCCTTCCCCGAAAAACCATGCCTAACAGATTGATCAGTGCCTCGCCTTGTTCATTAACCTTAAGCCTTACGTTCCAGTCCACAGTATCTAGTGCCTCAACTTTCCTGCCATCCTGCCTACCCCAATACTCGTACAGATGTTTCTTCCACGTGTCAGTGTTGATACTCTTTCCCATGAAGGTGTTGACGTAGTCTCTGACATAAGGGAGGAATACTTCAAGCCCGCCGAGTACTCGTTCTAAGCCCTCACCATCAGCATCCACTCTCGTTCTGACAGAAGCGGTCTCACCTAGATGTAACAGAAGATTAGACCCCTTCTCATACGGAACCCTACTGTAGGCATCGTCCGGGTCCTCTCCGTGTTCGAAATCAATGATAAGACGTTGATATCTGGGCCTCGATGCGAACTCCTCCAAGGACCTCAGCAAGCCCTTGTAACCGATCAAGTAAGAAAATCCACGATGGGCCGGAGAATGGAGAACCTGCTGAAGGAGGCGCTCTATATAAGTGGTCCAACCCTCATTCAACCAGAAGTGCGAAGCGTCGGTATGGCTTTACACGAGACTTTGAGCGATCGTCAGACTCAGCGATTGGACAGCATGCTTACGTGACTCCATTCCCAAACCATGAGTGCGTGAGCTCATGGACTACCACGTCGACGAGAGTTCGATCTCCAGCGAGCAAGGCTAACAAAACCTATCAGATGAAGAATTGTGGTATCATCATCACGGTGCTCACTTGGTGTAAGGAAAGTCAGGCAGGCATTCTCCTAGATATCACAGGACACTTCAGAAGGAAGCCTTGGGTGTGACGCCCTACACTCACCATGCCACCATACGGGAAGGACGGTGGGAGAACGAGGAGGTCGTAGACCCCAAATTTATATGGTAACACGATTGACTCTTCAGCTGCTAGGAATTTCCCCGTGTCTTCGCTGAACTCCCAATAAGCAGCATCTATCAACTCGGGTTCAGCCCAGATTCCGCAGGACCAGTCTTTTCCTTCGATCTTGGGGAAGGGTCTATATACGACATTCCCGCTGGCGATGGCAATGAGGTAGGAAGGAATCGGGACAGGCTTGGTATCGTCCCGAGAAGAGCGTTATTCCATTATAAAATGCCATGAGGGGAGAGAACAAACCTGGTTATACTCGTATACAACCGATTCGTTTCCCAAGGCTTTCCCGGCGTGTACAGGTCCACTGGCAGACGGAGAAACTCTGATCGCGGACATCAAAACTGGTAGTTTCGCAGTGACTTTCGCACTATAGGTCTGCAGAGAAATAGGGATTAGATGATTGAGCCGTTAAGCCATTAGTTTGTAAATCATACCAATTTTACGGAGGGCGTGTCTGTGTGTTCGAGCGATGAGCTCGGTTCACTATCAATGATGTCAACTCACCCTGCAATGGTGCTAGAGACCGGGCGTAAATTGGCTGACACTGGCTGAACAGAAATGGGTGTTGTTTCCCTTGCGTTTGCCTAAACTTCTAGTATTAGCCTGTGCAGAGAGGTTATAGAATTATGTGTGCGAACTCTTTGCCTAGAAATTGGATAGCTACCGCATCCTCCCCCATCTTGTAGACGATCCTGACTTTGAGCTTTGTTCCTACGGATGCTGGATCAGGGAGTGAAATTTGCAGCACTGAGCCCATGACTGGGTGCTTGTCTCCGAGTTTAAACTGGAATATTTATGCTTCTCAGACGATCTGGAGTATGAATAATGCTCGGCAAATGACTAACAGGAGCACTTTTGCCCTCTACTTCAACAGAATCGATTTGAAGATCGAGACTATCAAAACTAAAGCCGAGTAAAGGTTCGAGATACATGGTCAAATGGTATGTAGTGAGAAGATTACCAACTTTATCTGGTCCACCTTGTCATCCTTGATGAGCAGGGTATGCGTCGCAGAGCCGAAAATAATCTTGCTATCAAAGTCTATTGTCCAATCGAAGTGAACATGTTCCGTGGTTGCAGAGAAGTAATTTGATTGCGTCGTAGGGTCGCGATGATCCATGAAACTCAAACTACGATATGGTATAGGAGTAAGAGTGACTCAAGTTCTGTCCTGTAGAGTTTCCTAATCTAGCAAATAGATCCAAACACGACCATGTGATCTGTTTCTCAATTAGAGACGCTTAGAAGAGACCAAGATCCTTGAAGGCAACCCTGATTGAGTCTATCTACATTCTTCTCAAGAAAATCTCTTCTCACCTTCTCGATGAGCCGTCTTGCAATAGGGTGGAAGGACTCCTTATGCTCAGTAAATATTTTCTTCGTTGCGTCCGGATCAGCTCGGTTCGCAGCCCTCAAAACGGGCCTGCAAAATTTCATCCTCCCTTTCACAACTCCAGATCCATCGGATCCGACGACCCAGCCTGCCGCATCTAATGCAAGAGTTTTCGATTCCGGCGTTGACGGGTCAAGCAAAGCAAGTTCAAAATATCTGTAGCGGAGCTCGCTATTCGTGGTTGTTGACAATCCGTACAGGTCCCCGAGGTATACGATGTGCTTTGGCGGCAAAGCTGGGTACGTTTGCAGGCGCTCAAGGAAGACCGCTGTCTCGTGCTCAGTCCATCGCCTATGCGTGTACAATCAACTGATTGTGACGTACCTTTCTGGTTAGAATCAAAGTTACCGAGATCGTCCTTCTTGAAATCAAGGGTATCTATACTTTTCTCTCTTGAAGCATCCCAACGCGCTGCTAGAGCATACGCCTGTTTTGCCAGTGTAAGGTCGTATTCCAGATCAACGGGCAGGGACAGCCCCTCCCCATAAAACCAAGCCTGCGATGATGATAGGCCATGTACAATCTCAACGTAGTAATTATCACTTACATCCCAGTCGACACTGTCCAGTAACTTGACCTTCGAGCCATCGCCTTGCTTGCTCCAATATCCATACAAATGTTCCTTCCATATGTCTGTGTTTATGCTCTTACCGATGAAGGTATTCACATAGTCCCTGACATAGGGGAGGAAGACATCGAGACCTCCAAGAAGTCGCTCTAATCGCAAGCATATATGACGTCAACAGCAAGAATAGTACTAGGGAATCTACTTACCCAGATAAAGTATAAAATTCGCCCCCTTTTCATACGGAACACTGCTGTATGCGTCGTCCGGGTCTTCACCCACTTCGAAATCTATGATGAGTCTCTGATACTTCGGCCTGTCCTCATACTGCTTTAGCGCGTCCTGCAGGGCCTTGTATCCGATGAGGAAGGAGAAGCCTCGGTGTGCTGGAGAATGGAGGACCTGCTGCAGAACGCGTTCGATGTATGTCGTCCAGCCTTCGTTCAGCCAGAAATGGGTTGCACTCTGATGACTACCATACTCTTAGGTGCCGATGGGAAGATGTGAGAAAAAAGAAAAACGGACGTCACCCCATTTCCAAACCATGAATGGGTAAGTTCGTGAACCACGACATCGACCAACGTCCTGTCGCCGGCGAGAAGAGCTAGCAATTCCGGTGAATAACAACTGGCAAGTCCTAAGCATAAGACTCGGCTCACTCGGAGTAAGGAAAGTGAGACAAGAATTTTCCTAGTTGTAAGTCAGCGTGGACAGTTCCGAGGAAAAGTACCAGCATACCATTCCACCGTAAGGGAAAGATGGCGGGAGAACCAGAAGGTCATAAACGCCAAATCTGTAAGCACCAACAATGTTTTCCTCGGCCGACAAGAACCTGTTCGTATCAGCGCTGAACTCCCAATATGCTGCATCAATGAAATCTGGTTCTGCCCAGATACCACTCGTCCAGTCCTTCCCATGTTCTCTTGGAAAGGGCTTGAAGCGGACATCACCACAGGCGATAGCAATCAGGTACGACGGTATTGGTGTGGGCTGCGGTAATTACCAGTAAGCCAGTTGTTCAGGGTAACTAGAGGAAAGGAGTCTGACCTGGTCGTAAGAGTAAGTTACGATATCCTTCCCAATCACTTTACCGCCATGTGGCGGGCCATCAGAAGGAGGAGATTGTCGAATAGCGGACATGAGGACCGGAAGCACCGATGAAACTTTCGCAGTATACGTCTACGATATAGTCCAGTATCAGCTTCGCACAAATCTCTGAGACTCAGAAGTCATTCTTACGATCTTGAGAGATGGTGTATCTTTCAACGGAAGAATTAGAGCAATTAGGCTATCTTAAAAATGAAAATTCTGACCTTGCAAAGGGGCCAAAGTCCTGGCATATATTGGTTGACATTGACTGAAAAGGTACGGGAATTTCTTTCCTTGAGTTTGCCTGCAGTCGGCGTAGACAATCAACATCATTCAGTCCGCAGCAGGATACTTCCACTTACTCCTTGTCCAGAAACTGGAGCGCTATGGCATTGCTACTTGTGGTATACGAGATCTTAACTTCGATCTTTGTGCCTTCCTGTAGTGGGCTTGCAAACGGTATATGAAGCGCAGAACCCATCACTGGATGCCGTTCATTCAGCCAGAACTGGGTCAAGATAAGTAGTTGAAGGAGATTCAAGTTGTTTCTTTGAATTCGGTACTCACGGGAACAGATGCCCCTCCAATTTCTACAGAAGTGATATTCAAGTCTCCAGAATCAAATCTGATGATAAGATGAAGCATATCGGTTCGCCCAGAAGAAGAACATCGCCTACACTACTTCTTTCGCTACAGAATCTTTCACAAGTAGCTCATGCGTTGCAGAGCCGGAGATCACTTTACGATCAAAGTCAATTTTCCAGTCGAACGTGACATGTTGAGTAGCAACCGAAAGGTAGTTGGACTGAGTTGTTGGATCGGGCATGATGGTAGTATGAGTTTGAGTGCAGATCTTATGCGCAAATCCGAAGATCACACGCTCTCCTAGCTAGGAATCAAAACGAGGAGTATAGATTATACGACACGTTCTATGCAATCAAATTTCACGGCATGAATAATTTATGTCTAGCTGATTCCAACAAGGAAAAAGAGTATTGCTAATGCTACAGTATTGAATCCACTGGTATACGTTCGGTCATAAAACATTCGTTATCGAGGGTCATGATTGGAGATCATTATGTCTGTCCCGCGTTCCTTTATTTCCCTTCAAGATAACCGACTATCGGAGCTTCCTCTGCTCAATCTAGAGGTTAGGTACTAAGTCTCGGTGCCGAAACTAGCAGAATGACAATTACCTTTTGCGTAGCGAAGTGTTCAGCCTCTGATCGGCGTTTCTTGAGAGAATAATCGTCGGCAAAACCCTGTTCCTGTACGACCAATTAGCCTTTGCTCCTGTTTTACAAACGTATGAATTCGTACTCACCAGAGTGTCAGGGCCGTTTGATGGGACGGAGACAACTGTTTGGTTCGAGGATAGACCGCTGAGCCCAGAGCCGGAAGGATAACCAAGTGAATCCACAGCGTTATGAACAGGGAGTTGTACTGGTGCGTCCGCCGGCTGGATGAATGACAATCTGCTAACTTGGGGAGTAGGATAAGACATTGGATGATGGTCGATCTTGGGACGCAAAGGTGTAGGAGCCATTCTAAGGGATGCCGCTGGCAAATGCCGATGCATAGAAGTGCTTCGTGCCAGCTGAACATTCGGGGCGGATGAATTGGCGCGCGAGATATAGGGCGCGTTGAATGATCGTATCTGATCATGACTCATCAACGGATAGCTACTCCCAGCAGCATCAGGCCTTATACTCTGAGAACGATCCATGAGGTGTACAGGCATCTCGACGATGGTCCGATAGAGCGGTTCACCACTATTAGTTGGGCCCATGAGGATACGAGAGTCTTTTTCTACCCATGGTATGTTGGACGGGGTCACTTCCGAAGAGGAGAGAGACTTCTGCCAGTCAAGTTCCGCAGACACCGTAGCCGGTAGTCGATCTAGAGGCGACAGCGCGTAGCTCCTATTAGTCGAAGCCTGTACCACAGCATGCCGAGCGTGGTAATTAGCGTCCTGCTCTGCCTCCCACTTGCGTATTGAACGTTCCCGCTCCGCAAAGACGGACCAGCGACAAGCTTCGGCATAGTTCTGCCTTCTTTGCGCGTCTGTCATGTTCTTCAAGCAAAGCCTATACTTTGGTGTAAGATGCCTGTTGTAACAATACCAATGCGAAACACATACTGCTCAGCTGTAGGATAGTCAGTGGCCGGTCTCCGTGGCGTCCTCGGTGGGCTATTAGGACCAGAAGTTAACATCACAGGATGTCGTGCCTGAATCGACCGCCAGTGGAGACCCTTCGCCTGCTCAATGTTGACTCTTAGCCCAAGGTTTCGAGCCCGACGTTTCCCAATAGGCACATGCGGTTTCCCCAAGTTCATTTCCTTGGTTTTTTCAACGAGTTCATCAAACACTGCACGAATGCGCGCAGGATCTCGCGAGTACTCCGTTTCAAATGGATACGGGTGTTTCACTGAAGGTTTGTAAACTATCGGAGAGAATGGCGGGAGCTCATTTCGCAGTTGGAGATCTTGCGTGGGGCTCATCGTATTCCGGAAACCGAGGGACATCGTGGCGCCTTGTGTAGAGTTCCGATACTGAACCCGTATAAATGCAGAATTTGTGTATCAAGGAACTTCGTTATGGACGCGGTGATCAAAGAGTCAACAGCGGGGTATCGCGAGGAGAGCAGAAAACGGGATGTGGGCAAGGTGAGTGCCCTGGGATAAAGGAAAGGATGTCATAGACTTTTATCCTGATTAGTAGACACGAGCAAAATGGGGCTTGATGCACGGCGTAGATGTGGCACACCAGCTTTGCAAGGCGTTTCGTGCATACGACTCGCTATCGGGGTAACGCCTTTGCGGCGTCAGTACTGTACGACACGAATTGACAAATAGTTGGTAAATATGATTCGCAATACCACATTTCGCTTGAATTCGCCTCATGAATCGACTTGAACGGGCGAAGGATGAGGTGGGTAGTAGACACCGTTCGGAGTTGCAGCAGCGAGTTGTTATTTCCCATAAAAGGCAAGAGATCGACGGACGTGGCGCGTGGCGATTAATTTTGCATCAATTTCCATTTCTGTTTCGTCAGGGCTACAAGACTCTCCCGCCTCAACGTCGACAGATATAATTATGTCCAAGACTGCTCATAAAATCGGTTAGGCGCAGATAAGAATATCTGCCACACAAAATATCTCATCCGTTATCACCGTCTATAGGTTCTCTTCTGTTTTGTCCGGACTGTGGCACACTGCTTGATCTTCCGACGGGGGACGCAGAATTTATTCCTTGCGAGCAGTGCGGATTCCAGGAAAAGGCATCAGGTATGTCCAATATTAACGTTCACTCCGTTACCTGTGCCCCATTCATATCTCTGCATCAGCATACGAGAACATTGTGATCACTACACGCTCTCATCCTGATGCATTTCCATCAGCACTCAGGCAAAAGCGAAAAACTCAGACAAAGATCCATGAAAGCGGCGAGACCCGCATGATCGTAAGTATAGCTTCCCGAGGTTCCATGCGCTATATCTAGACCCGTCTCTGCGTAGGTTACAGAACAATGTCCGAACTGTGGCCACGATCGAGCATACTCGGAAGAAAGACAAGTAAGCGTCAAACTTTTATTCAAAACAGGGCTTATCGACGTGCTGTTGCTGCACTAGATGCGAAGCGCGGACGAAGGCTCTACTATTCTGTACACTGTGCGTATGAACACCTTTTACCCCAAGACATGAAATTTGAGCGCTGACGTCTGCGGCTAGTGTGTTTCCTGCAGACACGGTTGGCGATTGAACAACTGAGGCGCTCAAGTGACCCATTTCACAATAAAATGGTTCGTGAACTCATTAAGCGACACTTTGAAGGTGCGGACGGTAGCAAAGGCGCGTAACATTACAGCAGGGACACCAGCGATGCTCATACGTAAACACCGACCGAGCAGAAGAGTGCTACCATGCCGAAACCTCCGAGCACGCTGGCGGTAGAAGCGACTGCGATTTCACGCACTGGCATGGCTGATTTCGGGAGTCTAGGGATCGCGTAAAGTAAATTAGACGACTAGTAATGTTGTAATGGAACGTCAAAACGCACGTTGAGAAGTAGAACGCTAGAGTGAACGTGGACGCCAGGAGGATGAACGCGAGGTACGGAAGGAGACCCTCAGGGATGTAAGGAGCGAAGGCTGGCAGTGTCCTATGCAAATTCTGGGCGCAATTCGTTAGACAAAGTGGTTCAAAGAGAGAGCTACTTCAGCTGACCTGAACTTGCTTGTACAACTGAGTGTCTACGGTGGACATTGCTGCACTGAAATGTTGTGTAGAAATAATAGGAAATGAGAGATGGTAAATTATACACGACTCGGACTCTGGATTCGTGGCGGGTCACGTTTATCGTGAGAAAAGATGGATCGGAGTTTAAAGTTGAGAGGAGTGACGTGCGATTGAAAACGACGACGACGCTTTCTCCGGTAGTTGCACTCTCCTCACACGACCCGTTTTCACGACATTTACTCGTATACGTTCATCATATAGATACCTTCACGGTTAGTTTTTTTCATTCCATGATGCATGCTGTCGCCGCAGCCGTTGCTTACGTGGAATGCCGCTCTTGTTTAGATGTCTGCTGCGCAGAAGGTCCAGCAACACCCTGCCTTCCAACAGGCCTCAGCCAAAGCAAACTACTATGTTAGCCAGCTCGACAAGGAGGTATGTGTACTTCGAGCCACTCCTAACACGCTTGGTGAACTGTTTTCGCTAGTTGTCGAAGTACCCAGTTCTGCAAAATCTGGAACAGCGCACCCAGGTCCCGAAGACCTATGCTGCCATCGGTTCCGTAGTGCTCTTGGGTATCCTCCTGCTCATCAACGCTGCTGCTCAACCCATCTCCAACCTCATTGGCTGGGGTCTGCCTGCTTATCTGTCCTTCAAGGCGATCGAAAGCCCTAGTCCACAGGATGACGTGCAATGGCTGACATACTGGGTCGTCTTTGGCTCCTTCAACTTACTCGAGAGCTTTGCGCTGCGTGTTGTACTCTACTACTTCCCCTGGTATTTTGCCTTCAAGACTGTATTTGTTGTCTGGCTCCAGCTCCCAGCTTTCCGCGTAAGTGTTATCACAAGCTGACTCGCGTGATGTCGTCATCCCCTGACGCATTTTTATTTTATTTTCTTACATAATAACCAGGGCGCACAAACTACATATCAAGCCGTGTTGAAACCAGTGCTTGCTAACGTCTCGTCCAAAGCACCGGCGATCTACCAACAGCCCACGACGGCTTCTGCCGACGGGCTCCGTGACCGTGTTCAGACTGCGACCACGGATTAGATGCACAAAAAGGAGGTGCATTGCCTGGGACCGTGTCTAGGCGGCATTGAATGTGGAAGCCAGACTACTTCATCCCTTCTTTTCGATTCTACTCTTTTATTTTTGCGTCTACACATGCCCAAGCCGTTCTAATGACAAGTACGACAGGATGCTGAATTTACATGATAATATTCACGGACGTCCGCGCCTTGTGTATTGGAACTGTATTGTCGTCTATTTCTAAAATGAAAGCAAGCGTACGCGACTATATACATGCAACGAGTGCGAGTGCGATTCCCGAAGAGAAGCCTGGCTGGAGAAGAGCTTGGCTTCATGTTGAGTGATCCACGGTGTGAGAATGGTTATAAACTGTTTTGCTGGCAAATTGTCGGTTCAACGATAGAAGATGATGGCGCTCGAGTTCCATGCGGTATACCCGTCAGCTGCCGTCCTCGACCCTGTCCCTATTCTCGGCCACTTTTCATTCGACAAATTTCCCTTATCCATCGGCTCTCAAAGTATAAAACGAATCACTCCGCATCCCCGTACCCTTCCCTCGACGGCCAGCATCTCCCCTTCCCCAGATCCTTTATATAGCCGAGTCTTCCGCTTCTTCTCACCCACCCCCCTCCCTTGTTTTTAACATGCATACGGAAGATATCGAGAAGAAAAGCTTCAAAAGTGATGACGCCGAACGCGTCGGGGCCCCTCCACCGTACAACCCGCAGTATACTGGCCTCAAGGCGCTCTACTATAAGCCGGTAACTCAGGTGGTCATGCTCGGTTTTGTCTGTTTCATGGGTCCCGGCCTCTTCAACGCCTGTAACGGTCTCGGGGGAGGAGGCCAGCTCGACCAGACGACTGGAGCGAACGCCAATGCCGCACTATACGCGACCTTTGCTGCCATGGCCTTCTTTTCGGGGTAAGGAGTTCGTTAGTTATGCCTCTATCATAGGTTGATATTTTTTAAAGATCTGTAAACAACAAGCTCGGTGCACGACTGACGCTGTTTCTGGGAACATTAGGATACTCCCTCTACATCGGCTCTTATCTGTCCGTCCTTCCGGATCACCCATCTCCCGTCCCTGTGACAAGTCTAATTATAGTCTTTTAGCGCACTAAATATCCACCCGAATGCCGGTGCATTTACCATCACCGCCGGCGCTATCTTGGGAATCTGTGCCGGTCTATTATGGACCGCTCAGGGCTCCCTCATGTTGGCGTATCCGACTGGTGGGGCACATGATCACAATCTGCTTGAGTTTCTTATTGATTTGTTACAGAAAGCCAGAAGGGAACATTTATCGGCATTTTCTGGGGAATTTTCAACCTTGGAGGTGTAGTCGGTTCAGCCGTCGCGTTTGGCCAGAACTTCCATTCCTTGGTATGTTTACTTTCCTATTATCAATGCCAAGAAACTCGCTAACGGTGGTTCTCAATATCCAGTCTGGAGGCGGTAAGCAGAATTTTCCGATTAGAAGAATCATCAGATATTCATTCATTCATAATTTCGCTGCCAGTCGGAAATGGAACTTATGTGAGTCGAGTGGCCTCAGTCTTTTCTCAACTTTGGCTGAATGCCTTCCACAGATTGGATTCATCGTCTTGACTGGAATCGGTGTTATGATCCCTTTTCTAATGGCGGATCCTTCAAGGATGATTCGCACCGACGGAACCAAGGTCACTACTCCAAGGCACCCATCATGGAAGTCCGAAATTTATGGTCTCTATATCGCTCTTCGCACCGACCCCGCAATAATCCTGCTCTTCCCAATGTTCTTTGCGTCAAACTGGTTCTACACTTGGCGTACGTTCTATTCAATATCCTACTTCATGCAAAACTCGCTAAACTCATTCATTTCACTTGCAATTATCTGTTTAGAATTCAATGACTACAATGGTACACTCTTCAATATCCGCACGCGTTCGCTGAACAGCTTTGTCTACTGGTCATCTCAAATTTTCGGATCTATAATGATTGGAGTCATCCTCGATTACAAGCACCTTACCCGTCGCGCCCGAGCCTTCGTCGGATGGGTCATTCTCTTCGTTATGGTTTTCGTCGTCCATATCTGGGGATATTTCTACCAGAGGTGCGTTAATCCAACACCGTATTCCTCATCATCGATCTCATGAAACTCGAAACAGAGATTACACTCGAGAAAACATCCCTCCACTCATCGATTTCAAGGATGACAAGTACCATTCTCGCGTCTGGCTCTACATTTTCTGCGGCCTCCTCGACTCAATGTGGCAAACCGCTGCGTACTGGTTCATGGGTGCCATTTCTAATGATCCGGCAAAGTTGGCGTACTTGACTGGGTTCTGTACGTCAAACACTTACAGAATTTATCAAGCTATCACTTATCATCATTCCCATACTTGACTTTGGCAGATAAATCATTGCAGTCGGCAGGAGCAGCTGGCATATGGCGTGCAGATGCCGTCGGTATACCGTACGTCCCATCCAACATATATCCCTCAATCAACTTTTATTTATACCGTCAAATCAAGATTCATGAACATCTTCGCCTCAACCTGGGGTCTTCTAGTCGCCGGGTTGATATTCGCTCTACCGATGCTCTACAGGCGCGTCAAGAACCACACAGACATAGAAGACGAGGTCATGTGAGTATACCCCCGTTCAGTATTACTTTGCTGGTCACTGACCTTCGATCTTAGCGCTCGAATGGACGACCAGGGACGCGTACAACCAATCGAGAAGGTCGTAGGACACTAGATCTATCAAGCTCAGGATTTTCTATATGTACTCTCATCATCCTCTGTCTACTGCTATCTATTCCATCCACTTCCCACTCATCTCACGTTTCATGTTTCATGATTCATAATTCATAATTCATGAAATCTCACGTTTCGTGATGTCACGCTTCTGATTCTGATGTATCCTTTTATCTAACGGTCTAACGGACGTCGGACATTATGCCACTCACCGATAAACTCTACTTATCTACTTCTCTAACTTACCACATGGTAAGGTACATCCCTGAATGTATTGTCTGATGTCTGATAGATAGATAGGAGGAGTAAGATGTAAGTATAGTACTGTACCAAAGCCAAAGTTAATCTCCTCGGAACCAATGGTCTAAACTTATGTAACATCACTGATGTTCCTAATCAGGCAGGGGTTCTTCCTCTGTCTGGTGTGGTGAACAGAACAACTCCCACCGACCGACGCGGCCCATCGACAGACAGATACAGTACATAGTACATCTAGCACATCTAGTACAACAGCGCGACACCCGAAGCGAAGCTCGGAACGATAAACGAGGAGCAAGACGCGAGACGCAAAGCAAGAAACCGTATCGAGCAGGGGGCACCATCATGACGTTGGCAACTTGGCACTTTGGGTGAAACACTGAACAGTCAGTCAGTCAGTCAGTCAGTCAGTCTTCAGTTCGGAAGTTCAACTTCGCCATCAAAAGGTATAACGTATAACGTATAACGGATTTGAACATCCTGGAAATTGCATTAATCCCCTTTGAGACGTTCTCTCAGGTAGATACAACTCCAGGTTGGTCGGGACGTTCAGAATGGGGGTCTGTCGTATTGGCATCATGATTCATGATAGAGATATTGCGAGCTCTGACTCCTGTGGAGCGGAGCGTCCAGACCGTCGACCGTGACATTTGTTTATCACCAGAGCGCCCATATTCTCTACCACTGTATTCTCATCGCCTTCGGGCTATTGATTGTTAGAAAGTTCTCGCTCGTCTCACGAATCTTATGCTTCCCGATGATTTGATGTATCATGTATCTAACGAACTGTGTGCAGAATGAATGAACTCTATAACGTACGACAAGGCATCGAAACCACATCGTCTGATAAGGGGGTATAAAAGTTACGAAGGGTCGTGCACAATGATCCGCTAGAAGATAGTCGCCAATGCATGGTCACTCTCATCACCGGTATCAAATCCTCCGAGACCTCTGCTATTCAGTCCAGGTCCATTCTTCCCAAACGTGAAACCAACCCAAACACCTCGTCCAAAGTTTATCTCCTTTTCCTTAACCTTCTCGACATTCCGTTGCTTCGCTTGCACTTCCGCATATTTGGCCATGTCTTCCACAGACGTGAAATCGTCGTAGTAGCCTGCGTCGACCTCGGAATCGAGCGCAGGCACGAACGGTGCCTTATGAGCTCGAAGGTCTTCCCAATATGTACCTTTGAAGAAGGGATGCTGCTGTATGTGAGCCAGTGAAGAATACCGAACACTACCGTGTGCGATAAGTCTGCAAAGTACGAGTTTAACCAAATGACTCATCAAATCAAAGAACATATACATACCTAGTCACAGCATCCCATGCGATATCCGTGAGATTAAAAATGATGTCTTCAGGCCTATCGTATTCGGGCCGGCGCAGGACCTTGGTCCAGTTTTTCAAGTTTGTCCAGGTCTCTTCCGGAGTCCCTCCACTAAATGGCGGGAAACCAGCAAGGAACTCGAACAGTATACATCCAAGAGACCAATAGTCCACACTGTATGAGTAAGGTTTGCCTCTAAGTACTTCCGGAGCCATGTAATCGGGTGACCCGACCACTGAATCAGCATAACGGACGTCCTCGTTGCGCATAGAGCGATATAAAGAACGTCGCTCGAGAGTTGAACGGTGAACGATAGGATTGTCCTTGACCCTATCAAGCTGAAGGAGTTGATGAATATCAGCATCATAATAACATCGATGTGTAACGATTTTGCCTACCCTTTCTTTTAGTTCATGGATCACTTTTGGGTTCAACGCTCCAGTAGCAAGTCCGAAATCGGTCAACTTGACATGTCCCGAGGAATCCACGAGGAAATTCTACCGGAACACGAATCAATCAACCGACACCTTGTTCACAAGCAAAATCGCACCTCTGGCTTCAAGTCTCTGTGGATGTAACCCAGACGGTGCAGCTCGTTTACGGCAGCGAACATCTCTGTTATGTAAAATCGCGCGTGCTCTTCTTTCAGGACCCCCGAGTTATTCAGAAGAGTCCTAAAGTCGCCTCCAGGTACATACTCCATGGCGAGATAGACAAACTCGGGATCCTGAAATGCATATAGTAGGCGTACGAGCCACGGAGTCTTTGTAGAAGTAAGAATATCACGTTCTACGAGGACATGGCGGATCTACAAGCTTCAGTTAGAACGGTGTACGATTACTTGCATAGATTTCTCACCTCATCCATCTTGAACAGCGTCCGCTTTTTCATTTTCTTCAGAGCGCATACCTCTCCAGTGTCCTGCATATATACAAGGTCAAGGTCAAGATGACGAGTGTAAACTCAGAGTTACACTCACCTGTTTCCTAGCCAGGTAAACTTCGCCATACCCTCCCTGTCCAATCTGCGCAATAATATGAAACTGGTCGACCTTGAGCTTCGCTCGTCGACGTCTCAAAAGGACTCTTTCTCTGCCACAGTATGACTTGAACTCTCTGGCATATTCGGGTGATGGGGACAATACGTTCCGAGAACGAGTGTCGGCATCGAACCGGGTTCGACGGTCTTTACGAGAAGCAAGGTATCCAAGGGCTTGGAAGTAATAGTCGAGAAAATCTAATGCAAAGGGGTTAGTGTAGGTCAAATAGGGGAAGACCACAGAGTGGCATACATAGTTGGGCGACTGTTGCTTTTCTTTTCACTTCAGGCGACTCCAGAAGTTCCCGCTCCCAAAGTTGTAAAACCCCCCTTTTGATAGTCGTACCCGGTTTCATCGTTTCCATATGTACATCATTGTTGATGCTGAGCCCCTTCATGCTCGCTGTGGCCATTCGCACATCTGGTAACTCATCCTGTGAGTCATTTCCCTTGCGATTAGCTAGATTGGTTTTGGAGTTGGACATCGCCATCGGGATATCTATAACTGGTCGGCGATAGGTTGAAATAGAGAGGAGAAGATGAAAGAAAGAGTATGTTAGGACATGCGTTGTGACAGTGCACGCGTTCCAAGTTCCAACCGCGTCTTGCGATAGGCACGTGATTGAAAGTGGACGGAATTTGATCAAAAGGAAAAGTATGCAGTGACTTTACGTGTATTTTGATGCTTTTACGCCCCGGACAGCCAAGGTCGCAAGGGCCAATGACTAGTCAGAGTGTAATGCAGCATACGCTAGGCACCTCATCGTAGCTATCGTGCTTGCAGCCCTTGAATATTTCTGGGCTGCAGTCTTCCGGACGGATATTCCAATCAATTAAAGGATAGCACGAAACTACTGATGTAGCCATATATTCTCGATAACAGATACAATCATACCTTTCTCTACATCATCCATCCTCATCGTCGCTCTAGGTTCCAATCCCGACGCAATTTGCACCGAGCCGCAACGCACCAGGAGTCGAGATAGCGTCACGTCCAACCTTTCTCGAATATAATCAGATAAGCTACCATCTTCCCGTCGAGATGTTGGTGGTATCGAGAATACATCATGGGCGACAGAACATAAATACCACAATGCGTTCTTGCGTGCTAGTTGGTATATGCGCTCTTTGCGTGACCGTCTCGCTATCGGTAACATGCAATGGCTTATCGATGAAGTGGATGCATCGAGCGAAGCCGGAGGGGAGTTGCCAGCCGATTTTTTATCTGGAGGTTCCCAAAGGCGCTCGATCTCGGAGATCACGACGAGCCTGATCAGATCCAGCACTTTGTGGGTATGCGAAGAAGCGCTCTCCTTGAGGGTTACGATGACGCCTTTCAGAATAGCAAGAAGCCCATGCAGAACCGCCTTTGAATTGGATGTATCGGATTTCTCAGATGCCTTTTGCTGCCGCTTCGTACTTAGAACTGGTACAAGCGCAGCTTCAGAAATGCGACTGAATGATCCGATGAGGGGGATAATTATCTCTCGGGAGAGTACAGAAAATAACGCATCGACAGAGTCCCGTATAGCGAGGTTTTCTTGAGCTTTCCTGCGTGAGCTCGCTCCGTCCACCGGGAAGAGTGGCGTCGTACATGACAGGGTGGAACAGAGGATAACGTTAAAGTCCTTAAGAAATCCCGAAGAGACCTTCAAGCAATTCTCAGGGTGCAGAGTCTTATCCAGCGTCAGTGCGAGTGCTCGAAGGACATTGGTGGCTGAAGAGAGAAGTTGGCATAGATGACTTGAGTGGTTTGTACTAGACTGAGAACGGAGTGCAGATGTCAACTGATAGAGTCTATGATATGAACCGAAGAGGTTCAAAGAACCCGAGAGCTCGGGAGCGGCGATCTCTGCGAAGTCTTCAGTAAATTCATTCGGCTTTTGGTGAGAAGATTCATACCTGCTCTTAGTTCTTCGGATGTATTCTTGACGCTCTGCAGGAGAGAGACAGCGTTCGTGCCACTCCCTTCACTCCCTTCGCTAGCAGCCTTTGATTTCCCTTTCTTCTTCGCGGTCGGATTGTCCGCTCGCACGCTGTCCCTAAGGACACTCAGCTCTGCAACCCGAAGATGTTAAGCTTGATCTCTAAGCACCCCAAGTATCACAAAGACTTACCAGCTAGATCCTCTTCATACTTCCTCTTCAGCTTGTTCACTTCTTCCTCAAGTTCCAAAGCTCTATCTCGCCATGGTTCATCCGACGCGTCTCCCCTGTCCTTAGATATCGGAAACTTCTCTCGGAGGACTAATACATAGGCTTGATGATAATATAAACTGTGAGAAATTCTGTGTAGCGGTGGAGGAGCAGAAATTCGCACCTGCAATTGATACGTCCTTTGGCTTACGCCTCAAGGCCACATAAGCCTAGTAAGTGAAGAGAAACAAATTGCATGGAGGATTTGTCGGTGTTCGTCAAGGTAGCTATCGAATCCATGGGACGTACGATTGCTATGCGTATTCTCTGAGCCTCGGTGATGCTCATCCTTCATGTGGAAAGTGGCAGTACGGACGATGATCGACGCGGCAAAGGAAGAGCAACCACCGATATGTCACTGCATAGAGTCACATTTTATCAATCATTGTATGTACACTATACCCTACGCAGAAATAGAGAAACATCTATCCAAGCTTTCAAAAGATGGAATGCATCTACTATCTATTGTACCTACCAGCCTTGAGCAACCTAATGATAGTGTCAGAAACAGATCGAACAGAGTGTCCCCGCCTGCACATACAAACTCAATCAAACTTCATCCGGGTCGGCTTTGCGTCCGAAGAGATATCATCACGATAAAAAGCCCCATATACACTATGTTCCTTTTTCTTAATCGTCATCGGGAACTTCTTCAAAGGACTCGCGTCGAATCCACCTTCTCGCATCACCTTAGCCAGTTCACCAGCCAATGCCTTTTCGTGTTTATCACCTGTGAAGAACGTTATCGACCTTCCGCTCTTCCCGCCGCGTCCTACGAGGAAACACCATTAAAAAATTTAACGATGTTGTAAGTAGTAATGAAGTGAGATGCTTACCCGTCCGCCCAATCCGATGTACATAATCCTCAACAGTCAACGGGAAACTGTAATTGATAACAGCCTCAACGCTCGGTATATCAAGACCTCTGGCCGCAACATCCGTCGCAACTAATAGCTGAGTCTTCCCAGTCTTGAAATCCTCAAGAGCAGTCATACGAGCTGTTTGTGAGAGATCTCCATGAATCCCACCAACTTTGAAACCTTTCCATCGGAGGTTTTGTTCTACCCGGGATGCTTCCTTCTTGTAGAGGACGAAGATGAGAATTCGATAATCGTCTGTAGGAGAGGCTTGATTAGTTTTCTTGGGTGTTAATGTTCGGAGATGGGCTAGTAGTCGGGAGCTATGGGCACAATCAGCTAGGAGAAAATGAAGATGAGTGGTAGTGACCTACTCTTTCTCCCTCGCATCGTCAAAGACCTCAACAACTGTCAAAAGAATTCCGTAAGCTTATTGCCTGACCTCGCTAAGAACATGAAGGCTACCCTGTTCAATCCGGCGATTGGCAGTCAAATCATCGCTTCCGACCGTAACTCGAATAGGTTTACGGAGAAAAGTTGAAGCCAGCTTCCTCACTGCGTCTGGCCACGTCGCGCTGACTGTTGATCATCCCGTTAGCTAGTGATCCTGGGTGGAATGAAACGTTGCAAACATACACATGAGAGTCTGACGTTGGTCTGAAGGAGCACAACGCCCGATGATCGCACGGATATCGTTCTCAAAGCCCTTATCCAACATCCGATCTGCCTCATCAAGGACGAGGTACGTGACCCTGTCAACATAGATCAACAACGAGGTCAGAGATGTCTAAGCCAAACGCGGCTCACCCGCTTAGGTCGCACGAGCCCTCATTGACGAGATCGAGTAATCGACCGGGTGTTCCAACAATCATAGCGGCACTCTTCTCTTTCAATGCACTGCGCTGTGGAGCCTTGTCGACACCACCATACACAGCAATACTCGACAAACTGAACGGCTTCCCGAGTTCAGTAAAAGTATCATGTATCTGGAGCGCCAGTTCACGCGTCGGCGCAACAGCGAGGACTGATATCCGCGACTTGTCTCCTTTCGGCTTCGATTTCTTCGACCTCGTAATACCCTTGCTGTTGACGACGTGCGACATAGCAGGAACTCCAAACGCTAGGGTTTTCCCACTAGTCGTCACAATAAGCAATACAACAACAGCAGGACAATAGCTCTACGTACCTGCCCGTCTCGGCGATACCGATGACATCTCTCCCAATTAGACTCGCTGACCATGAACAAGCCTGTATTGGGGTTGGTTCCTTGAATGAGCCGAATGCACTGTGGAGCGGTGTAGGTATGCGAGGAAGCAAGGAATCGAAGGAGAGAATAGGCTTCAGGTCGTCCGGAGGTACTGAATCAGATCCAGCTGAGGTCCCGCAATCGATGGTAACACCATGTTTCAGCAGATAGTCTGACACCGCTGCGTCTGAAGTAACAGGAGTCGGGTCAGGCTCTGAAGGCAGGGCTATTGCAGCTTCGTCAGGTTTCGACTCGGTCGAATCTACTGTTGCGCATCAAGTACTGATAAAAACCTGGTGAATCGACTCACCATTCTCTCTCTCTTGCTCCTCCTTCGCTTTCCTCTCTTTCCGCTTCTTCTTTCCTTCTTTCCGTTCCTTCTTGTCCTTCTTTTCCTTTCCTTCTTCAGCCCCGTTGGTTGCATTTACTGCTTCTTCACGCTTTCTCTTCTTTCCTCGTTTCCCATCAGGAATAGCAGACGTATCGACGATGGCTTCATGTTCTATTCTTGACTTCTTTTTATGTTTCTTCTTCTCTTTTGTACCAACTAAAAGGACAGATTATTATTTCAGCGTACAGAAACTGAGGAAACTGCCTAACCAGCTGCAGCATCATCCGTATCCTTCCGACGTTTGTGCCTTTTCTCCTTCAGGTTCGGGCCAATGGTTTCTGATATATTCTGTTTTTCATGCGCATTTCCCGAGTCAGGACTGTCTATGGTGTCGATGGACATGTTTTTGAAGTTGGAACAAGTTCAAAACGCAAAATTTTTATTTTGATCTGCGGGACCAAAATAGATGCCACGTGATGCCCGACCACCGAGTCCTGACCGACATTGATCGATAGCTCTGTACACGCTGTGTTCGCGCCGATTGAGTTCAATATACATAAGGTAGGGAAAGTATAAACTCGACTAGGTGTGACGCGCGTCATGCGACCCTGACTTGGCCTGACTTGCCTCATCCGGTGACTCTGGACCCTTTCTTAACTGCAACTTCCACACAACACAAACTCGAATTTGGTTCCCATAGATCTCTTCTAATAATAATTACAACCATATGTATGTTTTTAAATTAAAAAAATATGGACCCCTGAGCTTTCGATAATGGAATGAACCTTTTTTGTGCCAAATGGCATTTTCCAGCATTCTGGTGAGGTTTTCAGAAATTTTGAAAATTTCGACCTCAGAATTTTTGCCGCTCTTGGCGGACACAGCATGACAAATATAGTCTAAATATAGTAATATACTTATGACTAACATCCATTACTAATATAATGACTAATATGCATTTATAATCTATCTTCCTACTTCCAAGAGAGAGCCAGGGGAGCTAATTCATGGTAAGATAAGCCTTACTTTGGTGTTCTGTCAAGGTTTAAATGGGATTCTGCTAGCCTAATTGCTGACTACCACTGTTCTCAAATCCGACCCTGAGATTTTTGCCGTAGGGTCCTTCCAAATCGGGTAAGCTCAGGGTTTTTCAGGGTCGTCAGTCACACTGTGACACCTAGTCGAGTTTATACTTTCCCTACCTTATGTGAAGCTGGAATTACAAAGTGGAATAATTACAGGAAAATACCGGTCCTTTAAACAGTACCATTCCTTTGAACACCATGACTTTTCTCACTCAATTCTTCACTTATCAACTCAGAAAAATGCATGTACTAAAGGATAGTATGTATCACTAAGTCTGCAAACTTACAAGAAGTTTGAGCAAGCTGTTGAGTCTAGAAAATTAATACAGTGCGGATATTTGGTGAAATTCACAGACCTGAGTCGAAACCAATTCCTCCTGCAATTTCCCCTGTTATTTAACTGTATGGATAACCTGATACTCTAAAAGTATGCTACATATTCTACTTTCACTCCAAGTTTCAGGGAGAAACTGCTGCTCAATCAATTAATATTGTAAGAAAATCTCAAGAGTGTGATAGTCAAAATGATCGGCGTGCTGACAAAATAGGATATCTCGGCAACTCATTACAACCGGAGTGTAATCTAGTGTAATTGATATTGGCGTGACATTACGTCACAAGGTGTTCAAAGGAGTCGTTTTCCGTGACAGGAGCCCTTGTTTCTTTCCAGGTCCATATCTATTTTTCTAGCACACCTTCCGGCTTAGAACAAAATCAGCATGTGTCTCCTATAGTATACTCCATGAAAATGTACTTTAATTGTAGAAAAGTTGTGTGTGGAAAGACCTGGGGGCAAGTTTGTAATTGGTGTTTAAAGGAACGGTATTTTCCTGTACCTAATGTACTTTTCGGTTTACGAGTGCGGATTTATACTGCCCCAAAAAGGCATACACTACGTCATTTCGAGGTCTAGACTGTGGATACTTTTCGAGTTAATTGAATATGTGCCTTTATTGGTGTATGCGTGACCATCAACGACCCTCTGCCTGCTTTGTCCACGACCCCCCGACTCCGACTCCAGTACTAGTGTCCCGACGCCGTAACTTCCGTAACTTCCGTAACTTCTGATCCACATATCGTCGCTCTTTTCCTTCATTTTCATCATCACAATGTCCGACGACACTGCAAACGACTTCTTCAACGCCGCTCCCCTCGCTCCAGTCGTCGACCCTAATGCGGAGAACATCGACCTCTTCGCACAGGCAATAGCAGGTCGCTTCAGTAACCCAGATATGACAAAACTTACCGCCCGTCTCTCTCCTTCTCATCCTGCTGGGCCTTCAACCCCTCCTCGTCCCACCTTTGCGCAGCTCGCGTCATCACCAACCCCAGCAACACCTCTCGCTCGCATGTCGATCAATCCGTCAAATACACCCCGACAATCAGCGACTTCCTCTTCATCGTCAAGCTCAGACTTTACCATCGCAACTCCCTACAACGTGTCTGACATCTTAAGCACACCCAAGGTCCTCGTGCTGGATATCCGCCCTCACTCCGCTCATGCCGTTGCACGTTTACCTCATGCAATTCCTCTATCAGTGCCTTCGACGCTTCTCAAACGGCCCGCATTCACTCTTCAGAAGATTGCCGCTATGCTTCCGTCCGCTTCAGCCCGAACTCATTTCCAGGCCTGGAGCTCGGCATCTCGTATACTCGTCTACGATGCTGACTCGTCAGCCTTAAACGAAGGCTCTAATCTTTTGGGCCTGCTCCGCAAGTTCCGTACAGCGGGTTATATTAATGATGTAGCCTGGTTGCAGGGCGGCATGCAGGCATTGTGGAGGGAAAACAGACATCTAATCGACGAAAGGCCACTGCTTGACGAAGACGAGGAAGGAGATTCCGATGTCCTACGTACCCGCGATTTACCCCAAGCTGCATTCCAGCAGACATCCATCATCATCCGCCATTCACCAGGTTCAATGACTGTACCTCCTTCAGACTCATTGCCTCAGGTCACTCAGACCACGCAAGTTTCAGGTGGACCTGCCAGCCGACTTGTCGCAGCCAATCCGTTCTATGACAATATTCGACAGAATATTGAACTATCGCAAGGAATCACGGAACGCATTCCTCTCCGTCTTTCTCCGTCAATAAAATCGCGAACAAAGGAGCTCCCCTTCACTTGGCTCAGAAATATAGCCAAATCGGCAGGGCACGATGAAGGCACAGAGGCCTTGGCGATGCAATTCTATCGCATCGAATTGGGCGAACAGAGGCGACTACAAGGGATAATGTCGCATCATTCGTTGCAGAGCGGTGCAGCAGACGGCCTTACGACGGACGACCCCATGCAAGAAGGCAAGAAGGAGGGCAGGCCGTTCCCATACAGTATAATAGCGGGCGTTGAAAAGGGAACCAAGAACCGGTGTGTTCTAATCTTATCCGACTTCTTTATGCAGGTAATTAACACATATTCCAGATACAGGAACATATGGCCGTTCGAACATTCTCGCGTCCATCTCAAGGACCAAATTCACGATGATTACGTAAACGCCTCTTTCGTTCATCCATTGGGCACGCGTAGAAAATTCATTGCAACACAAGGCCCCCTACCGTCAACGTTTGCAGACTTCTGGTCGTAAGTGGAGACGCTGCTACAACATACATACCTTTCTGATTATCCACAGTATTGTATGGCAGCAGGATATCCAAATTATCTTGATGTTAACAAAAGAATGTGAAGGCGGAAGCATAAAGTGCGGAAAGTACTGGACCGACGGAGAGTATGGACCCCTTCGTCTCAAATGCATCTCCGTGAGCGGTGCAATTGGGACGGAGGGGGATTCTGGAGGTGGATTCTTCAACGCACCAACCAAGGATGGACCGACGTTGGCTATGCCCGAGGACGAGGAGAACAACTTTACGATCCGCCGTGTCTTTGAACTTTCTCACGCTGAGCATCCCGAGCTTCATCCGCGAACTGTGACGCAGATACAATACCTGGGATGGCCCGATATGGATGTACCTGTCAACCCCCGAAGTTTATTGCGTCTGTTGTTCGAAGTTGATGACATGGTCGATCATGCTGACAAACCGTCACCCGTCCTCTTGCATTGTTCCGCCGGTGTTGGCCGGACCGGAGCTTTCATAATGATCGACGCAGCTCTTGATGGCGTCAGGCGGGAAATTCGCAAACGCGCCATCGGCAGGAGTTCGGGCACAGCCTCGTTAAGCAACTCCAGCGGAAGTGATGGTGAAGCCCAAAGTGATAGTGATGCTGCCATGGACGTGGATCCTGCTTCGCCTCTGCGGACACGAAATACTCCATCCGTTCAAACTGCAGCTTCATTCCCTGCTAGACAATCGAAGAGCACAAATTTCTCTCTTACATCTCGTCCTTCGCATCCAGAAGACGCTTCCTCAGCGGTCTTGCAGACAAACGCAGGTCCAGTTGCTACCTTACATATTGGTGGTAAGAAATCTGAACGAGCCGATATTCACGTTCCACTTGTGCCTTCAAGTGCAGTTCCATCTCGACAACAAGGTTTCGCTCATTCGTCTGCAGGTCCTTCAGGATCCATGCATCCTCTGACAAAGCGGAAACCACCAAGACCAGTCATGCAGCGGCTCGTGAAGTCTGACTTCACGATTGCGGACGCAGATTCTATGTTCATCGGTCCGAATCCGAATCCTGCATTTGCGATGGATGTCAATCCGCTCTCCAACCAAATAAGGAACAATAACAGTAGCTCAGGAGAGGGAACGACCAGCAGTGGGGATAAAAGATCTGGCTCTGTCAGCTCGGGATCGGGATCGGTATCCGATGGACGTCTCACAGGGCCCTTGCAGAAGGCGTTCGCTAACATGTCTTCAACCGACGATATTCTAGGCTCTCCCGATCGTCTCAAAGTTAGCCGCTTCAAGAATCGAGTAGGTGGGAGTGATGGAACAGGCAGCGGGGAAGGACCGGGTGGGAGCGCTTCGGAATCTAGTGCCAGGAGCTCGAACAACAGTGGAGGTGCTATTGGCGGATATTCCTCATCTTCATCAATGGGATTGGGTGCCTTGGCTAAATTAGCCGTAGCTTCGCCTGGACCTTCTTCAGGAGCTTCGTCTCCCGCACCCTCACGCTCTTCTTTGTCTAGTAGAGGGAGACATAGATCGCCGAAGAATGTAACGATACAGAAACCAAGCCTACTTGCACCCAAACCATTGCATTTGAAGCTTCAAATGCCAGAATTGACAGAAGGTGTCGAGACGAACGTCAAGTCTGTTCCAATGTCCATTTCTGCACTCAACGAATCGCACACATCGAGTATCTCAGTTCGCTCGAGTTTGTCGTCTTCGTCTTCAACAGACATAATGTCCAGCCGATCATCCGGTCATACTACCGACACATACGACACGCCTTTCTCACAGCATAAAGCGTCGAGATCACCTTCCGCTGAAAAGGGATTCGGGTTGTCACTCGACAAGACTGTATTCGACTATACAGAACCAAGAGAACTGCACGGGGATGACTCGCCACCTCTCCTCTCCTCTCTGGAAGAACCGTTACGTCAAATTCTCGAAGACATGCGTGAACAACGTATGAGTCTCTGTCAAAGCCTGCGTCAATACGTCTTCGTGCACAATGCAATAATCGAAGGCGCTTTAATGGTTGCGGAAGAAGAGCAAAAGCAATTAGGATTAGATCTAAGGTCTATCTTTGATCCTGATTCTCCACCACCTCTTCCTACTACGGAATCGGCAATGGCCATGCAGATGACAGGGAAACGAGGAGCGAGTCCGACGGAGCTGCCGAAGGAAGATAAGAAGGGCGTTGTTGCGTTGGCGAAACGACCGAGTATGAAGAAAAGTAAAGGTTCAAGTGGCGGGGAATCAGCTAGTACGGCTAGTACGTGACATGCAACAGGAATAACAGCACATCGAAAAACGTCAGAGAAAAATAGAAAATTGGGAAATGTGGAGGAATAAGTATTAGTATTCGGTTCGGATTGGATTTCGATTTTTGGCATGTCGGCATGTTTTTCCTTCCGGTCTTGTATTGGTTCTTGTGATATGTACTGGATTGGAGTCGGATCTTCTGCTCGTTGTCTTGTATTTTCGTCATCCATCATCATGCCCCTTCCTCTAAGCCTGCACTCGCTTTCGTAATCTTATTTTCGCAGTTTCGCAGTTGCAGTCAGTATCCATCACCCCATGCTCTCCATCATCATCATAATATTCTTCAGTCTTCATTCTTCATTCTCATCATTTTCACTATCCTCATTGTCATCGTCATCATCACCATCATCAATAGTATCATTACCTCCACCACCACACCGCTATTACTATTCTCACATCCTCGGCTCGAAACGAAACGTCCCACGTCCTCACGTCCTCACCAACCAATCATTTCAGCCCCATTCACTTTTTTCCCTCTTGCATATGCTCGACCGCCTTCCGCCCTGTGTCGGACTAGACTGGTACTCCGAGTCCATTGTCAATCAATTACATACGATTACATACAGATGTATTGTACTGTTTCACTTGTATTGCATTTGTATATCGTATGATGATATATGAAATAACCTCAAACCCGCACAACGATAGATGGACTCTGATAGTAGTGTATTTCGTTTAGGTTGAGTGTGTTAAGCTTGACAGTTGCTGAATTACAAAGTACAAAGCTATTGGTATAATAGGAATTTTGATGATGAAGCTTCATACGCAAGAACAAGGGACGTGTGTCCTCCCCCCTGCATGAAATCAAGGTTCTTCTCAAGCTCAAGTAAAACGGTCACGCCTGCAAGAACTAACCAACCAGATCAGCACAACGTATCACCATACAAAACCATATCACTCAAAATCCGAGTAAGAACCACCTTACCTTTTTAGCTTCACCATCAGAAACTTCACTCGATCCACCAAATTGTTTCGCCTCTGATTCTCCGATTAGGCTGATCTCAGTACCACTTTCGCGGAGTTCGTCCCAGAAAGATTTGTTGTTGATCTTAGTTGGGGAGAGGCAGGATTCTTTGAGAGGTTCCAGGAATCTAAGGGTCGAGTTAGTGTGCATTAGGGTAAAGGGGAACTTATAGAAGGACTTACGAGTTCCAGGACTCAATGTGTCCTTTCTACGGGGTCATAAGCAACGAAGAAGTGCAAAACACACGTAGATCCGCGTACCTTTAGGCAAGTCACCCTAACCTCTCTCAAACACTCAATCATCTCTTCATGCCGTCTCACCGCAAAAGGCTTAGACAACACCTGCCCAACAATATCCATAATCTCACTAATAGCCTGTTGAACCTTTTCTTCATCCTCAATACCCGTCTTGAAATCTTCCAAAGGGCGAGCAGCTCCGATAATATGATTGGGCTCTTTTCCAATCTCGGGTTGACCTTGACTCAGGTTGTAACTCTGACTTTGGGAGTCGACTGGGTATTGGCTCTGACTTTGGCTTTGAGCATCTTGACCGTTGATTATGCTCGGTTCAGGTGAAGGAAGTTGGACGGTTCGTCTAGCAGCAAGTTCCCGAGTCCTTGATACGGCCCCTTCGTCATCCGAATCAGGCTCCGTCTCACTGTCATCATCGATCTTTTCCACTCGTTTCTTGACTTTGACGCTAACGTTAGCATCTCCACCTGCCTTTGCCTGAGTTTGGGCCTGAGAAGCGGTCTTGGATGTTGCAGGTTTAAGACTATCGAGTATGAGAAACTCGTCATCGTCGTCCTCCGCTCGAACGTGTCCGTTTTTCCGGGTACGTATGACCCGTTTTGGTACTGCGACGGCATTGTCAATACGTACGTACAACATGGTGACATAAATATGATCATTTACCCTGCTTGACATTGAACGCTTGTTTGCATTCTTCTAATACTGGCTGTACCCTCTTGATCACACGCCGAGGTGGATTGAGGTACTTCACCACTTCATCGTGAGGAGGTGGTAGGGGGTTGGTTCGAAGGTCTGTTACGATTGCCGCGTGGAAGAGAGCCTGCTTGATGCGATGTATGGCCGGGTTATACGAAAAGCGAGGGTCAAACCATGGGTCTCGTCCCCTTTGCGAATAAAAAATTTAGAAGATCTCAGGTTAACGAAAAAAGAAGTGAATGCCATACCCAGATTCATTCCTCTCACCAGCTTCCATGAGATCCATGGAATCAACAAAATTTTCCATCGCCTCCATTTGATCATCCGTAGGTAAGAAAGGATGAGTCGTAATCTTCTCTCCTTTCTTTGACACGAGGTTCTCAAGCGAAGGAAAAGTATACCTCCTGACATCATCCGCGAATGGCATCTGCATCCACAAGAAACAATCGACTTTCTCGAACTGTCGCGGGATAAGTAATCCCATCTTAGGATCCATTTCGTCTCGTGAGACTAAGCGCCCAATTGCAACGACGTTACGAGTGACCATGGCCTGGACGATGGAGGAGAATGCGACTTGGACTTCACCTGATGATGGGTCTGCCCAGACGTATTGAACCTCACCCATCGCTAGTTCCCGACGAAGCTAGAATGGCTTGTTAGTAATAGCAAAGGCCGTGTAACGAGGAATGTACTAAGTTATCTGGGAAGAACCCGACTATGTCTATCCCCTTGCGAGTGGACAGTCGAGGAAACTGGCCATCGGGACAAGGTGCATATGAAGCACCATACTTGAAACCCCTGATGAGTTGGTCCTTGTCGACTTTTTCAGCAGTAGTGTCCTCAATGACACCCTCGTCCTCATCTTTCTCCGCGTCGTCCTCATCCTCTTTCGCTTTGACGAGATACTCGGTGTGCATTACAAGCTGCGCGTATACATCCTTCCTGTCTTCATCGTCACCTCCAGGCTGAGACTCTTGAGTAGTAGGCTCTTCGCCCGAAGTTGCCTGGGTTCTCTTCGCAAACTTTTTCATGCTTGGCGGACGAACTACTGCTGTGCATTTGCTCATCTTGACCGGAAGCTCGATGGCTTCTTCCGGGCGTACGTCAACGTCTCCAATCCTCAGTATAGTACCCGCAAGCGGCGACTTTGTTTCCTTTACATCGGGTCTACGACATTCAATGAGGGCACGCTCCGCCGTGCCGATGATTCCCAGATCGTCATTGAGTGCCGCAGTAAATCTGCGGAAGAACTTCTCGTTCTCATGCTAGAAAAATATGGGCCCTAAAAGAATGTGGCTTAGAGTAGCACGGAATACCCCACCTTTATTACCGATTTATCCTCCTCTTTGAACCCGAATTCCTCGTCATCGAAATCAATTCCACTGACGACATGTCCGTTAATTGTCAGTGACTCGGAAAGGCAAGGAAGCTTACATTATCATTGTAGAGATTGAAAGACTGTTGATTTTGTTGACTGTCAGCTCCCAGTCCTCGATTTCAATGGGGTTTTCCCCATCGGTAAGGAGAACAAGCTTGCGAGTCCAGGATTTCTTTTTACCGAGATGCTTGTCTTGAGTTTCGATTGCGACAATTATCGCATCAATGGCTGCGGGGGGAATTTAGACTAAACTTCATAAATTGCATTACATCCTTACGGTCTCCAATTTCAGTAGAAGGCTGCAGAGCTTGAAGCTTTGCGAGGGTCCCCGAGTTCGGCTGCCCAATAGGAATGTATTCATAGACGTGGTCATAGCCACCTTTTGAGTCGTTTATCGAATTGTTTGTTTCTGGGGGGGATTGCATGAGCTAGCTATCATGCTGGTTTTGTGGCTTATCAAGTACCTTCTGTACCGAAGAGGATGACACCACACAGATCGGTCTTTCGACCATGAAATATCTTTGGGAACTCAGTAATTAGAGCCAGAGCTTTGAAGAAAGAGGATGTACCATCTCCTGTATTTTAAGTAGAACGTATTGCATTGCCCAGGCAAGGTTTGTTATTTCAATACCGTTTGAGTCACCGTCTGAAGCTTCGACTGTTCTGAGTTTACCCATCGACGGGGATACATCGATGCAGAACATAGTCACAGTATACTGGTAGAACAAGTAAGCATAGTGATAAAGCGACACGAGGGGTACATACTCCAGCGCGCTCTGCAGGCATGGTGACGGTGGAAGAAGGCAAGACTGAGACGCACCGCGGTGTGACTTCGTGACTGTAACGCGACCCGAGTCATACTCGTGAGAAGACTACTCGGCAATCAGCGAGAAGGAATAGGGGTTAGTGTGACAATGAGTGACATCTCTTTGTAGAAACATCACACCACCACCACCCCGCGCAAGATTCGACGCGGCCAGCTGAGTGACGCTCGCTCATCCGCGTACACAAAACACTTTATTTGTTTACACGCGTATTTCCCGTCTCGCGTCCCCTCTCCCGCCCCTCGTTCTGCCCGCTCCCGCACCATATTACACCTCGCAGGCGTCGTCTCACATGACGATGGCTTCCCCTGCTCCCCCATCATTCTCACATCCCGCCCCGCCAAATGGCATCGTCCACATTCCAAACGGTGTGGCAAATATGCCCCAGCAGAGGCAGATGCCTCCCATCACCAGAGAACGTCTCACCGCACTCCTCCAGGTATTTCTCGCCTCGTTTGGTTCGTGTCGTCTTTTTGCGCAGTTGCTTATTCATAATCACAGCGAATTGACGCCCTTCGCTCGAACGGATTCACGCCAGAGACGAATTCGGAGCTTGATAGACTAACACGCTTCGTAGCACAGCTCAAGAATGCGCATCTGCATTCTGGCGCAAGTACGTGTTTTGTTCATGTTTCCTTGGATAGCCCATTAACTAATGCCTTCCATTAGACCAATCGTCTACGCCTGCCTCACAGGCTCAAACGCCGACAGTGAACGGGTTCTCTCCTCACCTCAATGGCGTCGCGAGCCCAAATCCGCTAGCAGTAGGCTCGATATCTAACCAGACCATCCCTCACTCCCCCCAGTCTCCAGTATCATTCACTGAAGAACAAGTTGCTGCACTACGTGCTCAGATCCAGGCATTCAGGTCTATTAAAGCCGGCGTGCCGATTCCGGAGCACCTACAGGCGGCATTGCTTCCCAAAAACAATGCCATCTCTGCTCTGGAAAAGTCTCTTCAGGGACCCGATGTTCCCGCGCGTATCGTCGACGCTGCTGTGAAGGTTAACGGCGCCACTGGTGGACATCGTGCATCTGCCACTCCTGAGGCACCCGAAACAGGAAACAAATACGCAGTGAAGGCAGAGGAGCAAGAAACGGAGATGGATGTCCCAGTGGGCTCGTTCCTCGAGAATGACACAAAATCGCCAATATATCCTTACAATGCGTTCACTCATCCCTTCACGCATTTGAAGCGTCCTGATAACTTGACACCCGCGCAAGCCCAATTATGGGCGACTCGACTGCAGCGTCTGCTTGTCCCTTCGGTCATGCCTGCTGGTCTGGATCCTCATCAGATCATAGCGGAGCGAAATCGATACATCGATGCCCGAATTGAACAGCGCATCAGGGAGTTGTCAGCTATACCTGTAACGATCGGCGATGGCGGCCTCGACTCCCTAACGTTCTCATGCCCAGAAGGTGATAAGGAGAACAAAGAAAATGAAGCTACAAAGGAGGAATCGACTAGTGATTCCGTCCCCTCAGCTAGCGATCTGATGCGGCCGAATACACATGGGAAACTGCGAGCCATTATTGAGCTTAAGGCCCTTCGTGTGCGCGAAAAACAACGCATCCTACGTGCACAAGTAGTTGAACGGCTGAATCATGGAACTCTTCTTCCCTTGGACCGTAAAGACTTCCGTCGTCCGCGTCGCCCAACTTTGCGTGATGCTCGTACAACAGAGCAACTCGAGCGCAAGCAACGTGCCGATCGTGAGCGTCGTGTGAAACAAAAACACCTCGAGCAGCTCGCGGTTATCTGCAACCACGGAAAGGAGTTAATAGCAATAAATCGGGCGCATCAGGATCGTATGTTGAAGCTTGGTCGAGCTGTGCAGAACATGCATGCCTTCACGGAAAAGGAAGAAGCGAAGCGCATCGAAAGGATCTCGAAGGAGCGTCTGAAGGCGCTGAGGGCGGACGATGAGGAAGCATACATGAAGCTCATCGATACTGCGAAGGATACTCGAATCACACACTTGCTGCGCCAGACCGATGCTTATCTCGACTCACTTGCTCAAGCTGTCCTTGCGCAGCAGAACGATGATGTTCATATCGATTCATTCGGCACTGATGATCCAACAGATGAGACGACGTTCGGTGCCCAGAAGGCGAGCGAGCCTGACGAAAAGGGCAAGATTGACTACTACGCCGTAGCCCATAGAGTGAAGGAGAAAGTTACGAGGCAGCCAAATATTCTAGTCGGTGGCACTTTGAAGGAGTACCAGGTCAAGGGTTTGCAATGGATGGTCAGTTTGTACAATAACAGGCTAAATGGCATTCTTGCCGACGAAATGGTTGGTTCCCTCTGATGTGGCTAGGAAGAGCAATTACTGACTCTGCTTGGATTAGGGTCTTGGTAAAACCATCCAGACAATATCCTTGATCACTTTCCTTATCGAAGCCAAGAAGCAGCGAGGTCCATACCTCGTCATTGTCCCACTTTCAACCATGACAAATTGGACGGGTGAATTCGCCAAGTGGGCACCATCTGTTCGTACAATCTCCTACAAGGGCAACCCAACCCAGCGTCGCGCTCTTCAAAACGAGATTCGGACAGGTCACTTCCAAGTACTGCTCACAACTTATGAGTACATCATCAAGGACAGACCTATCTTGAGTAAGCTCAAATGGATTCACATGATTATTGGTATGCTTTGATATTTAATGTGTGAAACATGGACTAATCTAGTTGATAGACGAGGGTCATCGTATGAAAAATACCCAAAGCAAACTTTCTCAGACGCTCTCGCAATATTATCACTCTCGCTATCGCCTTATTCTCACAGGCACTCCGCTGCAGAATAATTTGCCCGAACTTTGGGCACTTCTCAACTTCGTCCTACCGAAGATTTTCAACTCGGTTAAGTCTTTCGACGAATGGTTCAACACACCGTTCGCGAACTCCGGAACGCAAGATAGGATAGAACTGAACGAAGAAGAAGCTCTGCTCATCATTAGACGTCTGCACAAAGTACTTCGACCTTTCTTGTTGCGTCGTCTTAAGAAGGACGTGGAGTCCGAGTTACCGGACAAGGTCGAGAAGATCATCAAGATCCGCATGAGTGCACTGCAATCGCAGTTGTACAAGCAAATGAAAAAGTACAAGATGATTGCGGATGGAAAAGACGCGAAAGGGCAAGTCGCATTCTATATTCTTGGAGCATTCACTTAATGCCTTTTGGAAATCTCAGAAAGCAAAGCGGTGGCGTTAAAGGTCTCAGTAACGAGCTTATGCAGCTCCGAAAGATCTGCCAACATCCCTTCTTGTTCGATAGTGTGGAAGATAAAATCAGTCCACATGGCGTGGTTGATGATAATATTTGGCGCGTCGCGGGCAAGTTTGAGCTTCTCGTCCGTGTCTTACCCAAGTTCTTTGCCACGGGTCACA
Source organism: Inonotus obliquus (assembly GCA_032164295.1). NCBI lineage: Eukaryota > Fungi > Basidiomycota > Agaricomycetes > Hymenochaetales > Hymenochaetaceae > Inonotus > Inonotus obliquus. The sequence continues at coordinate 3,515,487 of JAJHTX010000001.1, read as the reverse complement.
GGGTGAGGCTCTTGCAAATGTAACATGACGACTGCAAAAAGTACTTACCGTGCGATAATGCAGGTCCTTATTTTCTTCCAAATGACCAAGGTGATGGATATTATGGAGGACTTTATGAAAGCTCAAGGCTGGCAATACCTCCGTCTGGATGGTGGAACGAAGACTGAGGAGCGTGCTTCGCATGTACAAGTTTTCAATGCGCAAAACTCGCCGATCCAAGTCTTCATCTTGTCTACGAGAGCGGGAGGCCTAGGTCTTAACTTACAATCTGCCGACACCGTCATCATGTACGTTCTCGTCCTTCCTCGACATAGATGGATGCCACTGCTAACTTATCATGATTAGTTTCGATTCTGATTGGAATCCTCACGCTGATCTTCAAGCTCAAGACCGTGCTCATCGAATTGGTCAGACTAAGGCCGTGCGGATACTGCGATTCATTACGGAAAAGAGTGTGGAAGAGGCCATGTATGCTCGTGCTCGGTATAAGTTGGACATCGACGACAAGGTTATCCAGGCTGGCCGTTTCGACAACAAATCGACAGTTGAGGAACAAGAAGAGTTCTTGGTACGAATTATCGACTTATATGAATGATATCGACTCATTTGGACTGTCGGTCATATTACAGAGGTCTATCTTGGAAGCCGATCAAGAAGAGGAAAACGAAGAGTCTGGTGATATGAATGACGAGGAGATCAACGAGATTATCGCGCGTGACGATCGCGAGGTTGAAGTCTTCCGTGACATGGACATCCGGCGAATGAGGGACCTGAAGAACAATTGGCTCGCTGCCGGAAACCATGGACCACCGCCACAACCCCTCATTCAGCTTGAAGAGCTCCCCGATTGTTATCGCAACGACGATTACTTCGAGGTCGTTGCTTTAGAAGAGGAGGCCGAAGGACGTGGCCAGAGAAAACGGACTGTTGTCAATTACAATGACGGTCTGTCGGATGATGCTTGGGCAGCGGTATGTCTCCGATCTTCTTAATTATTGCGTCTCTTCTTACCATTGTTCTAGGCTCTCGAGGGTGAAGAGGATCTTGACGATGTCATCGAGAAGAATCGCGAGAAGCAGCAACGTCGAGCTGCTAATAAGCTTCTTCGTGAGAGTGAAGCCCAGTCGTCGAGAAATTCACCAGCTGTGGACGAACGTCCACGCAAAAAGAAGGGTCGGCCGCCGAAGATTCCTGTGGAGATTGATTTTGAGCCTTCCCCAAGTGCTAATGGCAAGAGGAAGCGACCTGGCAAACCTGTTTCGGTCACACCATCTATTGCTGATGAGGATGATGAGTCTCGCGATGCGGTATGGCTATGAATTCTCCGTGTACGCTTGACTTCGGCTTACCTTGATATGCCTCAGAAACGCCGCAAGATCAAGAATGCAGATGTGCCGCCGGCCATACGGGAACGCATGAAGAAAGTTTTCAACGAGTGTTATCGTGCGGTGCAAGTATGTGAGGACCCTGACACTGGCAGACGAAGATGGGAATTGTTTAAGGAACTGCCCGACAGACGGGTAAGATCCACTTGCAAAATGTCGCCTCTGAGCCTCAGCTTACACCTTCGCATCAGGATTATCCGGACTACTATCAGATGATTCGAAACCCTATTGCTATGTCTCACCTCCGAAAACGAGCTCAAACGAACTATTACAAGGATATTCAACAGTATCGTGATGAGTGGCGACTCATGTTCAACAACGCACGGACATACAATGTTGAGGGGTCATTGGTTTACATTGATGCCGACGAGATGGAAAAAGTATTCAACAAGACTTTCAACCAACTCACAATCAATTCAGGACTGCCTGGTGCTGAGAGTATTGGAGACGGTGCCTCTACACACGGCTTGGGCGATGACGATGACAAGCCCGTCCCTTCTCGACGGAGTATTGCCAGAACGAGCTCAAAACAAATTCTGAGTGATGAAGATGACTACCTTACACCGAGTGAGGACGATTGATCACGTAGTTCTTCATTTTCATCTGCTGTGCCTTTATCGCTTGTACTTTCTCCATTCATGCCTTGTGTAGCTTAGCTTGCTGTTATTAGAGAATCCTGTTTACTTTATTAAAGCCGTCTTTTCTTTTCTATCCCAGTGGATGTATACAATTGCTTGGGCAGGCGAATACACTATCTTAATAGGAAGTTATTTCCTTCCCCACCAACCTCCAAGGAGACTACTCAAGCCACCACCACGAGCAGTGGCAGATGGCTCTGGAGTTGCAGGACGTTCAATTTTCTCCATTTTCGCTCTTGCAACGGGGGTAGCGATGAGCCGCACATCTTGTACAGGTATCTTTTCCTTCGTGGTAATCCCAGCCCTCTCTTGCAACCTATCCATATCAAGTTGCACATAATTAAGCGCAATATCGAAGAACAATGGCTTCTTCGATGTGTCCCTTTCGGGTTTGACGGATCCCCCGTTATAAGCGAACCAGTCGAGCTTGAAGCGTTCCTCATCGTCTTTAAGAAGTTGTTCGAGCTCCGTTGTGCTTTCGAGAGTGAGAAGGTAAAAGGATGATGTTGTGGTGGATGAGGGACCTTGGACGGAGAGGAGTGAAGAGGCTTCGCGGATGTAGAGGCGGGAACGTTGGGTGAGAGTGAGAGCCTGTGCGTATTGTTTGACTACTGCGTATGAACGAGCTAGGTAAACGCATCTGTATACGAACCAAGCATGAGAACACGCTCTCAACAAACGTAGAAAAATAAAACATGCTACTGACCTACGACTCTTAGTAAATGCAAGACGCGCATCCACGGCACTCGCAAGGTCCATACTCTCTTCAACAATACTCAAGCTGCGCATATGTTCGAGACTCTGTATGACCGTATCCAGCAGCTTGACTATCGCCGGGTTCACGCGCGCATCAGTTCGATTACGATTTCCGCTGTGTTCTTGCTTTTGGTTTCTGTTACCATCTTTCTTCGGTTTCTTGTTCTTGCTCTCATTCGAGTTGGAGCTTAGGGCTTCCGTGTGTTTGCGAGGACCTTGCGAGGAGGCTATCAAAGCTGATACGAGTGTAAGATCACGCTCGACACGACGAGAGAGGAGGTTGTAGACAATATAATCGTGAACGAAGTGTATGTCACGAGTACCAGCACCGGATCTTACAGAGCCGCTCGTTGCCTGAACAAAATGTTTTCACTAAATCATAAAAGTTTAAAAAGTGAAGGCTCACCTTCTGCGCTTCAGCAAGCTTTCTCGCTACTTCTTCTGCATCACTCAAGGCCGCCAAGATCGCATCGAAAGCAGCTACTCCCTTGCGACTTCTATGATGCTTCTTCTTCCCCTGCTCTTTCGTTTGAGCCTCGCTTTCATCATTTTCCTCTGGCTGATCCTTCTCCTTTAACAACGCTTCTGCATCTTGTACGCGCAAAAGAACGTCCACAAGCTCTGGGTTACGAATAGGAACAGGTTCGCCCTCCCATACAAGTTCCTGCAAACGCTTCCGGCCTTTCGCAGTCGCATCACCACGTCCTTCTGTTTTCAACCTAGCAACCAACCCTGCATACCCATCAACAAGTCTATCCCGATTCTTCGGTGCAACCTCCTTCACAATCCGATCGATATCATACGAGTTTTCCTGCCCAAGCTGATGAGCGCAAAACCGTATCTCTGGAGCAATCTCATCCGAGAAGAACGTCGCAAGTGCCTGGTCCCTGCTACTCTCCGCGCATTCAGCCAGTTGATCGAGAATAACCCTCGCAACGCAAAGTTGGTCCAACGCCTCTTCAAACTCATCTCTGAAGCGGAGGAATCGTCCGCTAAGGATCAATGTATATGCATTGATCTCGAGCATGTTTTCCGCGTTGAAGCGTTGGGCATTGTAGAGATTCTGACAGTGCGATAGGAGCTGCGTGCACCAGTGGATAGCGCGGCGGAAGCGACCTGTTGTTTTGTGTCTCAACTTCGTTGCTGCATCTTTCTTTTCAGGTTGGAGAGATGCGGTGTAAAGATCCTGGGCATAGGCCCATGCTCTTTCCGTCTCGAAGAGCAGCAACTCAAGACTGTAAAGCAAGACTATGGGATCAAAATACTGGGTGGCTGTTTGTCTGTACTCACTGTCCCGCCTTGATATTCTCGAGTGCAACTGGCGGCAATTTTTTGAAGTCACGTCCCTTTCCATGGGTAATCTTCAACGTGGATCTCAATCGATGTGTCCTATTACCGCAGTGTTTCCTACAGCCTTTCAGTTAGATTCTAAACCGTGCTTTGAAATTCCTATCAAGCAAACCTATAACGAGTGAAGTCATTGTAGCGAAGACCATATGCATTGCGATGTTCATTAGCGAGCTGGAGAGCTGCAAAAATTTGCTCAATAATATGCAGAATAGACACAAGAATTCTACCAACCTCTGAAAGATACTGTATTTGAGCCCGTCTTGGACATTAATGCTACAACAATCGAGGCTGTACGAGAAGGTGGGAGAAGGTCGAGGAAGGAACGAGACGACGCGTACACGTCGTGCGACGTGCGTAAAATAAAGACGCGTTCCCCACAAGCATCATCCGCTTTCCATTTACACGTATTTCTCCACCCTTCCTGATTGGCAAAAACAACCGTTCTCAATGTCTGAAGAAGAATTACTCGAACCTACCTTGCAGAACGTCCTAGACCAAAAAACTCTCAAATGGATATTCTGCGGTCAGTTCCTTCTGAACACGTCCTTCCCATAGCAGAGCTCATCGGTTATCTTGCGATTACACAGGTGGAAAGGGTGGCGTTGGTCAGTAAAGCTACTTGAGCGGCACTTGCTTCTATTCATGGTTCATTAGGGAAGACAACAACGTCATGTTCTCTTGCTATCCAACTAGCCAAAGTCAGGGAATCCGTGCTGCTCATTGTACGTTCATTCACGAACTCCACCTTCATCATCACTCCGAATTCTAATGAACATGGTTGAATACAGTCAACAGATCCAGCACACAACCTCTCAGATGCATTCGGTCAAAAGTTCTCCAAAGACGCTACGAAAGTGAATGGGTTCGATAACCTTTATGCTATGGAGATCGATCCTACAAGTTCATTGCAAGAGATGATTGAGCAATGTTCGTGTCTGTTCCACAGGTTATATCACTCCCTACAGACGTACTTAATATCTACCCTTGGTGGACCTAGCGGACCAGAATGGTATGATGGGATCCATGATGCAAGACTTAGCATTCGCCATTCCCGGTGTGGACGAAGCAATGGGTTTTGCTGAGATTATGAAGTACGTCCCTCCCCGCCCCTTTATTCTCCCAACCGAATACATGCACTTACCCGACGCGCACATCTAGACACGTCAAGTCAATGCAATTCTCAGTGATCGTCTTCGATACCGCCCCAACAGGACATACACTTCGCTTCCTCTCTTTCCCGTCCGTACTCGAGAAAGCTCTTGGGAAACTCAGCACACTGGGCAGTCGGTTCGGGCCTATGATCAATCAGGTATGTAACTCATTTCTTGAATGGACAGTTGGGAGAGATATCTTACAGCTGGATATATCTAGATGTCATCAATGATGGGTGGCCAACCAGGAACACAAGAAGACATGTTCGCAAAGCTTGACTCAATGCGAGCCGTCATTTCCGAAGTGAACAGCCAATTCAAAGATCCCGTACGTTCTCTCTACCCATCTGATGCTCCTTCATACCTGAGACTAAGACTGACTTGTTTGCATTTGATATTCACGCTCTGTAGGAGAAAACGACCTTTGTCTGCGTCTGCATCTCAGAGTTCCTTTCTTTGTATGAGACGGAACGACTAGTCCAGGAGTTAACGTCATACGAAATTGACACGCACAACATCGTAGTCAACCAGCTTCTCTTCCCAAAGAAAGGTACATCCTTCCCCCTTCCCCCCTTCCCTCCTTCCCTCCTTACCCCTCTCCCCCCACTTTACTCAGCACATTCACAAAACTGACCATCCCCACCTCCCCACTTACTCAAACAGACTCAAACTGCGAACACTGCAAAGTCCGATACAAAATGCAACAAAAATACCTTAAAGAAGCACACGAGCTCTACGACGAATTTTTCCACATCATCCGTCTACCACTCCTCACCGAGGAAGTTCGCGGACCCGATAAACTCAGAGAATTCAGCAAGATGCTTGTTGAGCCGTACGCTCCTGAGTCAGAACGGTAGCTCATCGCCATCAAGTTAAAAGGTGCTTAAGTGTAGCGTATGGAGGATGCTACCACGTCTAGCGTAGGAGATTAGTATTGATGAGTAGAGTAGACACGTTGCAGCACTGCATGTATTGCGATAGAAGACGAGGAACTTGCATTCTTTTTTGTTCTACTAATATAATACACTAGACCCGAGGCTATCAATGTTCTGAAGCCTACAGGGCAAAGAAGCCAAAACAAGAATACGTAACAGACGAGAATACCGATGACCGAATACTTCAATAACAACATCATAAAAGTGTAAAGACAAAACCGAACGAAATCGATAAAACCAGACGTTTCCACCCGAGAAAACGCAGTGATTTACCGGAAGAAAGAGGGGCGAAAGAAAGCCGAAGACATACAGAAGATCGAAACAAAAGCTCCACATACATTGGGTTAAACGAAACGAGGTGAATTATACTAACTATTGAAAAGATATCAGAGCTCAAATGCAGGGGAAAGGTAGAAGTAGTCCGAAGGACTCATACCAGCAAACATACATGCATAACGTACAAAGATACGAATGGATGAATGTTGGGAAGAGTAACGGACGGCGGTTAGATACACAAATGCTAAACTGGCTCAATGGTTGAGTGATTTGCTAGTGATATACGATGTGTGTTGTGTCGGTTGTTTTGGATGGATAGTAGTTTGAACTGGATGACTAAAGCCGATGCAGGAGAGTAAGCAAACATGACACGATGCGATAGAAGTTATGCACGGCCGAGGGCATATGACACAGGCAAAGCCCAAGAGCCATTCATCATAAGGGAAAACCGCTCGTCCCCACTAGATCACTTATTAAGTGGGTTGTTGAGTGGGTTATTCAATGGATTTATCAATCCTCCTCCCGCAGTGAACGCTTCGCTCGCACTAAACAGTCGGCTGTGCTGTTTCGCTCTCTTAGACTTCTGTACCGACTCGAGAATTTCCTGCATACCGTTCGGTTCAATGACCACATGACATCCATCACATCTCGCCTTCGACGCAAACTCGGAGCACAACTGGTTGATGTCGACGTCCTGGAACTTGGGGTCCTGCCTGATTTTCCGCCACGCACTCATCACCTCCACGTTTTTATCGCTCTTGTGTGTTTTCGGAAGTGTGAGACCCTTGCATGGTGGGAACTCGTCGCACGCTTCAGCATCTCCCTCACCTGTACCTTCTGGTCCAGTTAAAACTGGTGATGGTGACGAGTCTTCCGATCTAGGCGTCGACGACGTTGATGCCTCCCTTGGAGCAAACATCGATCCCGAGTCCTGAGCGATGACTTGTGCAAGTTGCGTTTTCGTGCACTTCTTCGAGCAACCACCAGAAACATCGGGACTCCCGCCGACCGAAGGTGACGAGCCCGATACTGATGATGACGACGACGACGAGCTTCCTACAGGTGAAGATTGACTCGTATTCTGGTGTGCTATGGGACTTAAACTGTTTGCAGGGCTTTCCTTTGCTGCATTCAGCATATAATCCAGCCCGTTGCCATTACTGTAAGCCCCAAATAGTTCGTCGAGAGAATTCGTAAGGTCAAATGTTTGCATGGAACTGGGTGCCAAGCTATTTGCGGCGACTTCCGACCAACCAGGGAACAGACTCTGCGTGAAGTCGTACGATTGGTGGTTGATATTTTGGACCACCTCTCCGTGACCCTGACTGCCGTTTTGGCTTTGACTCGACTGACCAAGACTGTCGAATATCTCTGGTTCTCTGAACGACATGAACAAGGGGTTGCTTGCAATGGTGGTATACGGTGTATGTGTTAAAGGTCCAAAACCAAGATCAAGGTTCATGGCGTCGGATGTTGCGGTTTGTTGTTGTTGTCCCGAATTAAACGAAAATAGGTTCTGCCCCAAGAACGATAGGTGACCATCGCTGTTCTCGTTCGCAAATATTGACTCGGGTGAATCGTGCGTCGAGGCGGTCGACGAGGTCGTCGTCGATGGTGGTGAACCAAACAGGTTCATTGGTGAATCACGTCGTAAATCAGACGAACTTGCTCGACTTGGACCAGGATCCTTCGCCTGACTTGTACTTGCGGCCGAAGCCGAAGACGGGACGGCGAAGGTGAATGATGATTGTCGCAGTCGCATATTCTCGGATTGGAGTTTACTGACGACCTCACGAAGACTATCATTTTCCTGTTGTGTAACTGCGTTCTTCTCCTCCAGTGCGGCAACCTGGTCTTCCAACTATTTGACGGAAGGAAGCCACCTATCAGAAGATGATTGATGTGCACATGGAGCGCATATACTCACATCTTTGACATGTCTTTCCTTTCGCTCACGGAATGCCCGCTGAGCGGCTCGGTTTTGTTCCTTCCGCTTGAGGAGACGAGAATCATCCTGTGTCAACATTACGTTCAGAGGGTCTAGAACATTCCACAATCCCAGCGGAATACATACCACAGACGGATTCCCCGTCGACTTGCGACGAGAGCCTCCTGAGCTCTTTTTCGTGGAAGCTTTAGTAATAGATATTTATGAGTAAAACCGAGCGTAATTCGAGTTGAGGACACCAACATGTATGCTGTGCTTTGTGATTCGGCTCATTACCCAAATTTTCCTCATCCGCTTTCCGTTTGAGCGTCAAATCCTCGTCGCCAAGCGCATCCTCATTCTGCCGGTTAGAGTTTCCCATATCGAATGCGCCCGATTGTCTGCGTGACCTCGAAGAACTGGGTTCGAGGGGACTTGGGCTGCTGTCGTCGCTGGGTGGAGAGTCAGCGGGTCTCGGAATTGGGATGCGAGTCAAACTCTGTGGGTTGATGTTGGTCGCTGGAGGCTGTGCCTCCTTGTCATCGTCGAGCCCGGTGGGAAATGTTCCGTTGTTGACGCCAAATTGTTTCTGGAGGAGAGTGATGAAGTCCTCGTCTGCAAGTGCAGGGAGAGAAGGGGGGAGAGCGAGATCCCAGAGCGGTGCAGCACCGAGATTATCCATGACGTCGACAGGGGGTGCTTGTTGTGAACGAAGAGTGACAGGAGATGTGGGCACTGGCGTCTTGAACTGCCGTAGATCTTCCTCCCAAGCGTTGCTGACTGAGCCACTTATCGGACGCGGCGTCGGCTTCGGGTACTTGTTTTAACCTCTCCGCGTTGTTGTCAGCGACGACGACGACGAGAAACGAAGTCTCTAGAATAGTTAAGGCACAAATAAGGGAGGACTGCGGCGGCGATGAACAGGTACTTGTATGTGGAGGATTGAGAGAGAAAGATAGAATCGGCCAGTGACGGTCAGGGTGAGTATGTACGCACACGCACCCACGAATCTATACACTTCGGCACGTTCCATCCGGATCAGATACTTCTTAATGCGGCAAGGATTACGCGGCCTATCCGATGACTCCGACCATCTACATCCGGCATTCATTACACCCCTTATGGCCACTTCCGGGGTCCATTACGTTACAAATACTATTCCGTGCTTATGTCATTAACAACAGATCTTGAGTTCTTTGCTTGATCCCATCACGAGGCGCGACCCTATAATATTGACGCGTCGGTGTAGTATCTCAGAGAAATGACTCGACTCACTTTTTCCCCAATCCCATAAGAGCTCAACGGACTCGGATCCGAGCTCTGCGCTTAGCTCTCCGCAAGATCATCCGTCCGACCTTGTCGCATTGTCGCGTGAACGGGCGCTTTATCCACCCCTGCTGCGCGTACCGCCATGCACCCTCGCACAACTTCTACTATTCAACAAACGCGCTGTTCTTGTCTTCCTTATCTGATGGTAGAAAACTCAATCAAAATGCGTCGTACTTGACCAGTTCTTATTTCATTTCATTGTGCAGTACTCCTCGGGAACCTTCTCCTAAACCGGCTAAGAAAGCATATTCCATTGCGCATCGGGCCGTACCCTCCATTCTTCACATACATTCAGAAAATTCTAGGCTTGAAGAACTATCCTTTCTCTCCAAAACATGGAGAGTTATGTCAACGAGGTCCGTATGAATCGACTCATATCAATACCTACGCTATAACGACGCATTGTCTCAGGTGAATTTCGATCTTTCCCCCCAGGTATCGTATCTGCGCCCACACCGAATGCATGTCCGAGTCAGTCGGCAAATAGTCATTCGAGCATCATACACTGTCTAATCGCTTTGACAAAGTCGCTTGAATTGGCACCCAGAAGGTGGCGGCCTTATGTGCGATTTCCAATAGGAAACTCGCAATGCACTTTCAATCCTCAATGTTCCGCCCGCATATAAAATCTCCTGACTTTCGGTTTAGCGCGATAAATGGGATGGGACTACTGGAAGGCCGGACAATCTCACTGACCGACGCTTGGTCGAATCAGATCTCTCCCTCGACAACGATTCGTTCAACCCGATGCCCTCCGCAAGTGTCAGCTGAAAGACTTTGTAGGCCGATACATCCGTCAGTACAAAAATGAAATCTTTCCCGCCTCTGATGACTCGTGCTCAACTACTTCCCGGAAAGCTCTAGAGTGCATTTCGTACTCGACAGACGGCGCTACAGATATACAGTGTAGCACATGCATCTGTTTAAGAGCTTTCTCTGGGAAGGGACACTGATCTTTGTACAAACCACACTCCGAAGTTTTTCCGCCCTCTTCTCGTCCCTCACATTACAGAAACTCTTTTCAGAGTCTCATGACCTCTCTCCTCCGCGGTTAAAGACTGGATCAAATCAATCGAATCTCGAGAACCATCCTCCTGAAACGCGGGACACCAAAACGAAACCATCCAAAGCCAAGACGGATCTGACATCTCTCAATAAAGCAGCTTCTCACATCCCACATTTCCAAGACGACAGTGCGCAGCAGTGATTCGATTGAATTGACTTTCTACTAGGTGGTTGAGGTACCACAACTAATCTCACTGCGTCTTATCTCGTCTCGAATCTTCGAGATAATTTGATTGATCATTTAGTATATTCATCCCTAGCGTAGCCAAGACGATCACTCTTGTTCTGGATGGTACGCTATGACAAGGGAGCAACGGCGACCACCACCATATTCACACGAAGACCGAGTCATTCCCGCTTTCCCGCCCGGGAACCTCACCCCAACTCCGTATCATTGTATAACATCTCATTGCACGACAGTATACTATACTCTCAATCGGTAAACCGCAGGTGTATCGCTAGCTATAAAGAAAGAAGACCAAATAAAAGCCTATGCATCGGGCGACGGGCATATAAGTATAGATTTCGGAACATAAGGATGTAGGTAAGAAATTAAAAACGCAAGAAAAAAGCGAGTCACTGGGTGTACTTCGGTAAGTAAGGAAGTAAGGAAATCGATTACATCAGAACGAAAGAGATCATGGCTATGGACTATCGACGGGTTCGACCCAAGAAAGGAAGAGAGTAAGCCTAAAGCAGTACATACATAGGTCGGATGACTGAATGAATCCAGAGGGAAGAAGATAAGCACCGGAGGGGGATGAAAGAGGACGACCGCGGGGAGTTGGCAAGTTTGAAGAACGACCGATTCTGAAGGGGGGTAACGCGGAAGAAATCTGAGGTCATAATCATCTCACTCCTTCACTCCACAGAAGCCCTCAATACCTCTCTCCCAACTTCCAAACTCCCCGAACCCTGACCTCCTCCCCGACCAGAAAGAGGGGAATCAATAATCGAAAACATTCCCCCTGTGGCGCCTGAAGGATAGCCACTCATCCCTAACGTCCTCATCTCCTTCACAGGTGCACGTCTAATAGGCGTATCATCCACGGCATACATCACATCTCCCCTCCCCACATTCACACCCAAAGCAGGGTCATCCGAGCCATAGTTGAACCCAAATTCATTGGAACCCCCTCCTCGTCCACGTGCCGCAGTAGGAGTAGAGAATAAACCTCCACTACTTTGAGGAGGCCATAATAATCCACCAAAACCTACTGAACCACCTGTAGCACCAACAGAGGTTGCATTTTTGGGTGTAGTGAATGAAGTTCCAAATTTTGAGAAACTTGAACGTGGAGAGATCATAGGATCGAATTGACTTGTTCCGGGTGTATGGATTTGAGCACCCCGTGTCATCGTCAAAGGAGTTGATGGTCCCCCGCCTGAATGAGGGTCATCCCAAATCGATCGCCGTGAGGACCCAGTACTACCACCATGTAAGCGTCCAGTACCTTGTAACGGCGTGTGTAATGACCCTGATGAACCCCAGTCACGTAGAGGAGACGATGAATAAAACGCAACATCACTCTTCGTCGAAGTGTGTACAGGACGTTCATCTGTCGGGACGAAAGTTGGCTGAGGTCGATTACGCCATTCCGCTGCCGCCGCCTCCGCTTGTAAAGTACAATCGGGACAAAACCAGGGATCATCTTCTTCCCCAAGCTCCCTCTCATCCTCCACACCAATGCATTCAAGATGATGCCAGTTGTAACAATCATCACATTGAACCGCGGGTCGTCCATCATCTTCGTCTTGACCACAAGCACAAGCAAGTTTACCATCTCCATATCCGCGCAAAGAAGCAGGTCGTTGACCATTTTGTCGCATCTTCCGATGAGCAAGGAGACGGACGTTACGTTTTGACATTAAAGCCGTCCGTGCATCTGCGGGGTCGGTGGGAAAGAACAGGCTTCTACCCTTCCTATTATCACTTGGTGGGACTTCCTTTCGGTTAGGATTAGCTTGTAATGGCACAGCCTTGCCTCTCCCTCGTCTTGGAACATCAGGAACTTCCTCCAACTCCTGATCCCACGTTGGAGTGGTACGATCCTCCTCGTTCTTGTCCGAATCTTCGTCGGTAGTGTCATGCGCAAAGTAGCTATCGATCCATCGCATTCTCTCCGCATCTTGAGCTTTCATCTCTTCTTCCCGTTCCTTTTCTCGAAGTGACCATGGCACCTCCTTGTCCAACCAGCGCGGCTCGGTACCTTCAGCACGCACGGGCGTGCTCCTTAGCTGCATTCTGTTCTTCTTTTCCGCCGCCGCGGCGCCACGCTTCTTCCTACCCGCAGCCCTCTTCTTTGCCGGAGACGCTACGAGCTCATCGACTTCCTCAGGAGGGACGTTCAGGATGATACGACCCAGGCCTTCAACTTCTGCGGGGAAAAGCTTCGCATATGCCCGCGCAGTCGATCCTCTGAATGCTTCGAGACGTTTTCGTTTCTTAAGCTCCTTTTCATTCAGTTCGGAATCAGGAACGAGGTGTGAACGGGAGGAACTTGGTACTGCTGCCGGCGTGTTATACGCCAACCAGTCCATAGCCTCTTTGCTAAGCATTTCTGTTGCCGCAAGAGGTCTTTGAGGCGTTCTAGGTTCCCCATACGTTCCGTAGCCATGCGTCATCAAGCTTTCCTCGAAACTTTCAGCGCTGGTTTCCTGGAAGTCGAACAGCTGCAGTCTCCTTCCTCTGGCAGGCGTCTCCATGATAGCGACGCTATTCTTCTCGGTCGACTTGTCCTCCAGTTTCTGCGCCGACGACCCAATGTCATCGCCATGAAAACGTTTCAAATACTCTGGTCTACGGCTTTCAAGCTCAGCCCTGCGTGTTTCTTCCGCCTCCAGTAGATGATTCCTGATGCGATCAAGCTCTCCGCCTGGCAGTCTGGATGGTCCCCCTGTGGTGTCGTCGCTGGGGTTGGGTGCCGGCATAATTTGTTTGTCTTTAATATGCGCAGGTGAAGACAGAACGATGGGCTGTGTCAGGATGGAGGTAGATGGCGAATTCGTAGCATGCAAAGGAAAAGGTTCGCCAAGGCTAGTGCTGCCCAAATTCGATATTGATTTCGGTTTCTCAACGAAGGGAGAAGAAAGACTGATCTCGACTTTCTGGTCTTCTGAAGGCAAAGCCTGAGACAGTGACGCCGCCAAAGAAGAATGAGCGGGGTGCAGCTCGGGAGGTGGTGATTCTGTTTTTACACTAAGGCGGAAGATAAGCGAGTGGAGACACACGGCGAGAGGGAAATACTGACAAAACGGGATGCTCTTGAGATGGAGATGGTATAACAGGTCTAGCATATATTCAGTCACAAATAATAATAATAATAATAATGAATCAAAGGGACTTACAGAGAAATCGGTCGAGCGGTAAAGGAAGAAGGAGATATGACCGGACTGAAAGAAGGATTACTACAGGACAACATGATGGATAGAAGCTGCGCACCTGGCTCTTGGAGTGATGGCATGAGGTTGCGCCGCTGAGTCTTTCTGGCTCCGACTATCGCCATTGCAAGGATCCATACTACCCGTATACTGAGCACCATGCCCGAACTGATATGACTTGTGCGCACCTTGATTGTATGCGAGGCACTAACGAAGCACCAGAAGCACCTCCCAATGTCCGAGAACGACTGAGGTAATTCGCATTAACGTTAGGCTTAAACTAGATGACTTGTAATACGAACGCATAGGCCAATGGGGACTCTGGAGAGCTGACAGCAGTAGGGAAGAAAGGGAACACTTTATCAGTACCGAAACTAGAAACCAACGCGTCAGTCTACGCTCGCGCATACTACATAATCGACGTACCTTTGAGGTGTGGGCAGCTGAGTGTCTTGAGAAGTATGAGGTTGAAGGCTTGGTATGGCGGGGTACCTAGTTCAGTGTCACTGGCAAGGTCAGACAGCTTGTACAAAACGGCATACCCGGGCCAAGGAACGTCTCCAGCAATCCTCCTAACGTCCATGTTGCCCAGAATCGTTGGACTACGGGGATCCAGAATGTAGCGTTGTCTAGAGTCTAAGCCCGCCTCCTCCCTCGACCTCTTCCCAGACTGCGGGGACGGGGATAAAACGTTCGAAGTGTTGGTGTTGTTGGCCCGATCAGACATGGCAAAGAGAAGAATGTTGAATTCCTATAGAGGTGTCGCTTCTTGATTAAAACCGAAAAAAATTATCGTAAAATGGGTCGTGCTTGAAAGCAATGGCGAGTATCAAATTAGAAACCCTCGTCGACAAGTAGTAAAATGAAAGGAGTGAGAGGATGGCAGTGAGCAAGGAGAGACAATGGCGACGAGTTCCTCTTAGAGCCCCAGAGTTGAATCACCTATTAGTCAGCATGCACTTCCTATTTTGGAAATCACCGACCGAAAGGTTAAACTTTATCTCGGTTTTGTTTACGTCTCAGAACCACTCTCGATCATGATCAGAGCCCTCGAATTCTTCAGTGGTATAGGTTAGCAGCCTATTACGCGGTTACTTCAACTTTCACACTCAGCTATGAGAAGGCGGTCTTCATAGAGCCCTCCAAATTAGCGATATAGACGGAACCGTCGTTCGTGCTTTCGATTGGGATCAAACTGCCTGTCGAGTCTACGAAGCGAATCATGGACTCGACATAGTGAGTAAGGTAAACTATAGGACTATTAACGCTTCTGTGACTTACTGGACGAAGACAAACAGACTGATATTTCAACTTTGGCTACCTCAGACTTGCAGGCTCTCGATGCGCCGCTCTGGCTGCTTTCGCCTTCTTGTCAACCGTACACGGTGCTTAATCCCAATGCTAGAGGTTCTGAGGACCCGAGAGCAAAGTCGTTTCTTCACCTGGTTCAAAACACTATTCCAGAGATGACGATGAAAGGGTGCGGGCCGAAATGGATGTTGGTTGAAAACGTTGCAGGATTCGAGGTCAGTATATGTTTTTCCATGACAATACTTCTTCTCGACCTGCAGACATAGACATCATCTACTCGGGAGGCGTTAATCGCGACACTGCAGAAGTGCGGCTATGTCACCTTGGAACTTTTGCTCACTCCATTGCAGTTCGGCATACCTAATTCTCGGTTGCGATATTATCTTCTCGCCAAAAAGCAGCCGATGACCTTTCTGGGCGTCTCTTTATCTGACAGAAGCTCTCAACATTTCTGGAGGTATATACCAGGGCATGGAGAGCCGTGGCGGGACAACCGAGAAGAATGCGCTGCAACTCAAGTCAGAGAGTATCTGGATCCGGAGACTTCGCCAGATACTGATCGGCTCTGCAAGATACCGGGTCGCGTTCTAATAAAATGGGGAAGACTATTTGACATTGTTCTCCCTAGCTCTCAACGGACCTGTTGTTTCACACGAGGTGGGCCATTCGTACTCCAAGTCTGTTTGCCCATTAACACTCCAGTAAGGTTATACACAGTTGGTAGAACGGGCAGGCTCAATAATACAGATGAACGAAGATCTGGACGTACGTACAGTCTCAGCGCTTCTATGTGACCAGAGCTAAAGAGGAAACATCAGACGACAGCAACCTTTGATATATTCCTCGCCGAACAGCGTCAAAGAAGTACAAGTTGTGGCGATTCCCATCCACTTTCGGATGATACTTTGCTGGCCGTACTGGCGCCACTTCGTCTACGATATTTCTCCCCGTCCGAACTACTGCGACTTTTCCATTTTGAACCGCCTAAAGGACCAAATCCCATTGGAAACAAAGTGGCAACATTTGTATGGCCTGACGATGTGAGCCGGAAATCAAAATACAGACTGCTTGGGAATAGTGTGAACGTGGAAGTAGTGAGGCGTTTGGTGAACTATTTGTTCGAGGAGGGAGAGAGTTTGGTAGCATAAAAAATGTACATATACTTATTGCCGCCTTGCCGGACCGGCGAAAAATGCGTTATCCTTTGCGTTTTCTGCTTAGTCAGCTTTGGGAAGTCTTAAAGTCCAGCGTGTCCTCTCCCTTATTGACCAGCAAACGACGACCTTCCCCACAACTACTCGTTGCTTCACGCCCTCAACGCGTCCACCATTTCGTCGACCACGTCATTTCAACTTCGAGCACTCTTCCGCTGCTCAGACGGAAGATCTATGCCTTGTCGCCTTCAGCATAACCCAAGTAGTCAAGAAAAGCTTTACCATCGTAATCCGTTCATACGGGTGCGTAACTTTTTATGGCTCATAAGGCTTCCTTGGGAAGTTACTCAGTTGTTCTACAGTCCTGAGAATTGCCCAGCATGGATAAAGTTGTGAACATTCGTCGTGATGTCCATGACAAGTTCTACCGCTACCGGTTTGTGTTCTTCACCGAAAATTTCGGCGAGACTAGTACTTAGCCTTTTTTATCAGTATGCCAGTCCTGCTCACCAAGATTGAAGGCAAGGGCAATGGTATCAAGACGGTTGTGCCGAATATGTCTGACATTGCGCGTGCTCTCTCACGCCCTCCCACCTATCCGACAAAGTTCTTCGGATGCGAGCTTGGTGCTCAAACGACTTTTGATAAGAAAGGGGACCGCTACATCGTCAACGGTGCGCATAATCCGGAGCGACTTCGTGAGCTGCTTGACCAGTTCATCGACAAATTTGTTTTGTGCGGCGAATGCAAGAACCCTGAGACAGACCTCATCATTGCGAAGGGTGATATCATCATTCGCGATTGCAAGGCTTGCGGACAGCGTACCAACGTAGACATGCGCCACAAATTGACGACATTCATTATCAAGAACCCTCCGATGGTGACTAAGAAGTCAAAGAAGACAAAAGAGGGTGGTCCAGCGGAGAACGGTGGCGGCAGCCCTTCTGGCGAGGATTCTGAGGAGCAGGGAGCTGAAAGCGATGATGAGCTCACCAAGCGCATCAAGTCCGAAGCTGCCGAGCTCGCGAGCAAACCCAAGTTGAAAGAAGATGACTGGGCAGTCGATACGTCTCCCGAAGCCGTCAAGGCTCGCGTGAAGGCACTTGAGAGCGGCCTTCAATCGGGGCTCGTCCTTGGGGATGACGATAGCGATGACGATGCAAATAGTCCGTACAAACAGATCGGACAATGGGCCGAGGAGAATCGTGATAGCACTACTGCCGTCGATGTCTATAAGCGTGCCCAGGAGCTAGGTATTGAGAAGAAGCACAAGACTCTCCAGGTCCTCGTGCAAAGTCTCTTTACTGAGAACATTGTGTCTGAGATCCCTAAGTTTGCGGCGATGTTTGCAAAGGCACGTCAATAGCTTAGATGAAGTAATCATGACGGTGAACTGATTTCATTTCCCACCAGATGACCACGTCTGAAAGACACCAGAAGGCGCTTCTCGGAGGTATTGAATGTTTCGTGGGTGTTACTCATCCGGAGCTTGTTCCGTCCGTCCCGAAGATTTTGATGGCCTTTTACCAATTTGATGTCCTTGAAGAGGAAGTTGTAAAGCAGTGGGGTACTCATGTCAGCAAGAAATATGTCGACAAGGATATCAGCAAGAAGGTTAGAAAGGCCAGTGAGCCCTTCTTGAAGGTGCGTGTCAATTATTCAATTCACTACCTATGTTCGATATTCTGATCGTTGACATAGTGGCTTGACGAGGCAGACGAGGACGAAGATGAAGAATCAGACGAAGATTGAACGGCATCAGACTGCTTCTTGGTACAACCGGACTCTGAATTTATGTGTCTAGTTTATGTGCTTAGGTCATGTATGAATGAATACGAGCTTCTGATTCTCTATATTTGAAATTTGCTGAGTCAGCTAGAGAAATCTGTGATTCTGGTCGGATATAAAAAGTAGCCGGCTCACGGGTTCTCATCTTGAATCCAACCATGTCCTCTCGAGCGTCCAAGACTGCGAGAGTCTTCATAATAGGCATTGGATGTACCGCTTTCATCAAGGTAGATGATTTTGCTCTATAACGCTTCAATATCATTCACGTACTTTGAAGCCGAGAGGCTTGAGGACCACCGAGGATGTAAGTGCATAGCTGTCATAGTCCATGGGGTGCAGCTTTTTGAATTTTGCACCTAGATGGGTCTGGAAGCAGCAACAAAAGCTCTTTTAGATGCTGGTATCACATATGATGATGTAGAAGCTGCATTTGTTGGGTATTGCTATGGCGACTCAACGAGCGGTCAGGTAAGTTCATATTAGAGTCCCGTGTCTTTCGACTAATAGTGACACTGTCGGCTCGCACTCAAGCGTGCGCTGTACAACCTCGGTCTAACAGGCATACCAATTACGAACGTCAACAATAACTGCTCCACTGGTTCCACTGCCTTATACCAGGCCGCTTCATTGATTCGTGGTTCCCAAGCTGATTGCATCCTTGCTCTTGGGTTCGAAAGGATGGCTCCGGGAAGTCTGAAATCAAATTGGACAGACCGTGTTCCTCCCATGGCCCCGTTCAGTATGGTTGTTGATATGACTGAAGAGACTCTAGGAAAGAACCATGGTCCGAACGCTCCTCGTATGTTCTCGAACGGGGCCGCTGAGTACTTCAAGAAATATGGAGGGAGTGTCGAACACCTCGCGCAAATTGGTAAGAAAACCACCCAAACACGAGGTTACAAGTAGACGTTGGCTTACAGATGCCTTGGGTTGTAGCATCCAAGAACCACAAACATTCCACTAAGAATCCTTATTCTCAGTTCAGGGACGGGTGGAGCATGGAACAGGTTCTGAATGCCCCGAAAATAACCAATGAACTTACCAAGTTCATGTGCAGTCCCACGAGTGACGGAGGTAAGGCTTATTCCGCAGTCTATAAGCATACTGGTTTGACATGTCTCTTTAAGCTGCTTGCAACATCGTCGCTTCTGAGGCATTTGTTCACGCACATGGTCTCGAGAACCAAGCCATCGAAGTTATAGGCCAGCAACTGTCAACCGACTTTCCTTCGACTTTTGATAGTCGAAGTGCGATGGAGCTCGTCGGATACTCCATGACGAAAGAGGCAGCAGAGAAAGCATTTGCTCAAGCTGGGTTTAGAGAAGGCGAAGGTCGGGATCTCGTCGGTGTTGCTGAGCTCCATGACTGCTTTTCTGCTAATGAGGTATTATATCTGCCTTCTTTTCATGCGCAGCTAAATGCTGATAGGGTCTCGATACGCTTTGCAGCTCATTACGTATCCTGCCCTTGGTCTCTGTGCTCCAGATGAAGCTCACAAGATGGTTGAACGAGGCGATAACACGGTATGAAATACCTGAAGATGTTACTCAATTATATCGTTCTTAGCTCCTATCTTTCCAACTAGTACGGCGGAAAGTATGTCATAAATCCGAGCGGGGGACTTGAAGCAAAAGGTCACCCTTTGGGAGCTACGGGATTGGGCATGCACTTCTACATCACTGGTTTGTGGTGCTTCCATATTTTCTCTCATAAACCGGGCTTAATATATTCCATGCACAGCGCAACTCAGGAACTGTAAGACCATAACAATGAAGAAGCGAAGAACTGCGCTAATAATACTCTTATCGGTCTTAAGGGGCAGGACCAATGCAAGCTCCAGGGTTATTCGATGTCCCGGACAAGCGTGGAAAGCTCGGAATTGTTCATAATATCGGACTAGGAGGTGCAGTTGTTGTAAGCATCCTGCGAAGACCTGAGTTCTACAAGAAAGGCGGACAAGATGGGAGAGATAGGTATGAGAAACCTACCAGACTCATCATGATCCACTTGCGAGGACTAACAACACTCGTCAGGCTTGGATACAATCATGCCCATGAGTGCCGCCCTGTCACAGTCGCAGACGTTCACAAAGTCAGAGCGAAGAAGCACTCTGACTGGTTCCTATCTTTAGCTAAACTCTAAGGGGTTTTGTAAGTGCCTGGGTGATATAGGTCTTTTTGTCCTTACCTCTTGGTTATATTGATGATGACTACCTCGATTTACGATGTATTTCTAAGACAATAGCAGGTTACTGCACTTCTCAACGAAAGAGCTGTGATACTTAATATTGTAGTTCGTGTTGTAGATTGTGGAAATGTAATACAAATTACATTCCCCTAACTCCCCGGATACGCGCCCATAAGGCCCTTGCTTTAGAGCACCACACTACCACCATTTCCCTGCGTTTATTTTCCCACCACTCCTAGAGTTCCTATCACCACGTAGTTTTACCTACCGCGCACTTGTAACTAAAATTACTGACGCGCGTAATAAATTCAATTTTTTTTAAAAAAATACAAATTACATATTTGAAATCACACATACACGCTTATGTAACCATGAAGGGCTTTGAAATTGAAGTGCCACATAAGCAGCCTGTCGACTCTCACCTACTTCGACTTGGAGGCTTTGTATGGCTCGGCAGGTTATCTCATATGATGATTTGGCCCCGGCAGGTGTAGCATCAGAGACAGTACCTTCGAACCTGGGCGGGGCGACGCCTCTAGAGGGGAACCAACACCCAGTTCCGTCCATCCCTGCACCACCTTCTCCAACAATAAAGAAACGAAAGCGCGACGAGGTCGACGTTGGTAAAGGTGTCTGCGGAGGCGTTGACAAGAAAGCAAATACGAATATTGACAATGGCTCAGGAAATGCCACCAATCTGTTGTCAGTTCATGCAGTGCCATCCAAATCTCAAGTGAAGAAACGCGGGAGAAATAAGCGACGCAATGGCGGTGGTTCCAATACGGGCGTAGCTTCGTCAGCCGTCTCTCTTCCTGTCCAGCACTGGGATGATCCAGGTGCACAGGGCGATGGTATCTCGTATGACGAAGATGCTGCGGAATTCAGCGGGGCGACAAACGATCTAGATGATGGAGAATATTGGGAGAATGGTGGAGATGGTGGAGGCGCATTAGACGCCGAGGACGCCGATGGACTGGAGGAGGAGGACGAGAGTCGAGAGCTCACACATGAAGAGATCTGGGATGATTCAGCACTGGTAGAGGCCTGGGACGCAGCTAATGAAGAATATGAGGTTTGTACATCTTTTACTCGCAACAAAATGCTTTATTCTAACACATTACTCCCCGACTGATAGGCCATGCACGGGAAAACCCAGCGCTGGAAAAGGGAACGTGTTCACAAGTCACCCCTGTAAGTTTGTTATCATATGTATACTGTGTCCGCTGACTAGCTATACCCGGTAGATGGTACAACATACCTCCGGAGAAGCCTGCGGCCTCCTCAAAGAAACTCAAGAATTACGCAGAGCGGAATACTAATGGGGCTTCTTCCGCGGCGGAAAGGCGCTCAGACGAAGCTTTGATAGGGATGGATGAAGGGGTGGATTCTTCCGTACCTTTGAACTATGAAACCTACGTACCAACACATGATCCATCGCTCGCATTCCCCGCTCCACCGCATCCGCCAACTATACCAGAGCCGACTCAAACTCAAACGCAAAATATTGCATCGCACTATGCTTCGGTGCTCCCGACTTCGTTACAACAAGGTTCCGGTGATGGAACAGTGTCGACGGATCTGGGGTCTTTCGGGATTGCGGCAGTAAGCGTAGACGAGGCTTTCTCGCGTGCTCTCGGCGCTATGTACTGGTGTGGTTATTGGACTGCCGTTTACCAAGTGGGTAATCCCTATTTTCTTTCTGCTCCTAGCTGATTACTCAATAAATAGGTGCAGAGGGCCCATGAACAGGGAACGATCTCAACAGTGGATAATCTTGATGTGGACGCGGCGGGTGAGCTTGTGGAGGAAGAGGAAGAGTCCACTGAGTTTGTGTCGACTCAACGATGATAATGCTTTTTGCCTCCGTGACTTCGCGCTAAACAGATAATGTCCCGTGTATCTATAGGTGTGTCTAGAATATCTATTACCACTAGCGTGCCTGATGCTGAATAATTGAATTGACGCAAGTGCACGTTTGCTCTCTATCTCGGAGAAAAGGGGTAACGTTAGCGTGACGCTCAACACGAAGCCCTCATTCTACGTGTGGCGTTCGCCTTTAGATAAATATGTCTCAGGTGCACGCTCGACGAAAGTTCATGCAGATGACACCATCCCCGCAATTTTAGCGCTGAAGTGTGTATGTACTAAGTAGGGCCGCGCAAGGATTCCCTCAGCTCTCATCTCCCAGCGGTTGCGATGAATACTTAGATCCGATCCCAATCCTGAAGGGCAACAAGAGCTATTATCATGTTCAGATTATCTTCTAAGATGCGGCGATGATTCGCGGATGGTACATATTGTTATGCTCTTGAATGTCCGCCGTTGGCCGCTTCCTTGGCTGGGCCAGATGATCCGTGCCCAGCGTACGTAATACTGATCCAATAAATTAGCTCCCAAGAATAATCCGATGCCTGTGGATTGATTTGGTTGAAAAGGGCTCCGAACGGACTTTTTGATACTTCCCTCCCCCTTGTCTTTCTTTCTGTGTCTAGTCATGGCGGCCTGCGGATTTGTCCTCACACTTTGGGCTTTCCTGACATTTCAAGACGTCACCGCCGGAGCTCTTTTCAAGAGAGATACACCATTGTCTAGGGTGAACATTCCGCTCACCCTTAGCAAGGACAGGCATTATGTTGTAGGCGTGAACATGGTAAGTACTAGTCTTGGCGAATGCCATCGCGGATAAAGGAACCAATTGTTTCCCTCCCAAACCAAACCAGTCTTCTTCACCGGTAGAACAAAGCTTTAGGTTCGCTATCTCGGGGAATACAGGATACGTCGCCGTGGCTGGTTCAGGTTGTGCCGGCTGTGAAGGGATTCCTACGTATGTCCAAGAGAGTCTTTCCTGTTTACTGACGACTGAGGGACACTGTACAGATATAATGCATCGGCTTCAGACAGTCAAACTTCGTTCCCAGGTTCCGCAAGTATCAGCGTCGGGTCGGCTTCAATTAGCGGGCCATTCATTAAAGAGAACTGCAGTTTCCATACTGATAGTGACTCGTCCTGGCGATATCCAAATCAAACAAGTAAGTACGGATTCCTTGTCCGATAGAGCGCCGCGCCTGATGATTGTATCCTACTTCGTCGATTAAAGTTCTTGTTGCGAACTCCTCATCTTCACTCTTCTCTGAAGTGACTTCTGGTTTAGTCGGATTGGGAACAAACGCAAATGGGCAATCTGGGGACTTCTTTGACACCATCTACGGTGGATGGTTGGCTCGCAACCCATCACGGAACAACTTCACTTTTGGTCTGGACCTCAAGCCGCCAAAGTTTACTTCAGACGGTGACGCTGGTAACGGAGGTGTAATTCACTGGGTCGTCCCAGATTCGAGTGCTCACCAGTCCTCAGTAACCTGGAATACTGCGACTGTATCTGCAAACGTAATAGGTGGTAGTAGCAACGCCGCTAGCGGACTTGCGGTACCTGAAAGTGACTGGTCCATTCGAATGGACGGCTGGTCTGCTTCAATATCGGGCACAGCATTGACACACACAACTGGGGCGCAAGCCTTGATTGAGCCCTTCTTCCCGGATATTTACTTCCCTGCAACTCAGGCCAATCTGTTCTGTAAGTTCAACAGCTGTTATTCTGATTTTCTCTGTCGAGTGCTTATTGTCCCCCTCATTGTACTATTCAGATGCTGCTGTACCTTCTGCTGTGAGGATGAACTCATTTGTAAGCGGTGCACAGGCTTGGAGCATCCCTTGCGATTCGACCCTGTCTGTTGCGTTCTCTTTTGCCGGACAAGCTTTCCCGCTTGATCAGACACAGCTCGTCGAGCAGCAAGACGATGGATCTTGCGTTGGTACCATTAAGGGGTGGCCGGACGACTCAGTCAATGACTTCCTTTTCGGAAGTAATTTCATCTCATCAGTCTATCTGTAAGTATTTGTGTACTCCATGGCTACATATTTCTAGTGTCTCACGTATTTGATATGTTTCAGGATATATGTTGTCGGGAGACCCGGGTCGGACGTCCCAAATTCTATCGGGATGGCACTTAGGGATGCCGCAAGTTCCGGGGCACCCGTCGGCGCAATTGTGGGTGGGACAATCGGCGGCGTTGCGCTTGTCGCACTCTTAGTCGCTGGTGCATTCTTCCTGGGTCGCCGGCGTCGTCAGAGGAAATCTGAGTCCAATGACGTCCCCTCCTCCGGAAAGACAACAGAGAAGGAGAACTTTATGTCAAATCACGTAAATGTCGAGGGGTCCGACGAAGATGGAGCACAATACGCTACTCATTCGTTACAGATTTATGGACCACACAGGAATTCGCCGCGGACTCCATTGACGGGGGATAGCACACAGCCTCTCCTCCCAAATCCACACGAACCTGAAAGTCCTGCGTTCAACATTCCCAACAGTGTCCAACTGCATTCACCATCGGACTTCCTCGCGATGCAATCGGCAACATCAACCTCATCAACGACACCTCCCACATCTGCAACGCTAAACCGAATGAGCTACCCAGCGTCTGTTGTATCTCAAGTCTCGTATAACCCTCATGCAATTGGTGCGAACGCAGCAGCAGTCACAGGTTCAAATCGAGCCAGTGTTCCATACGGTACAGTCAATCCATATGTCATTCCTCTTGGATCTGGATCAGCGCAAACTTCTCTGGCTCGCGAACAAAAACTCGTGCTCAGCAATGCAGGGTCAAGACCAACATCCCAAGACGGTACTCAACAGCGCTTCTCCCAAATTCCAAGCAGCCCACAAGACATCGACCCTTTCTCCCCCTCAACCGCCACAGCCTCCTCTTCCTCCGCTCTAGCCCCCCATCAACAGCAGCAACAACATCAACCATTCATCCTCGCACCAGCTCCCCAAAGTGCGCAGCTCCGCGCAAACGCCAATACGAATACGGTCACCGACGAACCCGCACCGCCCTACACTGCTCAACCGACTTATCCGGGATCGCCGACCTTGGTTGCATCTTCTGACTCGTCTACACAGGTGCGGCCTGAGAAGTCATAGTTGTAATTATGTGAAGCGGCGGTTCCGGTGGGTTCCGGTGGTACACGTACGTTTATCTAATGTATTTTGATACATTCGCACATCTTTGGCAATTATTCGGACCGATGGCTTGTTGTTCCGCTGCTTTTTTCTTCT
The DNA here is from genome assembly GCA_032164295.1 of Inonotus obliquus. Lineage (NCBI taxonomy): Eukaryota > Fungi > Basidiomycota > Agaricomycetes > Hymenochaetales > Hymenochaetaceae > Inonotus > Inonotus obliquus. The sequence goes on along the minus strand of JAJHTX010000001.1, from coordinate 3,489,735 downwards.
GTTATTCACAAGTGGACAACTGAGGAGATGTATATTGTATACCGTATGTTGCAACTTACTTGGATTACGATTACGCCACGCCCTCACTTCGCACTTTTCTGACGACGTTACACGTTCATGATCTATATTATTCAACGAAACAAAATTTCGGATTACTTTTGGAAGTAATTATCATTCTTTCTCAAAACCACCAAGGGATAAGCTAAACAAGAGAATAACAATAAGAAAGATCAAAGTGCCGGCGGTTCAAACAAGAAAGTGAACCAATGAATCGCAAGAGTCGCAGGCAAAAAAATAGGGGAAATAGAAATAGAAAAAAGGTATTGATACATAACTTAGGTATATAGTACATCCAACACAAACTTGTCTCAACATAGTCTCAAGTCTCAAGTGAACAAGATGATAAGGAGAGGGACGCGGTGAGATAGGAGAACCAAAGGGAAAAATAAACGAGCGAAGGCACCAGGAGGGATATTCCGTAAAGTAGGGCCGATGACGTGTCGACCAATGCAAGTAATCATACACAACAAACAGCTAGAATGTGGAACTGTCAAGGAGAGTGTAGTAGAGCAGCAAAGGGCTCTAATTAACGGGAAACAGTCAAAGGGTATCAGTAATATTCAATCTCAAGCTATCAAGAGAGTGAAGTAAGCACATGAAACCCTAGGATCGGCTGAATGATACGCACAAACATAAACGCAACGTCCTTTGGCCAAAGGATGTTCAACCCAGCAGGATTATAAACCTCCTTATTCAAGCCCTCGATGATCTCTTTTAATCGCTGCATTTTCTACAGTACACATCCAATTAGTCAATCAACTCAACAGCGTCGCTTTCAAGAGGTATAACGTACTCGGTCATAATGCGATGTAACAAAGAGCCGCGAAATATATAATGTCAACACCGCGAGTGCATTATCGAGGAATGACCATCGAAGACTATGGGCCTCGAGGAGGGTCTCATTGATTGCGTTAATTGACTCCAGGAACTTAGTCGGAGTTATCTAGAAGTGAATCAGCATTGACAAAGTTACGAAATTCAAGGTCGACATGCGGGCAGTTGGGGTCGAAGGAGAATAGAACTCACCCTCCCCTCGAGTTCAAGCGGATAACAAGGGCTAAACTGAATAAGCTCTCCACCAAGGTAATCCCGTTCGACGCGGACAATTTCTCGGGGATGATGTACACCAATTTGTCCAACAGGGTCTGTTCCGAAGGCCGATGTATCAGGCGGTGGCCCAAAGTAATACGTAGAATGTGGTATCCTGTATCTCTTGCCACTGTTTGAGGAAACCCAAGCACGCACAATTGTCAGTACCCCACCCAAATTTGAAGTAACAAGTACGAGGTACACACTCTTTCACGACCACATCAAGCACCTCCCCAGGAACAGCAGCACTCCTCGTACTGTCCTTTCTAATTCTTCTCAGCCTCTCTTCCAATTCCAATTGAGCGTTATTATTCGGAGGTGGGTCAACGAGATCCCAAGGCTGCGGACTCGGTCCGTTATACAGTGGGTGGGGCATCGCAGTTGAAGTAGTAGAAGCCTTGTGACCAGACCCAGATCCAGGTGGCACAGATGCAGACACCAACGAGGACGCACCGGGTGTAGACTTGTCCAAATCAGCAAGTCCAGTAGTAACACTATCAGGTGCTTCGCTGCCGCTAATGTCACCACTGTTTCTCCTCAACGGATCTCTTACTTCCTCGACCCCCTCTTGAGGTAGTCGTAATGGCGGCAGTGGCGAGCTCAATCCGTGCGGGATGTCTGATTCTGGGGCAGCAGAAGGTTGAGCTGAGGCAGTAATAACGGCGGTGGTAGAGACGGTGGCGGCAACAGAAGACCTGCCGTCTTTGTCCATGTCCACGTCCGTGTCCTTGTTGTCATCATCATTGTCAGCACCATTATCTGCATCCGCATCTGCATCCGCTTTTATCTCAGCACCGGTCCGCTGAATCGGAGTATGGGAACGCGAATGAGAGTGAGGAATTAATGTTGTGGAGACCTCCGTAACCCCGTCTGGATGAAGTGACCATGTAGATGATGACAGCGCGCCTTCGACCTCGGTGTCCACTCCGTCACCGTCCTCTGTCGCGTCACGCACAACACTACCAACTCCGGGGCTGACACCATTTTCTCCGTCCGTGCGTTGCTCCTGGTCCTGGTCCCGTTCACTTCTGTATTCCGACGACGCCACGCGTCCAGTCCTCTCGACCGTCTTAGCCACCTTGTACACAATATTGTTATTAACGCTCAACTCCAAATCTAACTCAGCACCCACTCTCTTCCCCTTTGCTTTCTCCTTCGAAGCAGCCTTTCGCAAGCTCGAAACGGACGCGACGGGCGTAAGCGGCGGGCTAGGTAAGAGGCGTTCAATAGGAGGCGCAACAGGTGGCACCGTCGCCGCCCCACTTTGAGTTTGCGCATCGCTTCTGTGTACTGTCCCCATGGACGCACTACCACCACCACTCGAACGCGACTGTACATGGTCCAGTTTCTCTGTCTTCAAGCCTCCTCCCCCATGTACGTCCTTATAGTCCAAGCTATCCTGCCTTCGATGCCTGTCCAACGACGCGCTCCTCTTTCCAGTGACCAAACTCTTTCCGTTGGAGTTGGAGGAACTCATGACAGAAGGAGCCCGGCTCTAATGACGCCGTCGTCGGTGGATGTAAGAAAAACTGAATGTTTTGTGTTTTTCGTTACAGTTATTGAGTTGGGTAATTCGGGAACGCAAACTGAGGAGGATGCCACGGTCGACGGTTGTCGTGTATAACGATGGCTCTTTGCTTCTTGGCGGACCGATGAAACCAAGAAAATTCAACAATAAGATAGAAGAGTAATTAGGTATTTCTGCCTGTGTCGTGGTAGAGCGGGCAGTTCAGTTTGTTTAACTGTGGTGGACAAATTGATGGGAAAGAGTTATAAATTTATAAAAGAATATTTATTAATGTCAGGTGGTACATTAGTGTTGGTCACCCCCATTTTGGGAAGGAGGATTTGCGTGCCTTGTATGGCAGTATAAGTAATTAAAAGTAGATACGGCTCGTTGATCTTTCTTGTCAAATTTGGAATCTTTTTATTGGTCATCAGCTTATTCATAATTGCCCTCGTGAAAGTGCAACTAAATCAAGAAATTCTTGAGGAAACATGAAGGCTCTACTTCAAGTTTGCGTTTTCCTTCTCTTGTTATCACAAGGGAAACTTGGTAGAAGATGGCTTTACATAATTGACAGCAAGACATTTGCCAAAATCCAATCTTCAAGACCTAAACTATTTGAGAGACCACTCAATGATACAGAGTGAAACTGAAGAAAGAAAATGGCACGCAGCAAGTTGTGGGGGCCAACCACCACGAATTTACCATTTCCTGTCCGCGAACTATACCCTGAGATAACAGCCGTCGATCATCAATATTACCGTTCCTTTGAACACCACCACTCCTTTGAACACCTGGCATTTTCTCCCGCAATTCTCCATCTTCTCGCCTGAAAAAATTACAGCATACTCCAACATATCTGATCTACCCTCATATAAAGGTTTGTAGAATTTGGCTGAGCAGTTAAATGTCAAAAAAATCGACATTGCAGAAATCAGAGCAATTTCTGACCATGTTTCTCCATCCAAATTCCCTCACATAATAATATTTAGAGTTTGGGGAAATCCGGGCTATTACTCATATTCTCCAGTGTCTCATGCGCATATTCCGTGTTCTCCGAGGCAATTTGGACAAGAATTGTGATTTCTATGTAGGAGGCAATCGTCACAAGTCATAGTTTCTTGTGATAAGTAAGAAAATTAGATGACGTAAAGTGTTACTTGCCGAGACAGGGGTAACAAATTGATTAGGCGACGGGGTGTTCAAAGGAGTGGTTTTTCGTCCAAAATCCCTCCGTTTTTCTTTTCTTTGTATTAATCTAACCATTCCATTCCAGACACTGAGAAAATTCACTCAAGTATGTTTCAGTGTGCCATTTCGATACATGAAATAAAATGTGCAAATAATTGAGGGGGAGAGGTCGTGCAAATGAAAAAGTAATTGGTGTTCAAAGGAATGGTGAATTACTGTGCATGTAATCCTCCTTACATAATTGTAAGTGCCTTTTAACCCATACATGGAAATTTCTTCCGAAGAAAGAAAAGTCGTGGGAATTGAGAAGCGGAAAGTCACAACGGACAAAACGACGACGAGGGAGGGTCTTTTGTCTGTTGCTCAACACTTCGACGCCTTTCGCGTCCTTTGGGCTCAGTACCCGCTTCATCTTCCCTGCGGCACGTAGCTGAGCTACATTGGCGCGTGGCTTTCTCGTATTTTCATTGCGGCTTGGCGGTATTTCTCTCGTCAAAGCAACCACAGGACTCTTAATCCACTTCCCTATCGTCTGCCGTTCCTGACGCGTCCCGAACTCTTGAAACCGACGGCATACAGTCAGAAGCTAAGGGACCAATCAGTATCTATCAATAATGGCTGCCCAACATCGACAGCAGCCCTCTCGGCTATTCATACCACCCATGCTTAACTCACAGCTGGCGAATTCAGTTGATACTAGAACAATGTTTTCGCCCGCGCTCCAGACAGCTCATCAGCCAGGTTTTCCTCCGCTACCATCAGCGCACCCATTCAATCCCGGATTTCCTTTGCAAACGCCCATTCAAGCATCGTTCTTTCCGCCTAACGCTCCACCAAGGCAAATGGGACATGGACACCGACCTCATGGAAGTATAGCTCATATACCGTCTGTAGGGATTCAACCTCCGATACCAATGACACCGTTTGGTTCTCAATTCCCACCTCAAATGATGCATGGGGGTGTCCAGTCAAATCCGCCTGCTCAGCCATTCGTACCGAAGAGCAGGCGAACACCGTCTATGATTGGTGGACCACCTAAAGCACCTTTAGGTGGACCGAACAGAAAAGTCAGCCCGCTTCCGTCGTCGTTACAGGTGGCAGCCCTCGCGGAGAAGGTGAAGGCAAAGAAAATCCCTGTGAAAATTCCCGTGGAATCCGAATGTGATGGGGAAGATGCGGACACGTCGAAGAAGTCGCTCTGGTCAAGACGGCCTGTTCCTTCTGCGGAACTCGACCCTCGGGTGGATTTGGGTCCCCCAGAGGTGAGTTCGGCGGAGGTATTCCCAGATGAAGGTTTTAGCAGGCATCTACCGCGTACGGTAGACGTATTCCTCCCTAGTAAAGTACGTACAACCCCCTTTGCATCATGGGCAAAACACTCAGATTTTGTGCATTACCTCAGGCTGCGTGGGACGAAATGAAACAAAGAGAAATCGACGAGAAGCTGGAGAAACTTGGAATAGAACGAAGAAATGAACCTCCAGAAACATTCAATATGCGTGGACGAGCTGCATCAGTAAGCTTTGTCAATGTGCTTTACAGTGTTCTCGATCATTGCTTATGCCATGGAGCAGATATCTTCGCCTGCAGACCCTGCCTTGCTAACATTCAAGCTCAATATGTTGCAGAAGCAGCAGAGTGCTTCGAATTCCATATCAACGTCGCCACAGCCGCATTCGGCTTCTGTCTCCCCTAATCCTTTGCTAATTCCGCGATTGCAGGCACATGGTCATAGCGTGTCTCTTGCGCAACCTCCAACTTTGTACCAACAGCTGCCTAACGGGCTCGGATCGATAAAGTCGGGTTCACCCGTTGGCCAAGATGGTGTTGTTCAGCCAGTTTCACCGCTAGGTATCTTTGCACCCCAAGGCCGTGTGCCGGCACAGCTCAATGTACCATCGGCACCTTCCCGGGTGGAAAGTCGACCGGACTTTATTCGAGGCTTCGGTCTGGACATTCCTGAGGAAGACGAGGAGGAGGAAGAAGAGGCTCAGGATGCTGGAACGGAACACGCCGCAGATCGCACGATCACTGATCAGCCGAATATCCTCGAGGATAACGCGCCTACATCAGATGCAGTGAATATGGACAACGTGCAATCTAACGTGGCTGCTCCAAACGAGGGTTCTCACACTCGACACGCGTCAAGAATATCTGTTACTTTATCTGTCGGGTCCATGTCGAAGAATCTTGACGAGGCGATGGTTGGTCACAGCAGAGAGTCAAGTCTCGCTGTGCCAGTTCAAGGCATAGAACAGAAGTCCGAAAGTGCTGCTGATGCGCTTAATGAATGGACCGGGTCGGAATCAGACCTTTCCGATGATCAGGTCAGTTGCAAGAGTTTCCAATATATGCTTCATAAGCCCTAACTAATATTGCAGAGTATCGGTGAATGGTCGAATCCATCTGATGAAGAGCGGGCTCGTCAAGAAAGGCTTCAGCGTCGGTATCTGCGACGCATGGAACGTGAAGCGGAAGAGGCCCCGCGCAGAATACCAAACTTTCCGAAGCCACCTCAGGACGGATACATTCCACGAAATGATGATGATGAGATCATTTCGAATCCTAGTGATGAAGGTCACCTGGGTTTTGACAATCACGTTGTCAATGGACTACATTACACACCAGTGACAGACCCGAGCGCACGCGGAAGCCGTCCCCTACCACCCATACCTCACACCCGCGATCCTTCATATCAATATTCGTATTATGGATCCCTTCCATCACACTCTCCCGATCAGTTTGCAAGTGGGCAAGCAAGTGCTCCGTCTTCTCGGCCAGCATCTACCCATCACACAAAGACGCCCAGTTTGTCGTCGGCGAAGAAAGAGCTCAATCCATTTGCTAAGCCTTTTGTCTTCGGTGGACGGTCTGGTCTCACCCCGGTCCTCACTCCTGCCCCCGCCCCTCCGTCCGCTCCTGCGTCTGTTCAAGCTGAGGCTAGCTCTTCGGTGGGTCAGGACACGGTAACGACGCATTCTCGCACCCCGTCCACTGGTGCTCCACGGAAACTAAATGCAGGGGCGCAGGAGTTCAAACCCGGAGCATTCACGTTCCTTCCACCGGATGGCGTCCCTAGGTTGTCTTTCCCAGAACCCGCTCCTGATTCTGCACGGCCGCTCCCTGAACTCCCTATTCTTGGAATTACGACGGCTGTTCAAGGCCGAGAAAAGAGACAACGTACAAGCACGTCGGACGCGTCATATGAATCGGATGGTTCGGACGATGAAAGGGCACACGATTCAATGACCAGTTTCCGCTTCCCGACTGCGCCAGAACCGGCAATGTGTTTCGCCCGCTCTGCACCGACATCGCCTTCACTCACTACCAATCGTTCAGCTGTAAACCTGAATATATCTGGGAAGCCTGGTACCTTCTCTGGCTTCTCCAATCTTCCACCAATATTACCTCCTCTCCTTGGACAAGATCGGTCTTCTCTGGATGGTTTATCTACGACTGACTTCCCTTCGATGAATGCAACGCGCGGGTCTGCGCTTGGTGATGAGAAGTCACTGGACGTGACGCTGCCGAACATGCAGAAACAGAAAAGGGCTCCGATTCCGCTTGATTTTAAACATCCTATATCGACCAATATGGTGCCCGCCGGTTTGTTCAAGAACCTCGGTATCATGGAGACTGAAGGCTCCAAGAACGGGCGTGGACAGAACGGTGTCCTTGACTTCTCCGAATCGAGAAGTGACGTCTCTTTGGATGATTTGGCCGTTCCAGCAATATCCCGTAAGGCAACAAGACGTATGCCGAAGCCTGAAGATCTTGACGTTACTGAGGACGAGTTCGAGGGAGTATCAGATGCTTCAAACGACGGTGCTTCGCAGGAAGGTCAGGACTCGGAGGCGGCTCAACCACAGAGTCCAGCCTCTCGAGATTCATTGCTACCACCCGACGTCGCAAGTTACAGCCAAGGGCTTCGTCTGGAGAACAGACTTGAAAGCCTCATTAACCACAAGATTGACATGCTTCGCGAAGATCTTTCGGCTCAGCTAAGAGGTAGCGGGTTCATAAGCAGCTCTTCGGATGAACTCGTTCGAGAAGCAATGGCTATGTTCCGAACACAGCTACGGGATTCAGCCGCCAAGAGTTTAGGAGACACCTCGTTGGACGGGCATGGAGAACTTGATTTCGAGATGATCAGAGGTATCATTGAGCAGGGTCAGGAGGATATTCGCAAGATAATCCGAGATGATCTCGATACGGTATTGAGGAACACAAGAACGATCACGTCTCCCGACTCTCTACACGACCTTACGCGTAGTTTCCAGGAACTCAGAGCCACTTTCTTGTCCTCAAATGCACATGTCGCTGAACGTCTGGATGCAATCGAGGTATCGACACCGTACAAGAATACGCAATTGGATAGAGAGGGACTTATCATGGATATCCTGTCCGCTTTGACTCCGCACCTCGTTGCAATTCGTTCGGAACCAATTGACTACGAGGGTCTTACTGCCCAACTTTCACAGGCCGTTAAACCTCATATCTCTCAGCTAATCGATCTGGCCTCCGATAAACGAGAGACCGCTGGATTGATTGTTGAACAGCTCATGCCTGTGCTTCAAACTTTCGCCTCGAGCCCAAGGGAATTCGACTCAGGAAGCCTGGTTTCAGAAATATCCGCGGCGGTCAGCAGAATTATTGCGCCTATTGACACTTACTCAATCAAGGAGCAAGTCGCGGATCTTGTGGTTGAACGCCTTGATTCGCGTCTCGCAACTCGTGACAATGAGGTTACTGTCAACTTCAATGGACTGAAGAGCAAGATTACGGAGGCCATTTCCCCTCTCCTCTCACAAGTAACAAATATGGGCGATCATGTCAAAACCCTTGGCTCTGAGCAGAGCGCATTGGCTACTGTAACTCAAGAAGCCTCGTCCAAGCAAGCGAATGCCCTTCGCGATCTGGCAGGGTTATCCGAGAATTTGAACAAATTGACGGAGACGCTTGCGAGTGTCCAGTCAATTGTATCACGGCAGAGTGATGCTTCGGGTGCACACAATGAGCAGCTAAGTCGCATAGAGTCTTCGATCAAGGCAACAGGTCCGGGTGCGGGCCTCTCGAAAGAGGATAAGGAAGATATACTTTCGGTCAATCGCGAGGTGCTTGCACGTCTCACTCCCATATCTGAATCCGTTTCTTCAGTGTTCTCGTCGGTCGATACGAAGCACGCGGAACTACTCTCTCGTCTACAGTCAATGGACGACTTTTCGCAAGAAGTGCGTAAACTCAACGCACAGAATTCGGAGTTACAGACACAGCTCAGTAGGGCAAGATCTCAGCATGGGCAGATACGGGTACAAAATGACGAGTTATCGAGCAAGGTCGTCTCGGCAGAAGAGGAACGCGATCAGCTTCGTGCCAAAGTGGATGAATTGAATGCTGCTGCTTTGGCCCATGTGGCTTCATTTGCGGCTTTGGAAGCGCGCAATAGCGAGCAAGAACGCGCTATGCACGCTGCATTAGATAGGCTGAAGATATCAGATGTCAATACTCAGACTTACCAGGAGCGTATCGCAGAACTGGAGAGGGCCAATCGAGAGATGCTTCAAGAGAATCAGCAACTGAAACTGAAGGTGAGTCTCACATGTTCTGGGCGTGGTTATACACCTGCTTATGTTTATATGTAGGTCAACCGTCTCGAGATGCAAGCAGAGTTCGCGGCGAGGGATAAGGAGTCGTCATCTCAAGCTTTGAAACTACTGCAAGAAGATCGGGACCGCCTCGCGGTGCAGCAGGCCCGCTGGGAGGAATTCCGCAATACCGCCGAACAGATCGAGAATCTTGCGAATCTCATGAGGAATAACGAGTCCGATGAGTTGGCAGAGTTGAGGCGCATTAGAGATGAGAGCAAGATTCTTGAAGGCGAACACGAGGCGTTGAAGAAGCGATTCAAAGAGCAGGATAATAAGATTACCAGCGCTGAACGATCGTCGGCGACTGCGAGGCAGAATCTTGCCCAGGCTCAACAACGTTCGACCGATTGGGAAAGAAAGGCAAGGGAGTACGAGGGCGAAGTGGAACGACTTACGACTGCTCTCGAACAGGCGGAGCAGACTAAGGACCAACTTGATGCCGACTATTCGCTAGCAAAGCTTCAGCTCGAGGAGAGGGAGGCTGAGGACCGTATATCCAAGGTGGGTTATCAGCTAGACCGGACAGGGGAAACTTGAATGGTGCTAACGCTAATTACAGGACCGTGAGAGGAAACTTGACGAGCAAATTGCTAATCTTAAGAGCCAGGTCAATGGCCTGACCTCGGAGCTTGAAAAGGAGCGAAGAGCTACGCAATGGCGTCGATCACGCGAACGGCCTACGTCTACGGAGTATCAGCCTTCAGAGCCCCCGACGCCGCGTATTAACGGTAAAACTCTCCCGAGTGCTTCTGGAAGGTCGAATGTGGTATCTCCGCAAGAGGTAGTGACTTCGACGTGGGATTCAATGCATGCACCCAAGGTCCCGCCTTCGGCGTACGGTGTACCTGCGTTATCGCGAAGTCAAAGATCATCGTTATATAATTCTCGGGCGGCTTCTCCGACACCGAGCGTTGTATCAACCGTCACTCGAGGCGAGGACGGTTGGTACTCATGAAAAATTTAATTAAATACTTGTCTTTTCGGATTGTTCTTCTTTCTTCAGCATGTTGATCAAGGTGTTTAGATAGCAAATATTTTCGATATCTGCCTGCTATGCTTTTTCGTCGAAATCTCTTTCTCTCTTTCTCTGCTCATTCTGGAACTTCTGCAATTCTCGTCGCAATTAGTTTTTCTCATATGCTACACTCGTCTCGGTTTCAGTATTCATTCTCTTATTTCTACATCGTCATTCATGTTTCAGCTACCCGCACCATTAACAGTGTTCAGTTTCCTTCTCAGGATTACTCTGCGAAAGCCTAATGTTCCCTTTCTTAATTCCACTCTGCCCCTGTCGTTCTGATAACGAGTCGAATTTTCCTTGTTTTTAGTGTTATTTTATATACCCAAGTGTACATTGACATTGAAGAAATGATACTGAAGTGGCTCTAATTACATAATACGCATTGACGCGCGACGACGCCGGACCCGCCTCATAGCACAGCAATAGACAGTCCCGCCAATCACCGATTACTCACTCTATTTACCGCGCTCTCTGCCTCACCTCTGCCTCTCTCTCTTCATCTCATCACACGCACCTTACTCTAGATCATCCTTTCTGTGGCTTTGGAATCACGGACACGACGCATACGCAATACGCAACACGCAACAACCGTCAACAGTGCAGGTAGAAGATCTACGACGGCATGATGGGTTTCTTAGGGCAGGCCAGCAACGCGCTGCGTGGTCGGCCTCGTGGCGCCTCACTTGAGGACAAACCAATCGAGGACAGTGAGCCAGATGATACCTCAGTCCTGTCAGTCTTATACACCTTCTTCACTATTCTTGTCCTTCTCTTTCCTCTGCCTTCCTCCCTTGGTTGCTTGGTCCTGTTACTTGGCATACGTTCCCCCCTTATCTTTCGTTCTTGGATCTGAATTAGAATGCTTCCGACTCTTGTGTGCAGTGATACTGACCATGATGTGGCTAGGGACGAGCAGGAAGGGTCCATCATTTCGAGTATCATTTCCCAGCTGAGGTGCGTATTACGCGTTTCATGATTTTAGTATCGCTGACTTGTCTATTTACCCGTGGCTTACTCATTCGTTTGCCACTGTGCGCGATGACGATGATAAAGGATTGGGATGGACCTTCATCGCGTAACATTCCCGACATTTGTCTTAGAGCCCCGTAGCATGTTAGAACGAATCGCAGACTTCATGTCTCATCCCGAGCTCGTATTTGGGTCAGTCACATTTAATTGGTTTGAGACTATCGCAAGTCATTGACACTGGAATAGGGCAGAAAACGTTGATGACCCTGAAGAGCGATTCTTAATGGTTCTACGATATTACCTCAGTGGATGGCATATCAAGCCCAAGGGTGTGAAGAAACCGTTAGTTTGTGTTGAGCTACCGTACTCTGTCAGAAAGAGTAATTGACGGTGATCCCATGGCAGGTATAACCCTGTGCTTGGGGAGTTCTTCCGGTGTCGATATGACTATCCTAATGGAACACAAGGTTTCTACATCGCCGAACAAGGTGAGCGTATGATTCTGATGCTATCTGATTTGTCCTTGTCCTTACATACTTCGTTTACAGTTTCCCATCACCCTCCTATTTCGGCCTACCATTATATCTCACCTGCCAACAAAATAAGCATAGTCGGTGAAATCAGACCAAAATCAAAGTTCTTGGGGAACAGCGTGTCTACAACGATGGAGGGGGAGAACAGGATTACGTTATTAGACCGACCAGAAGATGGTGGTGCGTATTACGTCTCTTTACGCGTTGCTCGGCAATTTGTTCACTGTTACCTTGACGCGATTGGTCGATGTATCTGGCAAGCAGAATACGTGGTTACCATGCCGAACATGTATGCTCGCGGGATTCTATTTGGGAAGATGGTTTTCGAATTGGGAGACACATGTGCGGCTAAAAATGAGAAGATCGGTTTGCAGGCCGACTTGGATTTCAAGACAAAGGTGCCAATCCTCGTATTTCCGCAAACGAAACCTACTGACACGTTTGATTGTAAAGGGCTTCTTTACCGGAATTTACAACGCCATTGCCGGACGAGTACGACGAAACGGGATTGATATCGGGGAGATTACAGGCCGATGGTCTCATGCCATGGAGTTCAAATCGACAAAAACAGGTCAAAAACGCGTATTATTCGATGCAGATAGCGAGCAGGGGAAGCGCATCGCGGAGAAGATTGCACCACCTGAACATGAGCAAGAGCCTATGGAGTCAAGACGTCAATGGAGAGAACTGACAGAAGCGATTCTGGCGAAAGATATGGATGCTGCGACTGATGCGAAGTGTGCTGTCGAAGATGCGCAAAGGGAGGATAGAAAAGTGAGGGATGAGAAGGGTGAGGAGTTCGTGCCGAGATTCTTTGAGAAGAGGGATGGGCGATGGGTGCCAAAGATCGAGTGAGTGGTGTCTAACCTTTTAATGCGATGACCGTACTGATTGAGATGTTGGATTAGAGCGCCCCCTGACCCAGAAGAAGCAGTGAGAGCAGTGCAAGACTGGATCTGGCCTCCTACAAAGCCAGAAACCAACTGTAAACCTGCAGCGAACCATAATTAATCGCCTTCAATCACCTGGATAGCCAAATATTGTCGTACACCCTTTCCTCCTTATACTTTACACACGCACACAGGTTCAATTTCGATGTACACATTCGGTTTATACAGTTTACACATTTCCCAATCCACTCCTGTCTCTATTCGTCTGGTCAATTACGAATTCAAGTTCCTTTATTTTCGTCTGATACTTCTGTTCACGCAAACGCTTTTGATAATGTATTTAATTCAGAGCTTCCTCTTCTTTGTCTACTATTCCTTACGGCGTAATTAAATAATGAATGAGCATGTATTTCTGGACCCTTGTATACGACGACGTGCGCAACTAGGCTGCTCATGCATTTCGTCGTTGTTGATTCGAAGCGGTCTCGTGCGAGAGAAAAGTACGAGGACTTCAAAGATTCAGGACCCAAGGGAAGGTCGACCTATGTACCGCATCCCACACGCACACCAAGTCCAAGATCCCAGGTGGAAAATGTGTGTGAATGGATGATACCCACTTGCCCAGCCTGTTCGTAAGGGTATGGAAGTCGTGGACGAACAGAAATGAGTGTATTTCTTGACCAATAGACGCGCATTTGACTTTTGCTCCCACGATGCAACACAACGAGACACGTATGTGTATGGTAGTGCTATAGCGCATATATACAGCATCAGCATAAACTAGATTCATCATAGAGCGTACCTCCCTCCCTCTCCTTCGTCACCCACCAATATCAATCATACAATGTCGACTACCACAAAATCCTCACCTCCCAACCCTCCCAACCCCCAATCTCAATCTTTAACATTCACACTAGCCTCCCGAGCCTCCCAACTAGCTCAAATCCAAACACAAATAGTCCGAGAAACACTAATCAAATCTTTCCCTTCCACACCTGCCCAATCATACCAGTTCGATACAGAGTTTATGAGGACTGCTGGGGATAAGAACCAGGTTCAGGCTTTGTATGTTCTGGGAGGTGGTGCTTCGGGTGGGAAGAGTCTTTGGACTGAGGAGCTTGAAGCTGCTCTTTTGATGTCTGGATCGACTTCGGGAGCAGGAACGGGGACGGGATTGGGTGTAGAAGGAAGAGAGGAAGAAGATGGACCACCACGAAAACGCGTCGACATGCTCGTCCACAGTCTCAAAGACGTACCAACAACCCTACCCACTGGATGTGAAATCGGTGCAATCCTCGAACGCGAAGACCCCGTCGACTCACTCGTAGTCAAACAAGGGCTACCCTATAAATCCCTAGACGACCTCCCCGATGGAAGTGTGGTTGGTACGAGTAGTGTAAGGAGAGTTGCTCAGTTGCGAAGGAATTATCCAAAGTTGCAATTTGCTGATGTGGTGCGTTCTTTCTCAAGATCTCTCATACGAAGATTAGTGAATGTCTTTTCCCTCGACCGCTCAATGTAGCGAGGAAATCTGTACGTCTAACATCATTCTCTTCACTCATCTTCACTCAATACACAGACACAGAAACACCCGCTTAGCCAAACTCGACGCCCCAGAAGGTCCCTATTCCGCTCTCATCCTCGCAAAAGCCGGTCTAGTCAGACTCGGAATGGGTTCACGTATAACCACAGACATATCCTCTCCAACTCTCTACCACGCCGTCGGCCAAGGTGCTCTCGCAGTTGAAATCCGAAAGGCCGACAGTGCCGTAATGGCATTATGCCTTGCCCTCAATCATCGTCCTACAGAATGGTGTTGTCGTGCTGAACGCGCTATGCTTCGTGTATTGGAGGGAGGGTGTAGTGTACCCGTCGGCGCTCACACCGAGTTCGTCCCTGTGGGGAAAGACGAAGAACCTGCAAGAGGAAAATTGACGATGACAGGTACCGTGACAGCGCTGGACGGGTCCCAACACGTCGAGCACACCCTCGAAGAAGAAATAGGCAGTGCGAAAGAAGCAGAACTCGTCGGTGAGAAACTGGCCAAGATCTTGATCGAGACAGGTGCAAGGGAGATTTTAGATGAGATTGCGAGGGATAAAGAGAGGAAGAAGGCTGCTGAGGCTCAGAAAGCGGCATAATAACGTCAGATCTTATACGTAGCGTAGGAATGTAACAGGGAAGGGTCAGAGATAGAAGTTATTGATGATTTTGTATCGAACTACACCAAACGAAAAATTCACCTCTCCTACTTTCCGAAGATATATGTACCCTAGCCAAATCAGCCGTCAATGGCACAACCGCACACCGACACTCGAAGTCACCAGGGAGTGATGTCTCACGACGTTAATATCCATCCCCGCGAGCGCCTGCAGTAACCATAGGAATTAGGAAAGCAAGTGACTCTAAGGCAGAGATGATTCATGACATTGTAAGGAAAGAAAAGCAAAACGCGTGAGAAGAGTTTGTGTCGTGTCGTGTTATTTGCATGTACTTGGCTGTAGTTTACTTTGTTTACTTACTTGGAACACAGTGAATGCGTAGTAGTTTCTACGGAAGGAAGGAAACGATGAAAGAACGAAATCCTAGGTAGTGTCACCATTGACTCGCCAATGCTCCGTGAAAACTGAGCTGGCACTACTGGGATAATGCACTCAGTACCTGTGTTCCTTCTCTTTATACACTACGGATATTTTTGGATCATTCACGTGATGAATACAGGGTCATGTGGCCAGTCGCGCCATCTCACGTCTTCATCAAGTTGTCCTCCTCTTTGATGATAAGACCCTCACTCACTGAATCGTCCATTGTTACCGAGAATATCCGCGTTCTGATTCGATGCGTTATTTCATATTTGCGATAACACACCTCAAATGCAAATAGCTTTTACGGACCTTCGAGGCCGAATCCGCCGTGGGACTTTTCAGGGATGAGGAGAAGTGCGTAACTAGCTGTGTATATGGTCTGCAAGAGGCTCCGGATTGCTCATTACTGACCTCTTGAAGGATCTAATCCAGCTTTAGTCTGTCACTTGGTAACGGAAGCTACTTTGGCGGACAATCATACACTATGGACTTGTTCGTTTCTGAACAGGTATAATGCACGCTCGCAGTAATCAGGTCCAGTCTTCCGATAGGAGTCTCCTTTCACCTGGTTATCTCACGGCATAGTATGTTACGTGGGATATGGGGTGTTATGGCGCAATTCAACCCGTTCCTTGGCACAATGACCCCTTCCATGTGTTGTGTTCGCTACCAGTCCTAGTTCACTCCGCAAACTCCTATGCCGAACACTTTCGCGCCATCCTGCTGACAATGCAACAACTTCCGGCCCGCGGAAGGAACACTGAATACCCGAGTATTTAAATGACTAGACGATCTAATCGTCCTTGCCTTGACCGAAGAGCTTCACTCCGCTCTCAGGAGATAACTCCTCTACTTCCGACTCCTTTGAGCAAACAACTGTTCATGGCTTCCCCGGCGAGTCTGTTGAAGGACGGCTATCCACCGACTCAGAAGCGGCGCTCCTCGTATTCCAGCACGTCTTCTATTGACAAAGATGGTCTAAACTCACTCTCGAAGGCCGATGACAAGGTCGCTATCAACAAGGTCCGTGATGACGGCCTACAGGACCCTATTGACGAGAAGCCGCGCTTTGTCGATGTATTCTTCCGTCATAAGCGTCTTCGTCCGACGGACGTAGACGCAATCGCGACGCGTCGAAGTGTGTACGACGATCCCGTTCTCGCTAAACACTATTGGCCGAAGGATAGATATGAGAACCTTCATAGGTTTGATCCAAGTGCACGATGGACTTTTGCAGAAGAACAGGTATTTGAGAATATCAAGATTCACATCATTCACTGTTTCTGATTTTACTATCGTGCTTGCAGTCGGTAGTTCGTAAGATTGACTGGAGAGTTATGCTTTGGGCTTGCATAAGTTTTTCTGCCTTAAATCTGGACCGAGGGAACCTTTCCCAGGCAAACACGGACAACATTCTCGGAGACCTGCGTATGGATACCAACGACTATAACATGGGGAATACACTGTTCCGAATCTCTTTCTTATGTGCTGAACTTCCTTCTCAGTTGGTTTCCAAGAAGGTTTGTGCTCGGTCTTTCATTTACTGCAGTTTTCTCTAAGAACTATCCAGCTTGGTCCTGACCGCTGGATTCCGATGCAGATGTGTGCATGGTGTACGCAGGTCATTCTTCGCTCGTATCATCTTTTGGCTGACTTTTTTTTTGCCTGTATAGCCATTGTGACTATGGGGCAGTTCTTCCTTACAGGCAGAAGTAGCTTCCTCACATGTCGTACACTTCTCGGTTTCATCCAAGGCGGTTTCATTCCCGATCTGATTCTCTACCTTTCTTGTTAGTCCAACTGCTATTTACCTTGACGCCGTGCTGAAAATTTCTGCGTTGCCTAGATTTCTATACGAAAACCGAGCTTCCCATTCGCCTTTCGTTCTTCTGGATGTCTTCTAATATTTGCTCGATCTTCGCGAGTTTCCTTGCATTCGGCATTTTACGACTGCGTGGTCATCACAATAAAGCAGGTTGGCGCTGGCTGTTTCTTGTTGAGTAAGTTTATGCACTGTCTACTACTTTTTTGAAGACGTTTGTTCACACCTGCCATCTAGGGGTACGATAACCTTAGCCATTGGCATTGCTACATTCTTCATGATGCCACCGTCACCGACGCAAACTCGCACGTGGTTCCGACCGAACGGATGGTTCAGTGAACGAGAAGAGACGATTATCGTGTCAAGGATCTTACGAGACGACCCGTCAAAAGGAGACATGCATAATCGCGAAGCTCTCACTCCGAAGCGCCTTTGGACTGCTGTCTGCGATTATGATCTATGGCCTCTATATATCCTGTGAGTACATCTCGAACCGACGCTTTCAGCTTCTCACCTTGATCTGGACGACCATCTAGTGGGCTAACGTTCGGGATTCCAATTTCACCACCCGGCTCGTATCTTACACTCTCACTCCGCAATCTGGGGTACGCACTTGTCAAGCCTGATTTCTGTTAACTATGGTTTAACATTGTTTGTAGATTTGGCACGTTCCAGACGAACTTACTTACCATACCTTCGACTGTGTTAAGTTTTATCACCATGTTCCTAGTGTCGCTTCTCTCTGAAGCGGTCAACGATCGGGCTCGCGTTGCAATGCTCGAAGATATTTGGGCTTTACCATTCCTTGTAGCATTGTACTGTCTACCCGCCAATCCGCATCCTTGGCTTTACTACGTGAGTCCATTTTCCAATTCCTCGATTACAAGCCGTCGGTACCTAAGTTAATCGTCACTCATAAAGGGACTAGCAACAGCACTTCTCTCATACCCTTACACACATCCTATCCAAGTCGGCTGGTGCTCCCGAAACTCAGGCGCAGTCGCCTCACGTACCGTCAACGCATCGCTCTACAACATGTTCGTCCAAGCCTCATCCGTCATCTCAGCCAACATCTATCGCAAAGACGACGCTCCTCGTTACCGAAGGGGTAATCGTACGCTCATCATTATCAGCTGTGTCAACTTGTGCGTTCTGTATCCTGGTACGAAGATTTATTATATGTGGAGGAATTATGAAAGGGATAAAATATGGAATGCGATGAGCTCTGAGGAGAGGGCGCACTACTTGCAGACGACGAAGGATGTTGGGAATCGGAGGTTGGATTTCCGGTTTGCGCATTGATTGCCACGGAGTTGAAACAGAACTCATCAACCTGACAGAACAATAATACAGCTCTAGTTACTTCTGCTCGACAGCCTGTGTCAACGTCTTCATAAATATATTATCCCCGGATGAAATTCAGGTCTTACCATGTTGCATGATCAACAGACATTGCTGCAACCCTCTAAACTCAAGAATTTCAAGTGTGTTTTATTTTTAGCACCAGCGATGGAAAGCGCGTCTCACGTGATCCAGTTCATGTTTACACTCAACCACAACGACGACACGTACGGCTATAGTCGCCCTTCGTACTCAAGATTATCCGCCACCTTCAAAGGCGTAGAAGACGCGGATACGAGCGTGGAAATAGGAGGAGCCATGTCTACAGTATTTGCTCGAAATCGTAGCAAGGAGTCGCCGATGGTTGGCATTGAGTTCACGAATCGTTCGAAAACAATTCCTGCATGGCGTGCTGATGCGCAGGATAAGGAGAATACGAACAATATTCCTTCCAAACGTATGTCTTCCTTATAACATACCCCCCACTTTGAGATCTGGTAGCCTAACATTGGATTTCAATAGGTTCTCACGACACTGCACTTCCTCCACCTGCTCCCTTCGATCCTAAGAAAGGCCTTGCAGACATTCCTCAACCAGTTTTCGGGGAGAACATTCACTATCTCTTTCGCCCGCCTCCACTCAGTCAGCCTTCAAATGGATGGGCTGGTCCATCAGAGATACCAGAGGTGGATATGCGGGACGCAGAGCTATCTCCACCGCGACCTCGTCCTGGTCGGAGTTTCGGACGGTCAAGCGACGAGATGACGAGAGAGGTTGCAGAGGAACTAGACGGAATGAATGAGAGTCCCGAACGTCGACGTATCTCAAATGCCGCGGTCCGTCGTATAGCACGTAAACGAAAGGATGTCCGTACTCGTGATCGAACTAACCAACGAGATAAATCCAAAGCTACGGCTGCGTATTCAGATGAGGATGATGCCAGTGCAGACGATGAAGAGGATAGTGAGGAAGAATCATTACGGAAGGGACGTACTATTACACGAAATACCTCTAATCATTATACCCTTAATATGCCAGGACCAGCTCCGGTGAAGACTGATACTCCTTACATCTTACTCGGGTGAGTGTTATGATGACTTCCTTCACCAAGATGTGGTTTATTGACTGAGAATCTAGCTACCTGCAATTCTTATTCAACCTTTCCCTAATCCTCGTCTTCCTATACCTCCTCGTCCAATTCATATTCACAGTCCAACGAGACGTCGAACAAAGAGTAGGAGAATATTCCATGGGTACGTACTGCCCGCCTCCCGTCACTAGGACTGATATATATCATTCTGACAATCATGATGCAGATATTCTACAAGAAATCACCACATGTTCTCTGCTTTACAAACAAAATCTCTGTGATACGACTCCTATACCTGCAATGCTACACCAATGCGCGACATGGGAGACGTGTATGAATCGAGATCCAAAAGTCGTCGGTCGTGCAGCCGTCGGAGCAGAGATGTTAGCCGAAGTCGTCAATAGTTTCATTGACCCTATAAGTTGGAAAACTCTGGTAAGCCTTCTTTCCACCACCACACACCTCTTCCACCACAAAACAAAACGGTTTCGAATACTCGACTAACTGTTTATCTATTTATTCATTCATCTGTATACCTATTCCTACCACCGATATTTCCCTCCCTACCTAGCTATTCACTCTATCATCTCTCGCATTCATGACCATTTTCGTAAACGGACTCGTCATGCTCTACCGTGCCCGTCTTCATCCCGACCGTCAACCGCAACCGCAAACACAACCACAACCCTCTTCACACGCGCACGCGCACACACCCTCACCCATACCTGGCTCCTTACCAATGCCAATGCCGAATTTCCCTCCTTTGCACGCTCATACTGGATACGGATATGGTTATTTACCACCTGGTCAAGCTCCTCCGCCTACGCAGTTGTCGTGGCATCCCGAGAGTGATGAAATCGGATTACCGAGGCAGAGGAGACGGTTGGAGAATGGGAGTTCGGCGCTTGTGAAGTCATGATAAGCGTCGGTTGAATGTAATTTCTTCCTTGTATTGTTCTCTGCTTTTTCTTAAAAATTCGATACTTGGGGATCGGTCTGTCATCGCTTCGCTTCAAGAGTCTGATTGAGCAATTGATGTTATTGGTGAAGATACAAAGTCATAAAACTTATTTGCTTGGTCTACTATATACTTTGAAAGTGTACGCATAAACGCAAGACATGAAAGAAGGAAGAAGGAAGGAAAAAACCTAAATCAGTATGTAAGAAAGAAAGATATCGACAACATTGCTACACAAAATGCACTAATTTGTTGTTTCCGGATCCTGCATGCGGAGTAAGAAAAGTGATCATAGAGGAAACTAAAACTGAAAGACGGAGAGAAGGTGTAGCTCCCGGCAAGGCAGGAAAAAAAGAGGATGGGTGACATTTCACCGTGTCAAATTCAAGACCGCGGACTCGTGCTTTTCTCTTTTGGCGAGGTCCGAGCCGCCACCATCGCGTTACCCTGCGAATGGGAATTCACCGGACTCGAATGTGCACTCGAGTTTCGACGTGCTTGGCCGCCCAATTCAGAACTAGGACCAGCAGGGTTCATCACGTCCGATATTTTATTGCGCGATACGGACTGAGCAACAGGCGGACTTTTCGAGTCCGAATCTGAACGGGAGTGAGAGCGCCTGTTACGTCCACCGTGTCCGACATCAACTTGCATGCGATCTGGGTCCCTGCGATCATGTTCCAAAGAAGGTGACGGTGCGCCTGCACTCGAGGGAGAGTCAGGGGCTGGAGTGAGTGTAGCAATCGGTGGCAATGTCACCGCATTGCTACTCGTCGAAATGGGCGGAGGTACATTGGAAGACGAAACGACGGCACTTGGTGGAGGCGGAAGAGGCATAGTGGAAGGGATACCGGTTGTATTCGTTGCAGACGAAGGGCTTCTCTCGTGCATACGGACGTCCGCTCGATCATCAGGTGAACGGGAAGGTTGCTGGCGGAATGGAATAGGCGAAGGGCGGGTCGAAGGCTGCGATGGAGGCGAGCCCATACGGTTGATGGGTTGTCGATTGAGTAAATCAACGCGCGACCGCTTCGATTCTCCAGGATCTATCGGGCTTAAAGGACGCTTCCCATTTCCGTTCTGGGTGCCCATAGCACTCATAGGACCAGGACCAGGTAGCTGCCCCAAGGCTGAGCCGGCCATCTTAGAATAATTTGAATGGGGACTTACATGACGAGTGCGTCCTCCAACGCTCACTGTTGGAGAAACAGGAGGAAGACCTCCGGACGTGGCAAGGCTCATTAACGACTCCGCGACACCCTCATCGTAGTCTTCGTCGACCTCCCTGCGTGGGAAACTAGACGGCACGTTTCCAATTGGAGAAGGTCTATTTGATCTACCGCTTGAACCAGAAGCACTAGCAGATGACTTCGGCTCCGGAGAGGGAGGTGATTTCATGGTCCCCGCTGGGACAGGCGCAACTCTAAAAGAACTGGGCTGAACTGATGGAGCACGCGAGCCAGTGCTGTCTGATCCATCCTTTCCTCTTCTCCCATTATTGCGCCGCTTCCTCTTATCACCAGGCTGAGAGTTGGAAGATGCAGAACCAGGTCCAGGAGTCGGTGGGCCGTGCACGCTGATTGTGTCTGCCTCTTTGCCTGCCCTTCGTGCTCGTCTCCTTTCCGTATTGTCAGAGGCATTGGTCAGATGCGGAGGTGGGTATTCCGATGTCGAAGCCGCCGATGGTACACTTCTGCTAGGTCCACCAGACATCGCAGACGCACTTCTATGCATCTCGGGGGATCCATTGTCACGCGCATGCTCAGCCACGCTACGTTCATACTCCCGCTCACGTTCAAAGCGCTCCCTCTCAATACGATCTGCACGGCCGACCTGAGTAGACTCGTCAAAACGAGGGTCGTAACGACGGCTCGGCGTTCCGCTCGGGGGCGCCTGCGAGTGAGAATGAGCCATGGTTGGCGATGTTGTCAACGGACTCCTTCCAGGCTCATCCGCATACCGAGAACTGGGTGGCCAGCGTGCTATGCCAGGTCCTTGCGCGCCAGGTCCAGAAACAGGTGATCTCTCACTCATCGAAACTGTACGTGAGATGGGATGCCCTGGGGTAGGGGGCCGTCCCATTAAAGGTGATCCCATCGCTGTTCGACGAGATGGTGGGTGCCCATGCGGATCGTAAGGATGAGCGGACATAGGAGACGATGGTCCACGAGACTGCGAGAAGCCTTGGACACCAGGAGGAACACCTGGTCGGTCTGAATCTCTCCTTGGACGTGAACGCTCACGCTCCAGCCGGCGCTCCCTGTCCCAAGGATCTTGAGGTCGGTGAGGTGGTGAACCTGCGGCAGGATCGTAATGACCCGAGTAAGAACGCGGGGAGCGTTGTACGACTGACGCAGACTGCCTTCCGGACACGTTACTCCCATTTGTCGGAGGCGGGCCAGCTGGAGGGTATCCGTGATAACCTACATCTCGAGGTTCCGGAGGTCCACGTACTTGGCGTTGGGGTGGAGGCGACACAGACGACGATATGGGACGTCGCGATTGGCGACTGTAGAATGCCGGATCCCGCTGATGTTCAGGCGCGACCTGCTGACCACCTTGGGGATGATGCAACAGAAGACTCTGCGGCGTACCACCCGGTCCGCGGGAGCGACTAGATTCGCGCGGCGGGAAGCCATCTCGTGGAGTCGCTCGGTCAACGTCCATAGGTGCAAGGGGTGTGTGATTAGGACCGCGCCGAGACTCATCGAGAACAACTGGAGGCGGTGGTCCACCTCTGAACGGTGGAGGTGCGTGGGCTGCATGCGGAGAAGCTAGCGCGTTTTCATTCGGAAGGTCGCGCCCTTCAGTACGCGAGAAGATTGGCCGCGGTGTTGGTCCCGAAGACAACAACATTGGCGGACCTCCACCCATCGTCACAGGAGGGCCTACAGCGCTTGCATACGCAGTCGGATGCACATCTTGCGGAAGCGGTGCTGACGATTGCACCGTCTGACCTGTCTGTTGTGCCTGCTTGAGCAATGCTAGGCGCTGTGTGACAAGTCCATTTCCAGGGTCGAGTTCGGCTGCGCGCGCGTAAGCGTCGATAGCGTCACTAATTTGGTTGTTGCAGCTTTCATACAAGGAGCCAAGGTCAAACCAGACTTCCGAGATGTAAGGGTTGATGCGAATCGCACGCGAATAAGCATCCAGCGCATCGCGATACTGGTTGATCTGGAAATACAAAACACCGATGGAACACCAAAAGGTCGGGTTTCGGCCATCTCGGTAAACCGCCTGTTGGTATGCTTCGTACGCCTTGTTGTACTTCTGACCGGCCATGTAAGCGCGACCGAGGAGATACCAACTTTGCGCGTCAGATGGATCGGCCTCAAGGGACTTGGTGAGGTACGTAATTGCAAGATCTTGACTCTGAAACGTCGAGCCCTCTTGATGGTACAGCCACCCAAGTTGTTGAAGGACTTTGGCATGGGCCGGGTTCTCCTGAACGACGCGCTCATAGGCATCTTTTGCACGCATATAATCTTTCTGTTGCTCGTAGACGTGACCGATCTGGAACCAGATATCGGCGTGGGCAAGCGGATTCGGAGGATTGCGGAGGATGCGATCGAAGCAGTCGAGTGAGTCGGTGTATTTGCCTTGCTGTTTGTAAATGATACCGAGGCGGAACAAGATTTCATTTGCCTTATCAAAGTCTAGCGCTGAATGAGTTGGACGCGAAGTCAATACAAATTCGAGAATAATGAACTCACCCTTATCCATGTGAAGGACCGAGGCGAAGGCCTCTTCGGCGTGGTCCAAAGAACCATAGCGATCGTAAAGAATTCCTATACCGTACCAAAGCTTTGGGTCCTCTTTTGGATTTGGAAGGAGGTACAAAGCTGATTGGTAAGCAGTGTAAGCTTGCTGAAGATCGTCCTGCATAAGGTAGCAGTGTCCTTTGTGAGAAAAGGTTACGTCAGTGAGTCAGGCACTCCCCCGGGGCAGCGGACCGAAGGAACGAAACATACCAAGAGCGCTCCAGGCTTCCCCGTTGTCGGATTGAAATTGGACCACGCGCGAGAAATAGTCGATAGCCTAAAGGGGAAAAGGGGGAGATCGGAGTGGATCGGAGCGGGAGATAAATTGAGTTTGCAGTGAGTGATCGGCAGAGGGTCATCGGCAAAGAGACGTCACGACGGACCTTGGCATAGTTTTCCCTTATCCGCGCGATCCCCGCCACCTGTGTCAGGGCAGATAGAGAGTTGGGGTTATGTTGCAACGCCCGCTCATATGCCGACAACGCCCGATCGAGATCACCCAGCTGCTCAGCCACATTGCCTAAAATGCAATACGCATGTCCCAAATGTGCAGAAAGAAAATAGCGGCAGTGCATCATGCGTGTTTTGCGTTTGTTCGAATTTGCAAAATTAAGATACAACCCAATTTGGGAATCGGACCAATCCGATTTAGGACACGGTAGTCAATAAATAGGATTCGAATGCACGCGGGAAGAGAAGGGAAGAAACGCACCTATGAGAATCCACGTATCCTCGTTTGCCTTTGCGAGCTTCTGCAATGTTGGATGCACTGCCGCTGCCGAATTCGGCGCGGCCGGTGGTGGGGGGCCTCCGTTCGTATGGGGAACTGGCGGTCCGGCCGGAGCTGCAACCGGTGACAGACCAATGGGTGCACCGTGGCCGATTGCGTGTGCATGACCATGTCCATTGGAGATCGCAGGCGGCGGAGGTGGCGCAGACGCTACAGTGCCATTCAGATGGGCTACGTGTGGAGGAGGACCAGTTGCGCCGGGTGGGGCAGCTCCCGGAGGACCTGGAGGAGGCGGAGGGGGAGCATGAGGATCATGCAGTCGGACGTCACGCTCGCGGCCAGAGTGACGCAAGGACATTGATTTGCGTACAAGTCGTTAGGGATGATGAGGAGGAGGGAGTCGTAGAGGGGGGGGGGGGGGGATGGTATTGGATGGGAAAAAGAGAGAAAAAGGAAAGCAAAGGGGGAGGGAGGAAGGGGGAGAAAAAGCGTTGACGGAATCTGGAGGATGAGTATATAAGAAGAAGAAGTACCTAATTCATTCATTCAATTATGCGCATGGCATGGCATGATCAGGGCAAACTATCCGAGTCCGGATGCGCTAAGCAACTAAGGCTACACAACTGCGCTTCTTTGGTTCTCGCTCCCTCTCTGGCGTCGCTTCGCAGATCTCGATCTTAGTCTCCTCACAACCCCCGTCACTTGCGGCTATTTGCCCAATCACCTTTTCCTTCTCCTCGGCTCTTGTTTGCCTTGGTTAGATAACACCACGTGAGTTTCTCCGTCACGCGCCTTCTTTATATTCCTCCGCGAGTCATAGCCGGAAAACAACGTTTGTATATCCCCTCTCTCCCCTCGCCCCGTTCCCATCGCGTTTTCTTAAGCTTCCCTTCCCTTCCCTCGTCCGCACCAATCGGTCGGGACCCCCGCGGGATCAAGGTCTAGGATAACCTTGCGATTTCGGCACGTCACAAGAAGCAAGCATGAGAAGAAAGAACTATATAAGCGTGTACCCATACTGTAAATCACCGGTTCATCCGTTTGTACGTACACACTATCTGAGTTGCAATGAAACGTGCCCAAGCCTTCCCACACGCCATATGACCCGAGACGAGACCCTTGTGCAGATCACCTCCTGTGCTACACGTAAGATTTCGGTCTCAATTCAAATTCATATTTATCCAGTTCAGCTTGTGATTCCTCCGTCTGTCCATCCGTGATTGAAGAGCCATCCTCATGGTTCCCGCGTCTTGTATGTATGTGATCAACTATCATCTTTTTTGCGTTTTGCTCCCCACAGCGCCCACACCCACGCCATCGCGAATCACTTCATATCATCACTCTTCTTTTTTTCTTCCGTTCCGTTGGTTATCATATCATGATCATATTTCCGATGGGCGATGCGATGTAATGGACATACACAAGAAAAGTGAAAAAAAAAAACACGGGCAAGTGCAAGGGCACTAAGGGTCAGCCCTATCCCCTATCAACACCGCCACATGACTGTATGGTACCAGTCAGGGCGCCATAGCAATTAGCAAATATGTATCCCCATTTGGGTAAGCTCCCTTTGGAGATGCAGTTTGATCTCCTATCGATATCTGTGCACTGCCGCTAGTGGTGGTGATCTGCCAACATTAGTCGCCGCCGCCACCGCCGCAGACGAGAGATTTCGGAGACGGATTGTGGAAGTGACCGGTCCGGATTGAACGCACCGCACCGCATCGTATCCGTGTTGTGTCGTTCCCTCTAGGCCTGTCCTGTCCATCCGTTGTCGTTGTCGTTGTCCAGTTATGTCGTGCCGCACGCCTCGTTTAGCGCCACCTTACAACCTCATCAAATGGACTTTGACTTTACTCTTCCTTCTTTCTTTCATTCATCACTTCCTTACTTCCTTACTTCCTAATTCTATCTTCTTCATTCGCTCAGTCCTTTGATTTCGGTACTTTGGAACGGTGAATCCCGCATGTTGCCCGCCCGGATGCTTCCATTGTTTAATTCAATCTTGCCTTGCCTCGCGCCAACTTACAGGTAAAGTTTGGGAAGGGGAGATCCGGAAAATGCCTAGATTCCCTGTAGATTCCGATTCCCTAGCTAGAATTGCCCCGTTGATACTGTATGTGATATATGATTGTGACTGGAGCGGAGCAGGCACACTGCACACTGCACATCGCACATTGAAAAAAGCATCCGTCGTCCGTCCTTGTCCTATCGTTTGGCGGCACACGGCACACGGCAGGTGAGCACTGCATTTTTACGGCTTTCGTCTATTCATGTATTCATCTAGGATCCTCGTTGTAATCAAAGTTCTTCATCTACACTCCATACATCCATATCCATCTTCGCTACTATGCATAGCATCGGTTCTTTCCATCCATCCATCCATCTATCTGTCCATCCCATCTATCTATATTCTTCTTCCTTCCTTCCTTCCTTCCCTCATTTAAGTAGAATTAAACTTCAATGTATCGTATCGCATCCTCGGTCATCTCCCCTCGGTCATCTGCGTTCCATCACACATCATGCATCATCATGCCGTCTTCGTTTTCGTTCTGCATAGTTCATAGTGCATAGTTCATAGTGCATAGTTCAGACGATTCAATGCAATGCTATCCGCCACTAGTACTACTTACTACTTACTACTTATATCCTATTCCTTATTCCCCGGAATCTCTAACTATCTGCGTCAGACCAGACCCTGACCGAAAAGACCGTAAAATAACAAAATAACAAGGAACCGGGTATCCGAATTCCGGGTATGGTATCATCCGGTCGTACCACCAATAAATACATCAATGCACCAATCACACCCACACCTACACCAGTCTAGATAGTAGACCTATTCTGTAAGTGTATCTTCAACAATCGAAGCAGCACAGCACCACGCACCAACGCACCGCGAAGCATAACAAACTAACAGACCACGCCGCCAGCTCACCTCACCTCACCTCACCCCATCTCATCTTTCTGCCACCACTATCACACATCACATATCACACATCCCTCTCCCTACGATATGATACGATGCATCCAAGACCCTAAGCCCTAGGCCTCATTAACATTAGCAGATGACTCTCGTGATTGCGATTGCGATTGCGATCAATCTCAATCTTCCTCAGGTTTTTTTTTCGTTTTACATTAAAAGAAGCAATACCGCTATCTAAATCCCCTTCGACCTTCGAGTTCTGTGATGCCTATGCCTATGCCTCTGATGTGATGTGATGACCACCGCCTACAACCTACAACCTACGCATACGCTATCTTCCCAGACGAGACGGGGATCAATATACACTGATACTGATACTGATACACCGATACTCAACCGAACTCAACTCAATATGAGATATGAGGTAGGAGATATGAAGATGAGAGATGAAATACACGCGTAAAATTCTAAACGCGGCGTGGCTTGTGGTTTATGAATTGTGGCTGTAAGTGACATGCATATGGCGATGGCAATTCCCGAGACGCAGACGCCCGCAGATCATTGAAAAAGGTGCAGTGCAGTGCAGTGGCATATACATAATGAGTGGCATAGGACTACATAGTACTTGGGCACCAGACGGGCGAGCGGTTGCGGTTGCAGTTGCGGCTTCCCTTTACTTACCTTCTTACCTTCCTTCTCTGTTCATTCGTTTATCTCTCGTCTCTTCTCACTCATTTCTCATCATCTTCATCCCATCATCTCATCACCAACGTATCACATATCATATCGTCTCAATATTAATCCTTCCTTTCCTTTTCTATTTTCTACTTTCTACTTTCTAATTTCTACTTTCTTCTTTTCCTTTCTCGACGTCCTTATACCCGGCCCCGACCCCGATCGCCGGACGCAGTACGCAGTACGCCATAGGTATAAGTGATGTTTATTTACTCGGTTGTTCGGTTTGTCAGTTTGGGTAAATCGCCTGTTGCCTGTCGTCAAGTCAAAATCGGAAATAAACAGAATAAAACGTGGCACGGCACGGGGTACACATAACACAAAGTGGCGTTCGTTCGATAAGATAAATGAGACCCAGCTACCCCTATATAGTATGAGTAATCATATCATACCACGTCAACTGTCTCGATCTTTATGAGGTATGAGGTATGAGAACTGCTGCGATCGGTCGATCGTTCCGAGTGAGTCCGAGTGCCCAAAAATGAAACACACGGTTTCTGGATGATAAATGATAATGACGATATCTTATCCTATCTCAGCCCAGCCCAGTCCAGCAGGATAAAGCCGGGTCGGGTACATTGTAGCATCAAGGTTTTTCATTTCATTCGTTCACGTTCATTTCAGGAGAACGTCAACGTAGCCGACACTGCTCCAACATTAATATTAATGCTCCCATTCCCTGCTTCCCGCTCCCGAAACGATTATGCAATGCGCACACGTGGTGAACTTTATCGGGAAGTGACGGGCAAAGGGCAAAGGGCGTATATCTCCAGCGAACAAAATAAAATGGAAAATGATAACACGTGGCGAAAGGGATTCTCATATCTCATATCTCATACTTATGATCGATCTCGTTCGTTCTATACAAGTGGAGACAAGCGTAAAGAGAAGAGAAAACCTTTCTTCTCTTTTTTCCCACCAGAGTCTAGAGTCCAGAGTAAAAAAAGGAACAATCTCGAATTCTCCAAATATCGCTCCCGTATACCGTGTACATGATTAGAGACTTGGAGGGAGGGAGACGAGACTCAGGCTTCAGGCTTCAAATTCTGAATGCTGAATTCTGGATGGGTCCAACGCCCAATCGGGGATCCTTCCCTTCTTGCCCAAGAGACTGGAGATGGACAGATCCTCCCACCCCTTACCTAATACCAATACTATATCTGTATCTCCAATCTCTCTCTTCCCTTGCCAAGTATTGGTACTGGTACATGCCGCGCCTTCATTTCGTTCGATCCTCGTTTTCAATACAATATCAAAAGGCTGTGCATAATGTGTAAACGTAGACGTGGCTGTGTCTGTTCTGTCAATTATATTCATCCGTGAGTCTGTAGTGGAGAGTACTAGTGGAGTTCGTAGTTCATTCGTGAGTACGTCCTCCGGGTCACGGAGAGCGAGAGCGACCAACCACATCCAGAATCTTCAATTTCAATTCGGTTTTTTTCGTCTTATCCTTTATCCTTTATTCCTTGCCAAGCTTTATATGTACGGATGCGCGTGTTTCCATTTTCCATTTTCTCCCGAGAGGACCGCCGTACCGAGTCCCGTATCTTTTTACTTGGTTTCAACTGGTCGTCATTTTATTTTAGTAGAGTCCAGTACTATGTATGCAGTCGCTGGAACCTACGATGATGCATATGCTGAGAAGCAGATGGAAGTAGAAGTTACTCTTGCTTTCGGATTGTTTGTGTCTCCGTCTCCACGTCTCTCGAACAAAACCCAAAAACGAAAATGAGAAGAGAAAATTTGTATCTCGATTCTCAATTCTCATGCCAGGAACACGGGACGCACGGACACACTGATACACGGAAGCATTTCGTTTCGCCTCGAGCTTGAAAAGAAGGGTATAACATGCGCAAATGTAAGTTTATTTTCCCGAGCGGGAGAAAAGAGAAAAGGCAAGGGACAACAAGCTTAAAGAAAACGTGTTCGCGGAGATATATTGTAGTTGGCATTCAGGGGTGATGCGTGAAAATCAGTCCAATTTGCTCAACTGTGGTCACGGTCAAGTCCTCCCATTATTGTTGGTCAATCGGTCGACCGGTGATAAGAGCAGAAGAGCAGAAGAAGGCTAGACTCAGACTCGACACCTTTGACAGGACACACGGATCCGCAGCATCACGAACACGTGTTGTTGACTTGTTGACAACACGTATACAAATACGACTTGCGATGACGAATGAAGAACGAACCTAAATTTATACACTCACCGAACCTAGAATAACTGAATAGTTCTAGTGCTTTTTCTTGTTTGATCGAATGACGAATGACCGAATGACCGAATGGGTAAGTGAAGGAGACGAGACGTGATGCAGGACGCTAGTCGCTTACTCATTCATAATAGAAAAGGTTCCATACATCGCTGACTGATGAAGGGGAAGTTCTACGGCATGGTGTTTGATCGCGACCTGACCAGGTCCAAAAACTAGTCTCAGTCTGAATTGAACCCCAAGAAGGGGTTTGACCGACTGCCAGAAAGACTTGAAGCAAAGGCAATTACCTTACTGGGCGTCGAGTAATCAAATAGAGAGAGAAAGAGAAAGGCACGAGATACGAGATACAAGATGAAACCACCGGAAAAAAATGAAAATGAAAAATGAAATGAAACAAGAAAAAAAGCCTGCCGAGCGACCCAAACTTCAAACACAGACAGACTTACCCACGCTCGAAAATTACGTCATGTAAATTTTGGAAAAGGAAAGGGGAGATCAGGTCCAGGGTCTTATCTCATATTACCTCATACCTCATATGTATTTATCTGATACCGCTGTTTGAAACGACGAAACGAAACGAGTTGACTGGATTCCCCCGTTCATAAGACCGTACACCGCCACGGGATGGGATGTCAGAGTGTGCATTTTTTTTGTCCCGATGTTATGGTCTATATGTATCAACAAATATTGTTCTCGATGTGAGTTCGAGACTTCCAGTTCTTTGTTCTAGTCATAGATGCGGGTGCGTGTGCAGAGAAGCTGATATTGATATCCTTCCTCGAAGTTCTTCCTTTGTATAACCTTGTTCTCCTGGTTTGTTCAGTCGAATCGCCGGGCACCGCGGAGGAAGAGAGGAAATAGGAAATAGGAACACGCACAAAATGTATAATGTATAATGTAATGTGCTATGTGCGTTGATGTGCGATGTGCGATGTGCGTTATCCTAACTGGGACAGACCGAGGAGCACTAATATTTCGTATTCCTTTTACGTCGCATCTCTTCGCATCGAGAAGGCGCGAAGTACAGCACAGCACGAGAACAAGAAGGAGAAGGAGAATCCCAAAAACGAAACGAAACTAAAACCAAAAGGATTAGGACTCCAGGTCGCCGGCCGGCCGTGTTTGCTTCTCCATCTCCCAATTCCCATCTTCCGTCTCCATCCCGTCCATCTATCTATCTATACCCAAATCCTAATTCTAAATTCGTTTCTATGCGTAAGTTACCCCCTTACATCTTTACATCTTTACTTCCGTATCTCCTAAGTTTTAAGGCCCGGTACTCACAGGCCCGGAAGATATCGATATCGATATTTCAGAGAAGTCCACGTCAACGGTCACGGCTGCAATATGTAATATACAGAATATGTATGCCCCTATCCCAATCAGTGATCAACGAATAACGATCACAACTAATCGGTGGTGTGGACGGTTTTGGATGTGTACGATGAGATGCGAACGGAATTGGTTGAATATAATAGCTTTTTTTTGGCTATGATTTTATTAGTTTCTGAGTCGTTCGTTTATCGTTTCTTGTCTGCACCTCCACTCATGCCAGTTGCCAGTGAGTCCATGCATCCATGCGTCTATGTGGCTTACCCCTTAAGTGCGACAGTCCTCGTTTCGTGTGTAAGCACTGCCAGTGAATGAATGGTCGGAGGTTTTTTTTCTCGGTTCATGGCTGTTGGCTGTAAGATGCAACGGCGTTCCCGGGCCAGTACTAGTGGCCACCTGATCGGACGCGGGCCCGAGGATATCCAATTCCAGGATCGTGAGTCGTGAGTCGTGACTCGTCAAGAACAAAGAACTACAAGAATCACTAGTACTGCGCTTTGCTCCGCTAGTACTCTAGTACTTACTTGGATTATTATTACGACTGCTTCACTCAGTTCTCTTCTCTTCTCTTCGATCGTTTTCGTACTCGGTGATGATCGGTGATCGATGAATCCATTTCCACCACAGGCCCGGGGCCGTAGCCTACTAGCGTAGCCAGTGAAAATGAAAAACGGAAGGGAAAGAAGTAACCCATCATCACGAGTCACGGTGGATGTGGGTTTTCTTTGTTAATGGAAGCCTGCAAGCCTATCCTTATTGGTTTAATCGACCGACGGAGCCGTTAACGTGTAACGGATGCACGGATACGCGGATAACACGGGGAAAAAAGGTGTACTAGTTCCTAGATGCGAAATCGAAGATGTAATTATGTCCAACTGCCCAACTGTTGCTCTGGCACGACGTTCACACGTACAGACACGGAATCCAAACGAGACTCGGACTGAATAGATTGGATAGAATTCCCGAAACAAGGGACCGGGCCCGGGTTAGCTTCCTTCTTTCTTTCCTCTTTCTTCTTCGTCGGGACGATGGGACGACGGGTCCACGAGGTACACATGTATGTACATACCCGAGTCCTCGGACCTTCTTCCGACTCGTCTGTGAACACATCTCTACGTTTGATTGAATAGAAAGAAGAGAGAAGAGAGAAGATCAACGCATTTCTCTCACGCGTATTTATTTTCTCAAGAGATGGAGATGGAGATGGAGATGGATGACAGGGAAGCCACGCCAGTGGGAACGCATATGCATATGCATCGCGGAGGCAAAGTGGCAGAGCACATAGCACACGTCCAGTGCCAGTGGCGTATGGCGTATGGCGTGTATACCCGGATCCTTGCAGTGCGGTTAAAACTCAAATCCAATCATAAAAACTTTCTCCCGTATAAGATCCAAGATCCATATCAGGTCCTCAGAACTTGAAGCTTCCTCCTGACTCCTAACCCATTTTGGTCCGTTCGACCGTTCCGTCCTGTTCCATAAGGTTGAGAGACGCGAGTCAGAGAGGGGAAGAGGCAGAGGATAGAGAGGAGTAATTATGGATGATCCTCACCCACCGGGAACTTTACCACTGAATATACTTCCTCGGGACTAGTCTGACAAGTCAAGCAGTCAACCTACACAGCAGAATACAAAGTTTCTCCGAGAATACAGCGTACACAGTACACCGTTGCGTTGCAGGACAAGCGCTCAAAGCCTTACGCCTCAGAATGAACGCCGTAGATCCACTTGAATAGAATAGAAAAAAATTCCTTAGGCCGGGGTTCGGTACCATCACTTCAGTATCGCCACAAGAAAGGAGTACATAAATACAAACAAAAGAGATAGGAGATAGGCTGATAGGCCGGCCGGCAACAGACAGGGTCGGTCACAGACAAGGATCCCGGTCCGGAAACGTGGCACTTGTATTACGTAATCAACGGACTAGGGCTGTGCGTCCACGATGACGAATGAACAACAGGTTGATCTTCAAGTTGTTTGCTGCTTTGTTGCACTTGCGTTTGCGTTGCGTTGCGCTGAGGTTGCACGATGACTCGTACGTTCTTGTTCTTGTTGGTTAGAGTGGATAACTGATGCGGAGACTACAACTTTGTTGATAGGTGGTAATCAGAGAGAACAGGATCGTGAACGGGCGAAGAAAAAGGCTGCTATGAATGCTAAGAAGCCGAAGGAGAGTGCGAGTACTTTGCAGGCTCGTAAACAAGCGTGCGTTTTCTCCTTTTTTTCTCGTTTGTTTACGATGAGATGATGATGAATTTTTTTTGTGTTGTAGAGATGCAGAAGCGCTTCAGAAGAAACAAGCTGTATGTTACTTTCGTTGATTGATGGGCCTCTCTCTCTCTCTCTCTCTCGTGGCTGGATTCTAGGAATGAGAGATGGAACTGACGTCTTGTGTTTCGCGGTTGTGGATAGGCTGCGGCATTGAAACGTGAACAAGCAGCGACTGGGAAATAACCCGTGTGTTGATCAGAGTGGCAGCAGCAGTGTTTCTCTGGTCGTTCGGGAGGAGGACGGAAGCTTTTCTGTTATTGGTTTTATCATCGTCATCGTCATTCATTCATTCTTTCATTCACATCATCATCGTTCACGATTACGATTACGCGCGAGATAGTGTCATTCATAACGGATGGAGGACGATTGCTTGGTGGGTTTTGGAGCGGAGAGTGTAGGTGGAGAGCGGGGAATTAATGACGGCGTTTAATCATCCGCTCTGTCTTTTTTTATTCATTTCACACTAGTACTAGTAGTACTCCATATCGTCCCTGTGTTTCCATTTCACTTGTTGCGTGTGCTTATTTGTCACTCGTATCCGTGTCGTGTCGGAATTGAACTTTGCCATTTCATTTTAGATCAGTCACGAGTCACCTTTGCTGTTTGCCGTTTGGCTACCATCGACTATCGACTATCGACTATCGACATGGGGAGACCGCGAGGTAGGTTTAATATTAATGAAAAAGGTTGTTTTTGGTCCATTAACTTAACTCTACACTTGTAGCACTAGTGATCGGATCGGAAGCAACAGAAAAAGTTCAGGTCCAGCTGCTGGAAGTATTGGCAGTGCTTGCTTCTTACCGTACAACGTACAACGTCTGGCTCTGGTCTCTGATTTCTGGTTGGCGGTTGAAATGCGGGTTTTTAACCGTGGATCCCTTCCCTGCCGTTAATTAGGATTCACCGCACGCCCCACGCCTCACGCCTTACGCCGCAATTCTCTCAGTCAGGCATTCCATTCTACTGTGTGCTAATGCTGGTGTTCTAGTGCCAAAGGACATTAGACGTTCTCTCGGCTAGATACTGGATACTGGACACTGGACACTGGACACTGGATACTGGGCACTGGACATCATGGGAAATGCACTGCTTGCCAAGTTCTTTCGAAGTCCGAAATGTGTCTTGTATGAGGTATGAGGTATGGATATTTCGATGGTTTCGGATAGACGCGCGATTCGTTGAATACGTGAATTCGTGAGGGTTTTCTTCCTTCCTTTCTTTTCCATTGCTGCCCACTGCCCAAATTTTCTTTTCTTTTAAGTTCTCTTCCCGATACATCTAGCTTCGTCTCATGTCTCGTGTCTCGTGTCTCGTGTCTTGTTCTGACTTCTCAGCACGTATTAGAACGGCCCCACGATTTTCTTCCGGGTTTCCCCATACGCCATACACCATACACCATACAATACACCATACCCCATACGCGATGCGATACGTTACTTATAGGGACCCTACGGAATTGGAATTATCGTGCCCCCCTTTTTAGAACCACCCATACAAAGGCTCTTCGATCGAGGAAGAAAGCCGAAGCCGAAGCCGAAGCCGGTGGGAATTTCTAACTTGAAAGTTCGAAGTTCTCAAGGTTTGAAGGTTTGAAGGTTTGAAGGTTTGGAGGTTTGGAGGTTTGGAGGTCCCCGTTCGTTCGTTCGTTCGTTTCGAGGTCTAGCTGTTAGTTGTTTGAGGGTAAGTGTGTAAATGGTAAATGTGTAAATGCGTATGTATGTTGTATGTATGTTGTATGTGCACAGTGTTCGTGTGTGCGTGCGTGTGCATACGTATACATGTTGTGTAGATATGCCAGTGTGTGGTTGACTGGAAGGATTGAGTTTACAGACTACGTTCACTTGCTTACTTCCTTCTGCAGCCCGAGGTCGTTCTGTTCGTGCTATAATGAATGAAGGTACCAATGACATTTTATTTCAGTACACGGTTCCAGTACTAGTACTACTGCGTCATCGATTCATTACCCTTTACTCATTTCTCATTTCTCATTTCTCATTCAATATTCTTCCGTCCTTTAGCTTTTGAGTTATTTTGGTTTCGAGTCATGCGACAGGAATTCAGAAAACGACTCTGAGATAGTGAGTACTAAGAGGTGAGTACTAGTCCATATTAATATTAATATTAATATTGATACTTATCCCCGGGCCAATACAATATCAATACTTCCTGATATCTCTCCTTCCCTTAGTATACACAGTACTTCTTCCCCTTCCCCTTCCACTTCCCCTTCTTACCTTCTTTACTTCCTATCGATTGATATAACCCGCCTATAGCCTATAGGGTATCAGTCTTTATTTGGATTTGGATTCCTAGGCCAGGCCTCTTCTTTCCCTTGACCGCATGACCGCATTGAACAATTTGCTGGTGTTGGAAGAATTTTTGACTTTTCGAGTATCGTTATGACGGATTGGAGGATCGGATGGTTTGGGACTAAAGGAACAGTGTATAATATATAATGACTGAGGTGTAGTATGTACTATTATTATTATTGTTACTGTTACTACGTATCGAGTCGAAGGGAAGAACGAGTTTGAGTTACAGCCTCGTGTCGACTGATTCATCCTTTGGTTCGCTCGCTCCCTCGCTCCTCGGAGGACAGCATTTTTTGCCCTTTGATCTCTATACTCTATACTCTAGGGCGTTAATCTTTATAAACTTTGAATGTTGATTGCTTAATGAACATCGAGCGATGTTAATATTATTCGCCACGATGCATTAAGTAAGTTATTTACTTACTTTGATATTTGCTTTGATAGATCCCCCTAGGCCTCGTACCGTAACAGCATGTACTACATAGTACCTTACCCTCTGCACGCACGGACTAGTACACCCTTTAGAAGCAAGGTTTTGTATTGACTTTACGGCTTTCGTCAATGTCGATCGAGCGAATGAATCGTTTCACCGTTTACCTTCTCCCTTCAAGGTTCAATCCGGGAATTGCCAGTCTGTATTCGTACATACTACATGCATAGAACGCTCTGGACGGATTTCGAAGGGGCGTTTCTTTTAGCTTTGCAAACACCACACACGCACGTACCATGCACCATGCACTGCCACTCGTGAGTGTGGGAGAATCTGAGATTAAATGAGAAGAAATTTGAAAGGGGTCGTCCAGACTTTGTCTTTAATTGATTGTGGGACGAGCGGTGCACCTGCGTTTTTTATATCCTGCGGAGTGCGCTTGTAACATCCAAGCACCAAGAGGAGACACAGTGCCACCCTTACATATCTTAAATATGATACAAGATGTTACGCAACGCATGTTATCATCGGTTCTCCAAAAAGTGGCATTATGTACTTACCCGAAAGTTACACTCGGATCGAAACCCGCAACCCGGCACTCGGCCTTCGTTACCCTCCGTCGTGACCTTTCCGCACATAGATTTATTCCCAAAGATACCTGACAGAGACAGACTCCGAATGGTTCTGTAACGCGTTTAGTAAACGGAGGGGTGGTGATGACGCGAGTATCGGATATGAATATGTAATCAAGACGGCGTTTCTCGGGGATGCTAGGTTTTCTCGACGACCGATGATATCATTACGCAATTCGGGGGGCGTCGATTCCGAATACTGGATGCTCTGTGGATAAGAAGGAAGACTCATTGGTGACTGGCGGCGGTAGTGTTGATTGGTCGAGTCCTGAGGAATCCATCGATAAAGGCGGGAGTATTATCACTTACCGGATTCAGGAGAGGTTAAGCTCCTCGTATGGATGTCGCAATCCCCGGTTATAACAATAGGCACAGATTCAATGGAGGCACCATCTCAGACTATTGACTGGCAGGTTCCGGGAGACGGAGTTAGAGACGAGCCAACTGAGTAGGATGGACCCTGGCGAAGTGAGGGTTCAGTGAGGATTCCCGCAGATACTTGTAATTGCTCGCGCCCGTTCTGTGTGAAACTCAAAGTGAGACGTGCCTATTCGCACCTATACAATGTGTCAGTTGCACAAATACGCACACGCAACGCACGAATTCATCGGGATCAATATCAATATCAGCAGAGATAACTCCGAGTCGATGGTGTAAATGGGTTTATTTTCGGGTTTACCCGTTCATGTCGGAACCAATAGGCGGTGTATTGTATTTGGCGAAGGACTGGACTTACTATCGGCTGTCGGGAAGATCTACTTTAGTGGTCCTACCGCTTCTCGGGTTCAGGTCATGAGAGTCGCAGTACAGTTCAGACCGCGTTGCATACCTGTGTTCTTAATCCGGCCGTGATCGTTTACCCTAGACCGACAATCTTCCGAATTAGGACGACGGTGCCGTAAAAAAGAACTGATGAGATGATGATGCCCAACTGGTGCGATAAGTGTATGGCCAGCCATTCGTTTCGAACGTTTGGGATGGGTCAGGAGGAGGTCGAAGAACCCTGGAATAACTTCTGGACGAGTAATCAGACCTAGGTATCTTCGAAATAGCTTCCGAACGAAATGCAAGGAAGCCGGCATTCAGTGAACTGTTCGACCTCCGATAACGAGCGGAGGTAGAGCTCGGCCTTGGCCTTGAGCATGGGAAGAAGAAACTGCCGAACCAGCTGTTAGGATAAAATGACCAGCGGGAAGTTCAGCCCACGAATTGGAAGGTGGAAGGTGCGCTTCCAGCGTCCATTTCGCATGTCTCACGTGTGCATGTAGTAGTTACCGTAACTCCCGAAGATGAAAGCGGATGTAGCCTCGTGAACGACTTCGCGTAGCTGATTCGACAAAATTGGCCAGAGAAGATCGCAAAGGGTTTCGGGTAGTGGGCCTGGAACAGTAGAGTAGAGAATTCTCCTTCCTGATGGTGATATTGAGGTATTAGCGGGAGAAGAGTTCAGGAAGGGAAGATTCAGAAGGAAGGCTCTGCGTGGCGACTGAGCTGGCTGGCGTTCCCTTGAAGGCTGTGTTGATATTTTAGGGCAAGCGCACCAAGTTTAGACACGTACTTGGCCCATACAGACGAACGATACCCATCCGTTAATCTCCCCAATTCCCAAGCGTGTCCCCATGGGTTCTCTGCTCCTCGCAGCAGGTCATCTGTGAGAGCATCCGGTCAGCATCCGATATCATAATCAGCATATTAGAGAAGCGACCTAATGACATCTCATAACGGTTGACCCTCTGTGAGTGGGGATAGGCAATCCGCACTAAAAATCCGGCTGTTCCCACGGTCTCGCCTTACCAAGTGATCGACAGTCCCGCAGATCACTTGGAAGGCTAAGCAAGACCGTGGGAACGGCCCGATTTTTTTACGGATTGCCAATCCCCTCAGTGGTGCCTGGCACGGCCTAAGAAATTTCCGTGCCACTTTTACCAGAGCGGAGTTTCAACTAATTCCCATGTATAGTAACTTGCGTCGATCTTCTTGTCTCACTTTCCGTGCCCCCACTAAATCCTTGAATATGCAGTTCTGCTGAGTTCAAGCAATTCGTCCCTTCCTTTCAACATAAAAAGGCTTTATATGAATACCCAATATGTAATATACCAAATATGAGTCTACTGTAGGTGATATTCGGGTAGAATATACATCTCTGTTTTCGCTTGTATGTCACGTGATCTTATTTTGAGGTTTTTACATGGCCATATCTTCCTCTGAAAACACTTAAAACAGTCCCTTTAAACTGTCTGGAGATCATGTTTATGTGTACTAGGATGGTTCTATCAACAATTAACAGGAGAGATTAAGTTATTGGTGGGGATATTAGCAATTTTAAATGAACCAGCAGCATATATGCCCCCTAGCCCAATGAATTCATGCTCTCTTGCTGTGTGTCTTTCACATATATGAGTCTTAATGAAAATGGAAGATTTTGGAAAGAAAAAATCTTTTAGAAGTATCTTAGTTGTTTCAATATGCATCTAAAATCACTGTATCTCGACGAATATTGGGAAATTCGAAAATCTGTCTTTCCATTTTGTTTAGAATGTTGAAAAATAATTTTTGGGTATTTTTTCAGATTTTTCGTAAAGTTGTGGAAGGCTGGACAAGCCCTCGAATGTCAGAGTAGAAAAGTGAGACAGGTGAATCTGAGCGTCGATCACCGCTTAGCCACGGGAGGGACCGTGGGAATGGCACGGAAATTTGATAGGCCGTGCCAGTCACCACCCTCAGTGAGAGCGTTACGTTACGCGCCTCACGGTAACGGTTGAGGTCACGTGCTTGTGGAGAGGCGGAGCCCCCGCCGCCATGCCGTCTCAACAACTTTCAAGTTTCGCGAATGGTCTTCACGACCGGCATGCATCGAACGTACACTCCAGTTTTTTGTCGCGGAGTACGGACAAAGCCCAACGTTTCTTACGCTCCAAGACGGTTGCTCAATCACTCCGCTGGTACCCGGTCATCCTTCCCGGACTTGAGGTCAGGATGGACAGAACCGATAGCGTATGACCTGGTCCCGATGGTTATTGAACAGTCTGTGCGAGCGAACACTTTTTACGGAGACAGGACGCTGACTCTCAAAGGGTTAGGGACGAGGTGAACGATCATTTGATATCTTCTCGCGTCTTCTACGAGAGCGTGTCGTCATGGTTCATGGACCTGTGCGTATAATTCTCTTTCCTACTCGAATTTGTAGTCGTGTTCAAGGGAACTGCATGAATCCAGATACGAGATAGCACTTCCGCCGTCGCAGTAGCTCAGCTCCTCTTTTTAGAAGCAGAAGACGCTGCAAAACCAGTACACATGTATATTAACTCCCCGGGTGGAAGTGTCACAGCAGGACTCGCAATTTATGATACCGTACGCCGGTCTACTCTCCTTGCTTCGATGGAACCACTCATCATCAAATGTATTCCAACGATGTAGATGCAGGTAAACCATTGCCATCGGTATCACTTGACACTGAGTTAACAATTTCACCGGTCCAGTACGTCTCGTCACCAATCCATACATACTGTATGGGCCAGGCATGTTCCATGGGCTCTTTGCTCCTCGCAGCAGGTATCGTGATACTTAGCTGGTCTCCACAAAGCTTACTAACCTTATAAAGGTGAAAAGGGTAAACGACACTCGCTCCCACACGCAAGCATCATGATCCACCGTACGCTAACTTTTCATTCCATTGTCCCAACCCACTATCTATTAACTACCCAACGTCAATACGATAATGTACAATATATACAGAACCATCTGGGGGAGCATCTGGTCAAGCATCCGACATCGCAATCCACGCACGAGAAATCCTCCGAGTACGTGAAATGCTAACTGGAATTTACCAACGACATTGCGGCAAAGAAGATGAAACCCTCGAGGAAGGCTTATCGCGCTTTGGTCCGTACTTTTCGTTTGTTTTATATATTCGTGTTTGAGTGTTTCCCGTTCCCTGACGATATTACCTGCAATAGAGAAAGCTCTAGAGCGAGACTACTTCTTGACTGGTAAGTACGCAATCATTCTGCTTTGCTGTGATATGGATTGATGCTGTTATTACTCGTTTATAGCTCAGGAGGCGCTGGATTTCGGGCTTGTAGATAGCATATTAGAGAAACGTCCCGATGCTGGGTCACAAACATAAATAATAGAGAATATCTCATGACGTTTGTCTGCATGTGAGCGCATTACTTTTGCAATACGTGGCATCTAGTTCTTTGGCATTGATTGATCTCATTGAGCATAAATCTTGTATTCCAACTGTCCCCAGTCGCCTGAGGAAACGTCTCTGGGCTTTTCTCCTGGGCTTAGAGTACATGTTTCTTGCTTGCATTCTTCATGTCACTTTTGAATCATTGGTTTGCATTCACCGATGCGCTCCTGATAGATAACAAGCAATTCGATATACAGGTTCCAAGACGTGCATCCTATAGAATACATAAGTATACACCTCTCTCTCTAAGTTTATATATGTGACATACGAAGATGTACGAATGCCTTGGTGTCCTCCGGAAAGCCGGATTAATTAGCAAGTTTCACCCTTACCCGAACACCTAGATGATCCGAAACATATCCCCTCCCATCCTCCCCATCCTCCAAGTCATCATCACGCACAGGCCTATCACCTATAAACCCAGAATGCGAAGGGTTGGATGAAACCCTCATCTTATGCGTAAATATATACCCCAGTTGCGTAGGCTCCAGTTGACTACTATCACTACTACCACTATATCTTCCTCCTAATCCAAAAGTATCGACGACGTTCGTAAGCGTTCGTCCAATGGTCGTAGGATGGGATTTGTATCGGTCTTCGTTCAATCTGGTTGGTCGAGATTTGAGTAGTGCGTCGGTAAATGTGGGGATGGGAGAACGTCTCTGGCTTGAATTCAGAAGAGGAGCGAGTTCGTTGTAAGAAGTGATATTACAATCTCCAGTCAGGATTGCAGGAATAGATTCAACGGATCGTGAAGATCGCCGAATATCATCTCTCCCTCTGGATGTCAGGATACTCGCGGACACTTCGAACTGCTCTTTCCTTCTTTTAACGTCTGGAGGATGAGATTCAAAATGGGCTGTTCCAATTCTCATCTGTGATTAGGTGTTATTAAGCCATGTTAATGGGTTTGTCAGAGTAGCAGTCATTGCGGACTCACAATCAACTGTCGAGAAGAGTTATCAGAACTAGGTGCGACATTCCGATATATTTCGACGAAGTTAAGACCACGCGCCATACGTGTATTCTGAAACACATGGAATCGAGGCCTGATAGTATATCCTCTGACAATACTCCTCCGAATGAGTATGACAGTACCATGCGAATTAGGAGAAAGTTCGAATTGGTGATTCAAGTCGGTAAGTAGCCAATCTCTCTGGACCGCCCGATGCTCCAACAGGCAATCAAAAAATTCTCGTGTGACTTCCTGGAGAGTAATCACATCGAAATGAGGGACTGAATCGAATAGAAGATGAAGGATGTAGGGATAGCGGTATTCTGTGGTTCGATCGCCCTCCCAGATATTCCATGTCGCGACGTTGAACGAAGTGTGATCAGGAAGCGCCGTTCCATAGACCGAAAGACTGGACGTATTTACTAACCATGATCGATGAGATGCGTCATAATCAAGGATCTTCGTGGCTAGGATTACAGGTCCCCTAGTCGTGACTCTGGCGGAAGGCCGCCTGATGGAGGATTCGGGGTCATCAGGGCTGATAGTACAAAAAGGTGGACTGTTTGGGACTCGAGGGAAGCGCTGTTTCCCGACGGCACAAGGGTCGTACGGTATTCGAGTCACGGTTGACGCTGGTTTACTCATTCGGTC
Source organism: Inonotus obliquus (assembly GCA_032164295.1). Classification (NCBI taxonomy): domain Eukaryota; kingdom Fungi; phylum Basidiomycota; class Agaricomycetes; order Hymenochaetales; family Hymenochaetaceae; genus Inonotus; species Inonotus obliquus. Next base: position 3,445,891 of record JAJHTX010000001.1, on the reverse strand, counting down.
TGACATTGCAGTTGCGGGAGGTAATGGGCGTGGAGCTGGAATTACTGTTTGCATGGGGCGGAGATTCGATGGTGAAAGTGGTGGGCTTGGAGGTTCATTGTTGTTGTTGGGATGAAGAGTCTGTTTTCTGTTGCACGGTAATAAAGCCCACAGTGAATTCTTGTGTGGTTCACAGTTGCGCAACAAGTGACAAGTGATTTTCTTCTGACGGCGCCGTCGACACAAGAAGAACATCCCAGCAACCAGAAGTGCAACGAGTGCAACACCGCCGACAGTAGCACCGACAATTACGCCGATATGCACCCCGGATCTTGTGGTAGAACGAAGCGCCATACCGATAGAATTTGAAACTCCCGAACCCGGCCTTCCGATAACAAAAATCCTAAACATACCAAATGGGCGAGGTATGAGAAATATGAAGGTTTGGATGTATAGATTGTTCAAGTTACTTACAAGTAGAACGATGAAATGAAACTACTCCCGAGAAGGAAACCATTCACTGAATCTTCTGGCCATGCCTTGATGGTACCTATGCAAGATCCGTCGCCTTGCTGCTCGACGAGCTGTGTCTGATCAAGTGGGAAAGATTGACCGGCGAAGGTGAATGCAACGGAGAGGGTCGAATCACAAGGGATATTCCAAGCTTGTCCGCCGCTTGAAGTCGAGTTCATCCTCACCGCTGAAGGTACGGCAGAATCTGGGTAATGCAACAAGGGGATCGATAAGCATCTGAAAAGTAATTTCAGAATATCATAATAACGACTGTTGAACTTACAGAACATATTGGCCTGGGATGTAGGGAAGTAAACATCCGGGAAGAATGGCTCAATCAAAGCTTGCACTCCACTTGTGTTTGCTACTGCTGCACCCGACATCGAAGCAGACCAGCCGTCCATATGAATCGACCAATCGGTTTCAGGTATCGCGAGTCCGCTGTTGGCGTTTTTACTGCTATCCGGTACGTTCACGGACGCAACCGCAGTATTCCATGTGACCGTAGACTGGTGGGCACCTGAGTCGGCGACGACCCAGTGGATTACACCTCCATTACCAACGTCATTGTCTGAAGTAAACCTAGGCGGCTTAAGGTCCATTCCAAAAGTGAAGTTGTTCCGTGACGGGTTACGAGCAAACCATCCACCGTAGATGGTGTCAAAGAAGTCCCCAGATTGACCATTCGCGTTCGTCCCCAATCCGATCAAGCCGGAAGTCAAGTTAGAGAAGAGTGAAGAAGAAGAGTTCGCAATGAGAACTTTACTCAACGAAGTAGGACGTTACAGTCAGCTGCGGCGCGGTGTTAAATAAGAATAAGTTTGCTGACTTGTTTGGTTTAAGAACTGCCAGGGAGAGTTATCTACAGTACGGAAACTGCAGTTCTCCTTTATAAATGGTCCTTTTATCGAGGCCGACCCGATGCTGATACCCGCAGAGCCCTGGAACGGCCTTTGGCTATCTGAGGCCAATGCGTTATATCTATATAGTGTGTAATCAGAAATGTGAAGAGTTTCTTTGTCGATTAGACGTACGTAGGAACTCCTTCGCAGCCTTTGCAACCTGAACCTGCCACAGCTACGTATCCTGTGTTCCCCGCTATAGCGAATCTGAACTTTTGTTCCACCGACGAAGAAGACTGGCCAGGGAAAGTTGGTTTTGTTATCCTTCCCCGACGAGGCTGGTCATGACTTACCATATTAACGCCCACAACATATCGTTTGTCTTTATTAAGTGTGAGCGGAATGTTAATCCTAGACAATGGCGTATCTTCGGCAGTTACACCTTGGAGCGTCAGGAAAGCCCAAAGTGTGAAGATTAAGCCGCGCGACAACATGACTGGCACAAGGAGGGAGTCAGGACTTTGGGGGAGGGGGCGTCAAAACGTCCATCAGGGACCCTTTTCAATCCAGGCGGATATTGGATTCTTGGAAGCTAATTTCTTAACCTTGGGATGACGCGCTTGAAAGGATCACAACGTGGAACTACCAAATCCACTTTTGCAATGGCCAGGGGAATCCGTAAGTTCAGCGTCAAGCCGAATTTAGGACACACTCGGGTTCCATGGGCGTTAAGATCGCTACACGTGCACAGTTCCCATCACCTTTGGTCGTCTACATGCTTCGGGCGTGAACTTCACCCGAGACGCGTGAATTGAGAAGACAAGTGCTGAGCGTAGCGCTCAAGTTTACTGTTTCGCTCTCGCTCGATATAACCCATGCAATAAATTCAACTGTGACCGTATTCTTAGCATTAGACGCGCTCATGGTATTGGCATTTTAGACGACACACCTGTAGATTTGCAAGGTTACCATTTCTTTGGCGTACGGGAAGCTCACTAGTGGCGTCACCTCAGGATTATTCGCCCTCCGTTAATGTTGTTCCCATCTAGCGGGCCCTCTTCACCCGTTTACAAATAGTCAGGAGCGGAGACTACCTACATGGTATACAGACATTCAGTATCCGCACCGATACATACGTCCTCGAGCATGAGAGGAGCCTCATCACCACGAAGCACTTATTGCAATTCTCAAATATCCGACATCTGTCTATTGACGCTGGTGTATCACTGGAACCCAGGCAATGGTGAATACAAAGAAGAGAGAAGGATCGAAGCGTAGTACAAGATCAAATTCGCGATCGAATTTGAATCGGCTCAGAATTAAGGGAGGAAGAGGAAGAGAGAAGAATGTATCAAATACAGTGATTCCAGTAATGAACTTTAAAAAGTGATTTGGTCTTGATTTCAGTTCACGTGAGCGTGAGAGAGCATTCGGTCTCCGCTTGAAACGAGGTTACAGAAATCGGTGTGGCTCGTCTGAAAAGAGGAAATAGGACACATAAACATACACCTATACAAACGTCTTAGTAGCATCCCTTATTCCAAACCTAATCAACAAGTGTTGCCTTAACCCAAACGCCCAAATGATCCGAAGCATAAACTCTCCCATCCTTCCCTTCCTCCATCTTTGCCTTTTCCTTACCACAACAAGGTTCATCACCCAAAAACCCAGAATGCGACCTGTTATTTGCAACTCCCATTTTGTGCGTAAAGATATAATCAAGACGAACAGGTGCGGGTTTATTCTGACGACGAATCCCGAATGTTCTGACGTTAGGGAGGGTCAGACCCATAGTGGGATGAGATCTAAAGGGGTCCTGGTCCGATCTGAGCGGACGGGGTGTGAGGAGTGCGTCCACAAATGTGGGACGTCCTTGAGTAGGATTTATGAGGGGAGTGAGTTCGGCGTATGACGTGATATTACAATCCCCTGTCAGGATTGCTGGAACGGTAGCGGAACTTGAAGATGTAAGGATATTTGCAGACACTTCGAACTGCGCCTTCCGCTTCCTAAGGTCGCCAGGATGAGATTCAAAATGAGCCGTTCCAATGCGCATCTGCGATTTTGTGGGTAGTATTTGAATTCAGTATTAGTGATGAATATCTATTGGGACTTACAATCAACTGTCGGGAAGGATTTCTGCCAGGGCTAGGTGCGACATTCCGATAAACTTCGATGAAGTTGATACCTCTAGCCATATACGAGCTCTCGAACGCATGAAATCGAGCTTTGAAAGTATACCCTTGAAATCTACTCTTCTTAACGAGTATCATAGTTCCATACGGATTGGGAAGAAGCTCCAGCTGGTGCATCAAGTCTGTGACCAGCCAATCCCTTTGGACCGTCCGATGCTGCAAAAGTGCCGTAGAGAATTCTCCTGTGACTTCCTGAAGAGTGATCACATCGAAAGGAGAGGATGAGCCGAATAGCAGATGCAGGATATAGGGATATCGATATTTCGTGGCTCGATCGTCCTCCCAGATATTCCAAGTTGCGATATTGAACGAAGGGGGGTTACTGGTTGGTGATCCATCGATGGAAAGACTTGACGCGTGAGCGATCCATTTCTTGTGAGATACGCTATAGTCAAGGATCCTCGCCTCTTGGATATCAGGCCCCTCCATAGTCGCTGCTTTGGCGGAAGGTTATCTAGCAGGAGGATTCGGCTTTATCAACGTGATTATACAAGACGCCAAATACTTAGTAGTGATGGAGGTGAAAGATGAAGATGGGAATTGAATTGATTGATGATGAATAAATAGAGCCCGATGCTTATAGTGCCCTCGCTGATGCATAGCGGTAAAATAAGCAAGCAAGCAATATGGGATTGCAAACTCAAAAATGCGGAATCCGTACCGATTCCGCATCTATTTCAATTGGGATCTTGCTTCCGTATAAGGCATAAATACGGGGGGTATTCGCCACTGGTTCGACGCTCAAGGCTAACTCGCATAATGAAGCCATCTTGTTGATTTTCCCTGCTCGCATCCAACGCCACAATTATATTCGTAACTGACGAAGTCGGATAAGACCACGGTGCGCTAAGTCCGTTTAGGTAAAGAAGTCGTTTGTATGTATAATACTGATCCTTAGTCCGAGCCCATACCTATCAATCTTGTGAAGTCAGAAGTCAAAATTCATAAAGACGATTGTGGCGACGGATAAGTATAGATTGCTGTTTTAGCAGCCGCAAAGGTGGAGAGCTAGGAAGGCAGTTCTACTGAAATCTGAGATGGGTACGAGCTTGAACTGCAATGAGGTCCAACAAATGCCACACATTCTCGGCCTTGGGCCTGCACATACCATACCTCCTTCCAGATGCACCAGTGTAAGGCGAACGTAATAACACTTCACGTACTCGCCCAGCTAAATCGTGATGGTATGGTCCAACGCCACGTTTACATCGTCTACTTGTTTAGAAAAATAACAGTACTTGACGGACGATATGGTCTCAAGTTTGAGAATATGGGTGTACCGTTGATGTCGCCCATCCACCGAGCAGAAATTTCTCGCCGATTCCGACTGTAAACTCTCATGGAGCTAACAGAACAGAACGAACGACATGTGCGGACCTGGACCGCAATCAGGGTCGCGAAGATACAGCCGAATTCTGTCTCATCCAGGTAGACCACACTTGAAGTTGTGAAAATCCTTAGGCTTTCTGACAGCGGAAGAGGAATGATTTGATCGAAAGGCAAGCTTATATTCCCGAGTCGGTGAAGGTGTCCTCCGGAAAGCTAAAGCAGCAAGCGAGCCAGTCGTTGACCGCTACTCGCAGCCCTTGGATCTTGACAACGTACATGCAGCTTGTGCCTTGGCGACGTCCATACCATAAGATCAGAGACCGCAATACCGCTCAAGTCTCCGTCATCCCTTTTTGATTGATTGGCGATCTTGTTTGCACACGTCGATACGAACCGTCTAGGTCGTCCCACTATCAACTCGAACGGTCAGTGACGGAAGCTGATTCCGACTCGGACGAAAGAGTAAATTCAAATTCTACACACCGCTAACTTGGCCACGAAGGTAGATTGATACTTCTCCCTGAGAAATCTGGAACCGTACGTTTGGGTGCTGTGTGAACACTGAACGCAAACGATTCGTGAGATTGTCTTACAAGCTGTGCATGCCACTGATTCAAACGAAGACAGGTGAGACGAAACACAGGAAATCTGCTGCGGCCGCATTGAAGTGGAAGTAAGTATAACGCCGTCGTGAACATAACAAGTGCAAATAACGCGTTTGCTCATCCTTTCCAAGCCAAGTTCCAAGATCCAAGACCATGAAGGATATCTTGAGTATGCTGATGATGACGGATGCTATTGTGTTAGATCGAAAATCGAAATGTGCTGATGTTGGCCGAAAAGACCGAGTGTGGGGCAATGACCCTCCAACAAGACCATGTTACGTCGTTTGCTTGGCCCACATCCTTTCGGAGCACTTGGTTGTGTGCTCTTAGAGCGAAACTCCGCTGTGCCGTATTGAATCTCATCAACATCTTAGTTGTAGTTCCGTACGTACAGGACGATTCTGGGGACGAGAATGGCAAGAAAGCAGTGTTGCAAAAGGTTTGTCTTACCTTCTCCTTCATTACAAGAAGGTCGTATACACTTGGCGGGTGTCTTATTATGCTTAATCTCCTATTGTACTGGAAAACTCTCCGGTGGTGAGAGGTGATTTTGCACAAGGTTGACAGCGCGTCTGTGTGTAATCCGCAGTCCTTTACCTGGCTTGGCGAGTTGTTTGTTGGACGGACGGCAAGCTGACGTATCCGATCACCTGACTCTAAAAAAAGGTGTTGGCTTGGCGTTTTATTTGTAATCGGAGTCGAGGTTACTTTCCTAAATTCCTTATTTGGAATATTTGGATGCACCTGCACGTGCGGCAACTGAGCCCCGTGTAGATGCCATGCCAAGAAAGTGCTATGGTCCATCAGCGAGCGAGTATGATGGCTTGTTCGTCGTGAAACAAAAGCAAGCAGATCCTGATGGTAAAGGATGTAAATAGTCATGTTAAAAGTATACCTGGAAACGGGGGAGTGTAATCGTGAGAGAACATGATTGGGTACCCGTCCTTCGGACAGCAACCAATCCAAGGAGAACGAACGCTTCCCTCGTCCTCCAACGCCGTCTTTGACGACAACCTCCACCATCTCTCCTTTTCATCCTCTACTCTCTTTTTCGCTGCACGGTCAAGCGGCATCCCGCTGGCCGGGACTCATATCTGATACGCTAATATTTTCGTTTTATTCTTCTTTTGGGGGGTTACTGTCTTGGCGGGGTAAGATCATTACCACACTCGCACCGCCTGCCTCAAGCCGCTCATTCTCTTATTACCTAGCCGTTCTCTACATCTCCTTTCCTTCCTCCTCCCCCCTCCATCCTTTACATGTATTCCATCTATGCGCTGGTCGTCCTCCTCAATGCGCTCCTCGCCTTAGGTATGTTTTCCTTTCTCTCCTTTCGCAACGTCGTATTGATCATTCCGCAGCATCGAGCGCTCCTCCAAGACCTTTGAAACGAATAGCCCATCCAACGACTCTAGCACTTGAAATCCTCCCTCGACATAATCAACTTAAGAAGCGCTCTTATGGGGAGCCTTTCTTAGAGGGCCCGACTCTTTACCATTCTGATTCTTTTCGCCTCACGATTTCTGCATTTAATGAGACATACTACCTTCATCTCCGTCCCAACGATCATCTCATTCATCCAGCGGCTCGAATAAACTACTACAAAAATGGCGTACTCGATCGAACCGTGCCACTCGTCCGAGAGAGTGTGAGGGCCTATTGGGGAGAGGTTGTGGCTCCTGAACGAACACAACATCGCTTGCGCGAGGATGCCGCGGGCGTCTTCCCACGCCCTGAGTTAGGCTGGGCAAGAATTGTTGTCCACAACCAAGGAGACGCTGGGCGCGGCGTGCCTCCTGTCTTTGAAGGCGCGTTTTCCGTAGGGGGTGTGGTACATAACGTCCAAACGCGGGATAATTATGTGCGAAAGCGCCTGAAGAGGGATCCCGAGTTGTTGGACGAAAGTTGGGATTCGCAACTTGTGATCTGGCGAGATTCGGATGTAGTGCAAGATGAGAACGACGAACCTCGGCAAGGCTGTTCACATGCTGATCCGTGGATGAGCCCATCATTACATTCGCCTTGGGATGATTCTTTATCGAATTCCTCGCTCGTGCGGCGACAAGATGTGATGGGTGGAAGTGGTTCTGGCAACTTCGGTAGCACGATCGGCGAAACTGCTGGCTGCCCGTCAACTCAACGAATACTTTTTATGGGCGTCGCGGCGGACTGTAGTTATGTTGCTGCACACGGAGGCACTCAAAATGCGACGACGCAGATCATCAATAACTGGAATACGGCGAGTTCATTGTACAAGTCGACCTTCAACGTCAGTCTGGGTATAGTAGAACTCGACATGCACGATTCGACCTGCCCATCTACGGCACCAAGCGACACGCCGTGGAATGTAGGTTGTGATGCACCAGGTGTCACCCTTAATGATCGGCTATCGCTGTTTTCCGGCTGGCGCGGCGACAGGGGGAATGATGGTGCCGGGCTCTGGCATCTGATGAGCGGCTGTCCTACGACTCCGGAAGTTGGCGTCGCGTGGCTCGGTACTTTGTGTCAACAAACGACTAGTGGAAGCCGTGGGCAATTTGTGAGTGGGACTGCGGTCTCGACGAATGGACGAACCGAGTGGGAAGTTGTCTCGCATGAGATTGGCCATAACTTCGGTGCTATCCATGACTGCCAAAGCGGTTGTACTACGAGCACCACGGCTTGCTGCCCGCTTTCATCTTCCTCGTGTAACGCGAACGATCAGTTCATTATGAGTCCGGTTACTTCCTCCTCTCAGAAAACGTTCTCCCCATGCAGTTTGGGTAACATATGCTCCCTGATGCTTGCTACTACATCAAATGCGGTAAACACGTCGTGTTTGGCGGATCCAAGCGACGGGATCCGGACGATATCACTCAACATGTGCGGGAACGGTATTGTTGAGGAAGGTGAAGATTGTGACCCAGGACAGAATACGACCTCCTCGTGCTGCGATGCGGCCACTTGCAGATTTAGAGATAACGCGCAGTGCGATCCCGCGAGTAGCCCTTGTTGTAACGATTCTTGCAATTTCGCTCCACAGGGACAGGTTTGCCGACCCTCGGCGGATGCGAGTTGCGATATTGCGGAGACTTGTTCTGGTAGTTCAGCGGATTGTCCATCAGATAAGTTTGAGCCGAATGGTCAGAGTTGTGGTAGTGTGGGTGGAGATAACCTTGCGTGTGCGAATGGTATCTGCACGAGTTTGAATCGTGCGTTCTTTTCCTATCGTACCCGGTTCTCTGAACTTATGGAACTGACTGTGATTTAGAGCAATGTCGAATTGTTGGATCCTCCTTAGGTTTGACTCAAGCGTGTACAAGACAGGATAACTCTTGTCGAGTATCGTGCCAGGATCCGAGCAATTCAAACCAGTGTATACAATTGCAGTCTCAACTCATCGACGGGTCTTCTTGCGGTACGTTTTCTTGACATCATAACCTCGAGCAGATAATTAAATAGATGTTTGAAGGCTTTGGAGGAACATGTCAAAGTGGTCAATGCCAGTCTGGAAGTGCTCTGGATACGGCAAAGGTGATTGTTCTTCCAAATTCGTGCATTTGATGCGTACTGAGAGATACCTTCAGGCCTGGTATGTCCAGAACTTGCAGATATCCATCCCGATCACGATCGTCGCAGCCATTGCTGCTCTACTCATAATGTGGTCAATCATCCTCTGTACGTACAACTCACTCACATTTCCATTAACTCTTTAAAACTGAAGCTGATTCCCCCTTTCTTCAGGCTGCAAACGTGGTTGCGCAAAGCGAAAATCAGCACCTTCGACGGAACCTGCGTTATCAGGACAACGAGGTGCACGGTTGAGCAGTTGGCAAGGTCTTCCGGGAACCACAGGTGCAGGTGGTGTAGGACAAGGAGGATTAGCACCCGTCGTACCGTTTGCTTCAAGACCTCAAGTAAACGCACCTCCCGCTCCTCCACCAACACACCCATCTTCACAATCTCGTCGAACATCTTCCGTACCCTCCGTACCAAATGCGCTTCGTCCGGGTGGGCCAGGGATGAGTGAGATGAGGAACGTACCTCCCTCGTCTTTCCATACCAATCATAATGGAGGAGCGAGGAATTTGAGTTGGGATAGTACGCATAGTCAGCAGTCTGGTGGGCCGAGGAGGTTAAGTCGGGATGTTGGTGCTGGTGGTGCTAGAGGAGGAAGACCGGGTTCTGGTGGGGCGTCTAGGGCCAGGGAACCTCCGTTCCCTCGACAGCCGTCTCACTGGGTTGATCCGACTCAGTGGAATGGACCGATGCGATAGGTCGTTTGTCCTCTTTCCATTCGTCCGTCCGTACTCGGTGTTGGTGAGGTTATACTATTTAAGGAGGCTGAAGCCGTTAAAGCAAGTCGGTCAAGCGAAGACCGCATAAGAAGACGCTTTTTGATGCATGGTGCATAGTTGGATTTTCTCTGTACCCCACTTTCCCTTTCCTCTCTCTTCCCCTCCCTTTTGTCATTCGCTTTGATACGGTTCGGTTCGTTTCAAAGAGCACTTTCTTTCGGACAATCCTCAGTCCTCAGTCCTAACCCTCAGTCTCTTACTTTCAAGTTTACTCCGTTCTGTATATTAATGATATTGACATTGGGCCTGGGCAAGTTTCTGCTAAATTGCAATTGATCGAGGCTAAATTTCGTTAAAGGTGAAAGTAAGGGAGTAATTTTGGTGAGCGTTTTTCGTTTTGTGATCGCTGTAGACACACCACTATAGCGTATCGTATATTCTCATAAGAAACACTTTCGTCCACGAGAAAGCTTCTATAAATTTGACTCATGTGGCAAACATACATAACATGACTTACATATCCATAATATACAGCAAGAAAGGATGAAAAGAAGAGAAAGTGAGATGGTATAAGAATTAGACCGAATGACTTCGAGTCGACTTAGTAAATCAGTATTTAGAATGAGTCAAACAAATCTAATCGGAAACCTCAAACGTATCATCCTCTCCTCCATCTCCATCATCATCAGACGAAAGATCAACATATTTCTTCGGAGCAGCTCTAGCAGCTCGTTTAGGCGCTTGAGAACGTTTCGTTACTGGCGGCTCTATATTCATCTCGTCATCATCATCATCGTCCTCATCATCGTCACGGATGACTTTCTTCGATGTCGATGATTTGGACGGAGCAACAGCTTTCTTTGTTGGTGCTACTGCTTTCGCTTTCGGTTTGGGTTTGGATTTAGACTTGATGACTGGACCGACTTCTACGTCCGAATCTTCGTCTTCGTCTTCGCTCTCAATCGCTTTCTTCGTAGCCCTTTTTGTAGCTGGAGGTGCGGCTTTGGGTTTCGGCTTCATCGCTGAGACTTTACTAGGGGTCGGAGGTTGTTGATTAGTCTCTTTACTCTCCTGCGAATCCTCTTCCTTTCCTTTACCGAAGAACTCTCGAAGGGATACTTGTGCTCTCTTTTTAGGAGGTTTGGAGCTCCCACCGGTATCGCTATCCCCTTCGTCAACAGCAGGACTGAAAAAAGAAAGAGAAATTGGTGAGTTATGAACAACTTCTTTCAGGTGCAGTATTGAACATGCCTCTTTCGCTTCGCAGTAGTAGTAGACTTCGACTTTGAAGTTTGACCTTTCGGAATCTGATCATAAACATCAGACACATCCTTAGCTGCGGTTCGCTTGGTCGTCGCTGCCGGTTTGATATAATCGTCATCATCGTCCTCGTCCGTTTCTTCCTTTACGACTTTTGGACGAGATGTCTTCCGGGCTGTCGTCTCGGCTGCTCTCCCTGTAGTCGGTCTAGAAGGTCCAGGCTTGGTGTACAAGTCGTCATCGTCATCATCATTGTCTGATTCGAACTTCTTGACTGGCGCCTTCGTCCTTGAGACCTTCCGTTCCGTGGGCTCCTTTTTCGGTGCCGCTTTTGCAGCAGCCTTGGTGGGCATGAAGTCATCCCCGGAATCGTCATCGTCGTCTTTCTTCTTCTTTCCAAAGGGACCAGATAACGACTTGCGAGTCTTCAACGTTGCCTGCCTCTTTTTCACCGTCTTCCCGGACGAGTCCTTGATTGCCGATTCCTCCCATTCTTTACACGTTACCTACGATACGTGGAAACATCAGAATAACGGGGTAATTAAAGTTAATAAGATAGTAGTCAAACGTACCTCCCACTGCGCAAGGAACTTGTCGAGATCTGTATTCCAGATCTGATTGGGTGTCAACTCGAGTAAAGCGAGAAGCTCGGCCTCCTTCTGGCTGGCCTGATCCAACAGCTTCTCAATTTTCTCATGTGTCAAGCTATAGATGGGCATGCCCAGCAGGTAGTCGAAGTCCGAGGTCGCGCCAGTTTCTTTCTCTTCGGCTTCGGCATCTTCTAGAGCCTCTTCAGTTTCACCCGCCGCCTTTGCTTTCGATACCTTTGGGAACGGCCTAAAGTTCTTCTTCCGCAAGTCTGAAACAATGTCAATCTTCTTGCGCCCTGATACCACGAGCTCCTTCTTGACAATCATCTGAACGAAACGCGCTTGATTGGATAGCCGCTCGTGTTCAAGCTGAAGCTCGTTCGCCAAGTAATCCTGCAAACAGCACCCTTAGATGAAGCATGATTTAGTGAGTCGCTCAAAACGTACCTTCCGCTTCTGATAATAGCTCAACCGAACTGGGTAGAAATCTTCGAGTATCTCCTCTGGGCTGCTATATCTCTTGATTTTGCCCTCGAAGTCAAAGCAGATCATATTGTTTGTGCTGATCTTTGACGTAAGCTTAAAGAACTCCTCCAAGCCCTGAGCCTCGGCCTTTTCTAGTTCCTTGGTACCCATGGTCACGACGAAGTGTACGTTACGATTGTCATGGTGTTCCTTATAATCCTACAAATTCTATTAGCAAACCATCTTGGTGGTGTCCGGAGCGAACTCACCTTTACTACACCATCTCCCTTCTCTCCGCACATGGCCTCCAGTTCAGCCTTGAAATTCTGTGTCCATTTGTGGATGGGAAGCTCGGTGATTTCGACAGTCGTGTCGTTTAGCTTCTTTGCAACACCAGTCACTTCGTATTTGCCTTCTCCAGTTTTCTTGACCGTGCCATTGAAACCACGCCACCAAGGAGCCATAGGTATTTGCTCTTCACCTTTCATCAAGCGCCTGAGGTTATTCACGATATCCACAGGATTATAGGATGGGACGCTCGTGCTCCAGCCTTTGTTCTGCTATTTAGCACTGCAATTCGCTAACAACAGATCGGTGACTTACCTGTTCCAATGCCTTCTGCACCATTTATCAGGATCATCGGGATAATAGGCACGTAAAACTCGGGCTCAATGAGCTGCCCGTCTTCCTTCTGCTGATTGAGAAGGTTATCGTCACTTGGATGGAAGACTGCTCTGGATATGGGTGCCGGTTCGGTGTAGATGTAACGAGCTGACGCATGATCTTTTCCTCCCTGATCACGAGTACCATACTGACCATTTGGCAGTAATAGGTTCATGTTATTACTTCCGATGTAGTCCTGCGCTAAGTTGATGATCGTCATGGTCAAGCTTAGCTCGCCGTGATGATAGGCGGCATGTTCTGAAATGTAACCGACCAATTGCGCAACCTTTAAGAAGTATCAGCTCAGGGTTGGTAACGCAATACCAGGCAGATAGCTTCAGACCTTGATTTCTTTCTTCAACTTGCGCTTGAAACAGCCCCAGATGACCTTCCGTTGACCAGGTTTTAGTCCATCCGCAACGGATGGAATAGACCGAATGTTATCCGCCATCGAGAAGAGGATGAGTTCCTTATTGATGAAGTCAGAGTAGGGGATTTCATCCACGTTGTGATCGAGATATGTCCCGGGCTTTTGGTCGGTATAGATGAGTCCTCCTTCGAGAGACATGAACGAGAAGAACGAACCCTGAAATGCCGGAGCCACTCCTTTCGATCATCCGCTTTCTTCTTACTGAAAGCAAGGTCTATCAACTCACGATCGCCTTCTTGCGTTGGAGCAAAGGGAATCATGTGTTTCCCCATATTACTGAAGTAATCGCGAGCGTCCGAGTCTTTACTCGTTCCGAGACCCTTATAATACTTCGCGTCCCATTTATGGGCATCAGGCGTCTCTTCCAGCCATCTTTCATACTCGGGCAAAGTGAAGAAGTCAATGCGCTGCTTCCCTTTCGTGACCTTCCAAGCACGTCAGCACACAGCGGTTCGGATAGAAGCTTTGAACGCACCCTAACGATAGGTGTTACGAACTCCACCAAGAACTCGGGTATCTTCAGCAAAGATGGGTAGAAGTGATCAAGGAAGTTGATCAGAAGTCCCTTAATGTGAGAACCATCATGGTCCTATCCACCGCGGTAAAGTAAGTATAGACTAGGCATTAGCTAAATTAGAAGCGTACCTGATCAGTCATTATCATGAGACGGCCATATCGCAAGCTGGCGGTGTCTTTGTAATCTTTTCCATGCTGGAGACCGAGAATCTTCTTGACGTTTTGGAGTTCTTCGTTCTTCATGATTTGCTCGTGCTTCGCTTCACGCACATTGAGTAACTTCCCGCGAAGCGGGAAGACGCCAAAATTGTTGCGGCCAACGACTCCAAGCCCAGCAACAGCAAGAGCTTTAGCGGAATCCCCTTCAGTAAGAATGAGTGTGCATTTAGAACCCTCGCGGGTCCCAGCATTGTTGGCGTCGGCAAGCTTCGTAATTCCGAGAAGCCTTCAAGGAAATGAGTTCGAGATCGATAGAAGTGCAAAATTCGACTCACCGACTACGTTTACTCCCATCCGTCCTCTTAATTTGCTGATCGGCCTTGTTCTTGGCCCAATTAAGAACATGATCAATAATACTAGATTTCATGACTATAGCACCAGTAGTCAATGGAGTAGCAGCAATAGTTAAGAATATAAACTCACCTTTCTTCATGAAATCTTCAGTGAGCGAGGGCTTGGAACCAAATCCACTTGCGGTCTTCGTCAGAGTTTCCTTCGTTTGAGAGTCAAAGGTCGGATTCTCAATAAGAGCATTGACAAAGATCCACATGTGATTTTTAATCTGTGCCGGTTTCACCGTTGCGCCTTTGTTCTTCTTTGAGATCGCCGTTATAAGACTCTTCGTGACTTGATTAACGATGTAATCGACATGTGTTCCACCTCTCGTTGTTGCAATTGAGTTCACGAATGATGTTTGCTGGAATGAGCCATCCGATACTGCGAAAGCAACCTCCCATCTGGGATGAACCTGTTCGTAAATGATCGCTTGCTTCGGTTGGGCTGCACCTCCCGAAGAATCTGCAGCTTCTGCAGCAACAGAGTTGATGTGCATCTCGACGTATTGCTTGAAATTCTTGATCTTGACCCGCTCGTCATTCAAGAAGACCTTTATGTCCTTGACAGTTCCAGCCACATCGTACACTCGTTTCTTCAGAAGAGCCAATGTATCGTCATCGATGCCGTTCATGCTGAACTTAGCAAAGTCTGGAGAGAACGTGACACGAGTATACTCCTCCTTCTTGCACTTGGTGATTTTCGCCTTTCCGCAGACCGACATGTTCTTCGTCCACGTCTGTCTGTATTTCTGCTCGCTGTTCGCTGTTTCGATGGTGAACTCGGTCGAGTAGATGTTCGCTAACTTCGCTCCGTATCCGTTGCGTCCACCCGTAAGCTTCTGGATGCTGTCATCGTAGTTCCCTGACGTTAGTAGATGTCCGAAAATCATTTCCGGGATCATGATCTTCTCCTTAGAATGCATCTCGATGGGAATGCCCCTCCCGTTGTTATAGATCGAAATTGTGCCTTCCTCGGCGTCGATGTTCACTTTGAGGGTATCCATGTTCGGATCGTTGATCTAAAATGCTGTAAGTGGCTTGACTAGCAACGAGAGCGATCAGCCTCACCTTATTATCTGCAGCATTTACCAGGATTTCGTCCACAATCTTGAGAAATCCGGGGACATAAGAAACCTCCTTGAACGTCATTCTCTTTGTTTCTGAATCATACACCCACATAGGCTGGGTGATCGTCTGGATGCTTCCGACATATGTATCAGGTCGGGCAAGAACGTGCTCTCTTGGCGTGAGCTAGCAACCGTCAGTAAGCATTCTTCCAGTGAAGCTATCTGCATACCTTCTTGTAGTGCTCGGAAGCCGTCTTTCCGTTCATCGGAGGTGCTGCGGGTGCCTTCCCTGACGAAGGCCCGGGTCCATCGTCGTCTAACATTGTGTCGTTGTCCTCCTGGTCTAAATCCATAAAACTGTCCTCGACATTCTCATCTAAATCCCTCAAAGGTTTCTTCTTTCCCGATGCCTTCGGTTTCGCTGTACTCTTCGCAGCTGGTTTGACGGGTTTCGAAACCTTCGCAGCCGGTTTCGTGGCTTTCACCTGAACGGCTCATGTTAGAGTCATTCAACAAGGAAATCACGCAGACGTACGGCTTTCTTCTTCGCTGGTACATAATCATTTGAGTCATAATCGGATCCCGACACGTCATCAATGTTGAAATTCTCCGCCTCTGACGAGCTCATGGCAAGGTGTCGTCGGTTGTCGTTGTTGAGTGCAGACGCGTGTTGAACTCCTGGGCGTGACAGACGCGAAACATCACAGGGTATCGGTTACAAACATCATTACATAATCTACACATGTCCTCCGAGTCTTCATTGACTTCCATTTTTCTTTATTTCTTACATCATGACTCGGACCTACTACTTAAAGCGCAGCTCTGCGACTGCACACAGATATCCTGAGCTGTCTAATTCTAAATTACACCCCGTGTCACGGTGTTGCCTTCAGTCCACCAACAATCAATTTCTGTAGAAACTAGTCAGTGAATGCCTATCTGCAAAGGAGAACCTAGACAAACCTTATACGCCTCGACATCGCCATTGAACTTCGTCACTAATCCTCCACCGCAAACCCACAGCTATCATTGGAAGAGAGATGGAAGCTTTGTTAGCGTAGAGAATTGTTCAGGATGCGGTGATGCCATACTTCTCGAGCGACGGACGTAATAAACCTTTCGTCGTGGGAGATGACTATCACCCCTCCATTCCACTTGTTGAGCGCAATCATCAGCGCATCTAGACCTTCAATATCTAGGTGATTAGTTGGCTGTAAAGTGCCATGAGCGACCGTAATAGTAAGAGGATAAATAAATAGTGCACCTCGTCGAGCAGTAGGATGTGGGGTTTAAGAAGTGATAGCACAGCAAACGCTACACGACTCTTCTGACCCCCACTTAGCGTTGCTATGAGCTGCAGCCTTTCCGGAAGAAATCGCCGACGTAATTATAAGTTTGAAACAGTGCGAGAAATAATACTACCCACCCAGTCATTCCGCTGATTTGGAAATTCCCTAAGTGGCTTCGATATTCCTGCTCACTCTTTCCGGGAAACTTTGAGGCCAAAAATGATACAGGCGTCATAGTCGGCGTTAGCATGTCAACATGGTGCTGAGCAAAGTAGCCGCTGAGATACGTGTTGATCATAGTTATTGTTGTGATGAAAGCGGAGTTCCTACATTCTCAGACGACCATTTCTGTTTACCTGACCACTTTGCGGGTGAAGCTCTCCCATAAGAAGTTTGATCCTATATAGTGGCAAAATCTTAGGCCATTACTCAGGATTCAGCACAGGCACCTTACAGTGTTGATCTACCGTAACGTTAGCGACCCAAATTAAGGTATTCAGTCAATGCAAATGCTCACTTTCCAGCTCCGTTCGCTCCCACAACAGCGATTCTTGATTCAAGACCAACGTCGAAATCTATATTCTTGAGTATAGGATTTTCCGGCGTGTATCCAAACGTGACACCGGACAATTGTAGCAGGGGGGGAGAAATTTTGTCACACTCCGGAAACCTGAACAACTGGAGTCAGAAGTGACAGAGGTACCAGTTGGAAGTCCCGAACCGGAAAGTCTCAGTCTCAGCCGCCTCCGGTGGTTGCAATTCTGGCAGCTTCTCAAGAATCTTTATTTTGGATTGTGCCTGGGCAGCTAACGTTGCCAGGCTCAGTTTCTATGGAATAGGTGATGAAGAGTTCCGCACCTCGGTTGGCATTATATCGCCATCGATCGATGAATGCTTGTAGGTGCTTGCGGTATTCCATCTGAGTTTCATATTCCCGCTGTAGCTTTTTGTCGCGCTCGGTTTTCGTGGAATAGAACTGTGTAAAGTTTCTAAATATGATCATCAGACTTGACAGTCTTGATCATCGCCCAGCACAGTAGTCTCACCCTTTGTAGTAGTCCAAGCGCCCAGAATGTTGATGGATGATGTCAGTAGCGACAGCGTCTCTGAGAAAGTCTGGTTAGATCAGACTGTTACGCAAACCATCCAGCCCTACTAACAAGAAAGCTCTATCATGAGATCTATTCCAAGCGTAAGTGAGATATCATACCAGCCGCAAAAAATGGGCACCACTTACACGACTAGTAATGTACCTGGCCACGTTTGCAAGTAGTCTTCCAACCAAGCGAGAGCATTGAGATCGACTAAACAGTGCGTTAATGCAGGTCCATAGCCAACAGAGCGGAGCTGACTTACTGTGATTGGAAGGCTCGTCAAGCAACAGCAGATGGGGCTGAGATGCTGCATGAATCTCTAACGAACTCAGATCATCTTCTTGTACAACTTACTTTAACGAACAGCGCTCGTGCGAGCGCAAGACGCATCCTATAGTCGGACATGGCAGATAAGCAGGACACGGAATGTGTCCCAGTAAGTTAGCTTACCGCCATCCACCACTGAATGACTTGGTTGGACGTTGTTGATCCGCCTCGCTGAATCCCAGGCCTATGGGTATACTCAGAAAGGGAGGTTGAGCGATTTTTTTAAGGTCTCTCACCTGCTAAGAGTGACGCAGCCCTTGCTGGACCACTCTCGGCCTCCATGTCAGCAAGGCTCTGGTGCACCTCCGCAAGCCGTGCTGCAGCTTCTTCCCTTGCGTCCTCAAAGCGTTTATCATCACCCTGCTTCTCAAGCTCTGTAAGCTTCGCATTCAATGCTGTCTCTTCCTTTAGTAGAGTAACCCGCCAGACGTCCGCCTTCAGCACTGAATCGACTGCAGTTGTATCATCTCCAACAATCTAAAAATGCGACGTATTAGCTAACGGCAACAAATACTAATACCTCAATTACCTCTTGTTCAACGAATAGGATCGTAATGTGAGAGGGAACTGGAACTTCACGAAGAGCAATGTGTCTGAGCAATGTGGATTTGCCAACACCTTGGAAGCTCTTACATCAGCTTGGCTGGACAGAAATAACATTTCTCCACTGACCATTCCGTCCAATGAGACCGTATCTGCGTCCATAAGCAAGCGTCAAGCTTGCTCCCGATCTAATTAAAAGCATTCCCCTTCAATAGATAGCTCGGAGAAAAAGCGCAGAATAACTCACAGAATACGATGCGAACCAAATGTAACATCGATGGAAGCTAAATGGACATCTTTGCTCTTATTCTTGCCAGCACTGCTCGCCTCGAGCGAGTTGACTTTCAAGAACATTTCTTCATACGTTTGCTGTTCTCGCGGACAGTTTAGTCAATTAGGGACTAGCATTGCATGCATACTTTCATACCTGCTTTCGATGCTGATCCAGCAGTTTCGAACCTTCGTATAGATCTCGACGAGCTCTCTTATCGATTTTCGCCTTGTTGTGTTCAGGAGCATTCAATCATTTGTCAAGAATATAGAAATTGGAGCATACCCTGAGTTTCGCTTCTTGTTTTTCTAGTTTTTTAACATCGACGCGAGAGGCTCTGTGATTGATTTCAACAAGATGCTATATAGAACAGTGCTGCAACCTACTTTGCCTTGTTGATGGACTCCAGATCTACTCCTTGCGAGAATGCAATCGTACTCGAAATCGCACCGGATTTCCCTAACTCCATTGCCTTCTCTAACTTTCTCGGTCCACCCGTTGTGGAATTCCTTGCGGTCAGTCGCGCAGCCAGCAGCGTTCCTAAGCGAGTGAGAAGCTCGTCGAGAGCTGAGGGTTTGCCCTCAAACTCTGCGAAAGATTCCAACATAGAACGTGTGACCTGAAGGACATCCTCGTCCGCGCCAGCATCATCAACAAGGTAACCCGACAGGTAGCTGACGACAACATCCTCTGTACTTGGAAGACTCGTACGAATTTCTCTTGCTACATCAGCCACGGACATGGCAGGTCAGTGGTGGAATAAGAACTTAAAGAAGGTACCAAATTCGTCCAAAGGTTGGGCACGTGAGTTTGTGTTTCTCACTACTCGAAAATGCGCCTCTACTCACTCACTCCTGTACATAACACGAGAGCTCAGTGAACGATTCCGCGACACCAACTGGTCTGCGACCACTCTCGACTGCTTCTGGAAACGCGCAAGTTTCACGCGACCTGTGCTACTTCGCCCCGACTCCGATGATCGCTTTCGCCTAAAGTCCCGACGGCACCAGGGATGCAACAGAACTTTTTCGTTTTTCCCTCAGTAACTTCGTTTCTCTGGCCGTCTGATTGGAACTCTTTCAAGACATTCGCGCAACTGTGATTAAAGCTAATACGGTACCTAATGCGTTTCCCGCGGAGAACTCAGACTACTCTCATCTTCGTATGCACTTTCACACGTCTCAATGCCGCGCATATGATATTAACTTAGTCATTGTGACTTCTCAGAACTTGCTGGAGGTATGCAATCTCGATTCAGGCGAGAAAAACGCGGCGAAGTAGATTGCGGACGCACTTCCCGATATATTGCTTTCATTCGACTGATTAAATCGTCCGATGGTGTTTCATTTCAGTTGTGGCTCAGGCTATAAGCCCCACTTGTAGAGTTATGAGGTCCATTAAACATGCCACTAACTATCGCAGTTAACTCTGTATCTTTATGTTGACATAGTACTGGTCGAAGGTTTGTTGGAACCTGACCCGCATCCCCATCTTCGCGATTGTGGTTGTCGGAGATCAGGACTTCGTCGGCATAAGGAGCACTCCAACAAGCAATCCACTAGCAAGCATTAAACTGTCACACACGGGACGACAATTTTCACCCCCGTGTCTTCCTCGTTTCTAAGCATTTTTCTGGTCAAATACTATTTGCCTATTTAGATATGACATTTTGTATTACATGCAATTTTAGCCACGTTGTACTTCAAGAAAAGTCTACATTCAATAGCCCGGTGGAAGGGGTGAAGCCATACCTGTATGGTACTAGCCCGGAGAGCAAGGGGAGATCGGAGTTCATTTTGAAAAAGACAGCGAATTAAAAGCAAGATGGAGACTGAAAGGAACAACTAGTCGGGAAGGAGACATTACACAGAAGAACAGAGTGTGAGAAAGCTTGCAGGATGACGAAGAAGCTACGGGGCATTATGATATCCGAACAGGGTTGTATGCACATCATGTCCGCCCAAGATTGTAATGCAGTGGCGGAATTAGATATTGAGATGTAGACGACTGGGACTTCGGTAAATATGAAATAAATCTCACAACGAAGGGTCGCGCGAGCGCTTCTAGCAATAGCGTACAGATCATGGTATTGCTTTGCTTAGAGCGCCCGCTCCGTTGCAATGAAGCGGAAGTAAGCAGGAAGAGCGTGGGCGACGGATAACCACACCTATTGTATATCATGCCAAATATTAGTAATGGCGCAAACAACGGTGCGAGCGCAATCAAGACCCACATTGTAAAGATAGAAACTTCTCTGATCCGCTTTGATGTTCTTCAACGTCAAGTATCGGCCGCCGACAGATAGAGCTAAGCAGTGAAATGCAAATGCAGGAACAGCCGCAAGCCTCCACAAAATGCTTAGCGCATAAGTCCATGAGAGTAATGCCAGCATGAGTGTCGGACGGGCAATTCTTGGTGCAACAATTGGCAGCGTCTTACGTCCGACGAGTCGATCACCCTCAGTGTCCTTGAAGTCCTGTGCTTGAATGGTCGTCGCGAAGATGCCAGCACTGCAGAGCACGGAAAACATGCCAATGTTGTCTAATCGGTGCCGGTTTTCGCCTGAAAGTTGCAAATGTGATCAAGCGATAAAAACGTTAGTCATTTCGGATTATAGCAGCCTTGTGCGGACCGAAACTCACCGGCAATAAGGCATGCTCCGACTTCGAAAGACATGAAACCGAGCGCATTTACGAAGTTTCGACCAGCCCAATGTCCAGCAGCAGCCCCCATCTCGTCGTAAATAAACGTTAGAGCGCACAACGCAACGCTCGCGTATACGGTCTCTACACTGTAAAATGCGGAGAGAATCCAACATGCAGGGACAAGTGCCCAACGTAATCTCAGCGCATTCCGCAAGGTGATGCGCTTTGAAGGGAGAGGCCTGTCTCGCTTGTTGTATTCATCTTCCTCAGGATTGAGCGTCTGGTTTGATACATCGAATTGCAGAACGTGAAACCAGATCCAAAATATAGTGTGAGGAAGGTGGTCTAGGGAAGCGAGAGGTGCAGACGCAACAGCAAGTGACGTCTTATAGTTTCCGTGAGAGAAGGCAGACGGTGAAGAAATGGCTACGCACGATAGGAATGACAGTCGTCTTTATGTCCGACTTCGTAAAGAGGAAAAGCGTCCACAGGTAGTAACGTACCTCAGATGCTAGCTTCCTAAGAGGCATCGCAAGCATGCAGCTGGGGAGAAAGGAATTGGAAACAAGACAGTATGGGTTGGTAAGTAAAAGCCTAACCGAAGGTCATTTTATATATCGCATAAACGGTACGGCATGTACCAGTGCGAGAGATGTTTTTGCCGATGAATTCGAGGTTGCGAAGGTTCTAAGGATGAACCGACGGCGCCGTATGACGGGAAGGAAGCACGGCAGAATCTTAAAGTCTCGTAACGGTTAGCAATGAAAGAAATCAAGGTAAAAATGACCGATAGATTGGCGATCATATTCGAGGGCAGCTTCAGGTTCCGCCCAGCAAGCGAAGGTTTAGTGTGTCATGAGTTTTTACCACCAGAAAACTGAGTGAGTGCAAACTGTTGATAAGAAAACGGCGGTTACTATGTCGTCGGTATGAATGGCCTGTGAATTTTGCAAATTGCCATTATATTGGAACCCGTAGGTCCGGAGGACGAGGGACCAAGATTACTATCGAAGTCATTCAAGGTCAGGTTCTGTTACAATATATTGATAAGGACGATCTTACGTTGTCAATTCTTGTTTCTTGACTCCATTTGCCCTCTGATACTGTGTGTAGAAGAAACAATGCGCATGAACATATGTCGGAGATAGCCTGCTAAGCCATCAATTCGGCTAGTTCCGATGTTTTCCTACTAACGGCGTCTCGGCTCTCTTCGCTTCAGTATAGAGGTTCCTAATCAGAATCAAATAATATCAAGTCTCCGATGAAGTGAGGACGTACAGTGCAGTCTGCAATTTTCCAAGTATCATTTTCATGCGCACCCATGTACTGATCGGAACGTGATCGCTACATGCATCCATCGACAAGGAAGAACCGAGAAGTGAGATCTAGATGTATTGAAACCTATACATGCTTTGTTCAAGGGCTGTTGCTGATTCAGAACCAGCTTGTATAGTCAATGCCATCCTCCCTGTGGCGCGGGAAATTGAATGCGTGGGAAATTGAATGTGAGCCAGCGCTGGCATGTTCACCTCCGATAATAACGCGTGTTCCATTCAGAAAAGAAAATTCAGAAGGACCAGATTCCGTCAGTGACTCGGAGCACCCTGTGCTCATCTTATCCCACTTAACTTTACTCTTTGCTTATTCAGCCTTGTTCTTGAGTTGTGTTAAGATTAATGCCTCGATAGGATGCGTAGACCTTTGTAGATGGAAGTAATGTAGAAATTTCCAATCAGTTCAGTAAGTTCGGATAAGTGGTATGCTTTGTTACCGACGGACGGAACGTATTTATCTTGGCAAGTTTCTTCCCTCTTATTTCGTTTACGTTTCGGAACTGGCCTTACCTCGAATAAGTCATGAAAGACTGAGCAACGTGCACATATACCTGGACAACGTCATAGAGTGATTAATACATTGTTTCAAGCCGCAGCCGCCTTCCCTACCTTTGCGGATGGTATCTAATACTTATTGGGCGTTCTTTAACAGAGGCGCGGAAGAGGGATTAACCCTGCATTAGATCCAGACAGTGCTCGCTCACCGTATAAATATATTCACGGCCCCTCTAGCTGCGAACATCATTCTTCTGTAATAAGGCAAAAAACATGCGGTTCCTAATACAAAGATTTCCCCAGGATTAAGCCATTATTGGCCTGGTAACGGATATAGAGAATAACATGACCCACCTAGAGGTCAAACTCTTGGGGTACAGGACGCGCGTTAGAGCTGCTTGCATGGTGCTTCATATCTCCACCAGCGGACTGGGTCGGTAAACCCGCTCACCTTTGAACCGCTGGTACGCCTCCACGAAGCATAAGGGTAAATAAGCACGAGAAACAGAGCAGGCTTGGCTCTAATCACCACATTTCTGTGGTCCTTCACCCAAGGTTGAATGAGCCGCCCTTCAAGAGGGAATAAGTGGAAAAGGGGCGAAATAACAGAGCTTAAGAATCAGGAACAACGTGAAGTGGCCTGCAAGAACGAAGTTTCGTGCCAATAGAGACATAGAAGCAACAATCCAACAGAGATTGATTGTCACCGGTACAGGTGCAGGTTTCAAGAAACTGCCGTGGTCAGCACCATGAGATCTTCATCTTGCTTTTGAAAATGGGGTAATCAATAAGTAAGCAAAGCAGTCGATAACAAAGTGAGCGTGTGCAGACAACGGTGCTACAGAAATGTACGGGAAAGGGGGAAAAAAGAAGACCAAATGCGAAAGCGGAGAAACTCGGGAAAAGGAATTGCGACAAGGAATGACACTGTCCTGGTCCTCGTTAATCCCTGGTAGGAAAAATCAGCGATATCCACCCGATAAGAAGCGCAAGCTCAACAATCTGTGAATACCTACCAAAACTACACATCCAAAAATTCACTTCGCATGTCCGCAAACGCCGCATCCCCCACTCCCGAAAGAGTAAGCTGAGTAACTACAGCACTTGCCTGTCTATATAACCGCTCTAATGCCGGACGACTGGGTCTCCCTTGCGACACTGTATCGATACAAAAGTTAGGGGCGGCAAATATCAATCAGTCGACATTCAGAAGACAATCTACTGCTCACACGCACCAAGAATCGCCTGGTTTACCTCCGCAGCTAGCCTCGCCCGAGCCTCTTGACTCAGTAGTGCCTGTACCTCGTCCACAGCGCGCGGATCCTCGAACGATACGAGTCCGAATGTCTCTTTCAGTAGAGCATGCGCTTCCTGGCGCGCGCCCAATCCCGATGACGAGTCCGGTCCAGGCATCTCCGCTTGTAGGGTCTTTCCGTACGCTAGTAACTCGCTCAAGGCTGCTTCGTATGCTTGAACCGCAGGAGGCGGTATAGAACGAGTCGGAGCGCGCTTCATGCGTGCGCCAAAATCGGAAGGAGATCCGATAGAGGGGGGTACACTATTGTTTGATACCCCATTCGTCGAGAGTTGGGTGCTCCCTTCATCAACGTCCATCGCTCCGTCCCCCGTGGGTCCTTGAATCTCACCGCCATTAGAGACGGTTGGTGCTTCTTGCTGCTTGGTAGCATGAAGCGCATCACTCGCACGAAGAACCAACTCCACGAACTTCCGACACTTTAGCTTTAGAAGAAGAAAACCATCATCGGCATCAAATACGCTCGGAAATAGCTCGTCCGTAAGATGCAGCGCAAGATCTATCTCGCCAGCCAGAACGGCACCTACGATACGCTGCCGAGACCTCATTGCCTCTGCACAAGAGGCTTCCTCCGGAGTCCCGCTTAGACTGGGTCCACTACTGTTCTCGGGGAAGCTATCGTCTGTCTCCATCTTAATGTCAACATCCATCTCCTCCTTCTTGGTCGTCATTTGTCTGCTAATAGTGGCGGCTTTCTTCCTACGCGCGTCAATCTGTGCCTTTAACGCAACTGCCGTATTTTCATATCCGTGATGTTGGAGATACGACAGGACAAGTCTGTCAATTGGCTCCGAATAGTCGGGAGGTATCTCTAATGGAGGAAATTCCACGTCCGTAAGCTCTTGTTTGACCTCGGAATCAGACGAATCCTTCTTTGCTGATTTGTCCACTTCGAGTTCAAAGATATCCCGCGGCTCGTCAATTGCCCACTTCACTGGCGTTGCCTGGATCCTCTCCCAAGCCCGATCTCGTGCGCACTGTACATGGTATTCAATGTCGTACTTGAATGGCTCTTGACCGAAATTAACACGGATGTGCTCTTGGGGCGTCCTTAAGCCAACCGAGGGGAAGATGACGGAGTCATCTAAACCGATGTTGTCAAACGCGTAGCCTAAACCCAGTATTAGAGGCAACTTGACGATAGGAAATTCGAAACAACCGACCAAGCAAGGTCGAATTCTTAGTATAAAAGGCCTTGTGGACGCTGAAATCAATTCCACACCCTATCACATCTCCACCTGAAAGAAGACATGAGGTGTAACAGCCTTAGAGTAATGTGTGCGCTTACTTGTAAACCGGGGTCCAAACGGCGTTCCATCTTTCTCGGAAGCAAAGGAATTGCCGTCATCCCCATGATAGCCCCAGGAGTTCTTTTCCCATCCCGGTAGACGATTTAGTCTCACTCCCGCACAACTGAATCTATGATACAATCAGAAGCGAAGCGAAGAGAGTGAGCTATTGTCAACATACCCGACACTGATGTGGCTTCGAATCACAGATATCAGAAATAAAAGCTGAAATAATTGGTGATGAAAACATACCCTTTATAACCTTTATCAAGTATTGTAACTTCATAATAATAAATGCCACATGCTGGGGGAATTGGATGATCTGCTCGAGCAGCTGCCGCTTCTCTCTCCCCCTGTGTATTCGGCCCTAGGTTGCCTTCTTACACATGTCAGATATATTACCTAATTATTGAATGCTCACCATGAAAAGACAGATTCCGACCGTCCTCAGAGACAACAAGATACTTATTCCGATCTTGTTCATTCCACCGTGTTGGAAGGTTAATCATAGGATCGACGCTCGCTGGAGGAAGAGAGGCTTGATAGGCACTCTTTCGCTCCCGTGCCCGTCCCCGTTCACGGTGAGCGTAAGCCCGTCTCGTTAAGCTACTGTCGCTGTCTTCGTCACTTTCCGTAAACGGAGTGACATCTCGTCCCGAGACCAATGATGATACCGGCCGTTGAATAGGAAACGATGTTTCGACGTCCGTTTGCAGTAGATCACGTAAAGAAGAGTACTGGAGATACGATGGTCGCTTGAAAGCTATTGGAGCACCATTTCCCAGATGATAATGGGAATAGGGTGAACTAATCGACGAGGCCGCAAGTCCGGGACGGTGAGGATGAGAACGAATTGGAATATCACGAGCAGTTGGGGATGATCGAGCTCCGCCAGTAGACATTCTGCCTAGCCGTCTTGTCGGTGATGTGGATGCATGCGAATCCTGCCTTGACGCACCGTTCCTCTCCGTTGGCGTCATTCCTGAGCCTGATCCTCCGATCACCCGCGGCTGAAAGCCTGAAAGCGCATTTTGCATTCCGAAGTATCCTGGAAGAGTTGGAGTAGCGGAGGTTGATACCGCACGAGAGCCCCACGGAGGACCGCTTCCTCCTAGGAGCGATGGGCGACTCGAGCCAACACTGCTGCTGGTGCTTGCGTGGCGCGTCCCGGCCGTCGGCCGACTCGCTTCAATACCGCTGTAAAGCGAACGCGCTACTGTACGTGACTGTCTTTGTTCTGGATGACTTTCTTGGGCACGAGACCGAGGACCAGGTGGTGAACCGAGTGTGTTGATGTTCAAGATGTCTTCTATGCTTCGAGGAGCGCCAGGTATGGGTATCGAGGGCGTTCTCGATGCTGGCCTTGATGGAGGCCTATTTGAACTAGCCATCTCTTCCTGTTGGCAGCTGCTCTGAATAGCGGTACACTGTAGATACCGGATGCTGCCTCGTAGGGTTCGCGATTTTCGTACTAGATTCTGGTATTGAACAAAGGTCGAAGACAAATGGTCGTGTTACAATCAACCTTTAGCTTTGCCAATGCAACGAACGTTTTTTTCGCTTTAAGTTCCTTAATGAGACATCACCAATCGCTAGAGATGATGGAGGACAGTAACACGGATGAGGAGGTCAAGTGTAGTCACGCAGAGAAAGCCACGCGTGTCTACTCTCAAACACTCAAACTTAGTCGTTGACCATCATAGTCATCACACCAAATAGGGATTCCGTTTTCGGCGCCTGCATTGACGCTCAAGCAACTCTTATGTTCTTCGCTTTGGATCTCAAGGCAGAATATGTCAATATCGACTAATTCTCCAGTTCCCATTCATGTGTGTAGATGGGATTGGTGCAGAGAAACATTTGACACGAGTGATAGACTCGCAAGACACGTTCTGGACGATCATGTCGCGAAAGAGATCCCTGTGAAAAGGGAAGATATACGGTTAGAGTTGCGCGCTTTTGATGGTACGAGTATTGGCGGTGAGCATGACTTTTTGCCTTTCGAGCCTTTTACTAATGTCATTGTACCAGAAGACAGTATTCGGACCTCGTTGCTCATGAATGAAACTGTATCGTTGGGTGATGAAGGTATCTTACACCGCTCATTGAAAGCCTTGTGTTGGTCTTATGTTGACTGTAGACAAAGAAAGCGAGGTACCGACACGCGACGGGGACCACTCACCTTCACCTTCAATTCATCAAGATGCTGTTGTGGACGATGCAGAGCCAGAACCTAGGGTAGTTCATGAGCTCTCTATAGTCATTCCCGAGTCTGTTGCAGTTGCGCCTGATACTTTCAACTATGACGACGATCGGCAACCATCGCCTTCCTCTCGGGCAGCCTCACGGTCTCGTGCGTCCAGCAGTTTCCGGGAGCTCGCTGCTTCTTCATCTCCTTCTCCAGACCCGGACACCATGACGATTGCACCATCTCCGAGTCTTGCAGAATTGGTCGCCAAGACAATCAATAGGGCGCACAGCTCGAATCATGTAGAGGCTACTGACAGGCTTACGCCTACGCCTACGAGTGGACTAGGCAAACCGTCAAGCTCGGGTGGAGCTGGGCATTATCCTTGTCCGCAGCCTGCCGAGGAAAAAAGGAAGTCTACGGTGACGCCAACAGGCGAGACATCAGCTTCTGCATCTCGTCCACTAACCCGATCACGATCTCGTACATCGTCTGCAACTTCCCGTAAAGAAGCCCAATGCTCCGTTCGAGAGGCCGCGAGATCGGCGTTGTCTCCGATACGAGAGGTCATGGATGCTTCTGTAATACAAGTCGGTTCGCACTCTGATACTCAGAGCTCGGATGCTACTTCCGCGTCACGACCCTTCCGTAGTGGCTCTATCCGACTCGTGCCTGACCCAGAACCTCTGCGGGAAGACGGTTCTTCATCTTTACATGCGGACAGTACTCCCCAATCGCAAGCCCGACCCCAACTGCAAAATGGACTCGCTCTTCCTTCCGAATCAGACATACTCTTCAATGGTGCCAGTTCATATGTCGATGACATTTCCATGCTTTCCTCTTCTCTCGATCCCTTAATTCCCGCATTCACTCAAGTATCGGACATGCAAAATCAGAGCCAGTGGCCTTTGGCCACCCAGGCACCGTATTCAATTGACTCTTCTCTGACCTTCAGCTCGCAATGATCCCCAAGCGTTACCCCGTCAAGTCGCCGACTTTTGTACACAGTCGCGAACAAGTTATTTCTGGGTACTATCCCAAAGCAGCCTGCAGAACGCGATACCCTGGACAGAAAGGAACAGGTCCAAACCCATCGTTGAGCGATATCTTTCGTGCCATTTGTGAGTAATACAGATAGATCAATGGTTATCTTTTCTGAATTATCTAATCTGTGTCGGAGTTTGCAAGATACATCCCCCATGCCATTTTGTATACGCTGACTTATTTATCATAGAAATATGGTAGTAGTGGAGAACGGAATCGTACAGTGCTATCCTTTTCACTGATCTGGAGATCTTGAAGAAGTACAGCTTCATGTCATTCAGGGTAGGTCATGTCTGATAATCCGTTCGGACCGCTCCAGGCAATCAACCTTGCTCACTGGCAGGCTCGTGATACCCTCAATTTTTATGTTCTGAGGAAAGTAAGCGCGCTTGCAGATGCAGTGATTTCTTCTGGTTTACTAGTTTCTGATGCGATTCTCTCTGGATGCTGCTACTTTTATTATTTATTATCATCTCAAATTCAGCGAAGAAACGGCACGTAGAATATAAGACAGAACCGGCAGAACTAGTAACCTACGTTAGCGCGTAGAGCGCGAAGCTGACATGTTTTGGATTGATTAACTTTGGTACCACATCCGAGTGAACGGACGTTCTGCGGCGGAATATGTTAGTCTCAGGGCGCCGCACACAGTTCAAAAGAAAATGGGACCTCCTGCGAATTCGTCACTAGTGTAAATAATCAAACGTAAGTAATCAACACATCCCGCTCAAGATTCCTACGTGTCCCGTGGGAAAACTCGAAGTGACACGTTTTGTTGACGATTGTTGACGTGTTTGGGCGAAACAACTTGTGTAAAGTGGACATCAATGTAAATATGTCCTGTGTCCTCGCTTGCTGATTTCCTCTAAGCTCCACAAAATCTATCCACTGGACTCAGTGGACGGGCTTGTCAAAAGCAATTTCTCTGTTATGGCTCCTTCAATCACCAATAGCAAGCCCTTTTCATCTTCTCTTTTGGAAACGTCCGGTTCCATCGACTCTTCAGGATCTTATAGACTAGCCACACCAAGGATTGAAGGCAGTCCCGGATCTTCCGTCTTTGATCTTCCCGTAAATCCAGACATTACTACCGCACCAACAACAAGCAGGCGTCCATCTTACAGCATCGCTTCTCCAACTTCAACAACCACGGCAGATACCGAGATTCAACCTAATGAACGCTCGACCGCTCCATCTATTCTAGTCATCTCAGGTGGCACCGGATGCAACTCAATATGTTCCGCGTTTCGCGATGCATGCTATGTCTTACCTGTATCAGACGATGGCGGTTCATCTAGTGAGATTATCCGGGTGCTTGGCGGACCTTCAATCGGTGAATTGCTCCCTTTGTTCATCTGTGGCTTCCAATAACAGCCTTCACAGGTGATATTAGGTCGCGCCTCGTACGTTTGATACCTCCTTCGCCAGAAGGTTCGCCTTTAGACAGAATCGGCCATCTGCTGGCATACCGTCTGAGCGCCGAGTCTTCTGAGCGCGAAGCTCGCGAGGAATGGCGCGACATCGTTGAAGGTCGCAGTTCATTATGGACGGGCATACCTCCTGATAGGAAAGAAGTTATCAGAGGTTCGCGTTATTTTCATGTCCTTGTCCACTTTCCTGAGGCATGGCTTCTAGGCTTTCTGGTCTATTTTGAGAGTGAGGTATTGCGGCGCGCTCAGAAGAACTTCTCGTTTCGCAACGGCAGGTGCTCATACCTTTCAACACTTTCTATTAAACCATATCACTAATTTAATGTGACTATTGTAAGCGTCGGTAACTATTTTCTCGCCGCAGCTATGATCTTCTTTCGTTCTTTGCCATCCGCGATATTCCTTTTCTCTTCTATAACCAGCAGTCAGGTACGTTCAGCTATCCTGAGTGCCGACTTGATTGTCTGATTATTGAATTAAGGCGAATATTGTTCCCGTCTTGGTCACGAATCATACTGTGACCATTGCAGTTGAGCTGGTTCGTAATTCATTCCCTTCGCACCGTATGCATCTAAGGACATTGCTCCCCCAAATTAGGAAAACGGGAGGAACATCGTTGGTCAATGCAACATCTCACATCCAGCTCAGCCCGAGTCTTCTTTTTCCTTTGCCATGGCTTTACCCGTCGATGATCCCGCCGAACCGGAGTTTTCCTCAAGGCCTAAATTTGAACACAATAGTATATCGAATCTAGTCTTCTCGAAAGAAGATGGAGAATATGAAGTACCTCTCGAATCTAGAATAAGTCGTGCGTTTTCAAATTCTCTTTAGTTCGTCTTTTGAAATGGCTAATAACGACTCGGAAGCAAAGGCTTGTATTACATTAATGCATATGGCCACGAAATACACCCATCTCCTAATCTGGACTTCCTTTCGCAATGCACCGCGAAGGACATCTTGGTTTATTCCTGCGGATCTCTCTGGACGAGGTAATGGTTTTGGTCACAATTGCAATGTGCTCCTGCCCCTGACAATGGTATGACCAGCATTATCCCGTGCCTGGCCCTGAAGGGAGTTGCTTCTGCTATTACGCGATCTCGAACATTAAAGGCAAAAGTTCTTTTACGTGAGTCTATTCAGCGGCCAAGCCAGGCGACTCGCTCTCCCTAAGTAATGTGAAAAGTGAATTCAAAGAATGACCGAGAGACAACGGATTACACCGCTGTCGACTACATCAAGTAAGCTTCCAGCTAGGCATCCAACAGCTTCTCGAAAATTTATACCTGCATCTCTGAAGAGCGATAACTCGGACGCTGAACGCACATTACGCTTCTCAAGGTACATACACGTCGTATCCCGTCTCGGCATTCATTACGCACCTTGTGCATCTGCGAGGTGGTCAGGTACCTCTCGACGTGGACGAGATTTCGGTAAATAATCTCTTTCTTCCGTTGATTGTACATAAGCTCATTTGGAGACTGTCGACCAGGGCATGGGGGTTCATTGCATAGAAGTGGAGCCGAAGCATGGGTCGTCCGACAGTTCGGGTACGCCCTTATTTGATGCGGAATGTGTTTGCGCAGCCTTGCAACACATCACAGACGAATTGTAGATTGAAGTACGGGTGATAGGCCGGAATTTAGAAGGAGGTTCGATCAAATACTGAATGCTTGGTAATCCAGGGTTTTCGAAGGCTAATTGCAGTTTCAGTTTCAATCTCGTCCAAGACCTTCGTGGCAGCCGCTCTATGTACATGTCAAGGGCAATAACTGAGTAGTTTACACTGGTAGGCCATGGGGCTTCCTTTGGTCTGCACAAGTACGAGAAGCACTTGTTGCATGCTCCTCGGCTTCTCCGCGAGAAACGGGTGCTCAGCTCATTCATCGATGCGGATATAACTTTATGGAATTTCCCACATGAAGTCTTACTTTCCATTTGTCCTTATGCGCAACTCTGTCCATCCGCATCTCCCAGAACGAGCAGCTCGTGATCCCCACCGTCCTCGATCATGATTCGACATCTAGAGCTATGTGAAGTTGGATGTAACTATGTAAAACATCTGTGGCTTTTCGACCTCAATCTGATGCCTCGCCGACTTCCAGGAATAACCTCTGACATAAGCTTTGATCCCACGCATCATCGGATGAACTTCATGGACATGCCGTTCCTTTGCTGGCTGTGCCTTGGCTCTATATGACTTCTTCCGCCACGCAAGCTGTTATAGGGCGGCCGTACCTCATGAGGCTCTCCATATACCTCCCTTCATCCCCTTACAACTACTATACCTTCAAAAGTCTCCGAGCCCGTGCCGAATAGAGGCAGACAAATATGTCTTCGAACACCCCGGAAGAGGTGCATTTGGACATTAGCGAAACCTTCGGTATGATGTAGACGCTGGATCAACTTACCACAGTACTCACACAATGCCTAGGTATTTCGTACATTGGAGCGATGATCGCGATGGCGTAAGTATCGGGTCTCTTCATGTCTACTCGCAATGCTGACGCAGTAACAGCATGTACGGAATAACGACACTTCAGGTTAATTAGCCGTGGAATAAACGCGGAGCGATTTTTGATACCTTGTCGATTAACAGACTTACCTGTACTTTCTGTACTACCCCAACGACAGGACATCGTTAAAGCTTCTGGTGAGTCACAGTGCAGACGGGAGGTGATTTAACTTTGACGAGGAGTATTCCAGGTCACGACAATCTGGTTAGTCCACGTATTGAGTTGCGAACGTTGTTCGTCTAACACGATGAAAGGTGTCTCGAGACGTTGCAGGTCGCTTTAGGTATGCATTCTTACGTCTCCGTGATTGTGACTCCGGATCCTAACTAGATGAAGTTTGCCATGCCATGTATCATTATTTGGTATGCAACTCGTGGCAGATTATACGATACGCAGGCCTTTGACCTGTGTTGTGAGTACAGATAGTGAACTACGCAAATCCTGCGGCTCTTGGGACGGGCATATGGTAGGGGTTCGTAATATTGCCTCACGATCCATGTTGATGCTATTCTATTCTATAGGTCGCTGTTTGTAAGCATGTCTGGCCTTTTGCTTCGTTCTCGCTCATTCTCTCGATCCTTGCAGGTTTCGATATTGGCCAATGTATGTGACCACTTCCGAGTATCGGTAACCTTGCGCTGATCCGTTCAAGGTTATTATTTCGACTCTTGTTCAACTGTATGTCTATACCTTATTGTGTTTCCTCTACAAGCCGGATTCATTCCGATGATTTGTTAGATTCTTCGCCGTCAGGGTGCACATACGTAAGTCAATCTAGGATCCATGTTTAATGTCAGGCTAACCCGAGTAGTATCCAAACATATGTGGTGGCTCACAATTCTTATTGTATGCTCATTTCTTTTCACCCACAAGCTTTTGAGTGATATCCCGCATTTCAGATGGTTGCCATCCTCGCACACTTTGGTATGCCAAACCTGAAAGGCTCACCCACAATCCGCGCAAACCACTGACGTACATCCACGACTTTAGCATTTGGCATAGGTGGGCAGATAAGCACTCCGTATCTTTCATTTCACTGATCCGGAAATGTCTAGAAACTGTCACCTTGATGTTTGTACTTTGCACATGAAGCATCTTCTATCTCTCATGTTATTAAGACAGGCTCATTCTGAAGCGACTTGACAAGATTCCTTCAATTACGGTAAGGTTGCGTAGTTTGTTCCGGTCTTCACGCACTAAGACCGTCCTCCACCAGTACACCGCTGCCCTGCCTTTCGCGATATCCGCCGTCTTCCCCGATGTACTCATCGCATGTTCGCTCTGCTATTTCTTACATAGTGTAAAATCAGGATTCCGGGGGTAGGAATCTTCCTGTTATGCGATGGTCCAATTCCGGCTGAAACATCGTGCTTTCTACTACAATAGAACAAATGCGCTGCTCAACACACTGATGGTTTATGCGGTCAACCGATGCCTTCTAACGTCGTGAGTAATGCTCATGTAGATGTTTGATCTATCCTCAATGATTCGCTTCAGTGTCGTAGTGGTCATTGAGGTCGTCCTGGTAGATTTTGAGACTTTAACCTATTCAATCATCCAAACTTTTGACATGTGCATCCAGTTCAAAGTCATACCCGACTCGTTCTATTTCCTCGCTGTTGACTTCTGTGTCGGTAAACGTACGCTGTATGCTCCTTTCTCTCGGCTGCCACTCACCTGTTGATCTTCTAGTTTATGCGAACACTCTGCTCGCGACGTACGTCTTCGGTATCATCCGCGCAGCGGCTATTATCAATCAATATCATTTCATAGGCTTAACACACGACAAGTCCTCCGCGGCATGGGCCACGATAATGAAACCTCTTCCCTCTCAGACGCAACGCCCTCATCCCGCTCCGCAGCAACACCGCAGTTCCGAGGTGCCGTGCAACTTCGCGGGCACAGAAACGATCCCATCGAGTTGACTGACTTGCGCGCGACGTGGCCAAGTGGGCTCACACACGTTAGCATGGAGAGTGTTCCTGGTACTCAGTCAGATCTGCGTAAGAGGGTGGAAAAGGATGGGCTTGATAATACCGCTCCAATCGAGGCGGAGACGGTACGTCCATTATCTTTCATTCGCAAACTTTGGCACGCACAGCCTTATGGGTGTTTGGCTAACAGGAAAGGGAGCCTTCTCAGAAACATGTACCACTACAATCTTAGTATCTCTTTTTAGTATCGCAGTACTAGTATTTATTTTTCTGATACCTCGTCTTCATGTATTGAGGCACAAGGTTTTACGACTTTCACATAATTCTGCAGTGATGGGCTTTTATGTAGATTCACATGTCCAGATCGTATTATATAAGATTATTCTTGAACGAGTAGAATTCTCCCTGGCGTACGCAAAGAATCACCAGGAAGCAAAAATTGCATTATTCTAGTTCGTGGTAATGCAGTAGATTACAATGTGTGCTGTCCGTACAATACATCGTGTCATTAAGGCTCTATACGGACATGTATTGTGCCATCCTTTAGAAATAATCAGTAAACGACAAGGACGAAAGATGATTGAACTAACTCACGGTGAGTCCTGCTTCCGTACTTTCTCCGCTTGCTCGGAATGTAATCTCTTCTCCAGTTTCTCAAACTCCTCCAGTGCGATCTTTTCCTCGACATCCTCAACCTGTTCTACACCCTTCACCTCAGGAATATAATGCATCATCATACGCTCGATACCCGTCTTCAGTGTTACTGTGCTAGACGAACATCCTCGACAGCTTCCTTTGAGTTTGAGTTTTACGATCCCATCCTCGCCGAATTCACAAAGCTCGATGTCACCTCCGTCTTCCATAATCGCAGGTCGTACACGAGTTGAGATGAGTTCTTTAATCATCGCAATAGTGTCAGAATCCGTATCGAGTATTCTTGTATCCTGGGGTCCAGCAGCTTCTCTCTCCTCTTCACTACGGAACAACGGCTCTCCGGATGAGAAATGCTCCATTAACAACGAGTATACTTCCGGTTTGATTACGGACCATGGGACGTCAGGATCTTTCGAAACTGTAACGAAGTCCGGTCCGTAAAACACCGCGCGTACACCATCGACTCCCATGAGCCGTAATGCTAATGGCGACGCAAGCGCAGACCGGGTATCAAGGAACTCTGCTGAACCATCTTGCATGACCTCTACACCCGGGATGAATTTTAATGAGTCGTCGTTTGGTGTTGACTCTGTTTGGATGAACATGGATCGGGCTATATTACGCATAAGTTAGATATTCTTGATATAGCGGGTGTAGAGACTCACCAAGTCGAGGTGCAGCTCTTTGTACCGTCCGCGTCGTCAACCTTGTTGAAGACGTTGAGCTAACCGACGGACCCCATCCATTAACCAACGTCGAAGCACATCTCCCTCTACATACTTGGCTTCGCAACGACGACGTAGCGATCAACGATAATGGAGAGCGTTCTGCATTACGCAAGAGTGAGTTTGTTCTTAAGTTTGTTCGTAAGGAGGATGAAGCAGCGGCTCTGAAGGACATGATGGTGGGTGAGGAAAGGTAATTCGGCTTGGCCAATGTCTACTGGGTCCCCTCCTTTGAATTTTAGTCAGCAGCGTCCAATCGAATCGTCGCAAACTCCGAGGACATCACGTGCGTAGCAGTCTCATTCGGGCGGCGAGCGGGCGAGTGGAGCAGTGGACAAGATTCAAGTTGAAGACTGTGTTATTTTCTTAGAAATTCGGAAGAACGCCTGAGTCGTAAGAGACGAAAATGCTCTCGTACCCTGAGAAAGTGTTTTTGCGACCGGCCAATACTGGACTGACGATGTTCGAGGCTAGGAATACAGCATCGAATCACCTTAATGATGCAAAACATGCAAGTTGATACAAAGCCTTCGTTAGTTCTCTTCACTATTCTCCCGTGTCTGTGATTTCAAACCGGATTGTTTTGCGATCGCATCCCAAGAATTATAGCTCCGACTTAATTCGCGTCCCATCACACGCGTCGAAATGAACAAAGTCGGCTCACTCGCACACAACCACTCGGACTCTAAAACAAAAAACAAAAACAGAAGTGTGGTACCTACTGCTAGTGCTCTCACTACTTTCTACAATGACAGACTTTCCTGCACTACCTGGTTTCTACAAGCTGATGTATCTTCACATCGAGCCCAGTATGTTTCGACCTCAGGTGTCGCTCACTCTTTTGAATCGATCTGGTAATTCTAAATCATGCATCGGTAGTTTCGACAATCGCTGCAACACTCGCCGCCTGGTTCTTTCCTGGGACCAAATGGTTCTTCGATGAGCTCATCCCTTCTTACCCGGGTGCACCGTCACAGGTACAGGAATCGTTAGACCCAAGGTCGTCCATGGCAGTTTGGCAACTCACAAATTGTAAGCAAATTATTCTCTTTCATTTACACACATTATTTGAGTAAACTTGATGTATGAATGGTGAAGCTAAATGACGTGTGTTTGTAGGTTATCTTCTACTTGGATTGATCTCGAGTCTTGTATTCCGCGCTATTCGTGACGCACTCCCACATGATCCAGTCGCGCAAGAGAGAATCCTGGGTGCAAGTCTAGCCGCTCTCGCCATTGCAGATGTAAGTCAGTCTTTACTGTAAAAAAAACAAAAGTTGATATGTAACGTTGATGTGCTATGCTTGTGTATACAGGTTACTCAGTAAGTTACTACAGTTCTTCTGACTCAATCATTAAATCCGTTTCGCTCAGCATGATCGCAACATTCGTCGGACTTCCACTCGAGATTCGTTATAGCCCACTAGCGTGGAATGCTACGACACACGGGAACATCTCCTTTGTAATTGTGCTTCTGAGCGGACGGTCAGTGACATTCCAATAATAGGGCGCTTGAGCAATTTACTCCTTACCCTTATAGATTGGCATGGTTCCTGGGTATCGGTCGCAAGCGCTACTATTACGGACAGAAGTTTTCAATGAAGGAGCAATGAAGTAGACCAGAATCAAATTCTTGATGCCATCGTAACTCTCAGAACAAGAGGTTCGCGTACACAACCATCTTAAACTATCTTTTCATTTGAGAATGGGGTTGCAATACATCTCTAAAAGTCAATTAGATGCTGGTCGAGTATGGATTGATACAGATACAAAAATGATGCCAGAATAGAAACATAAAGTAGCATGTAACATGTGAGAACCCATGCATGCGTGAGTCTAAGGTATTGAATCAGTCCCCGATGTTGAATGATTCTCCGCAACCACAAGCGTCCTTGACATTAGGATTCTTGAATGCAAACTTCGCACTGTAAAATACATTTTTTAGTACCATCTTTGTCGAAGAATTACGATGACGTAAAGCGCACCTGAGGCGATCCTCAACCCAGTCCATTTCACTCCCAATGATCGAGAATAGAGCTTTACTATCTATAAGTACACGCACGCCGTCCTGCTCTACCACTTCGTCGAACGGACTCGGCTTGTCGACATACTCGAGATGGTACGACATGCCTGCACAACCCTTATTCCGTACACCGATGCGAATTAACTGTGGGTGCGGACCAGTAAGGAGTGCACGTAGTCTCTGCACAGCTGCGGGAGCCTGTACGAAAGAATAATAGACGTGAAGTTATATTCTGAGCAGAACTGAAGCATAGGGTATACGTACAAGTGTTAAAGCCGCTTTTCGACCCACTAGCCTCGGCTTAGGTTTCTCTGCCTTTGGAGGCTTCGGAGGTCGCGCAGCAACTTGAGGTGATGCAGCATCAGGCGAGAGCACGGGCGAACCATCCGCCCCACTCGAAGTCGATGGTGAGCTTGAGCTAGACGGATCCTCTGGGATGACCATAGGTGGACGAACCCTTAACGCTTCCTCATCCCTTCTACTTTTCGAGGACGAAGCTACCGGTGCATGTCCGACAGGAGCGAAGGAAGAAGACGGCGTGTAGTGATACATCACACCACTTGGACTGAAAGAATCAAGAGCGGCAGCGCGGTTTATCCAACTATGTCGTACATTGGCACGTCGCGCCGCAGCGAGATGGGTGTATGTACATGTCTGCACATAAGCAAAGGGGGGCGGCGCTGTCCCAATACGCGCTAGACCATTCTTCCGTGCCACCGAGATCATCGTTGTCGTCGGGCTTCAACCGGATAGCGTCAATGGTCCTTGAGTTCGAGGACGTGGAGGACAAGAGCAAAGCGATGAAGTTTCGCTGTTTCTTCCTCGACTGACCAAGCATACAGATTTGCAGTGGAGTGACTTGCCAAAATGGGGCACCGGATTTACCCGGGTCGGAATGTTTATGTCATAAAGCTTGAAATCCAATCACATACATCCTATTAGTGAGGAGCTGGATAAGGCAGGCCGTCGATCGTCCTTACTTAGGAGGTGCAGCGAAATTGGCTCAGTCTACACGCTCATTCCATCACCCTCAACACAAAGGGAATCCCAGTTGCTCGACGCTTCCAAACATCCCTCATACATTCGCATGTCTCGTGGACTGCCTTTTCAATACTTCGGCACGCGAGGCCAATTCAGAAGTGGTATTTTCTTCGGCGTTTCCTCGTTCATGAATGATGCGAAGTGGAGGCGAAGCTGATCTGAAGCGTACGGCCCAGTACATAACTACTTGTGGCTGATCAGCGCATGCCGGTCTGACCGCTCAAAGATCCTCCCCCAACTTTTGCCTCTGCCTTCTTCCATCCTTCTCGAGAAGTTGTGCGATGACCTCCCAGTCGACCGGAAACACGGGTACGAACACGACCAGCTCGGACCGCACGCCTTCAAATCACGCTGCTGTATCGTACATACCACTACACCTCCTTATCGATGAGGATACTGATAAATGACCTCGGACAGGTACGTTGCTACTTCTCTAGTAGTTTACGGGATAAAATCCACGACTAATACAACGGTGCTAGTAGCGCAGTCATGAAGGACGGCGTTCAGTCCTTTCGACTAAGATCAGACTCTTTCATCCGTATCTCCGATGTCTCGAGGAGCGTGATTAGATTATGCTCCTCATCGATTTTGTTGGAGATGAGGCACGCGGGCAACACATGCGGAGGAAGGTTATGGCAAACTACCGTGAGTACGGTCAATGAACGAAGAATATGTATAAAACTCAAAGCATTTGTTTATCTCTGTTGGTCCAGGTTAATGGCGGGAACTGTACCAAAGATGCGATCAGTTGACGCTGGGCAATGGAAGTGGATAAACTTCATGGCTGGATCTGCAAAGTGACGTTCAGGGTATGAGAGCGGGATTGATATACCGTCGAGTCAGCTGCCCTCTTGTTTTCCGATTGTGCTCGCGGAAGCTTATTTCTTTTCAACATCGCCGCGGGATGAGAACACAGAAGCCCGTTCAACTGAATAACGAAAGAGCGTTATGCCTCATCAGATTCGAACGAACGATCAAGTGGTTTTCAAACCTGTCAGGTCCAATTCTTTGCAAACTAGCGGTCATCAATGCTGGCTGTTCACGAGGCCGATATGCGAGTTCTGTTCTAAATGCCTCATGAACCTTCAAAGTTCACGAGCATGTGTTGGAATTTCGGAGGCCGACCACTTCGCACAAACAACGCAAGATCTGATAACCTAGTCCAGAACTATGGGGAGCCACCATATTACCGCCCCTGTTTGCAGTGTCGTAAGTGCGTCAATTATTTTTCGTCCGAGTCAGCTTCACTCTAGATTTCCCAGTTTCGAATTATCCTGTATCGGAGTTGTTGGCACAAGGCATGGTGGAACGGCCAGCAGGAGACCGAGTTCCTGTCCCGGACCCGAAGGGTGGCACAAAGGACTGACTATCGGAGCTAACTTATGTAACGCGATGTCACGCAACTTGCGTCACTGTCACTGTCACCGTGTGGTATTCATATCTCACCACCGGTCTTTAAACTCCCCAGTCCCCTGACCACCGTCTGTATTCTAGTATTTCTACATCTCCCCAGCTCCCTCCTCGACTGTATGCTTCACTGATGGTACGTGCTCTGTTCTACTTGTCTGGCCTGCCCATTGAATTCCCGTACCGTGTTACTAGGTCTACGTCAACTCCAAGAAGTATGCATGGTACGTATTCAGGTCTTGTCACTCAGCGTCTCAGTCTCACAGCTCACATTTGTTCAGTGAATCATGTATAAAGGGACATCGTTCCTCCAGCTGCCACCACAACGATCGTCCGCTTTATGAAATCAAAAAGAAAGGGCGACCCGTCTCTCAGTGCGACAAATGTAGAGAGGCCCGTCAGTCACGCAGAATTCATGCGAAGTGTACTTGTGAATCAGAGGGGAATAGCAATACCAGCGTCGCTAACGGGGAGGGGAGGAAGAAACAAGGCGCGTCATCACACCTCCCAGCTAGCTAAAAGTGCTCATTGGGATTCTTCAGGCAAACGATTCATTCCTACCATTCCCTCTCTTCCCAATGGTCTCAAAGACGCCTTGAAGGCATCGAGTTCTTCGTCCGCAGGGGTGAATGTACCAAAACAGCCAGGTCGGTTCTCACGTCTTGTGTCACTCGCTTCCAACTGATGTTGGCCCTAGTGGATGCCCTGCTGAACCCCTGTCATTGCGAGGATGTTTACAATTGCAAATGCCGGCAGCGAGTGAATGAATCGGGCGTTAGATTGGAACATCGTCCATCAAAACCCGTTGATCCAGCAATCTTCAGTAATGGATTATCTGCTTTGGCGCTTGTCGCTTCATGCTGTTCACCAGCGACGCCTCCCGTTTCGCCTCAGCTTCACAAACAAGTGCACCAAGCCTTATCGTCTGAGAAAGTTGGTTCGAAAATACACGCTGATTTTGATAAGAATTCGGAAGCACGATTATCCGGAATATCAAAGCGAAAACGATCACCTCGTTCGTCTCCCGTTCCACAGAGCGACGTCTCTGACGTAAATACACCGAAGTCCAAGCCATTCCGTTCCATCGCACCAGCGTCATCAGGAATGGAGAACCTATACTGGACAACTTCGGTCCCTTCTTACTCACATGCAGTGACATTGCCGCCCATTGTTTCGAGTTCAAGCGCAAGAACACACACTGCCTCGACTGACCCACGTACCACAGATGGAGAAGATACTTCTCACTGCTGCTGCGGTACTCGCTGCGAATGCGCAGGATGCAAATTACATGGCGCCGCTCCCACGTCACAAGCTTCCTGGGTGGACGAACCTGCAGAAGCAGGAACTTCAGTCTCACCTGCTCCGATGCACGGACACGGTGCGCATTGTTCGGAGGAGTGTCCTACTTGCGTGGATCACGATGGAGGTATTGAGCTTCCGCCGATTGGCAGTATCCCGGGTGTACCGGCCAATTCACCAGCGGCCGTTCCGCCTTATCTTGCGGACTTCTATGCCCGCGCAGCATCTTTACCTGCGCCCCCGGCACACCGTCGGTCAAGTATGGACCCAACGAATGTTACAGTCTACCCACCTGGGCTCTTCAGACGCCGGCGGGAAGATAGTGACAACTCCAAGAGTACCGGAAGAGACGATGATCCGGCTCGGGCGTTTGGCCTTGTTCGTATACCAAAACTCGAAGAGTGCTGCGGAGGGCGGTGTGGATGCGCCGAGGACGCATGCGGCTGTGGCGATAAGTGCGACGGATGCTGTATGGATGACGGTGGCAATTTCAAAGACAGACCCGAAGCGGCCGGAGTCACTACTAGTTCGAGGCTATCGCCTTCTATAAGCTTTGCTCGGGGAAGGGGGTCTGTAGATTTTACCCAGCCTCCGTCTTCGCCTCGGGTCCCTTCGTCGACTGCGAGCGAGATGACGAGATCGTGCTGCGTCGGCCCGTAATTGATATTGACACGTCGAGAGTTCCATTGAAATTATTGACTCGAACGCGGATTTCATTATTTAAGCACTCAAAAAATTAACTTTTCTGTACATCGGTATTTTCATTATATCTTCCTCCTGGAATTTTCTTGTTATATTCTCATGGTTTCTACTTCATTGCTATTCCTACCCTTCGATCTTCAGCTGCCTCGCGTTCGCCTTTATCTACGTGCGAGCTTTGGATTTTCCTGTAAATAGCCAAGGAAAAGTGTTTTGTGTAAACCTTGTATCACACACAGCCAATTGTGCCAATATAACCTCGACTTTGAATTTTGTCTGTATATCTCTGGTATGATTTCTATCTGGTACAAACTTTGCGAGTACACTGTCTGATCTGGTCTTTGGTTTGTTGAAAGGAAAGGACAAGAAAAAAAGGTGATAGCAGAATAAATATACGAATAGCACTGACCGCCACTAACCCCAGATTAGTGTGGAACTCGAAAGATTGGCACCAGTCTACCTCGATAAGAAGTTAAAATAAACGAGCCTCGAGTCAGATCTGCTAGAAGACCTTGACAGTCCTATCTATACGCTATTTCACATAAACAAAAACATAAGGCGTGTCAATACCAGAGGACTAGAAGAGCTTCTGAATGCTCACCTATCATCTAGAATTGGAAAACAGTACCGTGAAGTCAGTACATGCCCCTTCCCTAAGGTCCCAGAGAAAGGAAGAGAATGATATAGGGGTATGGGATACTATACCTTCGTAAATGAATCTCGACTAAACCAAAGTGAGCGTTAGTGCTTGCTAGAAAAGGGGGGACATGGGAGTTGATGACATACCTTCTTTGGGTCATCTGGTGCGTATTGTACGTATCGATCGTTTCCTTCTGGTCTGAAGACAGGAGAAAAGTCCAACGCCACGTATTTAATCAAAGGAATCAAGAAGGTGGTTGTTATGG
Source organism: Inonotus obliquus (assembly GCA_032164295.1). NCBI lineage: Eukaryota > Fungi > Basidiomycota > Agaricomycetes > Hymenochaetales > Hymenochaetaceae > Inonotus > Inonotus obliquus. The sequence continues at coordinate 3,402,142 of JAJHTX010000001.1, read as the reverse complement.
TGGCTTACAGTTCTTTCTTCTAAAATGCGGAACCGAAACGGATTTTAACTCGTCAGCGAAGGTGCATAACGGAGCACGTGACGAAGTGCGGAGTGCGGAACGCGGATGTGTAAGAAGATCAGGGGAAATGTGTGGAGAGAATACATGGAGAACAGGAAGAGAAGATGAGAAGGAGAAGAACTCACTCGTGACGAAGCTAACATGCTTTGCAGTGATATACAAATAGCAGCGACGCTAAGAACGGGTGACCAACCATCTCCGAGGATATTTGCGCAGATCTGACATAGTTCCAAGTTGAACATTTCGTGTACGTCGAATAAAAGCAAAACAAGCGCACATGTCCGTTAGAGTAGACGTGCTAAACGAATCAGAAGGTGGATTCAACTGAGTCAGACGAGTTATATGGCGACGAGCTGTGAAAAATACCGAGGACTCACAGGATGTAGAGGAGGCTTGTATTTCTCGTCTGCGACGAACGTCACGCTTGGGGACGAGATAGGGTATTGGGCGTCAAATCTGAACTTGAGCATGAACGTTTCACCCTACATGCGCAACAGACACATCACCTCGACGCCTCAGCACATCGTTTCGGATACCCGAGCCCTGATTGAAGACGCACCTGGTATAAGCTCTCCCCGAGAACCTCCAAAGTCAACAACCACGTCTCGAAATCATCAGCCTGAACGAGTTTGATGCCTGATCACAATATTGCCCATCCAACGTCAGCGTACGAGGCTCATCTACGATCTCAGAGGAGGAATACGAGCCTTGAGGACAGTCCTTGTTAATCTCCCTGAGTTCCTTCTGTAGTCTTCGAGTCGATATGCTGCTCATTGTCAGATGGTGGTAAAGAATTAAGATGTCGGTGATTCGACGCAGTGCGACGATCAAAGTTGTCAGCCGCCGATCACTACTATATCGGAAAGTGAACCAAATAGTGGCCAAACAATGCGATTCCCGTCCTTCCAACTTTTTAGATTATTTCTATTAAACGAAGGCTGTAGTGGCTGATGAGAGCATCGGTGGTTGTACTGTATGCATACTTCCATGGGACAGAACCTATGATACACGATCCGACCATCGGATAATTACTCGATACAAGGGCTACAGGCCGCCCATTCAACGATATCAACACTGGAGATTACCATGCTATTTAAATCTGATCCATGCAGGACCAAGGGAGCTCAGTCGCAGTCAGATGTATCTGAAAGCGTAAGCACTCTTAGCATCTCGTATCGATATTTTCGTACCATCGAATCGAACAGTGGATTCGATTGTCATTGTAGTCATTCGTTGAATCTGGAATCCATTTGTTTCTTACCATTTTGCGTGCATATAATGCCATTTGACTTCTTTTAGCCAATTATCATACCTTATGTGCTCGAATGGAAAAGGACTTGGTTCTGGTTTTTCTAATGTGCACATGCGATTAGATAAGATCCTTGAGTTTCTAAATATGGGTAAGATAGGCGCAGGAGAGATCAGGGGTTGCTTGGCACGCACCATCAGTCAGTCGCAGTCGCACCTCACGTATTTGATTCATCTGTAGCTGTAGCTCCCAACTATGCCAGGTTGAGCTGCGGAGAATATGGACCACGATCCTGCCCGAGGTGCGGTGGATGAGCCTGACCGAAGCTCAAACAATTGTACAGGTCTGTTTGACGGAATTTTTTGTCGGACCGCCATCACTGTTCCGGGTGGCGCTGATCCTCTGTCTTTTCCAGAACTAGAGCAAAGCTCTCATGAGAGTAGTCTTCTCGACGTAGAAGACTTGCCCAAGACTCAGGTCCAAGATGTGCTCAACAAGAATAGGAGGAAAGACACTGGCGAGATACGTGAACTGATCTATGAGCTGCCACCGGATGCGCATCCAGAGCTCGACAATATTGTTACTGTTTCATCCGACAATGCGATTCGCTTTCAATTGCCACCCCAAGGGCAGATTCACGTAGTGGACCCGCCGTCGGCGTCAGGAAGTTATCATGAGCACCCAGTGTCAAGATCTCCCAGTCAGGATCCGACACAAACAGAGGCTCCTCGACCACCTTTTCGCGTCCGATTTCGCTCGCGTGTACGAATAGCTTCTGGCATGCACCATCATAATCACCGCTCACCATACAGTGCTCAACCAAGAAGAAACTCCTCTGGTTCAGTCGACTCCGAATCTTCTCCTTGCTCGTCTATCTCTGCTCCGCTTCGTTACGCTCCTGATGACGCCAACTCCCGACCGTCGTATACAAGTTCGATCCAAATGCTTCTAAAGAGTAAAAGGCAGCGACCAAGACCGCGGAGACCGCTTGCAGGTGTTGTACCACCTCTACCTCCTCCCAGAACAAGTCCCCGACCCAAAAATAATAACAATACCTCCGGGGAGCGTGCGTCGTTGTTACGTGCGCCATCCACGCGACTCGGTGCACGCACGCGGCGGCTATATGGTGATCTAAATCCAGATGAAGAAGATAATGCATCGTTACTACGGCGCAGTCGTCCTTCTCCCGTGCGCGAGGACGTAGACGTCTTTGGCTCATGGCCGTGGCGACTTTTCAATGGATACGTGAGTCTCTTTCCTTTGTGCTTTATTTTTGTCCCTCTTCTATCTCTCCATTACAACTCTGTTTATTGTCTCCGTCGCCCTGGGTTTCCGAGATTATTATTCCATCGGGCGTGTTGCGAGGAGAGCATACCTCACTAATTGTGTTATGTTGTCCGAGTTCGCCGGGCGCGAATAAGCGTACATGCACCGTTCATATTCCCGCATCGCCGTGTCTATTTTAAATATTTATCATCACCTCCAACCACTTCTTTCTTCCAATTCCTTCTTGCGCGCTGAGTTGTCTCGTTCGTATCTATTTTTTCTCACTAACTATTCCTTTTCCGTTCTAAAAATATCTTCTAAAATGAATTTCCCCCGGATCCACTGTGCCGATTCCTTCTTACGTCTATTTTTGTCTATCTCCGCAATGTCCTCCTCGTGCCTTTGTGAAAATTGGCGCGTTGACGACCGGCCTACGATGACCGACGAACGGCCGATTGATCACACTACGAGATAGTGGTGGGCGTGGAAATGCGGGACGATCTCGGGGTGTTGTTGTCCTACCGACGGCGATGACGATGAGTCTGAGGATGAACAAGAGCAGCGTGGTGGTCGTTGAGCGACGACGACATACGATCAGATTTGCTATACAACACACTGCGTATACACCATGCAGTTTTCAACGTTTTGTCGGCTCCTCGGGTGTGAGTGGATTGCTCTTGCTGCGCCGGTATTCCCGGTCGAATCTAACTAACTATTCAGCCACCGTCCATCTATTCCCAACCAACAGATCATCATTCTAGCCTGTGAATCCGAATTTGCAGTCTTCGACGAACGATCCCAATCATTCGGCAGCCCCTAGCTGTCAAATTCGATTCTTTACTTTCGTTTTCCCAGATCTTCATCCTTCATCTACATGTTCATGATGTGATGCATTCTGATGATCGTACGGCTCATCTGTTCGCTTTCGTCCCCTCCAAATTCGGTTCTTTTGCCGTGGAACTGTTTCATAACTTTCATTTCCTTCAACCTCTAAGTATCATTATACATCCCCCGCATGTGAAACACGCTACAGCCATTTCTGTTTCTCTCATTATCATTCACAAACTGTCTCATCGTTTCATTGTCCCCCTACTTATCTGATGTCGGTGGTGTAAGATATGTGTAATGTTATGTTTGAGCTTCGTTGGCGGCTTACTACGAACTAAGTACTACGAAGCAACAGCAACGCTAGCTCGTTCCATCCCGTGGTGGAGAACGAAAGGCACCGAAAAGACTACCATGTTCTTTAGTTCATTTCTGAACTTCTAGGGACCAATTTTCATAGGTTTTGCTTCTGCGTGAACTTTTCCAGATACGTCCCATTTTAACTAGATTATCGTGGTTACTGGCTAATAAGCTACCTAGCACGTCTGTGAGGATAACTATTTTTAACTTGAATTTGAATCAGAGCCGCCTTTACATATGAGTTGTTGTACATGAAGACGCTCAAGCGGACTGCAGTCCGAGTCGGAGACTCGGATGCCAACTGGTCTGTCTGCTGCAGTCGGTACCAAGATAACCAGATACAACCAAACCCGGGGTAAAGGTATCCTATCCAAAACCACATTTCTCACTTACTTATATAAGTCACAAGAACATATCATAGGGAGGTAGGTGGGTAACCCGTTTCCATCCAGTATTCCATTGGGCAATATTAATATTAATGGGTACCTCATGTCGTAAAGAAAATAAAATATCAATGTTTCCTCCCTGCATCCATTCTGCGGTGAACCAAAGTTTTCCTTAAGAAATTCTGTGAGAGAATTTATTGAGTTTGTCAATACGACGGTGCGACTAGAATGGGAAATGAGAGAATGTGAATTGTGATGGTGATGCAACAAATGAGGGGTATGCATATGGTGAGGTGTGATGTTAGTCGTCCCTCCCAACGAGGGAACGAGGCGGTAGTTATTTCTTCCGAGATGCGAGATGCATATGATGAGATGAGTTGAGTTGAGGGGTCTCAGCGTCTCAACAACGCAGGCAGAGGCAGAATTGCCGCTGTTTGTTTACAATAATGCCTCAAGTTCGCTTTACTTCTAGTGTCGAGTTCAGAAGGGATGTTTTTTTCATATGTACAGAGAATGATGAAACCAATGCCAGTGGATCGGATTTTCAAAGTGGAAGAGGAAAGAGGAAAAGAGGAAAGGAAGAGATATGTGCAATGAGAGTGAGAGTTCAAGAGTCCCATGGCAATAGTGGGTACGTAGGGTAGGCGAGGGTAAGTAGTGCCGAGATAGAAAAGGAAAAACTACGGAAGGTGGGGATTATGTATCACACGGAAAGGCGAGGTTCCCCAAGCTTTCAAAACTGAAGGGCACATCAGACTCCGGAAAACATCGACGAATCGACGAAAGAGAGTTGAGAAAGAGAGAGAAAAAGGATCCTATCCGCCTCAAGTTCGATTACAACAAGAAGCTTGCTACAGGAAGAGAAGGCTCCGGGCCGCACCACACACACACGTACAAATGCATGTGAGAGTGGGTGGAAACCAACGACCAACGACAATACACCAGCTAGGTAGAACTAACTAGAACACATGGGGTTCATGGGAGGGAACGAACGAAATAAAGAAAAAAGACAAAAACATACGGACAGACGAACGAACGAACGAAGCAAGCCAGTGGTGCATGCGAACATGGCCAGCAAGCACGGAACGGTGACAAGAACCAGAACATTGAGGCAGGATCGGAGGGGGAGAGAGGAAGGATAAATAGTCGAGTTTAAGGTCATAGGGTATTGCAACGGAAGAACAGATGCTAATTGAAACGGTTTATGGCACAACATTGAATCTGGGTGGGAAAGCAAGGAAAAGATCGTTAACGTCCTCTATGCGATGAGAAGAGAGAAAGAGGCGTTTAGAAGGTGAGGTGACGTCGGCCACGGCCACGTCCACGACCACCGTTGCGTCCGCCACCGAATCCGCCGCCGAATCCACCACGGTTCTGGTTGTTGTTGTTACCGCCGTTGTTCTGTTGACCGTTGTTGTTGCCGCCGTTCTGTTGGCCGTTGTTGTTGCCGCCATTGTTCTGTTGGCCATTGTTGTTGTTCTGACCATTGTTGTTGTTGTTCTGACCGTTGTTGTTGTTGTTGTCGGCGTTGTTGTCGGCATTGTCAGCCTGAAAGTACGTATATCAAAATCAGAATCGAGAGCGAAGACTTGAGAAAGAACGTACACCAGCATTGTTCGAGACAGTGAAGTAGGCCATGTCATCGAGAGAACCGTGCTGCGCAACAGCGACAAGGACCGGTTGATGGTTAGCAGCTGAGTTGATGGACGCGATGCGGTATACACCCTCCGGAAGACCATCCGTAACGTCGGCAGTAACGACACCATTCTGGGCAGCACCGTTAATACCCTTGAAGAACGCAAACACCGACGGGTCAGTCGGGGTCGTCTGGTCGAGCGACTGAAGCTTCTCAATGACGACGTGGGTGTGACCAATGATGTTACCCTGGCCGTTAATCTGCTGAGGCCCAGCGTAGTAGTTAGTCTGCGCGTTGACGAAGTTACCCGTCTCAATGTTGTTGATCGCCATTTGAATTGTGAATTCCTGGTTGGCAGCAATAGTATCACCATTTTTAGGGACCACGAATTTGCTAGACGGCATGTTCGACGTCGAAGCAATCACACCCATCGGAGCCGGGTTACATGAACCTCCCGTAATCTGCTGGCCGTTCGTAATTGGCTTGTCTGGGACCGTCAAACAGAAATTGATGAAGTTGTTCGTCGACGTGAGAGACGGGACCTGTCCGGCCTCCGCATTCTCCTGCCCGTCCGACGCAAAACCAGTCGCAATAACGGCGGGGTCGAGCGTCGTACTGCTCTGCGGGTCACCGTTGTCGGCATTGTTGTTCCCGCCGTTGTTATTATTGTTGTTCTGCCCGCCATTGTTGTTGTTGTTCTGGTTGTTGTTGTTGCCGTTGTTCTGCCCGCCGTTGTTGTTGTTGTTGTTGTTCCCGCCGTTGTTGTTATTGTTGTTGTTTCCTCCGCCGAAGCCTCCGAAACCTCCCTGGCCCTAAAGGCGTAAAGTCATGGGCTCAGCAAAATATTTCGGTATCAGGGATCCAAGACATTACATACATTACCCTGACGACCACCGCGTTGGGGATTAGCGGCAGCGGTCGCGACGAAGGCGACGAGGATGTAAGAGAGAATGGCTGCGAACTTCATCTTGCTCGATTCCTGATCGTTAAAGAACTAAGGACGTTTATGCGAAAGAGTGAAGGTCGACTATATGCGAGCTTCAGAGATACTGGTTGATAAAAGAACGAGTGGGGGAAGGATCCTCGAGGAAAGCTGAAGGGAAGAACATCGTTAGTGTCATGAACAGCGACAAGAAAAATGGAACAATACCGACAAAGGAAAAGACCAGGCAGCACTGCTGCTGAGAAAGACGAAGGGATGAGGGGAGGAGGTGAGTGCGTAAAGAACTGAGGAAAAATCAGGGGGACAAGGATAGTGGGCACTTATATGGGGAGCGCCGGAAAGCTCGGTCAGGTGTCGCATGGCAACCATTTTCGACGACAACGAAGAATAACCAGCAGAATGGGCGAGTTATTCCCATCCATCACCATCACATAACTACAGCGAATCAAATGCATACCCAATCATTTTTTATTGGTCGTAGTGCGGTCTCAGTCTCCCACACACCGAATTTGATAAGAGTATCAGAAAATAGTCTGTATTACCGCCGTGCCTTTACCGCTCCCAGAAAAGAGGTAAGCGTATCCATCTCGCGTACGCTGCTTTCCCGGAAGTGCCGCGCGGCGATCGTCGCCAGCAGGCCATGCACAGCGCTTACATCCGCTAACACTGGGACTTGTTCCATTCCTATCCCGCCTACACCAAGACCTCCTGCCCCTCTCAACTCTTCTTCGAGTAGCCGAGTGCTGCGTCTTCGACTGACTTCTTTTGCCTCCCGTGACCGGCGCGGACGACTACCCGAAGGGTCTCCAGCAGCAGCACCAGCAGCACCGTGAGCCAACAGCTGATTCATCATCAACGGCGTCACTAGGGGAGTGGGCGTGGGTACACGTGACGCGATTGCCATGCGTGCCGGGTCAAGAAGCGCTGCCGGTGGTGGCGGATCTTCGGCAGTACTTGGTGAAGGATAAATCACCGGCACCAGGTCGTGTTGGCTGATGTACTCATACAGGGCAGACGTCGGCAGCGTCGAAAATTCAACCTGTACATCAGTCCTCAGTAAGAAAAAAATTGCTAGTGATTGAAGTGATGCTCCTCACGAGAGATGACTGCCCATCTCCATCGCCTCCAGGACCTGTGCCCCCGCCGGTCCCAAATCCAATCCCGTTGCCTGTTCCAATGATATTGTTGCTGGTCTGGCTGTTCTGCAGATTCGTTCCACCAGCGCCCGTGATGGTAGATCCAATCCCAACGTTTCCCCCTCCCCTACCAGACACACCGCCATATCCATGGGAATGTGAGTGCATACTGCCGGATACGCTTTGTTTCGAATGTCCCACCGTCGCTGAAGCGGAAAGATGCTGCGTATCAACGCGCTTCCGTTTTCGTGGCTCGTTCGCACCCGCAGGTCCGCCACTGTCTGTCCCGCGCTTAGATCCAGCTCCGCCTGCTATTCCTGCATTGTGTGCATGGGTAGCCGCTCCGTGCCCCGCAGCACCTCGGTACAGAGAATCGGGCTCGATAGGCGGCATTTTCTTTCGGCCACCTTGGTTCCGGGGACGTGGGGCAGGAGGAGGAGGCAGTGAGGCCGCTGCTGATGATGGCATTGATTGGCCGCGCGCTGAAGTTGCACCGCCGGTGGCATTTGGACCACCGATATTCGAAGCCGCGCCCGTAGCGCTGTTGGAAGGTACCGGAGCAGGTGCGATAGCAGGTTTACCATCGAGTGGCGACATTTTCGTTCGGATTGCTTCCTTTGATTATGAGAAAACTCACTCTGGAGTGCTGAGACTGGAGGGACAAAGCGGACACTGTGGACGCTGTGTGTGACGCGACTCACTAGCTGGACGCGCTTTGGGTTCTATTGGTGATCCGCGTTGCCGTTTTCAGCCGACATTCGTCACGCGTCCGTCACGCAGAATTTTGGACGCAGACCTGAGGTGGTGCGGCCGTGCTCGTTCAATACTGCTTATAACTTCACACTCTCCCATTCAACATCCTCGCTATCTACGAGCTGCTCGTGATATTTTCTTTGTTACGACTATGTCGACGTTCGGGCATTTGTTTCGTGTGACCACTTACGGTGAAAGTCATTGTGCGTCTGTGGGATGTATCGTTGATGGGTGTCCACCGGTGAGTTACGTCCCACTCGCATTCCTACCTCATTTGCATGCTGGGATCCCTTCTTTCTTCGTTTCACTTCAATGTTTGGATTGGGTGTTCGCGCATATACTGACACTACTCTAATTTGCTGCCACCGGGAACTGCTTAGGGCCTACAACTCACGGCACCGGATATTCAAGTCCAGCTCAGCAGACGACGACCAGGGCAGAGTAATCTCACAACTCCGGTAAGCAAGCAGCCCGCCATCTCTCACAATCTATAGTTTTCTGACATCTGATGATCGTTACTCTGTGTGTTATTGATTTTACTCACGCGAATATCTTGCCTGGTCATCTCGTCAACCACGCTCATCGAACCATCACTCGACGCTCTTCTCCAACCGCGTCCCTGGTCGACCGACGACTGCACCTCCGACGGAATTATCGGCCGCAACGAAATGCCTCACGATCTTATTCTCGTTTCTACTCTTCTTGATTTGCTGATTGCGAAAATCTGGTCTGTTTGCTGTTCGTAACAACTGGCTGATGCACGCTCTCGACACGATTGATGCGCGTCATCTCTGGATCGAAACGTTCTGTCATGCTGTTTCACCGTCGCCTCCTTGGCCGTTGCCCCTCGCTTCTGTGCCTGCTTCGTCTGCTCATCTGATGTCTGGTCTGACATCTGGCGTCTTCATCTTTTGTCGTCGTCCTCGGATCTAAATTTTGATGTGACTTGGCACGTCGATTCGTCCTTTGCATGCGCCATCATTTGCTTGCTTGATCGTGGGTGGTGCTTTAAATAAACGCATGCAACGTCTGTTTGCCTCGACTTCTCACACTCCTCCCCCCGGTTACATGCCTATGCAACCTGGACGCTCATTCGATCCAAACCACCAAAATAACCATCGCGCCATCTTGCACCGCATACGCTTACCTTTACCATTCCACCGTTGGTATTTGTTCGTCTTTCCGACTCCTATGTACCCCTCGTCGCTTGATGGCCGATACATCTTCACATGCCACTCGCTTGTTCTCATTCTCACCCATAGCGTGATGAGAAAGACTTGGTGCACATTCAGAGTGGTGTTGAGCATGGTGTAACTCTTGGCACGCCTATTGCGATGCTTATCAAGAACGAAGACCAGCGGCCGAAGGATTACTCGGAGACAGATTTGTATCCGAGACCTAGTCATGCGGACTACACATATCTCAAAAAATACGGAATCAAGGCTAGCAGCGGAGGTGGAAGAAGTAGTGCGCGTGAGACAATTGGTATGACTCTTCCGCTTTGAAATGGTCACTTTTGTATTGAAGATGCTTTCGCTCAGGACGTGTTGCTGCAGGTGCCATCGCAGAGAAGTACCTGAAGCAAGTGTATGGAGTTGAGATCGTCGCATTTGTTTCGTCCGTTGGGAAAGTGACTATCCCATCCTCTGTCGATGGGCGTGCCATCTCGCATGACGAAGAGAACGATGCTATCGAAGAAGCACTCACGCCAGAGTTCCGACAGCTGCTCAAAACCGTGACCCGCGCGGATGTTGACGCACACCCCACACGTTGCCCCCATCCTGAGACGGCAGAACGCATGTCGCGTCGGATTATTCGCGCCAAGGAGGCCCACGACTCTATAGGCGGGACAGTTACATGCGTCCTACGAGGTGTGCCTCCTGGTCTGGGTGAACCGGTTTTCGACAAGTTCGAAGCGGCACTTGCGCATGCTATGCTCAGCATTCCCGCTACCAAGGCCTTTGAAATCGGGTCCGGATTTCGGGGTACAGAAGTACCCGGATCGAGACACAATGACGCGTTCGTTGCACTACCTGACGGACGCCTCGGGACACGTACCAACTGGAGCGGAGGTGTACAGGGTGGGATTACGAATGGACAGGACGTCTATATCCGCGTTGGATTCAAGTCCCCTGCAACGATTAGCCAAGCTCAGGCGACGGCACAGTATGACGGCACAGAGGGCAAACTAGCTGCAAGGGGTAGACACGACCCTTGCGTCGTACCCCGCGCCGTACCCATTGTCGAGGCAATGTCAGCGCTAGTGGTTATGGATATGCTGCTAATGCAGAACGCGAGAGACACTGCGGCGTCGTTGTTGCCATCAATTACGACACTCCCACCTACGATGATTTTGCCACCCCGTTTGATCCCTCAGAAGAAGGGTAATGGCGTTGATGATGAGAAGAAGGATGTGTGAGATAGTGTATGTCGATGTGGCTCTCTAGATCTAGTCGTCATCATTGTCATCGGTTAGGTCTTTCTGTTCTTTATTGCGGTTTCCGATTCGTGGATTCGTGGAAAAACATGCGAACATGCAAACATACATAGCTACATAGAGAAGCGCACACATACTGCTACTGCTTAGAGATGCGCTGGCACGGACGAATGTGAAGACACGTGCAAGTAGCGTGCCAATCGGGCACAATAGAATAAACAATGTTTCCAATAACGACTTGACGACGAAAACATACGGCGCATTGTTGTATGGATACCATCATCGCTTTTGTTGGATGGAAACAAAACATACTCACGGGCGTAGCGTGTGTGTCTGTAGGTTTTGCTCAGAGTCAAACAATGCTCAGCGGCCAGAGGCTGGAGGACATAGAAGTTTGTTGGACATGGGCCTAGTCGTCAGGAGTTGAGCAAGTATACTCTATATGGATTCCATCTTCGCTACCTTGCAAGAAGCGAGAACACCAGAGACGTTAGACTAGGAAGGGGAAAGATGGCCAACCGAGTCCGACAGAACGCACGACTATCTCGTCAAGTGCACATCCGCTGAGATGGAAATGTACGAGCCTTTCCACCTATCGGAATATGCGCGTATGATAAAGCCAACCTGTACTGTTTCGATGCTTGGCACTGAGGATTAATCTCGGAAGGATGTCATGTTTCTCATGTCCTTAGGTACGAAAGTATCCCCTCGGAAAACTAGAATGCCGTCGGGTTCAACGTCTTGGTTAGGTTCAATCTAGGTGCTTCGATAGGGATTCAACCAAACCAGGCAGGATGTGCGCACTCGAAGGGGGAGAGAAGGAGGAGATGGATGGGTGTTTCTAGTTGTACTTTCGGCCCGAACATGAGTTCGTCATTGTCGGTAAGGAGTCGTCGTCGTCGTCGTCCGGAACCCCTTATTCTCCCGGCACCGGCACCGGATTGAAATACTCCCGAGAATTTACGTGAAAACGGAAACGGAGGGTTGATAGTCGCGTGGAGGGTGAAAAGGGGCCGTACCAACCGTCAGTCGTCAGTGCTGGATGGAGCTGGGGTGGTTGAAACCTGGCACAACCATATGCATACACTATGGCTGAGAATGAGAATGATGGTAGAATACATCAACAACGAACGTACAGGATGGCATTCGTTATGCCGAAGGGGCTAGGTAGCTTGGCAGAATCCTGTTGAGGTTGTTACGATGCACCTGCTGGCACGTCCTGGTCCCGATACAAATCCTGTAGGGAAGTCAATATTACTTACCAGTCATATTCATCAATCCCAAGGTGTCCAGTCTCCACATCACAAAATCAATCGACTGGACGGATGGACGGAATCAGCAACCACCAAGCGATTGAGATTCCCTACAAGACTCTTGACTCTCCGGGCCCCGGGCACATCACTGCGCATCATCAAACCTCTTCATCAAATCAGCCCTTTGTCTCCATATTCTCTCTGATACTTCTTGACATTTCTCATAGAAAATTAGAGAGAACCAGAGGTGTGGAAGCGGATTCTTGAGTTGTGCCAAGTCTGGAAACGGTCACGATTGGTTTATTTCCCTGTGCGATATGAGAGCATATGAGATGTGTTCAACAGATTGGATTTGTTGAGACGGCCGAATTGTCGAAGTGTTATGACCAAGTAAAAGCTTTGACGGAGAGACTATGGAATGAATGAGGATTTGGCAACGGCATGGGGAAAAAGCACATGAAAATGGTTGCACGTGATGCGTGTGCCACTTCACCTGCGATGGCGAACACGTTTTCTTGGATCTCTACCTCTGAATTACCTTGAACAGAGCAACAAGCATAAAATTCATCCGATGGTGGACTATACCTTCCTTCTAAGAGTCTCAATCTCACTTCTAGTGGTTTACTTCATTCGAAATTCTTTCATCAAAAGGGATAGAGCGGTCCTCCGATGCGTAGCGGTTCTCGTTCTGGGAGATATTGGAAGAAGTCCGAGAATGATGTATCATGCTGAAAGCTTTGCGAATGCGCGTTTTCAGACGTACTTGGTTGGATATGCTGGTATGTTTATAAAATTAATCTCCCCTTTACTGATAAATTATTGCTGATCGCTTTATGTTCACGGAAGGTTCGAGACCGATTCCCTCTCTAGAACGGCTGAACGTCGAATTGGTTCATCTTGCAGAGACACCTTCATTATTCAAAGGACTCCCGTTCCTCTTACTTGCACCCATCAAAATTACTGTACAAATTTGTACAGTTCTTTATGCGCTTCTGGCCTATATCCCACAACCACCAGAATATATCATAGTACAGGTTCGTTCGTTCATCCTGCACTCCTCCATCTTCCCCGGGACACGAAAAGAACTTCCAGTCACTGAGTTAGTTACGCTGCTTCTTGAAGTCAGAACCCTCCTAGCATTCCTACTCTTGCGCTCGTACAGCTCGTATGTTGGCTTCGAGGCAGCAAGCTCATTATTGATTGGCATAATCTCGGGTATAGTATCCTTGCGCTGAAGTTGGGAGAGAAGCATGTGCTCGTTAAGGTTGCTAAGGAGTGAGTTCATAATGTTCTCAAGTTCTGTGCGAAATATTTATCTGATTTATGTTTGAAAGATTCGAGAAATTCTTTGGTCGACGGGCTCATATACATCTTTTCGTCACTCGAGCGATGCGTGACGTCTTAGTCAAGGATTGGGACTTGCAGTGCGTGTCTCCTTAGTGCATACTATTCAGCGTAATAATCAAAAATTCGAGAGGTATCAAAGCAGTTCTCCATGATCGCCCTCCGTCCTACTTCAAGCGCGCGGAAGACTTCGAGATTCATGATGTACGTTACTATTTGCGGTAACTGTGCGTGGAGAAGGGCACTGATTAGTTATTGTCCTCAGCTTTTTAACAAACTTGCGCCAACCCTCTCCTCTCAATCATTAAAGGAGTTCCTCCCGAAGTATAACGCCCCTCGCTCTACACCATTTACGCGTTTGACTCATCAACGCCCTCTCTCATTCGACTCCGAGCTCTCCGATCCGTCATCAGCAGGATCAACCTTCCCCGCCTTGCGAGCTGATCGCCCAGCTCTACTCGTCAGTTCCACGTCATGGACGCCCGATGAGGACTTTGGTCTCTTGCTTGATGCTTTGACTGCCTATGAGAAACGAGCGCGATCAGCCAATGAAGGGAGAAATGGGAGCGACAGACATGAACTACCTAAGCTGCTGGCTATAGTAACCGGCAAAGGTCCTCAGAAGGCGTTTTACATGAACGAGGTTATGCGTCGGGAGGAAGAGGAAGGCTGGCGTTGGGTTAGGTGTAGAAGCTTGTGGCTCGAGGCTGAGGATTACCCTATCTTGCTTGGTATGTTCTGCTTTTGGACTTGCAAATTCCAGATGCTGACACCTTGTTGCTAGGTTCCGCGGACCTGGGAGTATGCTTACATTCAAGCTCCTCTAATTTAGATCTTCCGATGAAAGTAGTCGACATGTTTGGATGTGGACTGCCTGTCTGTGCGCTTGACTTCCCATGGTAAGAGCCGCCGTTTCACCTTTGGCAGAGAGACGTTCGTTGACTTGTCAACTCACTGATCGCAGTCTCTCTGAACTCGTCAAAGACAGGCAAAACGGCCGCGCGTTCAAAACAGCAGACGGGCTCGCTTCTCAACTCGTAGACATCCTGAGCGGATTCCCAGATGCACCTGGGCTTGCGAAGCTTCGTGAGTCATTTGCTCAAAGTATGTCGAGTAGTACAACCGCGCAGCGTCGACAGCGACAACGTGTGGTGCACGGGAGAGAAACTGATGTTGACGAAGGGGAAGGGTGGTGTTCGTGGGATGAGAACTGGGATAGAGTATTGAAACATCTTTTGTTGAGGGATGTCGAGCGTGAAGAGACGACTAGAATGTAAAGTCCCAGTGTTTAGTTTACTGCTATCGTGCTTTGTATTTACATAGTAGGGAGACATCCTCTATACTATACAAGAATTGCATCACTCAACAACGACGTACATCGAAAGTACTGTTACAACAAATGATTCGTGGGCACATTCATGATCCATGATTTATGCAGCAGGAGCTGCGAATATGGTGTGTTCAACGACGACGAGTCGCCCCCATTTGCACTCCTTGTCGAGTAATTCCTTATATACCCGAAACTGGCCAGGATCAATCTGTAGAGTCTACAGCGAGCGATAAACTGTCAGTAACGGTCTTGCTGATAAACAAGAACATGAAATAGCGAATAACTTACTGCTTCCCAAATACCATCCCTCTCTTCCACATCTTCCACGACCTCCGCGCCTTCCCTGATTTTCCCTTCAATCTTCTCAAGAACGTCTTTCCCACTTTCCCCGTCTCCACCACCGCCATCTTTACCGCCTCTAGCAGGAATAACCACCCTAACCCTCATCCTAGCTCTCTGAACCGGTAACTTAGCATTCTCACTTGTCTGTAACATCTTAATCGCAACCAAAGCCTGACTCTTCGCGTTCTTAGAAGGATCAACGCTAAATCCTACTTCTGATAAAGCCTTTTCGATTATAGCGAGGGAATAGGGACGTTGAGTCGATGGATCGACTACGGATGTTGATACGCGGTGAGCGATATCTTTGCGGAGGTTGGTTAGTTCGTGTGTACGTTCTTTCTCGCCGACTTGGAATTCGCCGTCTTTGAGGATCTGGATAGTTTTTTTGAGTGGGTGTGTTGAGTTTGGAAATGAAGAGATGGATGAGGAAGACATAACATACCTCTTTGATAATATCGTCTTTAGACTTGTTCCCGAAAGCTTTTTTGAGATCGCCTGCTTTTGCTTGTTCACCTTTGGATACGTTTACGAAGACGGCGCTGATTTGGAGTACGTCGTCCAGATTCGTTTCTCTGAATGCATCATCATCAGAGTCTCGGTTTCATAGTACGTGGACTGGAAGAACGTACACGCCGTTCCTCCATTCTAACACCTTATTCTTGTAGCATGCTACCTGTCTACCATGATGAGCATGAAATCTTACTACGGAGGGAAGAACGACATGGATTGTATGCGTAACTGACTCACTTCAAAACGTTTACCACCTTTCTTGAGGCGGACGACAGACACGTTGGTCAGTCTATAATCGTCACGGGTCAACCAAACATACGACTAAATCTCGAAGAATAATCGCACTTGATTTGGTTTGAAGGGAGGTTAATAGGCATGGCGGGTATAGTAAGCAAGTTGTTGCCGCGAAAGTAGCGAAATGAAGCGATATTGTTTATAATTCACGTGATGGCTATGCATCGCAGGTGTATGCGTCCACTCCGCTTCAGTCTTGACCAACCTCATCCATTATCTTTCTTCATCATCTTGGCTTTCGTCCTCTTCGTGTTGAACACCCGAGATGAAGGGATTCACTAAGGCTATCAAGCGGTATGTCTCTCGCAAATTCCATGAAGATAAGAGTGTAGCTGATTTGACGGTCTATGATGTAGGACGCCGCACTTGGTGACCTCCAAGGTCGGAATGTCCAAGAGTAAGTATAGTCATTATCGTCATATAGATTACTTTTTACTCGATTTCCCGATAATGGTCCGTAGAGTCATCCGACCCAGAGTTCGATGATTACCAACGCAAATTTACGTCTATGGAGGATACTGTCGAGAAACTGCTGAAAGACTGTAAGAAGTTTACCGAGGCCGTCATTAGTACGTATTTTTTCTGCCTTCAGCCCCTTTCTTTATTGCTAACTCCATGTCGCTAAAAGATCTCTTTACTGCTGGTCAAGGCTTCGCACAACACTATAGCGAAATATTCCACCCCATGGTCGGAGAATTCGACCTCATCGGCAAGCACCCGGAGTCACAGGACACGATCCGCAACGTCGATGCTTATCAACAACATTTCGAAGAGCTTAGACTCAGCATTTCACCCGAGCTCGAGCTTATCGAGTCTCGTATCGTTGTGCCTGTGAAGGAATTACAAGGAATCATGAGGGGTATTCGGAAGAATATTACGAAGCGCGATCATAAGGTAGAGTACTTCGCTCATCAATATCCGTCTCGTTAATTAATTAACGCATCCTCGGTCAGCTTCTTGATTATGACAGATTCAACAATTCGTTGACAAAGCTGCGCGATAAAAAGGAGAAAACGCTCAATGATGAGAAAAATTTATTCAAGGTCGGTGGGAAATTATCAAATTTCGGCGCGCTCGCATCATTAATGATGCTGATACTTGACATTTATTGTCCTAGCTTGAGCAAGATTTCGAAATCGCTACAAACGAATACGAAGTGATGAATAATGCGTTGAAGGACGAGCTTCCGCGCTTCTTCGTGCTCTGCACGCAATTCATTGATCCTCTGTATAACTCCTTCTATTACATGCAGTTCGTATCGCTTCCCCACCCTCAATCTTATCACATCTAATCCTTCACAACCGAAACAGACTGAACATCTACTACATGCTCATGGAGAAGCTCTACGCCTTCGCACAGGGTAAATACGACGTCCAAGTCCCCATCGGACAAATCGCGCAGGACTACGAGAACAATCGTACAGATGCATGGCAACGTATAGAAGAAATGCATATAACGAAGCGCATCGTCTCTACTGCGAAGATGATGCAAACTTCTCGGCAAAACTCCACCATGTCTGGAAGTAGCGGGTTTGGCGCTTCGTCCTTAGCGAGATCAAATACGGCGATGTCGGGCTCTACGACGAGTTCTTTTGCGAGATCTCCTTCGTATGGAGGGTTTGCGAAGAAGCCTCCACCTCCACCTCCTTCATTCGGAGGTAACGGCGCTGCTCCGCCTCCATATACTCCGTCGAACAACGGTGCTGCAGCCGCCTCTGCTGCTGCGAAGAAAGCTCCACCGCCGCCGCCACCACTGAAACCGAAACCTCGCGTTGCAGAACCTCCTGTGCAGTATGTTGTTGCGTTGTATGATTTCGAGCCTCAGGTCTGTCTTGCCTCTGTCCACCGTTTTTTTAAGAAGTGTTGTTTGATATTTTGGACCTTCCTTTACAGGCGGAGGGTGATTTGGAATTCAGGACAGGAGATCGTATCGAAGTTGTGAAACGTACTGAAAGTACAGAAGATTGGTGGACGGGTCGACTGAATGGGCGAGAAGGTGTCTTCCCAGGTTTGTTTACCTTTCATACCTCCTTTCAGTTGCAGTTTACTTAACGTCGCTAATCGTTCGATATTTAGGGAACTACGTACAAGAAACATAACATCACTTCGTCTCCCATCCTCGTTCTTCTCCTCCTCGTTCCTGAAACTTATACATCGCTTCGTTCCCAGAGGCTGGTACACCACTTTCCCCTATAGCCAGGTGTTCTCCCTTATATCTCCTTTTCACTTTCAACCTCCCCAAACTCTAAGTATTATTCACCACATACCTCATTTTCGTATTTCGCGTTCACCTTTTTTCTTCCGGTCTCCGGAGAACAAGAGGAAGAGGTACGCGTTATTGTATTTAACTAAAGCTATTTTCGTTCATTGGTCAAAAAAGAGGAACAATTTGAGGGAAGGAATGGAAAGAGAGAATAATACGTGAACACTATTTTTAAACTTTACTTCGAGGAAGTACCTGGTTTTGCAACAGTCGCGAACTTTCTTTAGTGAGACACTCGTATGAAATGAATATATGATGTATTACACTAAAAACAGATTTACATTAACAATCTACAAACGAAGGGGTCAAGTACACTACAGGACAATGAAACTGGGGAGATTTGATCGAGGATAGGTGAATGGTGAAGAGTTGGGTATAGACAAGTCAAAGTCAATGTTCTACCTGTAATAATACGAATGAATAAGTACGATCCCCAGAAAAGTCGCTTTTAGTAAACCGGAGAGAAAGAGGCGGTAAAGAGAGAGAAGAAATACCCATCTGATTGCAATGTGATGAAGAAACGGAGACAAAGATTGGCAGGATAGAGGACAGAGTGTACTTCTGCAAGAAGGGGAAAGCCATAGTAATAGTACCAAAGTGATGTATGCCACATCTAAACTTGTTCCTGTTCTTGCATCTAGGAGCAAGAAAAGATGAATTGAATAAGTGGAGGATAAACACAATTGACGTATCCATTGACGGGTTTTGAGAGAAAAGAAACTGAAGGGCCCGAGAGCGAAAGCAATGTTCAAAGCAGAACGAGAGCAAAGGCGAAGACGGGAAGGGGAAGGGGAAGAGAAGAAATCAAGGCTTGAAGAAGTCAAGGTGTCCGTTCAACTTAGCGCAGACAGAGTACCCTGAAAAACAGACTCTCAAGAGTCAAACACGCATCACTTCCTCACGCCCCTCCTCCTTTCCACCCTCCTCTTCTTCTCAAACTCCTCCCTGCTCCTCCTATATCCTTCTCTGTTAACATGATGTATATAATACATCCCGCTCCCACTACTCCAACTAACAGTACCAGAATGGTATGGATGTGCAGTGACGTGGAAAATCGCTGAGATATCATCGAAATTGCGTT
The DNA here is from genome assembly GCA_032164295.1 of Inonotus obliquus. Taxonomy (NCBI): domain Eukaryota; kingdom Fungi; phylum Basidiomycota; class Agaricomycetes; order Hymenochaetales; family Hymenochaetaceae; genus Inonotus; species Inonotus obliquus. The sequence goes on along the minus strand of JAJHTX010000001.1, from coordinate 3,382,675 downwards.
CGGTAAGCATTTGTGTAGTAGGTGGTGCGAAGGGTTTGAGGGAGACTACGTATGCTCCTTCTTTGAGATCTAGGAACTTGGGACGAAGGGCGGCGTTTACTGAATTGGACGGAGGATCAAATGAGTTAGAGGAAGATACTGAACGAAGGGTGAGAGAAAGACTCACATTCTTCAGAGAAAACGTAATTATTGACAAGAACGACATCTGCCTGACTCATCAATTCATCAACCCGCGGACTCGCAGTCATATCTCCCTGAACAAGCTCAACCTCCCCGATACTAACACCCCACATCCGACACCTCGACTTACTCTGCTCAAGCTGGTCATCAGCAATTCGAGCCATATCTTCCCTCTCCTCAATTCCAAACGTTCTACATCCCGTTTGTAGAGCCGCTTGAAGGACAACGTTACCAACTCCAGAACCAAGATCCAGAAAGAGACTATCAGAGTTCAGTCTGGTCTTCTCGATGATGTCGTTAACGAACGCCGGGGTGAGTTCGCCATATACATTTGAAGAAAAGGCTTCGTATTTCCGGAGCTGGTTTATCCGAGGACCGACGCAGCGCTGATATGTTTCTTCAACGATACGGAACACTACGCCTCGCGGGATCCCATCCATGGTCCAAGTATGAGGGACTTGTCTGAGGAGATTGCCATCCTCACCATGCTCTTTAAGCTCGCGGATGCATTTGTTGATCTCCTCAAGAGTTGCCCTGTACGTTGGACCATCTTTATGGCGCCGTGCACTGGCGAGTGTCTTAATCAGCCCTTTGGGCGAAGGCGAACATCGAGGGGGCGAAGTCGGTGGAGGTGGGGTTTCATATTCGGAATCGGAGGCGGGAGTTGAAGCTAATGGAGTTCGTGGGGGATGAACGTATGCTCGGTGCCGCCTCGCTGTAGGGATCTCCGAAGCTACAAAAGACCTTTGATTGTCGTCAGCTTCATCGGAATCAACGATGTTTTGAAGAGCATCTTCCGGGAGCGGTCCAAATATGTCCTTGTGTTCGGGTGGTATAATATCTAAACAAACGTGAGCATCACCTATAAAACGAATCAGGAAAATGTAAGCCAACCTTTGATAAAGGCACGCAATGTGTCTTCAATGTCGTATGTGGGGTCATAATGGTCTCGGTCTTTCGGTCGAGCCAGCACGAAACTTCGAACGAAAAAAACTCATGAAAATCTGACTGTCTCACAGTCACAATGATACTCACGACTCTTTCGCGCCGCAATTTGGATACTCAAGCTCAACGGTTGGAAACTCAGAAAGGTCAAAGGTCTTATCATCAGGATCGTTCGGGTTCTTGAAAACTATAATTCACTGAAGATTAGTGAAAGAAAATGAATCAGTAGAGGGAAACATACGGGTAATATATCTTCCCATGCCCGCGAGCCTCCTCACGACTTGCTCGCTTGTACGTAGCTTTTCTCCAACACAACCATCGCCTTCCGTCCACGTCTGTCGTGGCTTGGGCGGCATATAGATAGTTTCGGATTCACAAGCCGAGTTGGAGGGTGGTGTACTGGTGTCGCGAACCATAACAGGTTCACGGGCTTTATACGTTCCCTTCTTAGGTGGCAGTGTCAAGTCAGTCAGAGCTCTCCTCTTGCGTCGCTTGGCTTTCTTGACGTAGCCATCTGCGGAGCGCGACACCGATTTCTTCGACCCAGATGACTTCCCAGAAGGCGCAGGTGAAGACGTACGCGACGTGTCAGCCGACAAACTTGGACTCGTTGTCAACTCGCTCGTCGACGCGTCTTTCAACTTCCTCACGCGCTTTGGTGGAGAAGGGATAAAAGTCGCGTCTCCAGCTTCATGTGTATCCCAAGACTCAACTATCGATGACGCGTCTTCGGCTGTTTTGACGCGTTTAACTGGCGAGGGCGACGCGTCGTTCGCGTCGTTCATCACGTTTTCCGACGGAACGGGAGCGGGCACGTCTCGTATCATGGATGATGATGATGGGTCGGAAGAAGACGCATTACTGAGCTTCCTTTTCTTCGTCAGGTGGGCGTCTGCGTCTGCCGGGGTGTTAGCCGAGGACAAAGACGTAAGGGACGAAGAAGCCGATGCTGTAGACACCGGTGCGGCGCGTTTCCCTGGGGTACTCGACCGCTCCTTCGGTGACAATGAGCGTACGAGTGCGATGGGCTTCTGGGGAAGTGGAAGGGCAGGTTTGCGAGGGATCTTTACTTTGACCGTAGTCACTCGTGGCGCGGCCGCGGTAAATTGTTTCCCTTTATGCATGCCCCCCCAATCAAAAAGGGACTTCTGGTATTCCGGAATCACCTCCACCTGCACCGGCTTGAGGAGGGACATTTTGAGGGAAGCAATGGAAGGGAGCGGGATGGAGGTGGTGAGAGAGAGAAAGAGATGGAGCCCCTTGCTGTGCGGACAAGGAAATTGAAAGAAAAAGGAAAGCCAAGTCAGTTAACTACGATAACGTGACTTTCAAAAGTCACATGCTTCGCTCATTGCTCCTTCAGCACGGCGGGCAAATCAGGATGGAGGTAAGGTCGGAATTTTAAATGTTTTTTTCGCCGTCATTTTAAACACGGCGGGCAAAATAGAATATCAGTGGGTGCGGTATTTAAAATTATTTTTTTGCCGAAAATTTAAATATCGGCAAACATATCGGCACCTGATTTATATTTATAATACCGGCGGGATTGATATACTTACCGATATTTAAAGTAGATGTTTAGAATATCTTCCAGGAAGATATGCATAAATACAGAAGGGAATTTAAAATATCAGCCCATCGATATCCTTATCGATATCTAAAATATGGGCACGTGGTTCATATATATAATATCGGCGAGGTCGATATGCTTACTGATATTTAAAATAATTGCGAGAAAAATTCTTTAAATTTAATGCCCGCTGATATCCTATTTTGCCCGCCGTGAAATGCGGGTAAGCATATCAGCACGTGATTGATATTTATAGTGTCGGTTGGTTTGATATGCTTACGGATATTTAAAATGACAGCGCGAAAGCCATTTTAAATTTCTTTCCGGCAGATATGCTAGTACAGAATATCTAACCGACTGATATTTAAAATATCAATCTGATCGATACCCTTATCAATATTTAAAATATCGACACGTGGTTTATATTTATAATATCTTATGGGTCGATATGCTTACCGGCATTTAAAATGACAGCAAAAAAAACATTTAAAATTCCAACCTTACCTCCATTCTGATTTGCCCGCCGTGCAGATGATCCATCACTGCATGAGCTTCTCTATCATCAATTTTGTGGCTCGTGCTTGTACAATGCCAGCGTAGATGTGGTACCTGGCACGGCCTATGTAATTTCCGTGACATTCCCACGGTCCCTTCCATGGCTAAGCGGCGATCGACACGGATTCACCTGTTCCACTTTTTGTTTTGAGATTCGAGGGCCCGTCCTCCCTTCCACAACTTTACAAAAAATCTGAGAAAATGTCCAAAAATTATTTTTCGACACTCTGAACAAGGTGGTAGGAAAAATTACAAAAAATGTCCAACAGATTCCAAGATACGGCGATTTTTGACACATATATAAATAACTATGACACTTCTTAAGAATTTTTTTTTAACAAAATCTTTATTTTTCGTTAAGATTTATATATCTGAAAGAAATATGACAAGAAAGCCTGGATTCATTGAGCCAGGAAGCATATATGCTGCTGTGTCTACTGTATATGCTAATCTCTCCACCAGTGTGTCGATTTTTTTTCGCATGTAGTTGACAGAACCACTCTAATACACACATACATCATGTCCAAGCAGTTTTAAAGGAGTTTTATAAGTGTTTTCAGAGGAAGATATGGTCGTGCAAAAAAGCCAAAAATAGATCATGTGAATATAAGTGAAAACAGTTATGTATATTATGCCTGAATATCACCTACAATCGATTTGGATTTGGTATATTTCACATCAGATAGTTATTCAAAGCCTTTTCATGTTGAAAGGAAGGGACAAATAACTCAAATTCTGTGGAACGACATATTCAAGGGATTTAGTGGGGGACCGGAAAGTGGGACATGAAGATCGACGCAAGCTACTATAAATGGAAAGTATTTAAAACTCCGCCCGGGAAAAAGTGGCACGGATTTTTTATAGGCCGTGCCAGGCACCAGTAGATGCGTTTTCCATAAATCGGAAATGAATTTGCTGATGACAAATTGTTTCCGTGTTTAGGTCAATTTTGTCATGATCGACGCAGTTATTCCTGGAGGATACGTGGTGCTAAATTTATTATTTCTGGTGTGACTTTACGGGTTCTACTGAACATATCTACTATCGCTCGCAGTGTCGCAGCAAATGCTTAAGCAACAGAACGCTTCATTTAATCTTCTTTTTCAACTTTCATGTGCTGCGGAAGACAATTAGCTAGATAGTAGTAGACGCGACAAACCCCCGAAATCTCACCTTGCCAGAATTGAGTCCGTCCAATCCAGCGGCCACACGCGGCCCGGCAACAAGTGCACTCCAGTCGAGCACTTCGTGCTTTTGTGCTCCTTGCAACCCGTGAGCTGAATGAATCGCACGTGCGGTGAGCATGTTCCGATGTGCAAGATCGAGCGTGGGCATCGGCGAGTTGGAGTCTCCAGCTAGCTTTAGGACATGTCTTGCATCTTTTAAGCCTCCTTCAATCGTAAAGCCCGCCCTACCGTCGAATAGGTCGTTCGTCATTTTGTTCGCGTAGTTCAGCATGATCGGAGCCGGGAAGAGAGTTTGGATCAGTTCGTGGACTGCCGGTGCACCTACGCCCGTCTTCTCTCCTAGAGTAAGAACTTCTGCCATAATCTCCATAGTTCCCAGAATAGTCGCGTTCCCGATAAGCTTCATCGTAGGTGCTAGAGACAGCATATGCAAACTAGCTCCGATGGATTACAGATATGTACATGCCTTTCTCGATGTTTCCGCCAAGATCTATGATCTTCCGTCCAATGCCTGGGACTAGCACATAGGCAGCTTCTTTCTTCGAGCGGTAGTCTCCGGACATGACCAGGACAAGCTGGGCCTTGTCGGCGGCGGCGGGTGGTCCGAAGACTGGACAAGTTATAAGATGGCAATGGGGAAAACCGGATATCATCTCATCAAGTTCCCCTAGTAGCATGCTTTAGGATCATCTAGTAGATACATGCATGTCATCAAATGAGGTACCTGCCACCGCAGGATAACAAGTGCTCGTCTCGACGAATATTTTGGGTTTGGTGGGCGACTCTTCCTGAATACAATCAGTAAAGTTACCAGTCAGCTCAGAATGACGCAGGCATACCGACAAAGCTTGCTCGAACTGCGCATATACGGACTTGACAATGTCATCAGCAGGGAGACTAGCAATGATCATATCGCATTCTCGCGCAAGCTGCTTCGCGCTGTCAGCAATGCGGATTTTATTTGGTCCAAGTTCTGCGTGGAGCTTCTCTGCTTTTGCTCGCGTTCTGTTGTAGACAAGAAGCGGGGGTGTACCATCAGGATGAGAGTGACGGTCGTTTGCTAAATTCCTGGCCATGAAGTAACCCATAGAACCGAGACCACAGAAACCGATTTGAAAAGGGCCATGACCTGGTGGCGGGGTGCCTGGGCGGGAATAAGGGATTTCTGCGTGTGTTGCGGCTAGATGATGGAGGCTTGAGCTGGACATGATAGTCGGTAAGAGAAGAGACGAGGTCGTGACGAGAGCTTTACCGTTTACGCGTCACGCGTAGATCATCATTCAGAATCAGCAGGGTCACTCATCTTCAACTGTCCTTCACAATAATCCGCGATGGCCGACAATTCAAACATCGTTTCCATACTATCGCTCTACCCGCCAAATCCACTTGTGCAAATAGACTACACGCCCTTCAAGGACCAGCAAACTCCCATTGTAATCGACAATGGTTCATCAAACTTACGCTACGGTTTCGCGCTTGACCCAGAAACAGGTCGGACGAGTCGATACGCTTTCGCGGGTCCAAACATTATTTCCCGGTTCAAGGACAGGAGATCTAATAACCCTGTCATGCTTTTCGGTAATAGTGTTGAATTCGACAGCGGTGCGAGAGCTCAAGCTCGTACACCTTGGGAAGGAGATGTGTTGCTCAATTTTGACGCGATGGTGAGTCGACTGTTGGTTACCTCGAGGATAAAGGCTCAGATTGTTGAAATGAGAGATAGGAAAACGCACTGGACCATGCGTTTATTCATCTCAACATCCATGGATCCGAGTCTGTTAATCATCCAGTTATTATGTCTGAACGCCTGTGCTCACCCCTGCATTCACGGAATTGTATGTACACTTGTACATATTGAAGATCAACTCGTAGACCTTACCCCGTTATAGATACCTCCGAGCTGATGTTCGAGCAGTACGGCGTCCCTCGGCTTTTATTCTGTATTGATTCTATTATGTCATTCTACCACAACAATCGACCTGCCCCAAGCTCGCCTTTCACATCTGACGGTCTTGTGATATCTTTCAACACGGCATCTACATCAGTCATACCTGTCCTCTCTGGACGAGGTATCTTGAATCACTGCAAGAGGTATGCACGTTCGAGTTCATCCACAAATCGCGTTTATGATTTCTCGTGTAGGATACCCTGGGGTGCATCCCAAGCAGCAGAGTACCTTCAAAAACTAATACAGATTAAGTATCCATCATTCCCGGCTCGCATTACCTCTCCCCAAGTAACAGTAAGCATCGATATCCGTAATTATGCTGTGTCATAAATCTAATCCTGGACCCTTAGGAGGTATTCCGAAGAGTTTGCGAGTTCTCACCGGACTACACTGCTTTACTACGTCGTTTGACGGATCCTGCTCAAATTCGTGCACATGAGAAAATTATTCAATTTCCTTACTCAGCGAATGTCGAAAATGAGAAAACGGAGGAAGAGCTCGCTCGTTTATCGGAGAAGAGACGACAGCAAGGCAGGAAGCTTCAGGAGATTGCAGCTGCTAAGAGAGCTGAGAAGGCAAGCACTTTCATTCCAGAGCCATTCTTTTCTGACTACAATAAACTTTATCCGTCCAGCTGGCAGAATTGGAGAAGAAGCTGCAATTCTACAAGGAAAGGATGGAATCACAGTCAGACGCGTCTCCTGAATCTCTTACCAAAGTCGCGACATCTCTGGGCTTTGACGACGCAGATGAGCTTCGGCAATATATGAAGAAGCTCGAGAAAGATATTAACGAGCGGCGAAGAAAGAATGCTACAGATGGAGATGAACTAGAAAAGGAAGAACCTTCGTTCCCTCTTGTGGACATCCCAGATGAAGAGGTAATGACCTTTGCATTTCCATCAGAGGGATTTCTAACAGCGGCTCTTCAGCTGGACGAAGAAGGCCTCAAAGAGAAACGCAAACAAAAAATGATGAAAGCAGGCTGGGAAGCACGCGAACGCGTACGTAAGGAGAAAGAACGTGAGAGGGAGGAAAAAGAAGCGGAAGAACAACGCGAAGCTGAAGAACGTGAAAATGATCTGGAAGGGTGGGCAGAGCGTTTGAGACGTGAGCATGAGGCGACAATGACGAGGATTAAGGATCGAATGCGTAGGAAAGCAGCGTTGTCAGATAGAAAGAGTGCTGTTGCGCAGGCGAGGATGAAGAATATTGCGAGTCTCGCAGCGGATGATCGTGTACCAAAGAAGAGGAGGAAGGCGAACGGAGGTGAGTTTTCATCACTAATGGTGATATCTCTTTATCTTTCATCTTTAACTTGCTATCTTAGAGGATATGTTTGGTGCGGACGACGCGGATTGGGCAATTTACCGCAAGATCGTAAGCCCTCAAATATCTCGTGCGTTGACCCAATAACTCACTAACAAACTATAGAACACCGCAGCAGTATCTTCAGACGAAGAAGAAGACCTAGCACGTCTCGAAGCAGTCGAATCCAAACTCCTCGCGTACGATCCAACTTTCATCCCCGAACATACATACGCTGCACGTAATCAACAACGTTCAGCCCTCATGGAAGCTTTTAAACCACGATATCCCGAAGGTGATCCAGCAGGTGCTGCGAGAGTACATTTGAGTACAGAGCGATGGAGGACTTGTGAGACGTGGTTTGCACCGGGTATGGCGGGTGTAGATGCTGCTGGATTAGGAGAGGTGATTCAGAATGTGTTGGCTAGGTTTGGGGAGAGTGAGAAGGGGAGACTTGTTAATGTATGTCCTTACTTCACATTCTCTTCTGTATACCGCATCATTTAACCCATTATTATTGCCGTCTCTCCCTTAGAACGTCCTGGTCACTGGTTCACCCTCCAAACTCCCCTCCCTCGTCCCCCGTCTTCACGCAACCCTCCGTCCTATCCTCCCCCCAGAGATGCCTCTAAACATCTACAGAGCCGATAATCCCTCAGACGACGCGTGGCGAGGAATGGCAGATTGTGCTATGAGATCGGAGCATTGGAAGTATGCTGTTACGAAAGAGGAGTATCATGAATGGGGAGGAGAGAGAATTAGGAGGTGGTGGGGAGGGAATTGGAATTCGAGTTTTGTTGATGAGGGTTTACAACAATCTTGAAGTTACACAATTACTAGTAAGTAGGTGTGGAAGGTGTGTGCATGGGTGTTTGCTGTCATTTCGGTTTCAGTATAGTGTTTGGCTTGCTTAAATTTGTTGTTGCTGTGAATTCTATACTCGTATAAACATCTGTGGCGCGTTCCGATACTAACGATATGCACTCGACTATTCTTGGATCTCCAATAAATCAATGCGATCTGAAGTAGGTTTATAGGTCGAGGACAGGAAAGGACAGGGAAAGGGATAAAGGAAGGCAGAGGAGATGACAAGATGAGTATAAGTATGTACGCAGTGATGTTATGTATGGATGTATGTATCTGCATCTGGAAGTATGAGTGTGGCCAACGAATGGCGAGGACACGTAGTACATGTACATGCAAATGTAGATGTATTATCATGTACAGCACCCGCCTTGCTGATTCCCTGTCTGATCTACTCTTACAGAACCTTCCGCTTGCCCGCTCGTTTCTTCATTTGCCTGTGAGTCAATTAGACGAGTCTTAATCGATCTACAATCGCAAGCAAGTCAGTATCAGTTCAACACAGCAAACTCAACAAAACCAGGGGCAAACGAACAAAGAACAAAGGATGGAGGAAGTGAGGAGGAAGAAGGAAGAAGGACGAACCTAGCCAAACTGAAGAAAGCGGTTTCAACTTCTTTATTCTCCTTCGCTGATGTTTCAATGAACTCAATTCCCAATTCCTTAGCTTTCTGTGAGCCAACTTCGGTGGAAACGACACGTTTTTCCTCCCAGTCGCTTTTATTCCCTACGAGGATCTTGTCGACACCTTCTGAAGCGTGTTGTTCGACGTTGGAGAACCAGGTGTCGATGTCTAAATTTGGGTGATTGTGTGAGATGGAAGTAGGAGGCCGCCGTGAATTGGGAGCGGAGGTAAAGTTAAAAGCGTATTGGTATGGCGCGGAATAGAAGCAAGGTGATATGAAATGAGATGAGATGACCGATGAGGAAGGAATTGGACTGACTGTCAAATGATTTCTGGTCAGTTACGTCGTACACGAGTAGGATACCCATGGCGCCACGGTAATATGCGGTCGTTATAGTCCTGAATCGTTCCTGTCCAGCAGTATCCCACTATAAGCACAGCCCCGTGCGCAGTATCATAATCAATGATAGTAGTAACGATCAAGCAATCAACCAGCAAGTCAGCCCACTATTTTCTCACATACACGGAGAAAGAGAAAGTAAGAATGGGAACTTACGATTTGAAGTTTAATTCGTTTCCCGTCAAGCTCGATGGTACGAATCTTGAAATCAATACCGATCGTAGTGATGAACGAGGGTGTCCAAGTATCATCGCAGAATCGAGTGAGGAGACATGATTTGCCGACACCTGAGTATCGTACCACGATGTATTTTTTCCCAGTTATATTAGTTTCATCGACAAAATAATTCTTTAGAAATGTTTATAAGATGGCGAAGTGATGTACGCCACCTGAATCGCCGATGAGCAAGAGCTATAAAACGAAGAAACCATCATAAGGACATAAGAATGTTAGAAATTGGTCCAGGAACGCGAGATTCATGATTTGCTAGACTTGCCTTGATGAGGAAGTCATAATGTGGGGGCGGCATTTCGAGTTATACGAGCGGGTCTGGCGAAGAAAAAGAAGACGGAGATCGTGTTGGTCCTGAAGAGTCGTTGAAGGTGTCGTGAGCGTTCGCGACGAGGAAGGGATTGGACGTGAATGAGGGACAGTGAGGACACGTGCTTCAGCCACTATTACATTATTCATTTATATTCGTGGGAAACATTTGTCACTATACATTTCAATCAATTGATTAGCATCCTCATTCAACCTTATTCTGTCCCCTGCAAGCGATATAAACACCTGTTCATATTCAGTTGGACTCCGAGTCTTGCTCTGATGCGGGAGATCTCCATTGCATGGGCAAACAATTACAATTGTACATGCAGCACGAGTTCTCCGTACCCGCTCTCCGGATGCAATTCCAATGATTTATGGAGTCCGTCTGGGCAATTGCAAGATGGCAATCTATTCCGAAAGCCGACCCACGGGAGAAGTCGATACTCCCGTCTGAAGAAACAGGACAACCGTCTTCATAGTACCTGCTTGCCTTAACTTCACGCTAGGATTCACAACCTCGTGTTGGATCCTTGTGCTCCCTCAGCGAGCTTGTTTTTTATTGGATAGAGGGCAGAAGGAATGAACTTACGTTGACGTCTGGGATGAAGGGAAGGACAAACAAAGACCCACTTCGCCGTCGGTCAAACCACTTGACGATTGCCTCATCGATATACGAAGCAAGTGAGTGAGTTCGGTGTCCGCGGGACGGGCGCTTATCGTCTGAATATAGTTCCGAGAGCCTCTTTAAATCCTGAGTCCCCCAGAAGCGCACGATAGGCGCCCATCTATTGCGTTGCATTTCCCGTGCTCAGCCTCGTTGCGGGATTCTGGACGTTCTCATCAGCAGCTGACATCCTCGTCGAAGTAGCGAGGACGGGAGATAAAAGAGGCCCAACTCCACCCGAACGGCATCAGAACACTAGACTTGTATTCTCATCATGAATCGTACACCGAATGCACTAGCGGCTGCGACACCCCTCAAGGATACTTCTCCCGCCTATCCCCACGTTCAACCACTCAAAGCGTCGCTATTCTTTGATAGCGCTAAAGGCCTGGGTGATTGGAGAATCTTCATGTCGACTACAGCTGTCAAGGACATGAGAACGTATCTTCGGGACAAGAAAATATTCAAAATAATACTGAAGAAATTACGGTTCGTTATCGCTGACCGTTACTGACGCCGATCGTTACTCAAATCTTTACCAGGGAGCTCTCGACGGGCTTCTTCTCCGACGATAACCAGAAGAGGTTGCAAGGACCAAGCAATGGCATCCCGATATTTGAAGCCAAATTGACGAATGATTTGCGCCTCATTGTATGTTCTGAGAACTCATTCAATGGGACGGACACGACTCATTGGCGGTCACTTTATTCACAGTATCAGATAGATATGACGACTGATTTTGAAAGAAACGTATGATCTCTTCTTCTTTCTGCCTCACTTGATCACTGACGGCATCCAAGTGTGAAACACAAGGTATACAACCCAGACGTTGTAATGAAAGTGCAGAAGTAACTTCAACCAGGTATCCGCGTGTACGGGATTTTCACGCACGCGCAGATGGACAATCGTATGTGGGCTTCTCTAAGCGCGCAATTGAATGTAAGGGGGTCAGAGTATCGCAGAAGGTCGGTCTTCGTTGATGCCGGCACGAACAACTCCTAATTGTCAGTGTAGGATCCAATTCCGACCCAGGCCACGGACCAGCGGAGACAACGTCTTTTTGCCTCAGTCATGGCCAGATTCTTCCATCGCGGAAGTTGACGCTGAGGGTGCGAACTCGATCTCCGAAGTCAACGAAGCTGACCGGGCGTTGGTAAGTGAACGATATTCTTGACACACTATTTGCTAAACATCCTTGAACAGTTACATCAGTGGCTCGTGTAAGTGTACTATTTGTCCTAGCATCGTTGCTATGACCCACTCTTCTCGGATAGCCTGGAAAAATACTCGGCACTTTCAACGGTTTGTCTGCGAGCGGTTTGTCAAATGTCTCCCTCTAGTTCTGACGATCTATATGTAGGCATTGGTAAACTGTGAGTCTGGTCGTCGCTTACGCCTATTCTCCTCACATCGTGGTCAGGGATTCTGTCCGACAAGGATTCAGCACCGCTGTTCTCGGTTTCGTGAGTATAGCTTCCAAGTACCTTGAATATAGCTGACAGCTCTAGGCCACATGAGCGGGACATTATTGAGCATGTTTCGTCATGTTATGTACTCGGACGGAGTGGCACAGGGTACAATCCAATATAACTTCCGCTCTTGGAGACTCTCTGCTCATATTGCCCTATTTCCCTGTAGGAAAACGACTACCATGACGTTCAAGATGTTCGGAATCGAACGAACGGTACAGATGGGCGCAACCGAACTGGAATCTAAACCTCGCCAGCTTTTCGTGACCCAGTCTCGAGTACTCGCAGGCAGAGTCAAAGAATATTATCTCAAGTTCTCTGAGTTTCTTTCGTCAACGACGGGAATTGTACAAGGTTCTATAGCCGGGCACGAGCATGCTGATGACGAAGGGATGGACGATCCGGAAGATGACGAAGATTTTCGAGATGAATTACCCAAGCGATTCAGTGAACTTCAGGATCACCACTTCCCACTTTTTCTGACATTCGACAAGGTGCTGTCACGAACAAGGCGCATCACCAACGGTTAGTAACTGATATCGATTGAAATAGCTTTGCAGACTCTTGGAGACCGACTTGGGAATTGCACTCGCTAGACCGGTGTCCACAAAGGAACAGAAACGGGCTCAGAGGCGGTATCGCATTCGCAATACAGATGCAAACGTAGATTTAGATGATGCGTTGGATGGGGACTTTGACGGTCCCATAGCTGCGGATCCAGCAGGACCTAGTGAAGAATCAATACGTAACAGCCTCGTCGACTTTGAATCCTTTTTAAACAACTATTGGCCGCATTTCCCCGAACACTTGACATTCCGCTTAGGTACGCTCATTGACCCACTAAGATGGCTGGCAAACATACCAAATGTCCGTCTCATAGATCCTGCCCTAGTTTTCAGCGAGATTCTTGGTACGTCTGGATCCTTGCGGGTGAATCACACTTTTGACTTCGTGTTTCAGGCGTAATAAAAGGCTCAGAGGAAGCATTACAATCGGGAAGCACGTATCTGAGCCAAGAGGTATATTTCGGTCTGAGCGAGCGGACACGATCTACGTTCGCTGGCCACCGAGAAAAGATATACCTTCTGTTTGAAAAGTACACGGCACTCAAGCGGGAGTATGGCCACTTCGACCTCGCAGACAGGTGCGTAATATTACATCTCGTTAGTTTGGGGTTTACACGTCAAGCAATTCAGAGCGCACTCAATTTTTCAAAAATTGAAGGATGGTTACCAGTTCTCTGTCGACTACCTGTCCGTCCATCTTCTTACTTCTTCATTTCGTTTATTGGAGACTGCTTTCAGATACGTTGACGAGGTGCAGGATAACCTCATCCTAGATGCACTTGGTAAGGGACTCGAGTTATGCAGCTGTATTTTACTAATATGTGCACCAGTGTTGCGGCTCCTTTGCTGCAATCCACATGGACTGTTTTGGGCTGGTGATACAGCGCAGACGATAGCTGTCGGAAGCTCTTTCAGGTTTGATGACTTGAAAGCCTCGCTGTATAACTTCGAGGTCAGTCCCTCGGTTGGTCGTGCCGTTAGAGTTACGCACTGACACACTGACCAGAAAGCATTGTATCCGTTTGCGTCCGAGAACCTCGTACATCCCGTCTTCTTCCAGTTGACGACGAATTATCGATCTCATGGTGGCATCGTTAATTGCGCTGGGCTAATAGTCGAGCTCATCATGCATTTCTGGCCGTACTCGATCGACACACTCCAAAAGGAGAAAGGAATTGTGGATGGTGCGAAGCCCATATTTTTCACCGGCTTGAGTGATGAAACAGCACGATACGAACAATTCCTTCTGGGAGAAACGTAAGCTACCTCTGTCTACTGAAGCAAGCAAGTTCAATTAGACATTTGCTTCAGCGGAAGTTCCGTTGAGTTTGGCGCAGAACAGTGTGAGTCGCACTTCGGAGGATAAACTTAGTTCCTCTGAATCATTCCATTTCTAGGTATTCTTGTTCGTAATGACCGAGCCAGAGAAAGGCTGCGCAAGGAGGTGGGAGAAATCGGTGTGATCCTGTGAGTGTGGTGGCGTTTTATTGCTGTTCATTCGAGTCTGACAAGGTTTAGCACACTGTACGAGAGCAAGGGCTTGGAATTCGATGACGTACGCTTGCCGTTTAACAATGTCTCGCTCCGTCTGAGCCGCTATTTCAGGTCCTTCTATATGACTTTTTCGAGGATTCATCATGCAATTTGTCACAATGGAGAGTTGTTTTGAATTTCTTGCATGATCCAGAAGGTGTAAGCTCCGCACCACGTTTTGATGAGCTTCATCATGCTGGTTTATGCACGGAGGTGATTAATTGTATCGGAAACAGCTCAGTCCAGCTGATGTCAATTCATTCTTCAGCTCAAATGCTTATACGTTGCAATAACGAGGGCCCGGAAGAACTTATGGATCATGGATCGTTCCGATAAAGGGGAACCGATGAAGGTGAGATAATACCTTTGTTCTTCCCTGTAAAATGTGCTTCATGGGTCATAAGGTTCTGCTCCTCCGGAATGGGAAAATCGAGGTTCGCAATGCGGACGATACCCCTAGTCTTGCTAGTAAGAGACTAGAACTGCAGAATCGAGAGTTTTGTAATGACTAATGCCTACAGAGTCTTCGACCTTGAAAGAATGGGAAAGGACCGGAATGCTACTCTTCAACAATAAGAGATACATGCAGGCTATGCACTGTTTTGACCGCGCCGGTCTTTCACTCAAACGCGATATTGCCGAAGCTTATCATTTGCGGCACAAGGCCAGGAATGCCCCGCGGAGCGAGGGGGAGCAAGCGCGGATGAAATCGTACAAGGAAGCGGGATCAGCATTTTTCGATTGCGCGGGCAAGGCTTCTAACTTCCGCAAGAGTTGCGTGTACTATCATATCTCGGCAGAATGCTTTCGGGAGGCTCGCGACAATGCCCAAGCCGCCTTGGCATATGAGAATGCTGAAGAATACACAGATGCAGCGCGGTGTTATGCGAAGGCCGTATTGTTCAAAGACGCCTTGAGAATTGTCAGGACGACGAAATCGGTCGATCGCGGTACAGAAGCAAGAATTATGAGCATGGCACGTCTTCATTATGTCCACGTCGAGGAACTAGAGTGAGTCTTTCTATCGGCTTTAGTGAATGTGTCGTTGACGATGGTCTACAGGGAAGCAATGAAACTAAAGTTGTTCGACTGTCGGGAGCAACTATTTGTTTATATGGAAGAGTACGGCTTTGAAGCCATCAGAGCTGCAGAGTTGGCTAAGGATGGCAAGATTCAAGAAGCTGCGGAGATTTATTTCCGGGAAAGTCGTGAGGAACAGGCCATTAGTCTTCTCCTAAACGACGTTCAAAATCCGAAGTCCCTGATACGTGCTGCGGATTATCTGCTGGCTTGCTTGTGGCAGCAGTATTCGCTCGGTCTCACACCTAAGCAGCGCAAGACGAAAATTAACGATCCGTTTCATTACGTCGAGCAGCTGGATCGTGCGGCACTTCCAGAAGAGATCGCTGAAGAAGTGAGTCTTCATTGAGGCAAGGTATTTTGAGTTACTCATTCGCTTTAATAGCTGTCCATGTTTGTTGCGATGAGAAGGGATGACAGGGACACCTTGGTCGACGCTTACAAGAAGTTTCTTAACGCGAAAAGGAAGAACCCGCAAGCGGCAATCCTCATTCTTGATTACTTGATTACGCCAGACCGCAGGATTGGGAACATAGAAGAGGCATCCCAGTATCTGGAAGCATGCGTTGTTTACGTCGATATTATCCGGGATATCTGGACTCGTTCTATTCCAGCGACAAACCCCAGGACACAGAAGCTTTTTGGCTTTCGAGTAGACGTTGACGACAACGACAAGTTTACGTTGATAGATCACGGTACCTTGGCGACCTATTTAACAGAAAGTAGGGGTTGCTCTATATCGCAGCAAGTCGTCAATCACGACGAACTCCAGGTGATCATCAAATCGTTTATCAAGTCAAGGTTATGCTGTATGGTGCAATCGCAGATCAAATCTGCAGAGCGAATTCGTGACAAGCACTTTAGGGACCTTTGTCTTACTCACGCAATACGAGGGCAATGTAGGCAAGATAATTGTCATCGCGTTCATATCAACGCGAACGAAGTAAATATGAAATGGTTCAATATCCGTGTCCGAATTCACCTGTTGCAAATCCTTTTCCTGCAAACGGCAAACTCTGTCTTGAACGACTCACGACTACTGGAAGGGAGTAATATGATGTGGGTGCTTCTGTTTTATCGCTCCTTAGTACCAGTCCTCAGCCATACTTCCTTTAGCGATTGGGTGACTTCCCTGTTCAACACGTTAAATCCCCCTCTGCTTAGACTGGGAAGCCCAGTCGGTGCATCACCTAGCTACATTCCGGAATATTCCCGAGGAATGCAAGCTGTGGCATATTGGATTCGGGATCGTGCATATCAGGTCATTCCTGGAAGGTTCCCTTCTTGGCAGTTCTTGAGCGCTGTTGCAGAAGTGTCGGCGCTTGCCTTATGGAACGACAGGGGTAGAAATCGAGAGCTGCTCCGACGTGTACCGTTCTATTTTGCCGAAAAATTTATTCCGATCGATGGAGGCAGACTCTGGCGTGTCGCAGTCTCAAACCTCGTAAGGAGCCTGGACACACTTGATCCAGAGTTTATAAAGTCAGGATTCCGTTTTATTCGGTATGCCATTCAGCTCCTGCTAGACCAATTTCTATATCACTCGCCTCCTAGGGATGTCATGCAATTCAGGCTGGAGATTGATATCTGGCACTTATGTCGCATTGTTGAACTAATTTCGGCAGGCAGCGTGCTCCTGTATAAGAGCAGAGCGCGGGGAGATTTCCACGATACGCTCTTACCAAGGTCATGGCTATTCTCAATAGTGCCCAAACTTGACCTTGATCCTCAGCACGAAGTTGAAATTCCAATTTATTGGCTGCTGCAGCATGTCACAGCTCTGGCCCACCATTTGCTCGTTGGTCCAGGAGGCAAAGGTACGTATGCTTACTTATTGTGCACTTTCCTGGCCGAAATAAGTTTTAGACCATTTGCGTGTTGTATCAACGCCTATCGTGAGGAACCTTGCGGTGCAAAGGATGTGCGTTTAATTGCATGATCATCATGTTCTATACTGATGTACATTCTCAGCCTTCGAGCCATCTGTTTAGGTGAGGAGTAATTCCAAACGATAGCAGTACTACTGACACACAGGGCTGGATAGTGGCATACAACACGAATAGGACGAATAGGGAATTTGTACGTTCAAGAGTGGTTAAGCTTCGAGAGGCGAGTGCTGAGGATATACCATCCCTTCTGAGGCCGTAAGTTCACTCGTCATGTAACCAACAGGACTGAAACTGACCGATGGAGCACTAGATACCTCTACAGTAGGTATTGGTCGGCACTGCGCAGTGCAACAGAGTGTTCAGTTCCACGTTCGGATCTCGATTGGATGGTCCAATTGGTACAAGCCGGACGCAGCCCCATGGCCCTCTCAGACAAGGCAACAGTTACTCGTATGATGTTCCAAGGCAGGGATGATCTCGTCAGAATGTTTTCTCGTAGCCACGAGATAGACAACAGCAAGCCACCTCCAAATGCTACGGTACCTGTGCCTGTCCCCGCTTCGTTGCCTAGCGTCGCAACTAGCAACCAGCCCACAGCAGCTGGCGAAGAAAACAGTACTGTTGACGAATTACCTGAAGTTGTTGTGGAAGATGACTATGGAGAAGATGAAGTTGATGATGTTATGGACAGGTCGACCGAAATTGATATTGCAGACGAGAATCATATCCGCAACACTACAACTCCTCTTTCTGACACAGAAATAGACGCAGGCCACACGATTCTTCGTTTCTTCAGATTATTGCATCGTCGCAAGGTGCGGGCCGCTCGGAATATTCAGCGGCGATACAGAGCGATCCTATCCCGCCGGCGTGAGCTAGAGGGCCAGGGCTTACGTGGAAAGCGAGCGAGGCTCTGGAAGGCATGCGTTGATGTGGACTTGAAGAGGAACAAGTTATGGCCGACTAATGGCCATCGCGTTGAATTTCTCGGCATTGTGCCAGATCTTCTTGCCTGTCTGGATGCGCTTCAATCGCCAATCCAATCTGGCAAGAAGAAGGCAAGAAAACAGTTGACGCTGAAGTCCAAAGACATCGATTACGAGGAAGTCCATCTTCGACTGACCAAAGCTAAGTACGTCCTATATCTTTCCTCGAAATTTTGGAGCACCAATTGACATCGCTTCAGTACTATGAGGAAGAGTTTCGAGCAGTTGAAGAGGCAGTTGAAGGAAACGTCGGACTGGCATGCTGAAAGGAAATTAGCGGATTTACGAAATGTTGTCGAAGAGATTATTAATCTGTTTGATGCGATGAAGGTTGAAGGGGTTGAACGGGATAGCTGTCTAGAAATCAGAGGGCTTAATTGGGAGAGGAAGCGCCGTCTACCTCAGAAACAACCGAGACCGACGCTTAACATCAGTGATCTGGATGATAGTTATTACTACGGGGAATAACGTATGTGGTATAGGCTTGTGTGTATTTATGTGCATTATGTTTGTCCACATATTGCTCGACTACTGTCCGTTCGTGTGTTATATTGAGTGTAATGAGTCGTGATAAGATTGCTCAAGCCTGAAGATTATAAACGTTCGCGTATCCCCCACCTTTCTTCAAAAAGACTCATGTGTCCAGAATTCTTCTACGACAGAATCTCGCATGTTCCTATCAAGCAAGCCAAGTTGACTTTCAGTAGGACATCCTTGCTCGAAATCAAAGGAGAGAAAGCAGGTGTACAGAACGATGTCACTCATGTCAGCGTGTCGCGTCAAGTTACCGAACCGATGAGACGAGGACGGTAGAAATAACAGAAAAAGAGAAGTTCGTTGGCCTTAAAAGAGTCTTTGAAGGTGTCGTGGGCGTTCACGACGAGGAAACAATATTAATATTGTTGTGTTGGGACTCGGAGTTGTTGTTCACCAAAATTACATAATATTAAATCCGTGGGAATATACCATTACAGACGCGTCCTTTAAACAGGACTAGTTGTTCCTTTGAACACCTAGGCTTTTCTCACCCAATCCTTCGTTTCTCACCTCGAAAAAATATCAGGATGTCAGAAATGACTGTTCTGGTACACGTGTAAATTCTTGGAAAAATTGAGCAAGATGTTGAGTCTAGAAAAAACATTTACTGTCGAGTTTTGGTGTAATTCCTAGAGCTGGATCCAAACCAGGTCATTGTGCAGATGCTCTGGGTCTCTACTCAGGCAAATTAGTATATATTCTTAAAGCATGCTACTTTGGCTATGTATGTGCCAAGTTTCATGAGGAAATGATTCTTCGATCAATTAAAATCACACAAAACTCGCAAAGTGTGACTGGAAAAATGATCGACATAATGCCATAATTAGATCTCTCGGCAAGTAATTTGTAACCAAGTGTAATCGTGACATTACATCACAAGGTGTTCAAAGGAGTGAGTCTTGTGACATTTTCCTCACTTTCTTCACGGACCCATATCTATTTTTCTACAACGCTTTCTGCCTCGAAAAAAATTCAGCAAGTAGCTTTTGTAGTAAGCTCCAAGACTGTGTATTCAAATTTGAGAAAACTGGCATGTGGTGTGCTCTGTATCCAATTTCAATTGAGTGTTCAAAGGACGCGTCTTTGACTGTAATATTGATCGGCGTCGTCTCAACTCAACTACTCAACTACCATTCAACATTCAATGCTTGAAACGAAAACGATATAAGCCGTCACTCTGCCGGTCATTTTGAACTCTGAATCTTAGTCGATGCCGGGATATCCACTGCATGCGGTCAAACTCCTAAGGTCCCGCTCGTCGAAACCGTTAGCATAACTTTTGGCGGGGAAAAGTTAGCTAACAGGGGATTAGCTAAAAGTTCCCTGCCAAACCATCCGCCAAAAGTTAATTAAGAGGTGCAGCCGAGCGTGCCCTTAACTTCTTTACATGCCCGGGTGCACTTCCAGTCCAGGACTAATTTATCGTACTTGTGCTCTGGACAACGGCATGGTGACAATCTATATCGAAATGCGACCCACGGCGAAGTCGACACTTCCATTTGAAGAAACGAAACAACTGTCTTCATAGTGTTTGCTTACCGTAACTTCGCGATGGATCCTTGTGTTCCCTCAGCGAGCTTGTTCTTTATTTGATAGAGGGCAGAAGGATGGTCATACGTACGTTGACGTCCCTGATGAAGGGAAGGACAGAGATGCACTTCGCCTTTGGCCAAATCACTCGACGCTACCATTCAGCTTGCAGGGCCCCCATCGAAGCCAGTGAGTGACGTTTAGTGTCCACGGGACGGGCGCTTATCGTCCGAATATAGCTCCGAGAGCCTCTTTTACTTCTGAGTCCCCCGGAAGCGCACGACAGGCGCCCATGTGTTGCGTTGCATTTCCCGTGCTCAGCCTCGTTGCGGGCTTCTGGATGTTCTCATCATCACCTGACGTCCTCGTCGAAGTAGCGAGGACGGGATATAAGAGAGTCCCAACTCCGCCCGAACGGCATCAGAACACTAGACTTGTGTCCTCATCATGAATCGTGCACCGAATGTACTAGCGACTACGACACCCCTCAAGGATACTTCTCCTGCCTATCCCCATGTTCAACCACTCAAGGCGTCGCTATTCTTTGATAGCGCTAAAGGCCTGGGTGATTGGAGAATCTTCATGTCGACTACAGCTGTCAAGGACATGAGAAAATATCTTCGGCGGGACAAGAAAATATTCAAAATAATACTGAAGAAGTTACGGTTCGTTATCGCTGACTGCTAATGACGCCAACTCTTACCCAAATCTTTACCAGGGAGCTCTCGAAGGGTTTCTTCTCCGACGATAACCAGAAAAGGTTGCAAGGACCAAGCAATGGCACCCCGATTTTTGAAGCCAAATTGACGAATGATTTGCGCCTCATTGTATGTTCTGAGAACTCATTCAATAGGACGGACACGACTCATTGGCGATCACTTTTTTCAAAGTATCAAATAGATATGATGACTGATTTTACTGATTTTGAAAGAAACGTATGATCTTTTCTTCTTGCTGCCTCACTTGATCACTGACGGCATCCAAGTGCGAAACACAAGGTATACAACCCAGACGTTGTAATGAAAGTGCAGAAGTAACTTCAACCAGGTATCCGCGTGTACGGGATTTTCACGCACGCGCAGATGGACAATCGTATATGGGCTTCTCTAAGCGCGCAATTGAATGTAAGGGGTTCAGAGTATCGCAGAAGGTCGGTCTTCGTTGATGCTGGCACGGACAACTCCTAATTGTCAGTGCATGATCCAATTCCGACCTAGGCCACGGACTAGCGGAGACAACGTCTTTTTGCCTCAGTCATGGCCAGATTCTTCCATCGCGGAAGTTGACGCTGAGGGTGCGAACTCGATCTCCGAAGTCAACGAAGCTGACCGGGCGTTGGTAAGTGAACGATATTCTTGACACACTATTTGCTAAACATCCTTGCACAGTTACATCAGTGGCTCGTGTAAGTGTACTATTTGTCCTAGCATCGTTGCTATGGCCCACTCTTCTTGGATAGCCTGGAAAAATACTCGGCACTTTCAACGGTTTGTCTGCGAGCGGTTTGTCAAATGTCTCCCTCTAGTTCTGACGATCTATATATAGGCATTGGTAAACTGTGAGTCTGGTCGTCGCTTTCGCCTATTCTCCTCACATCGTGGTCAGGGATTCTGTCGGACAAGGATTCAGCACCGCTGTTCTCGGTTTCGTGAGTATAGCTTCTAAGTACCTTGAATATAGCTGACAGCTCTAGACCATATGAGCGGGACATCATTGAGCATATTTCGTCATGTTACGTACTCGGGCGGAGTGGCACAGGGTACAATCCACCAAAACTTCCGCTCTTGGAGACTCTCTGCTCATATTGCCCTATTTCCCTGTAGGAAAACGACTACCATGACGTTCAAGATGTTCGGAATCGAACGGACGGTACAGATGGGCGCAACCGAGCTGGAATCTAAACCTCGTCAACTTTTCGTGACCCAGTCTCGAGTGCTCGCAAGCAGAGTCAAGGAGTTTTATCACAAGTTCTCCGAGTTTCTTTCATCAACAGGAATTGTACAAAGCTCTGCAGCCGAACATGAACACGATGGTGACGAAGGTTTAGGTGATCCGGAAGATGATGAAGACTGGCAAGATGAATCACCCAAGCGATTCAGTGAACTTCAAGAACACCATTTCCCATTGTTTATAACGTTCGAGAAGGTGCTGTCATAATCAAGAAGTATCCCCAGGAATGGGTAATTGATATCAATTGGAATAGCTTTGTAGGCTCTTAGAGACCGATCTAGGCATTACACTCGCTAGACCGAGGTCCACAAAGAAGCAGAAACGGGTTCGGAGGCAGTATAATGATCCTGTCATGGATGCGAACGCAGAGTTCAATGATATGGCGGATGAGGAGTTCGACGATCTTACAGCTGTTGGAAGTAAAGAGACGCTCCGCAACTGTCTTGTCGACTTTGAATCGTTTCAAAACAACTATTGGCCGCACTTCCCCCAACGTCTAACCAAGCACTTGGGTAAATTCTTCAAGTTGTTTAGTAGATGGCTGACGAGCATACCTTGATATCTGTTTCATAGATCCTGCCCTTGTTTTTAGCGAGATACTCGGTACGGATCGACTTCTGTAGATCCCCCGCATCTTTGACTTTGACTTCTTTGATTCTCAGGTGTCATAAAGGGCTCCGAGGAGGCGCTTCATTCAGGGAACACATACTTGAGTCGAGAGGCATATCTCAGTCTGAATGGATCGACGCGATCCGCGCTCGGTGGTCATCGGGAAAGGGTGTACCTTCTTTTTGAAAAGTATACGGCACTCAAGCGGGAGTACGGACACTACGACGCTGCGGATAGGTGCGCTAGATTAAAAGCTTGTTGCTTTTCAGCTTAACCATATGACTTCCTAGGGCACATGCCATTTATCGCAAATTGGAGGACGGTTACCAGATTTCTGTTGATTTCCTGTCTGACCGTCTCTTCCCTTCATTTCGTTATCTGAAATGTGTTTTTAGTTATGTCGACGAGGTACAAGACAATCTCATCGCGGATGCGCTCCGTACGCGAACCCAGTGATGAATCAACACCATACTAATTCGAGCTATAGTATTACGGCGTCTTTGTTGCAATCCTCATGGATTGTTTTGGGCCGGTGATACAGCACAGACGATAGCCACCGGAAGCTCCTTCCGATTCAATGAATTGAAGGCCTCTCTATACAGGCTCGAGGTCTGTTCCTCGGTCAACTGAACCAATAGAGCTCTTCGCTGACGCATTGATCAGAGACACATGTATCCCTCCGCATCCGAGTGCCTTGTCCAACCCGAATTTTTCCAGTTAACGACGAATTATCGATCACATGGTGGCATTGTTGATTGCGCTGGACTTATTATTGAGCTCATTACATATTTCTGGCCATACTCTATTGACGCACTTCAAAAGGAGAGAGGGATCGTGGAAGGACCAAAGCCGATTTTTTTCACGGGTTGGAATAATGAGACAGCAAGATATGACCAGTTCCTCCGTAAGCAGAGGTATGTCACATGTACCCAGCGATGCAGCACATCTCAAGCATGCGTCTCAGCGGAAATTCAATTGAGTTTGGCGCCCAGCAGTGTGTGTCGCTTTCCTGGAGTAGCCTCGGCCTGTCTGAAGCTTGTTTATTAATAGGTATTCTCGTCCGTAATAACCGAGCAAGACAAGAATTACGCACGGAGCTGGGGGACAAAGTCGTCATCATCTTGTGAGTGGAATAGTGACTGTTGGTTTTCAGAGTCTGATAGGATTCAGAACACTATACGAGAGTAAGGGCTTGGAGTTTGATGACGTAAGCTTGCCTTTCGGGTGTAACTACACGTCTCCAGACATCTGATATGTTATTCCAGGTCTTCTTATATGACTTTTTCGAGGATTCGCCATGCAACCTTTCACAATGGAGAGTTGTCTTGAACTTCTTGCCATATCCAGAACAGGACCCGAATCCTGCGCCGCTTTTTGATGAGCTTCTTCACACGGGAGTTTGCACTGAGGTATTCAAATCTTCCATCGCACACGGCTTAATTTACATGATGCCTTCCTGCCCGTCAGTTGAAGTGTCTATACGTTGCGATCACGAGAGCGCGGAAGAACTTGTGGATTATAGACCGCTCTGAAAAGGGACAGCCTATGAAGGTGAGTTATCACCTCGCTCGAAGTTGAGTAAGGAAATTTAAGGACCTTAAAGAACCTACTTCTGCGTAACGGAAAAATAGAGATACGCAGTCCGGAGAATGCTCCTAGTCTCGCAGGTAAGGGTGTAGTGTAGTGTTTTTGTGAATCTTGTGACGAACAACAATTTCAGTGAATTCCACGCCGAAGGAATGGGCAACGACCGGGAAGTTACTCTTCCAAAAGCAACGGTACCTTCAGGCCATGGACTGTTTTGTTCGCGCCGGTCGTCCGCGCGAACGTGACATTGCTAAGGCCTACTATTTGCGACAGGAGGCCAGGAATATCCCGCGAAGCAGGGGTGAGCGAGCACGAAGTGATGCATACCTAGAGGCAGGATCGGCATTCCTCACTTGTGCGGAGAGCGTTCCCACCTCCGGCAAAACGTACTACCACATTTCAGCAGAATGTTTTCGAGAGGCTTGCGACTACGGCCAAGCTGCAAGGTCATATGAGTATGCCCAGGAGTACAAGGACGCGGCGAAATGTTACGCGAAAGCCACGAATTTTGAAGATGCCGTGAGAATTGTTAAAACGAGAGCGCCAATTGATCGTGATACGATAGCGAGAATAACTGGCGCGGCACGCTTACATTATGTTCACGGAAGGAAACTTAAGTGAGTCTTTGCTTTAGCTGTGATGAAAATTTCATCAATAATACTTAACAGGAAAGCAATGGAATTAGAATTGTACGACTCCCCAGAGGAACTTCTGGAGTATTTGGAAGATTATAGCTTTGAAACCACCAGGGCCGAAGTGTTAAAGAAGGTCGGCAGGATTCAAGAAGCTGCCGATATCTATTTCCGTGAAGGACACGAGGGTCAGGCCATCAGTGACCTCCTCGATGATGCCCAAAACCCGAAGTCCCTGGAACGCGCTGCGCAGCATTTGCTGACCTGCCTGTGGCATCAATACTCGTTCGGTCTTGATCCTAAGCAGCGTGAAGTCGAAGGCATTGATCCGTTTCATCACTTCCGGAAGATGGACAAGACCTCTCTTCCGAAGGCAGTGCTGTCCGAGGTGAGCGACAACAAAGGCAGTACATACATAACAGTTGCTTACACACTTGCTAGTTCAACGCGTTCGCCGCAATGAAGAGGGATGACAGGAGGTACATGATGGGCGCTTATGCAACTTTTCTTGGCGAAAACCGACAGGCGGCTATCCTCATTCTCGATTACCTACTGGCACAGGGATATTATATTGGCAGCATGCAAGATGCGATTCAGTATCTGCAAGCGTGTCTGGCTTATGCAAATAATTTGCGGATGCTCTGTAGTCAGTCTGATCCGATGGCAAAGGAGAGGACACAGAAGCTTTTTGCAGTTCGGAAACTATCTGAAGACGAGTTTTTGCTGCCAGAGGGCACGTTTTTAGCTGGGCATGTAACAAGCAGCCAGCCTCTTCCATCCCACGATGCTGGTAGCACCGGCACTGGCATAGTCCTCAGCCCTTACGAACTACTGCGAGCAGTAAGGTCCTCTGTGGCCACAAGACTCAGCGGATTCGTCAAGTCTCAAGCGGGTACGTTCAGCGAAATCCGCAAGCAGTACTTGGGTGATCCGTGTCTGAATCACACGATCCGAGGAAGTTGTGCTGGCTGTAATCGTCAGCACATTGACCTTAAATCGGTCGACATTGCCTGGTTCAACGGACGCGTCCAGATGATTCTTTTACAGCTGCTTTTTCTCCGGGAAGCTAGTTTCGCAGTGCGATCTGACGATTTGCGTTGGACACGCATTGCACGCAAGTGAGTGTCTGTTTTCATTTTTTCTGAGCCCTTTTGCTTTATTGAAGGTTGTTCGACTTTCAAGCGATTGCCTCACTGATCTCTTCGGGACTCTTAACCCACCTCTTCTCGCCCTCGGAAGCATGGCAGTTATCTCAAGAGAATATGTACGCGAGCTTGCTGACGGAGTGGACGCAGTATCCTACTGGGTAGAGAATCGATTATACGGAATTTATCCAAGGCACCTGTTATCCCCTTGGGTCCTGAACGCCGTGACAGAGGTCACATCCCTTTCCGCATGGGGAGACAAGGATAGAGCTAGGAAACTACTGACCGCTTGGTTCAATATCCCTGGTGGAATGGCACGTTCTGTGCATGGGAGTCGCCTTGAACAAAGTGGAATCCTGGCGCTGATAAGGTGTCTTGACTTATCCGATCCGGAATTCCTTAAACTGGGCAACTCATTTATTCGGTAAGCACTCCGTATAGCTCCTATCACAAAACTTCTGTGACACTCGATTCAACTCAGTAACATTGCTCGATTGAAGTTGCGTATCGACATTAGCAACGTGTGCCATTTGATCGAGCTACTGTCAGCAGCTGTTGTCCTCTTGTATAAGTATAGAAGGCGAGATGGTTTTCACCACACGCTCCTGCCGAGATCCTGGTTGCTCTTAGCAATGCCGAGGCTCGATTTCGTTACGACTCAGCGTGGTTGGCTGCCAGTGAAAAGCTTTATTGAGGATGCTACAGGTCTGGCTCGCTACCTACTAACGGGAACAGACGGAGGTATGCATTTATTTTCACTTGTGATCCTTCCTAATCTGAATAAAATCCTAGGCCATTTACGTGGTGCATCTGCATATGCTATGAGGACCCTTTCTATCTTGAGAATGTAAGTTAAAACTTTGGTGCTTTTGCCTGTCAGCTAACGCAAGGGACCAGATGCAGGGCAATATCATTGGGCAAGTTGGATTGCCACCCTATACAGTAGAGCTAATAGCTAACGTATGTGTAGTGGCGTATAACATGAACGACGATGTCAGGGGGTACGCACTCCATGCCATGACTATGCTGCAGCAAGCGAGTGTCGGTCTAGGTGTAGACTTCACACTGAGGCCGTAAGTGGTGCATAGAAGAATCAATGTGAACAGAATTGACAAATTGGTCATTAGCTACATTCTTAGCAAGTCCTGGTTAGAACTTCGCAAGGCGGCAGAATGTTCGGTTTCACGATCAAATCTCGACTGCATGGTTCAACTGGTACAAGAAGGATATGGTCCTAGGCTATTTTCAAGCAGCGCAACTGCTGTTCCCATTTGGTTCAGGAATAGGGACGAATTACTTGCCCGGTTTTCCCCCTCTCGCAAGGTCAGCGACTCGAAATTATCAGCAAATGCCAAAGTCTTTGTCCCCGGTTCAGTAAACTCGCTTTCTGCATCCGCAATTGATACCATCAACGAGCCGATGCATGCGAATGGTAATGGTATCGTCACTGCCAATGAAGACTCTCAGACGATAGGAGACAGCGATAATGAAGACGATAGCAAAGACATTCTGGACGAACCGATGGAGCCGCTTAGTCTTATACCTACGACCAAGCTTCCGAAAAAAGAGTTGGTTGCTGGCTTCATTATTCTTTATTTCCTCAGGAGGGTGGTGCACAATCGGAAGGATCAAGCCGTCCGAAGGATACAACGGTGGATTAGAGCCATCAGTACTCTCTGGAAGGAGCGTGACCTCCCAGGTCTGAGAGGAAAGGTGGCGAGGTTTCACAAAGTCTGTGTTGACGCTGACCGCCAGAGGAGCAAAGCGTGGACGAACCCTAGATGTCGTTTCCTATTTCTTGGAATTATGCCCAAGCTTCTTGCCTGCATGGACGTGCTCCAGAGACCAATTCAATCAAACAAGGACAGGGCGAGAAAACAGTTGTCGCTGAAGCCCAAAGACAAGTCGATCGATTACGAGGAGGTCCATCTGCGAATAAGTCAAGCCAAGTACGTCCTGATATCACCCCCTCATTCATCTGGAGCATTGTATGTATAATACCTCATTGCAGCACCATGAAGCGTCGTTTTGAAGAATTGAGGAAGGAAGTGAGGGAGATGTTGGAGGGCCGCGCGGAACCTACACTGCAGGGCTTGCGCGAGTTTGTCGACAACTTGATCGCCTTGTTTGACGAGCTGAAGGTGGTGTGCGAGGAACGTGATATGTGTTTGGAAATTAGAGAACTCATTCGGGAGCGGAAGCCACGTCCATATCAGAAAAAACCGAGACCAGCGCTCAATACCAGTGATTTGGATGGCATGTATTATGACGACCAAGAATGATCTATGTGTATACATGAATGGATATTTATGTGCATGTCAGTTTACGTGCGTCTCGCTATGCTGCTGTCGGAATACAGATGCCAGTATGATCGTCCGTGATGGAAATGTCATGATTACAGCCTAAAGGATATACATACTTACCCACCGCCGTTTTTCATTAGAAACTCGCGTATCCCGAACTCCTCTACGATGGAATCTCGCATGTACCTATCAAGCAAAAGGTTCTGGGAAAGCAGGTGTACAGAATGATGTTAACGTGTCGCGTTAAGTTCCCGATGAGATGAGAAGTGTAGAAAAAGAGAAGACGGAGAGCGTGTTGGTCTTGAAGAGTCGTTGAAGGTGTCGTGAGCGTTCGCGACGAGGAAACGATTCATTTGGAGTTGGTACTGTTCACCACAATTACATAATGCCATGCTCGTGGGAAACAGCCATTATTCTTTTCAAATTGAGTAATATTGATCGGCGTCATTTGTTTCCTCCTTTTGACCATTCAACTCAACTACCATTCAACTTTACATATGAGCACTCTGCAGGTCATTTTGGACTCTGAATCTTGGTTGATGCCGGGATCTCCACCGCATGCGGTCAAATTCCTAAGGTCCCGCTGGGTTGAAACCGTTAGCTAAACTTTTGGCGGGAAAAGTAGGGAAAAGTTAGCTAAGTAACAGGGGATTCGGCTCAAAGTTGCCCGGGTGCACTTCCAGCTCCAGGACTAATTTATCGGAGTCGGAGTCGAGCTCTGGGCAACGGCATGGTGGTAATCTATATCGAAAAGCGACCCACGGCTCCTCGACACTTCCTTTTGAAGAAACAAGACAACTGTCTTCATAGTGTTTGTTTGCCGTAACTTCGTGTTGGATCCTTGTGTTCCCTCAGCGAGCTTGTTCTTTATTTGATAGAGGGCAGAAGGATGGACTTACGTTGACGTCCGGGAAGAAGGGAAGGACAAACAGAGATCCACTTCGCCTTTGGCCAAATCACTCGACGCTACCATTCAGCTTGCATTAATATACTGGGCCCCCATCGAAGCCAGTGAGCGACGTTTAGTGTCCATGGGACGGGCGCTTATCGTCTGAATATAGCTCCGAGAGCCTCTTTTACTTCTGAGTCCCCGGGAAGCGCACGATAGGCGCCCATTTATTGCGTTGCATTTCCCTTTGCCAGCTTCTGGACTTTCATCACCTGACGTCCTCGTCGAAGCAGCGAGGACGGGAGATAGAAGAGGGCAACTCCACCCGAGCGGCATCAGAATACTAGTCTTGTCCGAATGCACAAACGGCTGCGCCCGCTGACAGTACTGTCATTTCTTCTCGTCTTGCTGATTCGCTTGATTGCTGATAACATCCAATTGTGAAACGCAAGGTATATAATTCAGGCGTTGTAATAAAAGCGCAGAAGTGACTTCAACAGGAATCCGCATATACGGAATTTTCACCCATGCACAAATGGATAATCGTATGTGGGCATCTGTAAGTTGCAAAGGGATCGGAATATCGTAGAAGGCTAGTCGTCACCGACTTATACGTAAATGGAATACCTCTAACCATTTGCACGCACAGAATCCAATTCCGACTTAGACCACGAGCTAATGAGGATAAGTTCTTTTCGCCTCCTCAATCATGGCCAGACGCTTCTTGTGCAGACGGCTGTACAGAGGACGCGAGCATGGTTTCCGAGCCGACGAAGTTGTTCTCAAGCTGACCGGGTGGTGCGGTAGAAGTCGGCGTGCTTTGAAATTCTTCCTAATCTGGTCCAGGAGGTACCAGCCAGGAGTGCAATAAGTAACATGGTTGCTGTTCGAGCCGTCTTTGTTCTTTCCAGAGTGGAGTTGGCCAACGATGCGAGCTTTGCCGTTCTTCGTGTGCCAGACGAGGGAGCCCGAGTCTCCCTTGGCGGAGAAGGCTTCGACATTCTTGACGCCCGAGTTGTAGATGCCGAGCTCGACGGACTCAATGCCGACTTCGTTGAGAGTGAATGACACCAGGCCAGCGTAGCGTCCGATGGTGAGGTCGTTAGTGTTCCGACTTTACCGACGATAAGGCAGCGCTGGCCTTCGCTGTCGAACTCTGCGGGGTTGGCGAAGTACCTCTTTCGTGACGCAACCCTTGATCCTGAGCTTTCTCTCCGAGGGAAACTTGAACGTGGTCGCACCACCACCCAGAGGACAGAACATCGCCGTAAGTTCTGGGTAAATATGGGAAAGATGAGTCGAAACGCACCGAGATCAACGACGCTGCCCTCGAACTCATCCTTGACCTTCGCCTCAGCGGCCGAGAACGTGGCCAATGTTGCGGTGGAACTTAATGTCGGACCAGTATTTCGTGACTTCTTCGTACAGGACCTCGAGATCGGCCATAGCCTCGTTCTCGTCTTCCAACTTGCGTCGCTTTGCATGGATCGCTTTCGCGTTCTTCGCGTCCTGCCTCTCCTTCGCCTCCAGATGGACGATCTCTCGGGCCCAAAGGTCGGCGAGAATGCCGTGGCCACCGATGATCTTCCTGATCTCGTCGAGGCCCCGCTGGAATCGACGCATTCCGCAAACTCGAACGTGGTCCTTGGGTGCGCCGCCTCTGTGCTCGTACTCGACGGTGGTGTCCCTGCGAAGGACGTGGCAATTGCTGACTCCGTAAACCTTGTCGCTGGGCTTGCCGTCCTTGTCTTTGTTTTCGTGGAACCAGAGGGTGAGAGTGCCCTGGACATCCTCCTCCTCCATCCCTTCGGTCGCAAGGTGAATGCCGAGAAGAGCAGTGAGGAAGCGACGGACATATTGGGTGGCATCGCTACTGTCGACATGGTACAGTAGGATAGGTCCTGCGAGCCTCTGCAGGACCGCCTCGCGCCATTACACAACAACACCCTTGACTCCGTTCTTCAGCAGGAGCGCAAGGATCTCTTGGGAGACCTCGTGGGCGGTATCGGCGGAGGTAGAACCAGGAATGACGCCGATCCATATGACGACGGGACCGAGACTCCCCGGAGCGACTTGACGGGAAGATGGGCGTGTCTGCCGACGGGCTTGGGGAAGGGCGCAGTGAGGAAGTCCGAACGGTAAACGAGTTCCGGGTGGTCGTCGTCCCCGGTGATGCCGTTATAGTAGGAAGTCCTCTCGTACTCGTCGGAGGTGTACTGGGAGACAACGGTGACATCGCTGGCCAGGGTGAGGGCGGAGAGATTGGAAGACACCGCAGACACCTGGTTTAGGGTCGGGGAGCCGAGCGAGGCAGGGCCCTTGCGTTGGTGGCCCCTGAAGCCAATGCACTCGAGAGCGAAAGGGAAAGTTCTGAACGGAAGGTGGTAAGTGTGGTATAGATGCGAAAAGAAATTAAAGGACTCGCTCAACAGCTCCGGGTGCTTATTCATGGTCTCAACCACCTGCGTGGCGAGTCCAGAAACGCCTACAAGAGATATGGTAAGCGTGGCATAAACGCGCAAAAAGACTAAGGGACTCGCCATCGCCTAGAAGACCGGCTTTATTCAGTTCAGCTTCGGTGAATGCAAAAGCTTCAAAAGGTCAGCGTGGAATAAACGAAGGAAAAAACGATAGGACTCACTCGGAGGATCCATACTGAAGTTGTTAACTCAAGTTCGCAGATAAGGTTGGCGAAAGTTAGCCTTAAGCAATCCTTGTGAGACAACTTTTTTCGGGCGGAGTCGTTATATCTACCATATATGGCATAGAGCACCAATCTGTTCTTGCCGCCTGTTCAAGTTCATGTCGATTGGAGATGTGAGTAAGATGCGTGCTTAGCGCAGCCGCGTCACAATTACTTATATAACATACATTTCAATCGATTGGTTGGCGTCTTCTAACTCCCCCGACTAGACTATCATTCAACTTTATTCTACGCTCCTGCAAGCGATATAGGCCAGCCGGCACACTGCTGTTTTAAGCCCTGAATCTAGGTCTGATGCTGGCTTTTCCACTTCTCCGTACCAAGGAGGGTCGTGGCTAATTTATCCGAGTCCGTGCTCTGGGCAACTGTGGCAATCTATATCGGAAAGCGACCCACGGCGAACTCGAAGTTTCCATTTCATTTGAAGAAACAGGACAGCTGTCTTCATACGTATTTGCTTGCCGTAACTTCTCGCTTGGATTCACAAGCTCGGAACGTTGCCTGCCTGTACATACACTCATCCTAAACTTAATTTTGGCTGCCTTGTGTTCCCACTGCCAGTCGCTCTTTTCCGCAAGCTTGACTATTCCTATCCGATTGAGGGCAGAAGGTCGGATTTACGATGAAGGCCGGATGAAAAGGCGATGAAGGAAGGGGTGAGGAAAGACAAACAGAGATGCACTTCGCCTTTGGTCAAATCACTCGACGCTACCATTCAGCTCGCATTAATATACTGGGCCCCCATCGAAGCTAGTGAGTGACGTTTGGTGTCCACGGGACGGGCGCTTATCGTCTGAATATAGTTCCGAGAGCCACTTTTACTTCTGAGTCCCCCAGAAGCGCACAATAGGCGCCCATCTATTGCGTTGCATTTCCCGTACACTGCCTCGCTGCGGGCTTCTGGACGTTCTCATCATCACCTGACGTCCTCGTCGAAGTAGCGAGGACGGGGGATAAAAGAGTCCCAACTCTACCCGAACGGCATCAGAACACTCGTCTTGTATTCTCATCATGAATCGTACACCGAATGTACTAGCGGCTGCGACACCCCTCAAGGATACTTCTCCTGCATATCCCCATGTTCAACCACTCAAAGCGTCACTGTTCTTTGAAAGTGCTAAAGGCCTGGGCGAATGGCGGCTCTTCATGTCGACCACCGCCATAAAGGACATGAGGAATTATCTTCGGGATAAAAAAGTATTTAAAATTATACTGAAGAAATTACGGTTCGTCACAGTCGATTAACGTAAACTTCAACCGCTGCTAACGTCTTGATCAGGCAACTTTCGAAGGGCTTCTTCTCTGACGACAATCACAAGAGGCTGCAAGGACCCAGCAATGGTATCCCGATATTTGAGGCTAAAGTGACAAATGACTTACGCATTATTGTATGTCTTTCACCGATCCATGCAGCAAACAGGGTGGGCTCATCATCTGGCATTTCATTTTCCAGTATCAAATCGACATGATGGCTGATTTTGAAAGAAACGTACTGTCCCTTCCTCTCGTCTTGCTGACTCGCTTGATTGCTGACAACATCCAAGGTTGAAACACAAGGTACATAATTCAGGTGTCAATAAAAGCGCAGAAGTGACATCAAACAGGGATCCGCATATACGGAATTTTCACTCATGCACAGATGGACAATCGTATGTGGGCATCTCTGAGCGCGCAATTGTCTGCAAAAGGGTCGGAGTATCGCAAAAGGTCAGTCTTCGATAATGGAGCTTCAACTGGATAACTTCTGAACGTCCGTGTAGGATCCAATTCCGATTAGGGCCACGAACTAGCGGAGACAAAGTCTTCTTGCCTCAGTCGTGGCCAGACGCTTCCAGCGCGGAAAATGATGCGAGCATAATCTCCGAAGTTAACGAAGCCGACCGGGAGTTGGTAAGTAGGCAATGTTTCTGAGAAACTATATGCTAAACACCCTTGATTAGTTACATCAATGGCTCGTGTAAGCTTGCTTATTAACCCGGTATCACTGTCACGACTCACTCGCCTTGACCAGCGTGGAAAAATACTCGGCGCTGTCAATGGTTTGTTTTCGAGAGATTTAAAAAAGCCGTTTCCCTTTGATCCTGACGATCTATATGTAGGCTTTGGTTAATTGTGAGTCTGGCCCTTCTTCGCACCTCCTCACCTCACATCGTGGTCAGGGATCCTGTCGGACAAGCAATCAGCGCCACTATTCTCTGTTTCGTACGTATAGTTTCTATATGAATTATGCAATTTTAGCTGATGGTTTTAGACCGCATGAACGGGCGATCATTGAACACGATTCATCGTGTCAGGTACTAGGACGGAGTGGTACTGGGTACAACCAACTTCTGATTGTCGCGGCCACATGCTCACGTTGTTCTATAGAAAAACCACTGTCATGACGTTCAAGATGATCGGAATTGAACGAGCCGTGCAGATGCATGCAATCGAATTGGAGGCTAAACCTCGCCAGGTCTTTGTAACTCGGTCTCATGTGCTCGTGAAAAGAGTCAAAGAGTTTTACGTCAACTCCTCTGAGTTCTTTTCAACAAGAATTCGTAGTTTTGCAGCTGTGCGAGAACAGGTCGAAGATGGTGGGTTAGTCGATCCCGACGATGACGAAGACCTGCACGAATTACCCAAGCGGTTCAGCGAACTCCAGTGTCACCATTTCCCGCTGTTCCTGACGTTTGACAAGGTATTTTCGGAAAGAGGCTCGTAAGAAGAGTTCAAGACTGATTTCAATTCCGGTTGGGATAGCTTTGCGAGCTCGTGGAGGCTGATTTGGGTATCACACTAGCCGAGTCGAAGTCCAGCAATGAACAAATGGGGACAAGAAGGCACCGTCGCATCATCCATACCAATGCGGCCACGGAGTTGAATAATACGGTGGACGATGAACTCGGCGATCCAGATTTAGTCGGGCCCAGTAAAGAAGCTGTCCACGGCCGCCTTGTCAGCTTTGAATCTTTTCAAAACAACTATTGGCCGCACTTCCCGCAGTACCTAATCAAACATTTAGGTATATTAATTGACTTGTTTTAATTGCGTACTCACACCATCGTATCGTCCCCATAGATCCCGCCGTTGTATTCAGTGAAATAATTGGTATGTGTCGAACCTCGAGATTGCTCAACCCCATTGATGCCGTACTTTAGGTGTCATAAAGGGCTCCGAGGAGTCATCAAGATCAGGCGGCATTTATTTGAGCCAGGAGGAATATCTCAACCTGAGCGAGCGGACACGTTCGACGTTCGCGGGATATCGAGAGAGAATATACCTCCTATTTGAGAGGTATTTGGAACTCAATCGGCGGTATGGACATTTCGATCGTGCAGATAGGTACATTGAATTTTGTGCTCTTTGCTTTTGGGTTTGCTCAAGCAACTTCTAAGAGCACACGCCATTCTTCGAAAACTGAAGGAGGGCTACCAGTTTTCGGTTGATTATCTGTTCGTCCGCATTCTTGATTCGCTTCGTTTACTGATAGGCACCTGCAGGTACGTTGACGAGGTACAAGACAACCTCATCGTGGATGTGCTCTGTATGCGGAATCAGTGATGGTTTTACACTATACTAATTCAAAAGCCAGTGTTGCGACTCCTTTGTTGCAATCCCCATGGACTGTTTTGGGCCGGTGATACGGCGCAGACAATAGCTGCCGGGAGCTCTTTCAGGTTTGATGATCTAAAATCCTCCTTATACAACTTTGAGGTTTGTCCCTTGGTCAATCGCGCAGTTCGTGATGTGTACTAATACCTTGGTCAGAGAGAGTTGTATCCTTTTGCGTCTGAGAAGCTCGTCCAACCTGAGTTTTTCCAACTAACAACGAATTATCGATCGCATGGTGGTATCGTTAATTGCGCCAGCCTTATTATCGAGCTCATTACACATTTCTGGCCTTACTCTATTGATGCTCTCCAAAAGGAGAGGGCAATCGTGGATGGGCCAAGGCCCATAATTTTCACGCGCCGGGATAACGAGACTGCAAGATATGATCACTTCTTTCGTAAAGAGAGGTATGTCTCTATCGCCTACTCAGATAAGGCAACTCAAACAATTAAAACAATTGCTCTAGCGGGGACTTCGATGTGTTTGGTGACCGGCAGTGTGAGACGCCTTTGCAAGAGTAAGCCTGGCTTCCCTGAAACCTTTTCTAGGTATACTCGTTCGAAATAATCGAGCAAAGAAGCAGTTACTCAAGGAGATAGGCAAAGATGTTGGCACGATATTGTGGGTTGAGTATTGACTATTGACTATCTATCGATTTCTAATAAGGCTTAGCACACTGTACGAGAGTAAGGGATTAGAGTTTGACGATGTACGCACAAGATTCGAGAAACGAATCTGCTCGTCTGATTTGTGGTTCTAGGTGCTACTGTACGACTTCTTCGAGGACTCCTCATGCGACTTTTCGCAATGGAGAGTTGTATTACATTTTCTGAGTAACTCAGGACGACTCGTTGGCTCTGAGCCAGGGTTTGCGGGGGTTTGCGCTGAGGTACGTTCACCTCCTTCCTCCTCATGCAGCTCCGTCTTATCCCCCCCGGCAGCTCAAGTGTTTGTATGTTGCGATAACGAGAGCCCGGAAGAATCTGTGGGTCGTGGACCGGTCTGATAAGATAGAGCCGATGAAGGTGAGATGTTGTCTTTCTCAAATTCAAACAAAGACGTTTATAGTCAATAAAGACTGTACTCCTCCATTATGGGAGAATTGAAATCTGCAGTCTGGATAATGCCCCAAAACTTGCAGGTAAGAGACTAGTACTATCTCTTCGTGGGATTTTCATGGCGATCATCCTTTCCAGTGGCTTCCACACCGGAGGAATGGGCTGCAACTGGCAAACTTTATTTCAGAGAACAACGGTACTCTCAGGCCATTGACTGCTTTGATCGGGCCTGTCGTCCACCGGAGCGCGATATTGCTAGGGCCTACTACCTGCGAGAAGAGGCTAGGAATGTTCCGCTGAGCAAGGGCAAGCGAGGGCGGATCGATGCGTACCTAGAGGCAGGGTCTGCATTCCTCAGATGCGCTGAATCCATTTCGACCAACAGCAAGCGACACTACGATATTTCGGCTGAATGCTTTCGAGAGGCGCGCGATTATATCCAAGCTGGTTTGGCATTCGAGAAAGCCGAAGAGTACACAGATGCTGCGACATGCTATGCGAATGCTGTCATGTTTGAAGAGGCCGTGAGGATTGTGAAAACGAGGGAGTCGGTTGATCGTCGTACAGCAACGAAAGTGATCGACATGGCTTGTTTAAATTATATTCAGTCTGACAGACTACAGTGAGTCATCTTGTTGGCTATGATGATATTGTTGCCGATAGTCGTCAACAGGGATGCGGTGGACTTGTTCACAACTCGGGAGGAATTCTCAAACCATCTGAAAAAGAATTTCTCTGAGATCAAGAGGGCTTCCGTGTTGGAGAGGATCGGAATGATTTATGAAGCTGCAGAGATTTATTTCCGGGAAAGCCGCGAGGAACAGGCCATTCATCTTCTCCTCAACGACATTCAAAATCCGGAGTTTCTGCTACGTGCTGCGAATTATCTGCTGGCTTGCTTGTGGCAGCAGTATTCGTTCGGCCTCACACCTAAGCAGCGCAAGACAAGGATCAAAGATCCGTTTTATTACGTCGACAAGCTGGATGATGCAGCACTTCCAGAAGAGACTATCGAGGAAGTAAGTCTTTCCTGGGCGAATACATACTGTAGTGCTCATGTGCCCGATAGATTTCCGTGTTTCGCGCGATAAATGGGAGTGATAAGGCTTTGCCATTTAATGCATACAAGATGTTTCTCAAGAAACAGAATCCGCAGGCGGCCGTTTTCATCCTCGACCATCTGATATCATCGCAGCATGCAATAAAGAGCGTTCACGACTCGGTTCAGTATCTGGAGGCTTGCTTATCATATGTCGATTTCATCCATAATGTCTTGACTCATCCTATTTCAGGGACAAACGCATGGGAGCAGAAGCTGTTTGGCTTTCAGTGCAGGCCAGACGAGAAGTTTAAATTGATGGAACACCAAACATTGGCAATGCATTCACAGTCAAGCGAGTACCGATCTGAACTACGAGCTCGAGATGATTTAGTCGTCAATCACAAGGAGCTCCTGCAACTTATCAAATCGCTCCTCAAGGCAAGATTATCCAGTATGGTCAAGTTGCAGGTCGTACTCGCCGGGCGAATCAAAGACGAGTATCTTGGCGATCCCTGTTCCACTCAAATGGTGCAAGGGGTATGCAGGCGACAGTATTGTCGATTTGATCATATCGACATGAAAGCAGCAGATTCAACCTGGTTCAATACACACGTCAGAATTCATCTACAGCAGATTCTTTTTCTGCAAATGGTGGACTCTGTTGTACCCGATTTGGCACTCAAAGGCACATTTACAAAGTAGGCGCAGATTTGTTATCCCAATTCTTATGACTGCTCCTGAACTACTTTTCTCAGAGAATGGGCAACGTCACTGCATAACACATTAAACCCACCCCTTCTCGAGCTGGGAAGTCCGGCAAACGTTATACCCAGTTGCATTCCGGAATACAACAAAAGCATGCGAGCCTTGGTGGATTTATTCAAATACACTGCAGACCAGATGAATCGTCGACAGATCTCTACTTGGTTCTTGAGCGAGATAACAGAAGTTTCAGCTCTCACCTTGTGGAAAGACAGGGACAGAGCCTTGGAGCTCCTCAAACATACCCCGTTCTATGCCGCTGGAAGAACAACTCCTACGGGTAGGAGTGAACAAAGAGATGTCGCAATCTCAAAGCTCGTAAGAAGCTTAGGTGTGCTTGACCCGGAGTTTATAGAGGCGGGATTCTCTCTTATACGGTGAGTTAGTCAGATCTGGTCATAGCAAGGCCATAATACCCATGTCACCCGTCTTCTAGTGATGTTGTCCGATTCAGGCTAAAAATCGATGTCGGGCACGTATGTCGCATTGTTGAGCTAGTTTCAGCAGCTAGTGTCCTTCTATTCAAAGATAGACACCAAAGAGATTTCCACGATACGCTCTTACCAAGATCATGGTTATTCTCGATAGTACACTGCCTTAACTTCGACCTCAGGCATGACATTCAGCTGCTACTTTGGCCCTTGGTCGAATATTCTGCAGCGCTGGCTTACCATCTGTTTGTCAATGCGGGAAATGGTATACACACTCGCTTAACATGAGTTCTCCTAGCTCAATTTACTTTCAGGTCATTTACGCGACGCAAGGAGCTCTTATGTCAGGTTCCTTGCGGTACAAAGGATGTACGTTTTGTGGTATCTTCAAGTTTCTCCGCTAATGTGAATTCTCAGTTATCGAGCTATATTCCTAAGTGGGGAGGAACATTTTTATACGGGCCTGTAACACTGACCTGTGACCTTCGCAGTCGCATACAACACGAGTTCGAGGATGGAAGATTTTGTGCTCTCGAAGGTGGCTCAACTTCGAGGAGCAGGCACTGTGAATGTACCTCCCCTTCTGAAACCGTAGGTTCATTCCTCAAGTAAGTCAGTTGGACTGAAGGTAACCGACAAGACATTAGGTTTATCCTCAGCAATTCTCGCCCAGCACTGCAACGTGTAGCGGAGTGTTCAGTTCCACGTTCACACCTCGACGGGATGGTACAGCTGGTGCAAGAAGGACGCACTTCCAGAAACCTTCCGGAAAGGGCAGAAGCTACGCGCATAGCGTTTCAAAGCAGGGACGATCTCATCAGGAAGATTGCTCCTGATTGCAAGATAAACAACAGCTCTGGACAGAGGGCACAAGCAGATGGTGAAAACATCGCTTCCACTCATGAATCGGCTGGAGTTGTGGAAGGTAGCTCTGCGGAAGGTGAGCCTGATATCATTCTTGGACGAATGGTTGGGGCTGAGACGATAGATGAAATGCCCTTCCGCAACATTACAGCTCCACTCACCAGCAGAGAGCTGGTCGCAGGCTGCATCATCTTTTGTTTCTTAAGACAATCGCATCGTCGCAAGGTACGGGCAGCTCGGAATATTCAGCGGCGATACAGAGCGATCCTATCCCGCCGGCGTGAGCTAGAGGACTAAGGCTTTCGTGGAAAGCGAGGGAGGCTCTGGAAGGCATGCGTTGATGTGGACTTGAAGAGGAACAAGGTGTGGCCTACTAATGGCCATCGCGTTGAATTTCTCGGCATTGTGCCAGATCTTCTCGCCTGTCTGGATGCGCTTCACTTGCCGATTCAATCTAAGAAGAACAACACAGAAAGACTGTTAACTCCGAAGTTTTTAGATACCGATTACGGTCTACGACTAACTCAAGACAGGTATTTCGTGTATGTATATGCCTTCCGAATCCGTTGAAGAGGCAGTTGAAGGAAACGTCGAACTGGCACGCTGAACGAACGTTGGGAGATTTGCGAATTGTTGTTGAAAAGATGATTACCCTGTTTGATGAGCTGAAGGATGAAGGGGCCGAACGCGATTGCTGTTAGAAATCAGAGGGCTTAATTGGGAGAGGAAGTGGCGTCCACCTCAGAAACAACCGAGACCGGCGCTTAGGACGTGATCTGGATGATAGGTATCAATGTATATTTATATACTTGTGCATATTCCATGTGCAGTTCTGTTTGTTCACATTGCTCGACCAATGTCCGATCGTGTGCTATATTGAGTGTAAGTGTAAATGCAATGCTATCATGACGAAAGAGTCATGACAAGAATGCTCGAGCCTGGAGGTTATACACATCCGCATATCCCCCGCCTTTCTTCAACAGATACTCATGTGTCCCGAATTCCTCTACGACGGAATCTCGCATGTACCTATCAAGCAAGCCAGGTTAGCTTTCAGTAAGTTATCCAGAAATCACAGGGGAAAAGCGGGCGTACATAATGATGTCAGCATGCCGCGTCAAGTTCCCGAATCTATGAGATGAGAAGATCATCGTTTTGTTGCC
Source organism: Inonotus obliquus (assembly GCA_032164295.1). NCBI lineage: Eukaryota > Fungi > Basidiomycota > Agaricomycetes > Hymenochaetales > Hymenochaetaceae > Inonotus > Inonotus obliquus. The sequence continues at coordinate 3,341,564 of JAJHTX010000001.1, read as the reverse complement.
TCGGAGGGTTCGTAGACGCTCGAACAGATCTGTATACAAGCAGGTTAGTAACGTTCCGATGTTCTAGTTGGCAATAGAGATAGCAGTTACCGTGCTCGGCTTGAGGGTCGAGAGAGGCGCTATCATTAGGGTAAGGAAGAGGTTGGTTATGTAGTGTTAAGGTTGAGATGAGAAAAAGTATGGAAGGGAGTAATGGTCACCTTGGTTCGTCGAAGAGAAGTAGCCCAACTCCAGAGTCCTCCTCAACAGAACGCATAAACGTCCGCGATCTACAAAGCACTCAAGTTAAACAATCCAAAACCAAATGAGTGGAACGAAGAAGAAACCAAAGCGAACGTACACAGCAAGTCTCTGCATTTGTCCTCCGCTTAACGTACTCCCTTCCACATCTCCCATTCCTCCCATTCTCCTTACCCTGGAATGATCCACTAAGCGTCCGAATAGCGTTGTAGTTCCCTCTGGTAAGGCTGAGTAGTAATCTGGAACTGGTCGTTCGAGGTAGGATGAAATCCCTTCAGGTAGTTTTTCGATGAAGTCGTGTGCGCCTCCGGCTTGGGATGCTTGCATGATACGGTCGATGGAGTATGGGGAATATGGGTCTCCGAGGCCAATGTTTTCCTTTATCTACGAAGGAGAACAGAGGTCATAAGAAGTGGAGTCTTAAGCGAGCAAAGGATATAGAAATCTTACTGAAAGCGGGAAATGTGAGTAGTCTTGGAAAAGTACGGCAACAGCTCGTCTCAAGTCCTTCAGTCTCAAGGTCTTGATATCTCGACCATCGATTAGAATCTTTCCTTCAGTTGGGTCATAAAGCCGAGTAAGAAGTTTCAGGATTGTGCTCTTTCCACTACCGTTAACTCCAACTATAACCTTTTGTCCTTTGGAGTTAGATGACGCGTCGGGGAACCGCTTGAACAGGTATTCGACTTACGCATAGTTGACCTCGCTCTATTTTGAACGAGACGTCATTTAGGGCGTAGTAATCACTATCGGGGTACTTGAAAGATACATGCCTATCAAAATATGTAAAGTATGTGAATAAGATACATTGCAAGACAATAGCATTATTCACATACTGAAACTCAATCGAAATACCAGACCGCAAGTCCTGCTCATTTTCCGGATATGGTTCGGTTCCATCGTGAATTTTCAATCGAATGTTCTTGATCTCATATAACTTGCGAGTTGAGTCGAGGTGGTCTGCTATAGAGCCGAACTGATCAAAGAATGAGAGGATGGAGCGAGAGAAACTTGAGACGGTTGATTGGATGAGGTTAAGGGATGCGAGAGTGACGGGTATTGAAGCTGGGTATTGGACGGCACGCAATGTGAAGACTATCTGAGGCAATGTTATCTCGCATGACTTGCGAAAATTGAATACGGACAGACGTACCTGTGGTATCTCCTTTAGTGGGTCCGAAAGGAGCGAAAGGGATGTAAGACGATCGCGTAAGTTGTGCTTCCGACGCAGTTCATGGAAGTCCCCTCCAGCATCGCCAACTGTTTCTTGTGCGACACAAAATTCTTTTAACAGCGGGTTAGAATGTTACCGCAACCATTTTTTAATGTGTACCTCTCAACAACCGCTCAAATAGGTTTCCAGCGACAATTTCTTTGCGATGTACAGAACTGGTAACCATGCGCTTCAGTCCTTGCAGTCTTATGTAGTCATCGTTTCGACACGTAGCAGCCCATACTACAGCACAAGTCAGCTCTACACAGATATGTGGGAAGGAAAACGGATGTACCTCCATGTGGAGCAAACTGCTGGAAGCGCATCCATTGCAAAACAGGAGAGATGAAACTCAGCAACGCAATTAGAGTTCCATCTCGCTGCCCGTGGAGCACTCTCAGTAAAACAGACACCTGAGATACCAACTGAATGACATGGGAGAACATATTGGCAAGCATCTGCACTGTATCCCAGGCGACGGAAGTACGTCCTCCTGCAGCTGCCTCAAGCTGCCGTCGGACGATCGGATCTTCAAAAGTTGGAAGATCTAGACGAGCGTATGCTTCAAAGATATGTCCCGAGTAGTGCGCTTTGATGCGTTGGTCGAGTATCGTCATAGTCCGACTCTTGACGTGATTCACGAGCCGCTTTATAACTGCGACGGACATCCGGCCAACAGCAACTCTCGTTAGAAGGGCTTTGTCCACAGTTCGTGTCTCTACCGCAGACTCAACCTGACGCTTGATCAGTAGCAGCAGGATTACAGAAAGGCGGCCTTACTATTTGAAGCATCTGGCCAGAGTACCATAAAGCGATGGCTGGAAGTAAAGACAGAACCACTGTGCATGCGACGTATACTGCCAGCACAAACCAGCAATTCTTGAGACTACCGAGGTCTTTGAGCATACGCCATATATATGGGATGCTCTGTCTGACATCGTTGAGTTGTTCCAGTTTCGCTGCTCCTGGTACATTCTTGAGCTCTGGAGTGATTTCCTCGTATACGTCCCATACACCAATTTTCGAGTGTTTGACGCGTTTGACGTCGTCCGGGTCAAAGGTCCCTTTTGCGGAAGTCCATTGTCGCCTTCTTCGCATTCTACTAACCAAGAAAGTCAAGAGCAAATAGATGGTGCTTAAATCATAACAGTCGTGAGCAGAGTCGATGGAAAAGATGAGAAAACGCGGTAGAGTACGTGTCCTTCAGTGAGCTGCGCACCCAAATCTGAATGTAGCGGTGATCTCCTACACAGCCACGTGTAGTTCCTTTCGTCCGGCCCGGGAACAGTAAACCATGAGAAAATGACAAAAAATATGAGAAAAAACGAGATACCAGACCTTGAAGCTAGTTGCTTGAGGTAAAGATATTTCCCTGGTCTTTGACTGGCTCACACGCTTAGATTACATTTCTCGTGGGCATTGGTCCACATTGAAGAGGGTGGGGAGGAGCCAGGACATTGGCGCGCTACCATTGCCATGGTCTTGGTTTAGCTGCATCCACAATATGCTCGCTCCTTACGATGCCACGCCCATCAACAGTTCCAACCATGTCGTCCCCGCCACCTCAGGACCAGCTCACCTCAACAGTCCTCGATGCAGTTGAGTCGATGAGCACAGAGCAAAAGGCGGCATTGTTGCTCAACATGTCGCTTGCAATGATGCAGGCTGGACAGTAAGCAATTCACCTATGGGAATCAAACGGTTGATATTCAGCATCGTCCATTAGGTATGGTGAAAAGGTTGAGCATTATCTGGAGGTGTTCTTGCAGGCACCAGGTATCTCGAATGAAGATATCTCGCGAGCTCAACTAGCCAGGGCTAATGCAAGGCGGATGGCTGCTGAACGATTACTTCTGCAGGCTCACCAAGGTCCGTTGGCATCATATGTACATATTTATGAGCAGACATTGACATTTCAAGAAGACTATCAAGCTGTTGCTGCCCTTGACCCTTTTAACCGAGAAGCACGAGCTCAGCTAAGAAAAAATACACTCGTTAGTCGCAATATCATCTCAAATTCAACGAGTAGTTACCAATCTGAATGTCCTTTAGATTCACTTCATGAAAGAACCTGCATGGCAGAGAACGCCGCTCGAGACTTGGGATCGTATTGCGCGATTCATCCCTCGGTACCATCTAAGAACATGGCTATCCGTTTCCACATCACATCGGGAAATTGCCCAACGACATATCTTTCAATCCCTTGACCTGTTCTTTGGAGATGACCAAATGGATAATGTCAATAAAGGTCTGGATCTATTCTCCCAAGTGAAAAAGGACCCCACTTTCGCGAAGAAAATCAAAACGCTCCGAATACATTGGGCGTATGAGGAGGGCGACATCCTTGATTTGATGCTCAGTCAGTGCTGATCCTTCATCAGCGCCTTTTCCTGCTCAATTTTTGGCATCCAGGGTTATTCAGAGAGGCGTTGCCTTTCTTTACTGCCTTAAAGGAGTTCGAGTGGATCGGTTATCCAGAATTACGCGCCTCCGACGTCTCGGCCGTCTTGGACAGTCACCCAAAACTCGAAAGCTTGGGACTGATGTGAGTGTTACTCCCAATTGAAATGCACTTCTCTGAGTCTAATCTATCCCCAGTGGATGGCATTTCGATGCCGAAGGCGTATCTGCCTTCCGCAACCTCGGAAAATTCACTCTCCGAGCAGAAGATGATGATGGCTGGGCTGATATGGGCGAGGTCCGAAACGTGCTCGACCATAATGAGTCCACCATACGCCATCTTTGTCTGGGAGCGTATCTGAAGCGTGATCACAGCTGGGATCGTGCCTTCGAGTCCGAGTCAATCCGAAACCTCACTCACCTTGACCTCGTCGACACGCGTATATCCCACATTGTGCTTTCTCGTATTGCTCATGCACATAATCTGCAGAGTCTCACACTTCATGGGACGTTTGAGGACCCTAGCGCGGCGAGCGTAGTATTTGGCAGTGACCATGTCATTGCTGGAGAACACACGTTTTTACCGCATCTCGAATCTTTCCGATTCATTCTTGTCGGACACGACGATGATCGAGAATTGTTCACGAACGTGACTAAATTCGTCAAGCGAAGACCGAGGCTCCGGCGTCTGGACTTGGGGGGTTGCCCCTGGGATCTTGTACAGGGTATCCTTCCTGGACTCGAAAATCTAAGAGCTCTTCGAGTCAGGATACCGAACTTGAACGACGTGGCCATCACAAAACTTGTCAATTCCATTCCAAAACATATGGTCGCTATCCACCTGTCTACTGTCGTTTCGGACAGACCTATCGTTAGTATTGAACTATTATTACTACGTGACACTGTCTGACTTGCTTATCATTCTATAGGAGGGATTCGCCTACCTCTTCTCACACTTCCGCTCTCTGGGAATGCTCCACTTACACAACTCCCGACGTCGAAGGCCACAGATCTCAGCAATGTCAGAAAAAGAATTCCAAGTTCAGACCGACCTATGGTACGACAGTGTCCGAATAGTCGCACAAGAGGTACCTTCGCTGGATTTCATCGGGTGGCATGGAGAGCACTTTGTTGTCGTCCGTGGGAATGCCGGAATCGACCTGAAAGATCTCCCAACACGGCGGAGACTGGATTGTGGGACTGGCGTGGACCTTGGAGGAAATGACGCTGCATGGATGGAACGCAAGGACGTACCCATAGATTACGAGATGCCTGGCCTGGAACATCCTGACCGGTGATGGACTGTAGACTCCGAGAAAAACATCCATGCCCATGTTTTCTGCTCTGCTGTGGACAAGCTCTGTAGCAACCCGTGTCTAATTTGCTTGCCTGTATCTTTATGCGCGGTATATACGCCGCAGAGATGATTCTTTGACTTGTGGCCCAGTGGCTCGAACTTTCCGCGAGCTTTGTTTATCCTATTACCCAAATGTAGTAAAATGCTGAGTCATAGTCACGAGCTACCATAGTGTGGCCATTCGCAGCACTTTCCTCCTGACCATCTTGAACATCCATCTCTCGAGCTCTCGAGTAGCACAATATGTCTGAACGAAAAGGTGAACTTTCTCAGTACGAATTGCGATAGATCAAAACTTATATGATTCATGTTATAGTTCTAAACAAGTACATTCCGCCGGACTTCGATCCGTCGTTGATCCCTCGACGGAAGGTCCCTAAGAACTCGCAGCAGGTTGTGCGTCTCATGGCGCCTTTCTCAATGTAAGCTATCCTTACCACTTCACAACCGCTCGTAATTGATTCGCCTTTGTCAGGCGATGTAACACTTGCGGAGAGTACATTTACAAGGGCAAGAAATTCAACGCCCGAAAAGAGACCGTCGAAGGCGAAACCTACTACGGGATCAAAATCTTCCGTTTCTACATCAAATGTACTCTCTGTTCGGCCGAGATCACGTTCAAAACCGATCCCAAAAATACAGATTATGCAGCTGAGCATGGTGCTTCGAGGAATTTTGAACCGTGGCGTGACGAAGCCGCTGCAGAAGAAGAGGATAAATTAGCGAGATTAGAGGAAGAGGAGAATAATCCGATGAAGGCTTTGGAGAATAGGACGTTGGATTCGAAGCGTGAGATGGATGTTTTAGATGCGTTGCAGGATATTCGGGCACGGAATGCGAGGAATGAAAGAGTTGCGACTTCTGCGGACTTGTTGGACAAGCTCGCACGGGATGAAGTGGAACAGGAAGAGGCAGCTGCGAAGCGGCTGGAAGACGAGGAAGATGAAAGGCTGGTCCGTGAAGTCTTCTCGAGAGTTGGTCATGCGGGACCAGCGCCGAAAGAGTCCGAGGAGGAAGCTTCAAAGCCATCAACATCAGCCTCGATAGCGCCTGTCGTGATCAAACGAAAGGCAGACGGAGATGAACCAGAGTTACATAAACTACTTTCGGATGGAGCTAAATCACTCTTAACGACGTCGAAAAGTGCTGCGCCGCCAGTGAAGAAGCAGAGGATGGTAGGCGGCGCGAATGCGTTAGGTATCAAGTTAGTGAAGAAGGGAAAGGCACCGGTGAAAGCTGCAAGTTGATGTTCTGGGTGTGGCCGTCCGTTATGTATTCGTACCATCTTTCCTTGTGTAGCCGTAGAGTCAGGTTCACTCTAATGCTTATTGGTTCGCATTGACTCATGGAGAGAGATGACTTCGTCGTTTTCAGATATTAATACATGAAAACAAGAAACAGCATAAAGGACACATAAGAAATAATGCCTAGAGCGAAATCTCCACATCTAGTTGTGAGAGGTACGAGTATACCTCAGGCAACATCCTGAAACGTAGCATCCCCGCAAACATGACAATTGCACGAGACTTTGATCGCAACTTATCCAGTGTCTGATCAAGAGATTAGTCTCAACCCTCAAAATAAAGGACACTATGAAACGTACCATCTTCCTAGTAGCTTCAGCCACAGCAGATCCCTTCACCTGCTTATGCAACTCCTTCAAAATCTCCATCGTAAGCGGTAGATAAACCGGTAAGTTCCTCTTCACCGAATCGTCGTACTTGGTCTCAAACTCCGTAGCTCGACGATTCAATTTTGCTGGATCAAGGTTCACGTCAAATGGAACTAGCTCGGTAGCTTCGATAGCATCTAGGGCTTGTTCGAGGCGACCAGCGGCTTTGGCAGTTATTGCTTCGCGTAGACGTAGGAGTATACCAACGGCTTCGCGTGCGCGACCTGCTGCGCGGTTGAGACGTGAGTAGTGGTAGTAAATTTCTCTAGCGGTTGCTTCGATTTTACGACCTTCTTCACCTCCTCCATCAGGTTGGGCAACGACTTCCGCGAGAGCTTGAGCAAGGCATGAAATAACAGTCTCATGCGCACCGGCGATGTTGTAGAGCTTAATTGCTTCGAGAGTGCGTCGCTCGCGTTCGCAGAGGGTCGCGGCTCCCCGGACGATCTTTTCGCAATATTCGTCACTATCTCTGAGTAAGAGGAGTTGGGATATATTTTCAATAATTCCCGGCTTCGAGTATTGGACCTGGTTAGCCTTTTACATACAAGGTATAAGGGCGAAACTTACGTATCGCGATCCATCCGCGCGTAGACCCCCAACAAGCTCATCCCATCCTGCACCCTCGGCAAGAACGATAATCTTACGAACCTCCAGCCAAGCATACTCAATTTGCTCTTTGCCCACACCGTCACCTTGATCGGCCGATAGGCAAATACACGTAATATATTGTAATGCGTGCTGTGAATCGTGCTTGGTGAACGGACGGACGTATTTGCGGATGAGCGCCGCAAAGTTTAGTGCGGAAGGGGAATCAGGGGAAAGCCACACTGTGTGTCACGGGAATAAGCCAAGCAAAGGGAATGAAAGGAGAGAATAGCGTACGAATATCGTAGTCGGAAGCTTCACTCTTCGACGGGACGCGTAGAAGACCGTGGTAAGCGAGAGCTATAGCCAGGTGGACTGCTTCAACTTTTGTGTCTGGATTCTCATCCAATGCTGCAACAGCCTGAGATTTGCGCCATTAATTACCGTCAATAAAAGAGAGAACCAACAGGTACCTACCCTTTCAAACTGACCACACATCAGCAACACATTCGCCCACATTCCAATACGGCGCTGACTCGGTGTGCCTTCAAAGTGGCGTTCTCCATAACTCAACAGGACCTCAGCAAGGGTTCGCAAGCCACCGCCTTCTTCTTCGTCAACCATAGCAAGTTGGAACCAAAGCCAGTCCTCCGCTGTCGCGGTCACTAACGGAATGCTCCTGCGCGCAGGGTCAAGTTTTCCCATTAATCGGAAGAGCGCAAGTTTGAATGGGTCCGCTGTTGCCGAGTTCAACATGTGAGTGTTGTACATGGTTTGCAGGTGGTCACGGACTGATTTCGCGAGTCTTGATCATATATCATGAAAGTCAGTATCGACAAACATCAAATAGAGAACATGACTGACCTTCCAGTCGGCGATCCTATCCACGTCTTGAAATAATCCACGAAACCTGGCTCGCGGTGTTCGAGCCCTTTTCTGTGAGCCTGTGCCTCATCCAGTGCCTCCTCGCGATGCCCAGTGCGCACAAGATAGAACATTTTCGCCCATACTGGTTGGGTTCCAACGAGCTACAATCGATACTTAAACCAAAGTCCATTTGAAACATAACAAACCCATACGCACCTCGATTCGCTCCTCCCATTCACCTCCACGATAATATCGCAAAAGCAAGAACGCGCGTACGTGGTTCGCGATGCTGGGATCACCACCCAAGCGTGCGTCCGCGGGACGCGCCTGTACAGTCTTTTCCAATACATCCCAATATTGTTCTTCAAGCGCCGCTCGTGCACCGGCAGCAATTTGGACCCGCAAGGTGACTGCCTCTCGCGACTCTGGATCACCTAGGAACACACGTGCGTACTTCCTCTCGAAACGCGGTGCATTGAGAATGTGAGCTCCTGCATGCTCAGGCGGAGGTAGAGCAGGTGGTTCTTCAGTTATTTTTGTCAGCGTGTGGAAGAGTTGCGGAATCTGTGAAAGGCGCTAGGGACGAAGTTAAGCACAAGGTTGAACGGAGATCAAGCCACAGTACATACGTCCGTCGAGATGTCACGAGCAATCCTATGCAGTGCATGTATAATAGGGAAAGATGTTCCGCGCAACCTCGCTTTGTTGAGTTCAGTAACGGCAGCATCATACGCAAGCATTTTGCTATGGTACTGGAGATTATTTGCCAGAGGAGTAGCAGTTGATTGCTACACAAGAATATAAGACACGATATTGTCGTCATGAGGCCAATATGACTCACCCCGAGGATTGTGCTTGCTCTTAGCGATTTTCTCAGTTCAGTACTTGCCTTTCCATCTGCAGCACCTCGAGATCCAAGTTCTTCAAAGATGCGCTTCTTCCTCGCCTCCCAGTCACGCCTACTACGGTCTTCGAGAACACGGTAGAAATCCTCCTGTGTCTCACGGCGACCCTCCTCAATTGTCGCGATTAGGTTCTGCTCGTGGGTGTGACGAAGGAACCCAGCAACATCCGTATCGTGGAGCGGCTGTAACGGGGAGAATGTAGTTGAAGCATTAAGGTGCGCAATGGAGTTGGCCAAAGCTGGTGCATCAACGTGCGCTTGAGCGAGTATATAGTTCCTACGTGCAAATCAGACTCGTAAATCCGCAATGCTAATGATTTGTGGCTACTTACGCCCTGTCATTGTCCGCTGAGATACCAGGCTGTCGAGACACGAGGCGTCTTGACTGAGCCTCAATTTGGTCAAGAGAAAGATGGACCGAAGGGAGATCTGGCCGTGCCAAGTGGGCCGTTAGAGCCTTTGAAGACTCGAGCAATGCAGACAGATCCGTCATGATGGTTTCAATAAGGAGACGAGTGCTTTTGACCAATTCGTTGTTGAATTTGTGGGCAACGTGCGCACGTGACAAGAGCGTCGCGTCCATCGTGATTTCATCGGACGCGTCTCCTCCAGTCTACTCATTGACCTCCTACACCTATACGCTTCTGAGTCGTTTCGCTCTCGCCGATATGTCCGAGATCCTTCGCGGCGAACTCTTGGAACATGTTCCAGAACTAGAAAGGGATGAGAAACTGCTCCAGGAATGTACGTGCTCCTCGGCGCTCAGAACTTCGCGGTCCCTGACGCGTCGCGTACTCACAGGTGCAATTATTTGTCAAGACTATAATGTCTCCGGCGAGGACTTCTTTTGGATTTTAGAATCTGTTCGCTATGATCCTACGGGTGCTCCGCGCCCTCCGATCTCGAAAGCTCACGTCGAGTCTGTTAAGAATAAGCTCATTAGCAAGACCAAAGCGGACAGAGCAAAAAGAGAGAAGGAGCAAGCCAACGCTCAGAAGAGAAATACGATCTTGGCCAATGTATTGAGGAAGGGCGCCGCTCATACGAAGTCGGAGACTAGACCATCGGTTCTGAATCCCCCAAGCGTCTCTTTCAAGATCTCTGCGGAAGAAAGGAAGAGTAGGAAATGTAAGCACTTTACCCATCCTGATCTAGAACGGAGAGGTGTTGACTCCAAAATAGATCGATACATGTATGAAAAGATTTCGGAGAGAAGCGAAAGTGCGTTCTGAAACAAGATTTTTTTGGCGTGTGCTAATTCTTTCTGTGTAGTTCTTGATGAACGAATAGATGAATTCGGCGAGCTAGTTAGAGAACACTATAATATCGATGATTTAGGGGACCCTTCTTCGTCCACCGGAGTGCGTTCCTTCAATCACAAGAGTAGTTTTACTGATAACAAGTTGTACTCTTTAGGAAGAAGTCGTGGTTGTTGGACGTATCTGCAATGACGTTGAATTGAACAGTCCAAAGCTTACAGAAGGAAACATCTTCCTTGAATCTTCGCGCATGATGGGGTCCGGATCTCGCATTTCTCTACGCTTTAGCCCGACCTTGAAGCTTAGAGGCTATTTGCAAGGCGCGAACAGCGTTGGTCTTTACCCGGGAGCCATTGTTGCTCTTCGCGGTCGAAATGGCAGTGGTAAGTTCTTCCTCGTTGAAGAGATATTGTCGGTGAGGCTCTGCAAATACAATTCTTTGGTCGTTTACGAATCTCAGCTCTTTGTGCGTAGCTCCCATCTCTGACACCGTCATCGGAGTTACAGAGCCACAGAGCATTTGCAATGGCAATAGCTTGTGGGCCCTATACTGCCGACGCTGATCTGGAATTCAAGTATTTTAGCGCTTTGATGGAAAAGTTACGGGCATCTCCGCCTTCCGTTCTTCTCCTGGTATGCATCGCTTCGTATGTCTAACAAATGCATGCATACTCACCCATCTCACAAAGCTTGGCCCCTTTGTTGATGCCTCGCATCCACTCATCAAATCCGGAGACGTCGACGAACTACCTTCCGACATGTTCCAGCGCCGCTTTTTGGAACCACTCAGATCGTTTCTTTTGGCATCGCCGCAGAGTCTGGTACTCATCGAGCCTAGCATCCGCGATATGTTGAGTGATCATCCTGTATACCCGCAAAGCGAGCTGGACAGTGTTTCCTTCGGCGATCCAGTTAGTCAGAGCTCTTATTTTCTCCAAGATGATGTTCATACAGATCTCTCATAACGTGCTAGCGAATAAAAACAATACCCAACCCTGCGCTTTTTACGGTCAACGATGTGTCTTTTGGAAGCACGTCGGTTGATGTTCTCTACCATCTACGAAGCCAAGAATACCAGCAACGGGGGACAGTGGCTGATCCGGCGCCTCCCGTGTCTCCTGAGGCATCCGGAACGGATCCTTTCAGTAACTCGTGCAGACAGCTCTTATCCCAGAGGAGGTCGGTACCAACTCACTTCTGTCTATAAGTGCAAATGTATGACTTGTTCATGATTTCTTCCACCTAGTTTCTATCCTTTATTCCCGGTTCCTGTGGACCTTTCTGCCGAGGTAAACCTCGACGTAACACACTCGGACGGTCTACGACTCAATCCAGGCGCGCAAGGAAATGCCCCGGATATACTTCTCATTCCGAGTAAACTCAAGCAATTTACAAAGGTGCGCATTTGGCTATACCATGTAGACTTCTTTGACTGATCCTCCGCATGTAGTTGGTTGATGGAACTTGGGCGATAAATCCATCTTTCCTTACGAAGGGAACATATGCATCAATCACTGTACCAGACACTCCTCGTGCCGAACTAAGTCGCTCAATGCGATGTGAAATTGTAAAGCTGTAGATCTATTTGTCTATGTCTGGAATACATCGTGCACCCCCTCGACATTTAGATAATTGGATTGAGGCAAACGTCTATGACAATCGAGTAAATATCGTTGCTCCTACGTCTCTCTGGGATATTACGCATATTATATGAAAGGTGAGGTGCGCGATCAAATCTTTATTCTTGCAACTCTCTATTTGGATATCCACCGTTGACAAACGATTGAGTTGACCAGGGCAGGAGGTCAGAATGAGGCCTGAGGCTAATAATAAGCAGGATGGGAGAAACTAATAATAGCACGACGTCATAAACTTTACAGTCGCCCGTTTTCACCAGCGGCATCTTATAAGAGCGGCATGGAGGAATCCCCCTTGCCCCCATCTCCCCTGTGTTGCCCTCTTGGATCCCCATTTTACTTCAGTCGATCTCCGCTGCAATGTCCTCCAACTCTAACAGGTCATCTCAAAGCGTAAAACTTCGCCTACGTGGTCAAGCCCTCCTTGACTCGGCACGCTGGAATAAAGGGACTGCGTTCACCATCTCAGAGCGTCAACACTTTGGCCTAACTGGTCGTCTACCTTACACCGTAAACACTCTTGATCAACAATGTGCTCGGGCCAACGATCAACTTGCCAGTTATGACAATGATTTGCCAAAGAACGCTTTCTTGCAGAGTCTGAAGGAGCAGAATATTGTTCTTTATTATGCTATGCTCGAGAAGAACTTGCGGGAGCTAATGCCTATAATCTATACGCCGACCGAGGTAGTTACATCACCCTCAAATGATTATGATTTGTTATGTGATGTTATGTAGGCAGACGCCATCGCACAATATTCGCATCTCTTCAGACGGAGTGAAGGCTTATTTCTCACTTTTCCAAATGCAAACACCATGGAGGAAGACTTCCTCGAGCAGACACGCGGACGTGATATTGATCTTGTCGTCTGCTCGGATGCGGAAGCTATCCTCGGCATTGGTGATCAAGGTGTCGGGGTAAGTAACACCTGCTTATCTCCTTGTATTGCCCATCTTCACAGCTCAATATCAGGGTATCGGAGTGAGTCCTCCAATCTGGCCATGGATTCATCATTCATATCTCCTTGAAGATCTCCACGGCGAAAGCGGTGGTCTATACGTAAAGACGCATCCACTATCCAGAGCTTTATGAGCTGATTACTCCCATGTAGAATCATTGGAGGAGTTGATCCGGGAAAGGCCCTGCCCGTCACGCTTGATGTCGGAACAAATAACGAGGACCTCCTGAAAGACCCGCTCTATGTCGTGAGTCCTAACAACGGTACCTCGTGCTCCGACTGAGCTGAGAATATTCCTAGGGCTGGCAAAACAAGAGAGTCCGCGGAAAGGATTACGACGACTTTATCGATAAGTTAGTAGCCAGACTCATTCCATTTTGGCGCTCACGTGTTCTTCTCCAGGTTCGTACAACTCGTCCGGAAGTATCTTCCTCATAGTCTTCTTCACTTCGAAGACTTCGGCGTATCAAACGCCCAGAGATTGTTGGGCATCTACAGAGATAAGCATGCAGTGTTCAACGACGACGTGTACGTTATCTCAGGATCGCTTGAGGCCTCACAGCTGACTTCCTTTGAATTCCGATAGGCAGGGAACGGGTGCGGTCACCCTAGCAGCTCTGATGTCAGCCGTCGGGGTGACACGATCAAAGCTCGTTGACCAGCGGATCGTAATTTTTGGAGCGGGGACTGCGGGACTCGGAATTGCACGCCAACTCCGCGACGCACTGATCACGGCGGAAAATATTTCGGAGGAAGAAGCAAACTCCAAGTTCTGGCTCATTGATCGCTATGGGCTAGTGAAGAAGAGCCTTGGGAGCGAGAGAGTTCGTGAAGGAACAGAGCCCTTCGCGCGAGATGATAACAACTGGGCTGGTACTTCCGACGTCAATCTGCAAGAAATGCAAGCAAACGAGTTTGGCTCATATGGCTTACTCGAAGTCGTTAAAGCAGTCCACCCAACTGTGCTCATCGGAACGTCGACAGTTGCTGGAGCGTTCACGGAGGAAGTCATACGCACTATGGCAGATGCTGTAGAGCGTCCGATTATATTCCCGCTCAGTAACCCGAGCCGACTTCATGAGGTCCATCCTCACAAGGCGAATGAGTGGACTGGTGGCCGTGCGCTTATTGCCACAGGGAGCCCGTTTCCACCTGCGAAGATGCCGAACGGGAAGGATTATATGTGGGTGCCTCGATTGAAATTGCTTGGCTTCATCTGATCTGACTCGTTACCAGTATTGCAGAATGCAATAGTAAGTAGAACTCAGAACTAGAGTCGCAATCATGAAACTGATTCTTCCCCGCATAGACGCATTGATATACCCTGGTCTCGGACTTGGAGCAATCGTGTCGCGTACGCGGACCCTTTCCGATGGGATGATCATCGCAGGAGCACAGCGCCTAGCCGCGCTCGCCCCTGCATTGCAAGATCCCGACGAAGCACTCCTACCAGATTTCTCAGAAGCACCGAAAGTCAACTTCGAAGTCGCTGTTGCAGTTGTACAGCGCGCAATTGACGAGGGACTCGCGGACGATGAAGTGCGGGGATGGAGTCCTGAGGAAGTGCATGCGAAAGTTACCGAAAGAGCGTGGAGACCCGTTTATGCGGATTACGTGTATGATGAGAATGGGGAGGAATGATTGAAGCCTAGTTTGGTGAGAGCTCTGTATAAGAATACCTTTCGATACGGCGGTCTCCTTATCTCTAATGGCCATACATAGGCATGCAGTTGAGAACTCTAACATTAGGCGATGCAGATGTGAATTGTACACGGAACTGACAACAATAAATGATTACATGCGTAATTTGCGTTCCATCTCGGAATGAATGTCCAAAGGAAGCGCATCATCTCTACCTGCAAAATTCTTTAAGCACCCTCCTTCCTCTAACAAAAAAAGAAAGCTTACCTAGGAATACATCGTGCACATCAAGTACTTCATCTCTTCCCATGAGGATATCAAGATGAATGTTGGAGCGCGGAAGGGCAGGCATATGCGGGCTCTACAAGCAATCATAAATTTAGAAAATCAATCCGAAAGTCGGACAAACTCGCAACTTACGGTTGCCACAATCTTACGTTCCATCATCAAGCGCAGCGGCGGACCCAAACCGTACAAGTCACGCTGTAATTGTAGCTTGAGGTTATCCTGCGTTTCCTCCCACTACGATATTCAAAGTCATATTCAAGTCATAAACCAGAAGTGGAAAGTGAGGGAAGGGCGGGACGAACATTATCCAGCCGACCTTTCAAAGCGCTTTGATCGCGGACTTCAGAAGCGAGGTTGCGCGGGCCGTAGCGCAACGTATCATGCAGACCTAGACTGTTAGAAGTGTCCTGGACGGTAGCGACTTTGTCTGAGGAACTTGGAACGAGGCGGTATGAATCCTATTTCGAAGTTCGTTAGCTTTCCGACTCTCGATGTTCTGAGATGAAGGGATTACCATGGTGTACACGCTTATAGGATGAGACGAAGGAGGTCGAGTGAGGAGACGCGTGGAGACGCGTCACTCAGCTGTGTTGATTTTTATGGATGCTGGACCGCACGTGACATAAGATCAGCTTCGAGAATCGAGATCATGACTTTCAACACTTGTCGCTTAAGCTAAAGCTCTACACTCATATTTTCTGTAATGTCTGCTGTAGCGGCGCGAAGGCCGGCTGCGGCACCTCGCCCGGCGAGACCCGCCGCTCGTTACTGGCGCGGTAAAGCTCCAAAGGGCGTCGCAGAGCTATCCGAATCCGAAGATGAAGATGCACTCGGAGAGGTGCAGGACGAAGGTGAAGATGAAGATGTCGACATGCCACTTGGAGCTGTCGAAGGGGAGGAAGAGGAGGAAGACGAAGAAGGTGAGGAGGAGGCTGGGAAGCGACTGAAGATGAAGACAGCGCAAGGGAAGATGAACATTGCGTTGAGAGATGTGGATATTAAGGATGGTAAGGTTATTGTTGCTGGAAGGGAAGAGTCTGGAAAGACTGCGATGGAAGGTATGTATCTCTCGAACGCTGCGGGCTTCAACTTATACTTATAAGCTATGTCGCAGAATCCGAGGAGGAGTCTGAGGAGGAAGAAGAGCCTTCGGCACCAAAGGTGGAATCGGAGGAAGAAGTAAGTGCTTCCGTAAAATAGTTCGACACAGATAGTAATAATGGACGACTTTCAGTCAAGCGAATACGACTCATCTTCCGAAGAGGAGGAGGAAGCACGTAAACCAATGTTCAGACCGGTGTTTGTGCCAAAGTAAGAACCGTTATACTCCATAAGCCCAGAGTTTCTCACTGACGTTGTTCTGTACAGGCGCGGACGTGTAACTGTGCTAGAACGAGAACAGGAAGCTGAAGATAATGAAGAGGTCCTGGAGCGCAAAAGACTACAGGAGGAGGAACGAAGAAAACAAAGTCATGATTTGGTCGCGGAGAGTATTAAGCGTGAACTAGCTGAAAGTAAGTCTAGATTTTTTCCCAATTCGCAACTACATTCTAACATTCGCATCGAAGAGGAGAAGGAGAAAGAAACTCCCGACGTTGATGATACAGACGGGCTTGACCCAGAGGGAGAGTTCGAAGCATGGCGACTTCGTGAACTGAACCGCATCAAACGGGACAAAGAGGCCGAAGCCGAACGAGAACGCGAACGCGAAGAAATCGAACGCCGACGCGCTCTCCCCGAAGAACAACGTCTCAAAGAAGATCTCGAACACGCCAAACAATCCCGAGACGCCAAATCCAAAGGGTCCTCAAAATTCCTCCAAAAATACTGGCACAAAGGTGCTTTCCATCAAGATGATGAGATTTTGAGGAAACATGATTATACGGCTGCTACGGAGAATACTGTTGATGTGTCGCTTTTGCCGAAAGTGATGCAGGTGAGAGATTTTGGGAAGAGGAGTAGGACGAAGTGGACACATTTGGTTAATGAGGATACGACGTCTGGGACGGGTGGATTTGGTGGTGTAAGTTTGAAACCTGGAGCTTCCAAACCTAGTGACCCGGGAGGATGCTTTGTTTGTGGAGGTCCACATCTGAAGAAAGGTAACTACACACGTTTTAGTGAGTGAGAGAACCTGATCCGACGCTCTATTCGTAGACTGCCCGAATAACAACGGGCCACTGAGTACAGGAGCCAATAACTTCAACGGTTCCCAACCCTCACGAACCTGGGGTCAAGACAACGGACGAAATCGCGACCGGGAACGGGACCACGACCGTGGCGATCGCTCATGGCGGGAAAGAGACAGAGACAGAGACAGGAATCGTAGTCCACCTCGCCGACTCAAGTACGACGAGCGAGATCGAGACCGTGAACGATACTCAGATCGGCGGGACGATAGATACAAAGATCATCGACGAGACGACAAATATTCTTCCTCCAATCGAGATCGAGACCGAGACCGGGATCGTGTTCACGGTCGGGACTCGTACGATAAACCCTACTCACACCGTTCGCGTTCCCGTTCTCCCGCTGGTCGACCGAGACATCGTTCAAGAGAACGGTCATTAGAGAATGGACATCGCGAGAAGCGTTTACGGACCGACAACTCTGATTAATTCTCAATTCACTGCATGTCCGTGTGGCTTTACAGATCGAACTAGGAATGTTATCATGCATTGCTTGTTATATACGATGTACAATAGACTGGGTCGTATTTTACTGACGGAGATACATCAGGAAACCCTCCAATGTAATAAGATAAACAGTCCTTGCGCCTTCCGCCTCCATTGAGAAAAGATTAAATACATCTGGTTGAGATAACGGTGCCAACCAAGATAATACATCCATTCAATGCTGAATCTTAACCATCAACAGATACTTAACCCGAATTTGTGCCGTGTTATAAACGATGTACTATTACCAAGAACAACCAGTCAGCACCACTCAAGCCGAAGACAGGAGACACAGGAATGCCATAGACGAACGCACCTCATTGTACTGTAAGTATGCTCCCGGAGGGTTAACATCCTTCGCGGGACCCTTGGGCATCAAACAACCCTTCAGCTCGTCATTCTCCAACGCCTCACCAGCATCTTGCCAGTCAACGGGTTGCGTGCGTCCGATGCCCCTGGTCGAGCTGTGCGGCACGCGGTGTGAGTAAGCGAAATAGTTACTTGGAACATGGCGAGTATCTGCATGAAAGACCTACAGTTTTCCAACCTTTTTGCATTCTTCGTCTGCGTTGTAACAGGCGTCGTTCATCTCGTTGCACGGCTTTGCTGCGACGTCGCATAGGAGCAGTATTCCGATATTGCCACTCGAGCTAGAAGGCCAATAGTCAGCATAAGGATCCTTTGAGAAACCTGAACGACCTACTCAGGATAGCAATAGTTGTACGACTTCATTTGGCCAGCAAACAGTCAGACGCTGTAAGTGAACAAAGAGAAAATCAATCACCTTTGACATCATCTGCATGTTCCTTTGATGAGCGAATTTACATGTCGAAAAGACCAAAAGACTTACATCGGCAAAGTAAACGCCCTTTCCGAACATATAGCCTGAGAAAGCATTGCATTAGTCCATACGAGCCAGATGCGATGCAGAATCTCCTTTATTCACCGTTGACGGGCGCTTCAGGAGGCGCGATGCGCAGACCCTGACTCAGAATTCCTAGGGGGGGAAGTCATATTCATGAGTAACTTGAATGCAAGAAGGAACAAATTCAATATTTTCTCAACTTACCTGCGAAGTTAGTGGAGCGAGAACCGTGCCAGAGCAAAAGGCGTTGACCCTCTCCGAGGCCGCCGAAACCGGCCTTTGTCCAATTCTCGTCTTCATACTTCCTACAAAAATCGATACCATGAGTATCCTTGAACATGACACGTGAACCATTACGACAAACCTCTTAACCCTAAACACGTTCTGAACCGCTACCTTGTAATAACTATGCGTCGCACCATGAGTGTTTTGTGCATAAGCGTCAACCGCTGCAAATTCCTTGCTATTAAGTGCAACCGGTTCCATAGACTCAAGGTCCAAGGACCTGAAGCGTGCATCGATAGGGTTGATCGGCTGTCCCTCCCAATCTGCATCTGACTTCTCGTTGATAAGTTTCTGGGCTATCTCCATGTCTCCCAAGGCATCCACAAGTTCTAATTCCTGGTGATATATTTACCGTTACCCAGCCGAAAACGTAGTTGATCGTGGCTACTCACCTTCTTTAGTTGCGGCATCGTGTTGATGGTTATCGGCTTGCTTCGTCCGAAAACGTGCGGAATGATGCTACACACAAGGTGAATCACCCGAACGTAGCACAAATTGCCACCTAGACTTACGAATAATACTGGTTGCTCAATTCTGCACATGCAGCATCGAAACTGCCATATTGAGCCACGTTATTGGTGGGATTCTCAATGACGTCTGCCAGAGCCTAGAAATTCATTAGAACAAGTCGATCCGAAAAAAACCATGCAGACCTTTAAAGCAGTAAAACCTCTGAGGATAGTTGCCTTTGATAGTTTTCCTAGAAAGAACTCAGACGCTAGAACCACGCATTGAAAAACGACAGACCAAGGGGAAGCTTATTTGCATCATAGTTCATAGCCGACAAGGCTGCATTGATATACCTGGAAGATTAATTCAATAAGACTCAGAGGTTAGGACAGACAATAAGGTGTCCCACATACCCGACGTTGAAAATCAGCCTGCAGAGGCTCTACGATTCCGTTCCAAAGGCACATGAGTGATTCTGCACCTTGAAAGTGAGACTATCTTTTTACCTGAATCTCGCTTGGTAGAATCGAGTCTGGAACCTTGACGGACATGGGCTTCTCCCCGCCTTTGTCTCTTGACTTTCCTTTGTCTCCTTTGTCGTCATCACCAGTGTCGTCATAGTCCCGCTCTTTCCTCGATGTCAGCTAGCAAGCACGAGAAAGTTCTTGCACTACCACTCACCGAGCCACGTATACTTGCCTAAGGTAAAGGGAGAAGTTTGATGAGAAGCCGATAGAGGATATGTGTAAGAACAATGGCGAACCTGGCTTCGCTGTCATCCCCTTCCGCTGCTCCCATGCCGTGGACGTCTTGGCTCTAAACTGTTTTTTAAATTCGCTGATGGCACCAATTGATGCGTAAGGGCCCTTACAGAGAATCGAAATGTGAACAAACACAGTATGGGTACCTGCGAAGAACTTACTTTGACTTGACTAGCACCGTTTTCTCCAGTCCGTCCCCAGCGTGTGAAGAGAATGCATTGAGATGCGTTGCCAAGTGGGTGAAGAAGTTGCAGAACGTAGAATCTGGATTCGTTAGAGAACGCTTTGGTAAAGCGGCAAAAAACTACACACTTATTCGCGTTCTTTCCGATGTTCGTCTGGTTGAGCATTGCATCCCAGACTTCTCCGTCAGGAGACACGTAGACTTGGTGCGTGTCTGTACAAGAACGGCGAGAATAATCTGAGACACCGCTTCGAATACGAAAACGAGCGATTCTGTGCACTTACTGACGTAACTTGACATTGGGTCAACTGGAACAGCACCGCGCTTCAGCACAGTCACCTATGGGTATGGGTAAATAGTAAGAATTATGCCGAAGAAATATCAGTGTCTCCAAAGTACCATCTTCGAAGTGTCTTTGGTGTCATTGGCCTGACTTTCCTCTTCGTCAGTAGTTGCCTTTGTATTCTTCCTAGCTTTCTTTGAGGTTGGCTTGACGGGTTTCTCGGTGTCATCCTCGGAATGTGCTCTCTTCTTGCCAGACTTTGTAGCATCCTCAGTAACATCAGCAGGTTGAGTATCTTGAGACTCTTGTGGAGGTTCAGCGTTTGTAGTCTTCTTGCGAGTTCGGGTGGACTTCCTTGTCGCAGTCTGTATCACCGGAGCGTCGGTCGTAACCGTAGCGCTATCAGCAGAGGGATTTTTTGCGTCAGTCGTGGGAGCAGGGTCATCAGTTGCAATATTTGCTGTGGCTTTGCGCGTTGAGCGTCTAGGCGCCATTGTGTAGAATTGGTGAGAGAAACGAATATGAAGGCTACAGAAACGTATCAAATCGGTGGATGTTATATAGGGCGCAGGGGAGTCGGGGGCGGAGCCGTCGGGAGCGCCGTCGCGTCGGTCGGGAGATGATGTGACTCGAACACGCGTAGGAAGTGAGTCAATCCAACAACGCCAAGTCTTCTTTACTTCTGCCGATCTTCCCGCGCTCCGTGCACCGATCAATTTACCCACGGTTGCAACGACCAAACAGCGAAACAAACTCAAGTCATCATTTGCGCCTACAATTCCACGTCGATCCTCTCACGTGATCGCGCTCGTCGCCCTCTTTATCCCCTCTTGGGTCTGCATACCGGCTGAGGAGCAGATATTCATAAGGGGGGGAGGGCGAACTGGTGTGCAACACTGGAAAGTGGCGCCGGTGAGTTCACTCTATTGTTACACATCACGCGGGACACGGTGGCCAACCCACTTTGCCTTGTCGACCTTTCTGTCTAGTTATTCCATCACTTTTTCTCACTTTCACACCCTACGAACACGTTGTTAACATGCATTCACTGCCCAGTACTGATCTGAGCCTCCCAAAGCCGCCTCGTGTTTGATAGGATTCCTAACCAGAAGCGCGTCAAAGAGGGGACTCACGTTGAAAATCAAGGCGTCAACGTCCGCTCTAGCCTCTTATCCCAGGGCTTGATCTGTAAACAAATGTCCATGGCCGAGTGAACTCGATCTACCACAAATTACGGATAGCCTGAGGCCTGCTTAACGAACTGACGATCGTGCTGATCAAATGGATGTAAGGTCACACAGATCCGACTGCCTCGAGGACTCTTGAATTTTCTTTGTACCAACTTTTTTGGTACGTGTTGTGTAAGCAGAACGGTCCAGAGATGCAGATCGATATGGGGGACCTCTAGCGAGCCCTATAAAGAGATGTCACAGTACTAGTGGACCCACCTTTCTCCCCCCTTTCATCTCGCTTTCTTTGACTGCGAGTTGCTGCTCGAGTTGGGAGGCTGGAGGTACTGGATAATAAATAAATCCGTTAAAGCCTTTCACTGGCTATGTGCAAGACCTGTACGTATCTTTTTCTTCCGTACCTCCCCATCACGTCAATAACCTATCAGTATACAGTCCTTCAGCTCTCATACTTCCCCGATCTTCCTTGCCTTTTAACTCCACCGCATCGTCAAACCTAATGTCGAATTCCTTTCCGCATGTTCCGGGTCTTTACGTCTATTCTCCCACCAACCCCATCAGTACATCTGCCGAGATCGTTGCTACTACTATTCGCCCCAATGCACTATCTCCTATCGAGAGAGGACATAATCCGGCTGTGCCTTCGGGAAAGTCCCCGAGAAGACGAAAACACGACGAATCGCATATACGACGCCCATCAAACCCCTTCATCCTCTTCGCTGCGGAGTTTCGCAAGAAGACTGGAAACGAGCACAAGAGCAATAGACAGCTAAGTAAGGAGGCGGGTGCCCTTTGGCGTATTATGCCCATCGCGGAAAAGAACGTTTGGCGGAACCGTGCAAACGAAGTGAAGGAGGAACATACGGAGAAATACCCTGACTATCGCTATCAACCACGACGCCGTGGGGCTCCCCGCCATCCCGATTGTGCAAACGATACCAAGGACAATAGCAACATTGTCTTTATGCCACCGGTCTGGACACCGGAGAGTCCGCCTACGAGTTCTAGATGTTCTCCATGCAAAAGGTCGAAGGAAAGTGGAGCCTATAATACCAATCCGTCCTTCTCTTCTTCAGCAATATGCGATCATGGTACTCATCCTTCATCTTCTTTGTCTACTCGAGATTCCTGTGACGAGCTTGATCCTGTGAGTGGACACTGAGTTCTCAGAGGCTTCCCATCATGTTTGTACTGAACTATTCCTAGGAACTGTTTGAGAACCTCCGTCGGTCCTTACTCCTGACAGAACCTGCCACTGGACCCAGCTACAAGGCCCCGCAAATACCGTCCGTCCCCTATACGGACGACACATTACACCTCTCTTTCCCTTTGGCGGAGCCGGGGCAGGTAAGACTAATTTATATCTTTCTCAACATAGTGATATCATCTGTGTCGTTTGCAGGTGCCTGCACCGAGAATTGATTACGAGCTCAGGGCTACTAGTAATAACGTTTCTTATGGCGCCTTCGACCAGCCGATTGAAACCAGAGCGAATGGAGCAAGCACAAATAAGCATCCCTCTAATTCCAATTCAACCGTCGATATCGAGAATGACCCGTTTTTCAACATGTTTCAGTTTCATGAGGAGACATATCACAGTGCAACTTCAAGTCTTTACGACCCGACGTACTCTTCATTTCTCTGATACTCCAGTTCTCCAGAATTATTTCGTCACTTATTATAACAAAGGATTCGGCCTTCTCTTTTTTCGATAACCACGATGTTTATTATCATGATTATGTCGGTCTCTTTGGTCTTGTATTATACTGGATCGTACCACGGAAGTTGCACAATATTATGTTATGTATCATGCCTCAATCATACAGATATATACTATTTATTTGGGTAGCGCTTATAGTGCAGCTATCTCATCTAGACCATAGACATGCATGTACTAGTAGAAGATATCAACCTGAAACCACGATACTCACCAATTGTATCGCGTTTTGATTCAATGAATAATCCTGGCAGGACAATTTTAGATTCTAATGTCAAGTCTGACGGGTTGAGAATCATTGATGCGATGCGGATCTATGGGGATCGGACATTGAAAATGACCGCCACTGCGACGCGTCTACATCACGTGGTCACCGAGTCTGATGCGACGATCGACTTCGAATTCCAATCTCTGATCTCTATAATACTCCAAATTTGCCAGAGAGAGGACTCTTTAGATTATCAGCAAGATGTCCTACCCACAGCCAGTCAACCCACGAATGTCCGTCCTATCAAGCGCCTCCGTTTCCTCGGAGCACTTCTCGCCCGCCTCAAGCTCAACGCGCTTTTCCTTTCCAACCGCTCCACCCTCATCGAGTAACCTTGCAGCTATCGCAGCTATAGCACGACCGCGACCGAATGTCTACGAACGACACCTCAATAAAACTCGAAACTCGGAAGTGTCGTTGTCGGCGTTTGCGTTCTTATTTTCGGAAATTGTTCAGTATACGCAGAAACGTGTTTCTGGGATTGCTGACCTTGAGCGAAGGTATGTTTATGGACTCGAAAGCGAGGTCAAGGCTTGACTAGAGTTATCCAGACTGAACGTACTAGGATATCGCATTGGCACTCGTGTTCTGGAATTGATGACCTGGAGAACGGAAATGCAATCCAAAGCTCCGAAACGCGAAATCCGATTTTTACCCGCTCTAATGTCCATACACACCCAAGTTTGGCGGACCGTCTTCGGTAAACCGGCAGATGCCATCGAAAAGAGTGTAGAGCATGATGACGAGTGTAAGTCCGCCGCAACTCAGTGTACGAAACAACAGTCTGATCCCTCTCTGTTTGTATGAAGATATGATTATTGACAATGATCCCCCGATAACACGATATATATCGGTTCCACGAGAAATGAGTCAGCTGAGCTGTTCATCGCTCACGGCTGGGATAGTCGAAGCGGTCTTAGATGGACTAGGTTTCGTGAGTTATTCCAGCTTCAACATTCTGGATTTCTTTTTTATATATTCATCTCAGCCTGGTCGAGTTACTGCACATAACACACCAACAGATACCTATCCCTCACGGACGACCATCCTTATTAAACTTGAACGATTTGTCGTCGAGCGGGAAGAGTCGTTAAAATGATCATCACTATTATTTCTGTATGTTGTTTTGTTCAGTCCCAAGTGCTCTGTTATGTAATCATGCTGTCCCTTATCAACGACTTGAGAGAGAGTTTATTGAGCATGGTGATGGCACGGGCGCTATCTCTACGTTTCTTTGTCTTGTACCACGACGACTTTGTAGGTCTGTCAAGATGGCTACTATTAACCGATTAAATGTTTCTCCCGCTTTGATGAACGCTTCGTGCGCTTGGGCTTCGGATGAGAAGCAGCTTCGAGAACTCTATGCTTGTGAATACACAGGCGCGATAACTACTCGAACCGCGACTTTGAATGGGTTTGCGGAGAATTATCCTGCTGTCCATACGGTGAGCTCATCCACCGATTTCATAGAATGTATTCATTTTATCTATTGACTTTACGTTGTTAAACTGTAGGTAGCATTCTCAGCCGATTCCATGTCTTCCGTCAATTCATACGGATATTCTCCTTACCCCCTCACTCGATACATATTATGGGTCGAGTCCCTTTTACAAAGCAAAAGCGCGACAAAGCCGATTATTATCAGTATAACGTCGTCTTCTCCATCAGAGCTTAAGAACATGGTCGAAGCAATTCAACAACTTCGTCAAAAGCTCAACGACACAGATGCCCAATCCTCCACAAGCAGAATCGGAATCGAACTTAACACAAGCTGTCCTAATATCACTAATGCGCCACCACCATCCTATACACCCGCTCTACTCAGCCCCTTACTTGCCGTACTTGCCATGGCATATTGGTCAGACCGGACATTAACGATTGGGCTGAAACTCCCACCCTACACATATTCAACACAATTCTCGGATATCCATGCACTCATTAAAGATTTATCGAGGGATATCGATGGAGAACGTTATAACCCAATTGCGTTTCTTTCGTGTACGAATACTCTTGGGTCAAGTTTACTTTTCGCTGATCAAGCTCTTACCGTTCCTGGAGATAAAAACACGCCATCCGAATCCTTATACGCGTTACCTACGCCTCTCGGCGGCCTAGCAGGCGAATACATTCACTCTCTTTCTCTCGGGAACGTGTACACTTTTTCGAAACTCTTATCAAGTTCGACTGACCCGGCACTTCGTCATATAGCTATTGTTGGGATAGGTGGTGTTACTACTCCTGCTGCTCTCGCTCGTATGCGTAAAGCTGGAGCTAGTGTTGTTGCATGTGCGACGCTGCTTGGACGAGAGGGCGTTAGGGCGTTTCGGATTTTGTCGGAGACTGCTGGAGGTTAGACCTTACATGACTACATCCGAACCAATCGCTATTGCATAACTTTCCATCGCTTCGTCTTATGCTTCGTTTTGTACCGGGTTGTGGTCTGTATCATGTATTATATTAGTCTTTAAAAGCGTTGATTAACGGAATACTCCGACCTGTGAATGCGGTCTGACCGAGGCAGGTATATTCTGTGTATTCTGTTATTAATGATCCGATCCATTTTTTATGCAAGATGATATATCGTGTTAGTGCCACTGTTACCCCCGGCTGGCGAGTTAAGCAAGAATTTATTGCTTGCTCAAGCACGTCTCCTGACACCAGACTGCTTGAGATACAAAAGGTCCGAAGCACATACAGTATATAGGGAAGCATACATACTAAGTGATAAGACAATAATGATATCCTTATCCCGTCAAGTATGATCTAGGTTATGACTACTCCGCCACATCGGATCCTTCGAACCTTCGAACTGCATCCGGTGATGATACGTATCATATTCAGATCGCATAAAAAATATGCACTGGAAATGGCGCCTGCCATACGCATGTATATTCCAACACAGATAGAAATCAAGTGTCATAGAAATGAAGGGTTTAACCCAAAAATTCCGCTTTCGAGAAATTCAAATAGAACAACAATCAATGAGATCGACGAAAATCATAGGCGAGATAGAAGAATATGATGATGTGAGATGAAATGAAATGACACGAAATAAGAAGTAGAGCAGTTGCGAGCTCAGCCCGACGGCCTCTGCAGGAACCTATCCAATTTCTTCCTCAACGCATGATCAACGGGTATACCAACTGTGGCGAGCATATTATTCACTTCTCCGGCTATCTTCCGTCTCTCCTGTATTGTCTCATCATTCTTCGACTCAATCAACTCCTTCACCGCACGTGCCAAACGGGATTTCGCTCCAGGTCCCTCACCAGAGACATCAGGCGGTTTCTTATATTTCTTCTTCCCCGTACTCGGACCCCTTTTCACCTTGGGAACAGCGAGGAGTGGTTTGATAACGACTTCGCGGAAGCGACGATTGGCCATGGATGAAAGGGGGACGATACGATCGGTTGGACTGGCTGCTTCGGCTGCTGCTTCAGCCCGTGAGAGGGCTTCGGATGGATCTCCTTCGTTGAATCCCCATCTCTTCAACTCGTTCAATCTGCGTTCGCGGAGACGTGTAGCGAGTTGCTCACGCGGAGCATTCTCCTCAATGGCTTGAGCAACTGCGTCCAAAATATCTGCTAGCCGTAACCACCCACGATCCTCCTCCACTGCTCGTTTGACATAGTGTCGGTTTACGTAGTTCAGCAAACGGTGTACTGAGTTCGTACCAGCGTGGTATCGCTTATAGACGGGGAGGAGGTAGTATAATAGATTTGCATCGTCGACGGGTACGCTGGCGAGGAGCTCTTGACAGACTTCGGAGTAATACTTGTCTAATTTCTCGTATAGATCGGCACCATGAGGGTTTCCCGGTGGTGTCGGAGCCCGGGCACCATTAACCAACCCAGACCCTCCTCCTCCCAAACCTCCAGAACGCGGAGCAGCAAGAGCATCGACTCCGAAACGACTAACAGAGGTGAAATAGTTATAAACCGCGGTGTGAATTCCCATGTGATATGCTACATCGATAGGAGGGGCCTTCTCTGTGTCGTTTGTAGATGAACATACGATGTGATCGAGAGCTGGTTCGATATAGTTCCATAGAGATGCAAAGGAGGCTGAAGGGTTGGCACTGCCAACCGCAGGCATTGATTTTCCTTTACCCTTTGAGTTTGGGGAACTGCTGGCAGACCCAGATCCGTTACCACTCTTGCTCGACGCCATGATCGGAGAGCAAATATAATACAGCCTAAGGATTAATAGATGCGGTTTAATGTTACAGCGAGGACAAGAACAAGGAGAATGTTTGCACGAGAAGAGGACATACCAGGCTGCAGGACCAGCAAAAGGAGTAACGCGGAGAGAAAATGAAGAAAAAAGCCATGAATAAAACAGATAATAATGGGCCGAAGTCCGGCCGGGCCGAGGGCACCGCCACGAGGTAAATTTCTTTATTTATCGATCATTTACACACGCCCCTTCAAACCACCTCAACCTCCTGCACGACCACTTATTTCTCTCGACAACAACAAAGGTCAAAGCCAGTGATATTTCACCATAATCTAGCGCTGTGCGCTGGGGTGCTGAAACCCGGACTAGTCTGTGCTGAAGGGCTTGGCACTACGTCTCCCGAGACCCATTATTAATTACATACCTGTGTTTACTCTACAGGTACAAGTATGCGGACCTACAGTTCACTCGGTAATCTGCAGATAGCTTCACACTCAGTTTCTCCCTCAACCTCGCCCCCTCTTGCTCTCCTCCGTCCCGTTCATAGCGACAACGACATAGATCATATGCCTACGCCCAACGACATACAATCTCATCTGTATAGTGCGTTCCTATCCGGCCGAACAGCCGACGTGTCTCTCCGTGTACGCGGTACATGGGAAGGCATATACCGTCTACACAAAGTAGTTCTTATTCAAGCTGTATGTACTTTTGCAAGTATTCCCATCGCAGCCATACTTAAACATTGACCAAGGGCTTCTTCCGCTCGCTGTTTGACGGTGGCTTCCGCGAAGCGGCTTCCAAAGGCAGCCGTGGAGAGATAACCGTAATATTCGACGACCCTAATATCACTCGTGCTGGTGCGTTCACCTTCAGCCAGGATAGTGCCTTGTACTGACTTTGATCATTCACGTGTTGTAGCGTTCGAGTACGTCACCAGTGGATTTCATTCCGTCGGTCCTCCGCACTTACAAATATTTATAGAATATGCTTATCCCGATTGTATGGAGGTGGCCCCGCTCTCTTTGTCGATCCCCGACTTACTCCGTCTCGAAGAGAACCTCTTACGCCATCCTTTCCGCGAACTTCGCCTCGGACTGACTGCCCACAAGGACAACATAATGCCAGTCCACGCTTTTTACTCTCACTCCTCGCAACAGCTATCTATCTGTCTATTCCCTCCGTTGTCTCCCAGGCTATCCAGCTCGTGCTCAGGTCGCTCGGGCCGCACACCGTCATCAGGTACCTGAATTTTGCAATTGGAAATGGTATTGGTGAAAAAACCGACGAAGACGCGGACGCGGCCGTGAGTCTCGAGAATTTGTGCCAGGAAGCCCGTAACGCTACGACCGCGTCATTACGATCGAAGAGCGTTCGCTCGGGTCGTTCTAAGTGGAGTACTAAAATAATCCCGGATGACGACTGCCCAGCTCAAAAAACAGCATCTGCTCCAGACCACGACTCCCAAAGTGAGGAGTCTGACTCAGATAGCATGACAGGACCGGGCCAAGCGCAGGATAATTTTGATTCCGGTGGTCTTGTTTTCATGTATGGTGCCGCATCAAACAAAATTGGCGAGGCTGCCGCGTGTTGGCTGTGCCGCTGGGGTGTGGACATGTTGTTGTATGAAGAAGCAGCTGAGACAAACGAAAGCTCATCTGATGTTAGCTCCGGTGGTAATGGGAAGGAAGGTTCTTCTACCGGTCGACGGCGTGCTTTAACAGAATCGCACGCGTCAGGTGCACCTATCTTAGCGACAATAGCAAAAGGTGATGTGCCTCTTATCTGGAGGCGAGGTGGGATGGACGCGACATGGGCAAGGGTCGTGCTGTCGAGTGATTCTTTCTTTGTGAAAGACGAGCGTGAGAGGTATGATCTTGCAAAAAGAGTTGTTGAGCTTCGACGTAGGGCATCGGTCGAGCCGTCCGAAGAGAAAGAATGGGACGAACTGTTCGCTACTGGAATGCACTACATGCACATGGTGGGTCTGCATATGCTATCCTTCGTGGTCGTTTGGATTTCTGACACTACTTTTTTGTAGTCGCTCAACGATCTCATTGAAATTTCTCAAGATGTATCACCACGCATTGGAAGGCCTTATGTACCCGCCTCCGTCATTCAAGCTGCACATTGGGATCAATCCGTCTTGAGGCATCATATCACCCACCGACAGAACTCTTCCCCATCTTCTCCATCCACGCCACCGCGCTCACCTGCGTCTACCCGCGACGGCCTCGGCTTGAGCGTAACAACGACGGAAATAAAGGAGAAGTTGACAGGATACCTTCATGGTGCGGTAGATGCGAACAAAGCCTATCACCCTATTCCTGTCGACTCGAGTTCACGGATTGGAGACACGGCAGGTATCGAAGGCGCATCGATGGATCAATTATTTAACCCACAACCAACGGCTTCTGGTCCCACCGCGAAATCCGGCACTTCTAAAGGGTTCACATCGTATGCACCGGACACATTCTTCGGCATCCTCAGTCGCCCACGAGATGCCGCTGCTTGCGTTGCAGCTGACCCAAAGGGTCAAATTTCGTGGTCATCCTTCCCTCCTATCCGTTTCGGCGTCGAATTCTGGGGCGTCGAAAATCTCCAAGAAAAGGCTCGCCTTACTTCACAAACGATTTGGTACGCAGGTAGTCTATTCAATGTTTACGTGCAAGTCGTTAGGAAGAAAGGGTTTCAGTTGGGGATGTACTTGCACCGGTTGAGTACCGTTGAGACGATTCCGATTCCTAGTTCTCCGCCTTTGATGGTGCTGCCCACAGCGTCTAGTAGTGACGAGAGAAGATGGACGACTGGGAGCGTCCAACCAGGTTACATACACACGAGCTCTTCGACTCCCTCACTCTATCGTCCTGCTTCGCGAAATACAAACGGTCCATCACGAAGTACAACTCCAGCACCTTCCTACTCTCCGCCTTCAACAGGTATCGCTGGTACTTCTCCGCCTACAACTAATAGCAGTTCAAGTAACATCCGCGTCATCACATCTCCTCAACATGCTCAAGCTCCACGTCCACCATCGCAACCGTATCGTGATCCACGTGAAGCCGTTCGAGCACATTTCACACTATTATGTATGTCACCTACTGGTGGTGCGCTTACGAAGTTTACAAGCGCTCCTGATGCGTTCTTGGTTGGGAGGAGTTGGGGATGGAAGTCTAGTGCTTTGCAGAGTGAGGAACTTATTCCTGTTGATGTTAATGCCGGTGCGAGTGCAAATGAGAGTGGGGATGGGACGGGGATTATGAAGAAGGAATGTAGTTTGAGGGCTACGGTTGTTCTTGGTGTTGTTTGAAGATTCTTTTTGCAAGTTTAAAACACATGTCTTTCTAATGGTCTTTATTATCTTGTTCGTGTTTTGTTATACCTCCTTGCTGCTTAACTTTCATAATACTCTATTCTTTTTAATCATGTTTTGTATCCACAACTTTCTTTTCCTTTCAATTGGTTCTCTCATCCAATTAACTTTCTACCATCTGTATCAATAAAACGCTTTCCAACTCTCTTCTTTCCTTTCTCCTGCCTCCTTCACAGTCACTCTCTTCTACTTCTAACCTCCTACCTCAAATTCCCTTCTTGCTCGCGATCAGAACCATAACGGACATGCATACATATACGATCTACAGGACATAGCTATAATTCAAATTACCGTTTACACAACCAACATCAGCAAGCATCAATGTACACACGCACGCCAAGCCATATAAAATGTTTAAAAATATATATCAGTCTACTCATTATCATTTCACACAGTAAGGGGAGATTAACATCAATATACAAGGTTACGATGATCATGATCATGATGGTAGTAGATACACTGTACACACGTCCAAGCCGCCGTCGGATGTAAGTTATTTGTGTATACAGGCACACGAGTCGACAAGCACAGAGTTGATATATACAGGCACACGAGTCGACAAGCACAAAGTTGATATATCCGGAACACTTCCGACCAGAACTACTTCCTAAATTCCGGAAGTCGATAACGATGTACACAGAAGAATCGTAAGAGATAAGAACGAAGCTCTCATGATTTGTCTCCCATTGACTTCAAAGGTAGTCCTTGTCCTCTCAACCTTCTCATCCATATGATCCTCTGATATCCTCAAAAGGAGGTGAGGTAAGACCGAACCATATGCTCAACGTATCTTATTAGGAGGAGGTTCCTCTCGTCCGCTTATCACCTATCTCACCCGTCAACTCATTTCATTACATTCCTAACATTTACAGTGGTCACTTGAACTGTGTAAAAGCATTATGGGAAATACCTACATAGATCTAAACCCTCACTTCCATTTCTATCTCCGTGTCGGGACTCGGCGACCTATTGCTGCTAAACTTCGTGATATTGGTGCCCTCGTAAGTACTGTCGTAAGGCGTACATACGGGGACACCTGACATCCGTCATCCTTCATCATAATCTTCCAGCCATCCATTCTCTAGTAGAGTTTGGCTGAAGTGGAGCGGATCAATTGCATCCATGCAAATAATAACAACAAGCAAACCTTTCTTCAGAAAACAGAAACTTCTTTCAATTCATCTATCTTCGCCAAGTCCCAAAAGAACTTCTAAGAATCCCAAAGACATCACAGAATTCTGTTCCTAAGGCGTAAGAGCGGCGGCGCGGCATACATCTAGATAGATAAATACATATAGTCATGTAAATAGTGAGTAATGATCTGACACCTAGCCGTGCAGACACACATGCATAACTCACCAGAACAATCGGTAACCGAACTCAGTTCGGCAGCGACACCTTTTCATCACCTTTTTATGCTGTGTTTCAAGAAAAAGATTAACACACCCTGTCCGTCTGTCCGTCCCTGAAAGATTGCATTTCTCAAGATCTGTCAGGGGAGCTGCCACCGATGAAAAAGGAAGGGGATATTCTAGAGGAGAGAGGACCCTGACTCCTGGGGCTGAGGGAGTCCGGCCAGACCTGCATCTACATCATAAGTATAGGAAGGCCGGGAACGCCTGGAGAAGTCAAGAACTCACAAACAACGAAGGTGCACACACCGCAGCTACGATCTTCTTCCCTTCCGGCCAACACTCTGATCATTTGTTTGATCCATCTTTCAACACCCTCTTATCATACTGTCAGTAATTAACGGGAAAACTAAGAATATGCCGCCTCCATCCCTTCCCCTCTCGGCTGAAGAAGTCCAGGACGACAAGGAGTCAGTTAAAGACGCAGAGGACTACTTACGCGATTCAGGGATAGCCTTCAACGATCAAGACGATGATCAGCGTGTTTACGAGCATACGCGACGAAGTCGGGGCCGGGGTCGAGGTCAGAGCCGGGGCCAGAGCAGACGACGCGAGGCATACATCTCTCCTCCCTCGAGCGCTCTTCCATCAGTACCTCCTTCTCCTTTTCTTTCAGACCCTCCGTCAAGCCTACCACAATCACCCCGAAGCGCCCAGTCGGACAGGTCTTACTCAGAGTTGTTCGTGGCATTTCAAAGACAGCAACAAGTGATAGCCCGATTACGCACAGAGAACGAAGAGCACGCACGAAACGAAGATAGTCTTCGTGCAGACTTACTCGCAATGACGCATAGGTATCTCAGAACACAGGCCACGATTGAAACCTTGGAGAGGCGCTGCAAGAACGCCGAGGAGCGTGCGGAGAGACTTGCGTTCAGCCAACGGTTTGACGGGGAAGAACAATTGGAGATGGCTGGAAATAGTGCTATTATTAAACGACGTCCAGAATGTCCGCCTTCGCCACATCCAGGGATGTGGAGAGTTGTCGCAGAGCAGGGCAGACTCCAGGAAAGGAGCAACGAAGACCGTGGTGATACGGCCACCGTTAGCGCCGGAACAGTCGACTCATCAGATTACGTGGCCGTCGATATCTCCTCTTCATCCAGTTTGAATCTCCGCCCATCTATCCCACCAGAAGAGGCTCTAAAACTAGTTAGGACGATTAACGTGCAGCTACACGAGGTAGCGAGAGCTTGTGTCGCCTCTGCAAACGTCAGGCCTGGAGTTAGGAATATACAGGCTGATAATAAGATGGTTTGTGACCTAACGGAGGGTATCGGATGCATCCTGGTACAGATGCTGCGTTCGAGAGATCATAGCAAGAACAAATCTATCATCGAATTGAGCTTTCGGGCATTGCTGTCATATCACGTGGCCAAACTGGTGGAGGACTGGCCGTTCCATGCGCGTTCTAAACGCAGATGTCAGGAGAGCAATGAAGGTGTGTACGTTCCCTCGTCATCACCGTTTGTCCTTCAATGACGTCAAACAGAGGATTCAGAACAATATTCCAACGTGGACAAGGAGTTCAGCGAGGGCGTCGAGAATGCTCTCAGAGACATTGCTACCGTCCTTTCTCTGAGCGGATCACCGGGCGAGCCGGCCTCCCTGGTTCGTAGTCATAGGGATCGTATTGGTTCGACGCTCGACGCTCTGCTCAAATCCGCTGAGAATCTAGCCAACCAGATAAAAGGTGGTCGATTCGAAGGGTCCTCACCGGGAGAGTATAGTTTCCTTTACACACGTCCCGGGGCGACTTTCAACAAAGATCTCATGCAAAGACATTCCAGTCAACAGTCAATGGCGATTTGGAAAAGCACACCAAAGAAGCCAGTCCAGGTGCTGTGTACGCGGGAAGTTGGGCTAGCGCGCCTGCATCGAACGCCTAGAAGTGCAGCTTCGGTCAGCGGGACGAGTTTGCACAGTGGGAGTGGCGGTCTAGGAACGCCTTCGCATGCGAAGGAAATCGAAGTATTGACGAAGGTTATTGTTGTCTTTGAGTCTGATATAGATAAATAAAGCCATCTTCGTATAGCAAGCAGTCCCTTCTCTTGGCTATGACTACTTTCAACGGACATGGAGTGAGTCCTATGAATGAATTGTTGGACACTATATAGACGATGCTAAGCAAGAGCTTCACCTGTTTTTCGTTGGCGTGTACACGAATTTTAGCTTGGAGATGCGAAGGCACGAATCCAGCACGGCTCAGATACCTTGCGCAGGACCTTAACGGGGCACATAGAAAAGAGTCGCGAGTGAGCAGAGAGATCAATCACACTTACTGTGGATGATTCGGGACTTTGAGCCCGACCGGTTTTAAAGTAACCCTTTCGATCAACTCAAATTCGCGGGTGGCACCAAGTTTCCTAGGCCGAGAGTTTCGAGTGCGATCCCTAGTCTCTTTCGAAGATCTGATAGATGTGAAAGCGCTTTCTCTCTAGCTATGAGCGCCTCGGAAGACAATTGTGGTTCTCCACCGCTAGACTCTGCATGTTCTTGAGCATGAGCTACCGCTTCTT
The DNA here is from genome assembly GCA_032164295.1 of Inonotus obliquus. Classification (NCBI taxonomy): domain Eukaryota; kingdom Fungi; phylum Basidiomycota; class Agaricomycetes; order Hymenochaetales; family Hymenochaetaceae; genus Inonotus; species Inonotus obliquus. Next base: position 3,306,381 of record JAJHTX010000001.1, on the reverse strand, counting down.
CGTCAGGTGGAGCAAGGTCCGTGAGCTGTAATTTCGCGAGTCCGTTGACGACCTGTCGTACTTCAGAAAGCAGCTCGTCCTTGTCTCCGCGTTCAGCTACGAGCGGTCGAGATGATTCCAACAATGCGAGTAGACCAGCTGCGAGACCACGCAAATTGCCAATCTCTCGTCCAATCGGGGCACCCACGGTTGCAAATCCTGAATCAAATCCTTCTTGTGCGGCGGCTTCTTTCCCGGCTGTAATCCCCTCGCGATATCCTGCCTGCATGGAAGTGTGTCAGATGGATGCCGAAAGTGACCTGGAATTGAGGACGCGCATTGACAAACTCGTTAGACATTCGTGTCCATTCCCGCTCGCTGTCTACCTTCAGCTGATGCGCAGGGTCTTCCCAGATTGTTTCAGATTCGTTGGGTTTGAAATCATCTCCGTCCTCAGTGAAGTCGTACATCGAGAAGAGAAAGGTGAAGAGCAAGCCGATTGACGAGACGAAACAGACCTAGGCGCAGTTTTGAAGATCTATCAAGAATGGAAATGATTCGAAATGATCGACACGTGTATCAAACGCGTACACAGAGATACACACGCATCAATAACGCGTAAATAAGCATACAGTCGATCTCCTTTCGTCACGAAGCCTGACAGTCCTCTTAACTATATTTATAGAAAGTGATACCCAGGCTCTATCTCCTGATATTACTTCACCTTTCTGACGTAGACATCTCTGTAAGTACCATTCTCCTCGATTTTCTTCTCAGGCGGCACGAATCCCTGTGTACGCTTCTCTTCTGCCATCGCCTTCACGAGTGCGATCAAATCGGAGACGGCCGAAGGAGACGTTTGTATGTGAACCACCAGACGTGAGCCGGAAAACCGTATGGGCTCTGGGAGAGCTGTCGCGCGATCTATCAGTTCGCCGAACTCCACGCCAATCGGGGATGGATCGAAGAATATCTGCAATACGCATCAGGACATCGTACTTTGCATCTTCTGAATTAATATTACCATGCATGTCTCCGCGGCACTTAGAATTTCGCAACCGGCCTCCTCTAGCCCTCTCTCGAGAATCCTTGCTAATTCATGCACCTTAGGCAAAAGGGCAACATGGTGAGTCACGGCATAAGCTGCGGAAGCTGCGAGAAATCCGCTCTGCCTCATCCCTCCTCCGAAGAGCTTGCGAAAATGTCTAGCTCGTCGGATGAATGCGGCACTTCCCACCAGGCACGACCCGACTGGTGCGCCAAGACCCTTGCTAAAGCACAACGAAACGCTATCAAACGGTGCGCACAACTCTACAAGCGGTGTACCCGTCTCAACCGCTACATGCCAGAGCCTCGCACCATCAAGGTGTAGAGCAATGTCATTGGAACGAGCGAAATCCGCAATTTCGAGAATATCAGATTGCGGAATTATTGTTCCATTCAGAGTATTCTCAAGCGCGATGACTTCAGTTGGGGCAAAGTGGACATCGGAATCTAATATGGCGTTCGCCTTTACATCCGCAAGTGTGAGGTGATGACCTTTGCCCACGCTTTAGAGAGGATAAACACAGAATACAAAACCAGCATACTTACGGTTACCAGGCAGAACCGGAATTACTTGTGCACCGGAATGAAATGCTGCGCCACTAGCCTCGTACTTGAATATATGCGCACGTTGATCACAGATAATTGAGTACGGTGGTTGCTTGAGATGGGTTCTAAGACCAATCTGATTCGACATTGTCCCAGAAGGCAAGAACAATGCAGCTTCTTTGCCCGTCAGTCGCGCCATTGCCGTTTCTAGCGCATGAGTCCCCGGATCATGATAAACATCGTCACCCAACGACGCTTTCAGCGCGTACGCTTGCATTTCAGGTGTCGGAACTTTGTGTAAAATGTGAGTCATACGTCAAAATTCTGAGGCGGATTGCACCTGTAATAGTGTCCGCTGAACATCACAGCATGATCAAGACTGCCGTCTGAGCGTTCACAATGCATGGGAGCTCACACTGGAAGTTTCTTGAGACATCCTTCCTGGTAGTCTCGTTATCTACCTCTTGTGTGACTGTAAGTATATCTATCCGCATTTCTGCAATGACACGAGCCCGGGCCGCATCGGTGACGTTGGCTGAGCCAATATTCAGAGTGCTCATGTTGATTCTACGAAAATTATGAATTCTAGTGGCAGAGAGAGCTAGACGAGAGAGAGCGAGAGGTACTGCATGACGAAGCATAAGGGTATAAATACTTGAAGACGGTTGAATTCTGCAGATGCCGATTCACACGCGCTTAGGGTCCTTGTTTGTAATCACTTCAACTCACGTGGGCGCGTCTCATTCGTTGTGCATGGTCCTTCAGACCGATTTCTAACTCTTGTCCACTCTCCAAGGCATGCTTTGTCCGGCCCAAAGGCTCATGGTCCCAGGAGCAACAGGCACCGATATCTGCAATTTTCTGTCGATATACTATCGATGACCTCTATACACACCGTCGTAGACCATAATGTGTTTCCTAGTCCTGTCAAATCCATCCAAGACGCTAGAACTGCCAGCTCGACTCGACTGATGCCGACAGAGTGTCCGACATCTCGACTTTAGCAATCGCTAAGGGTCTCTCTTTCCGAGCGGAGAACATGAACGATATCTCCGCACTGCCACCAGTGAAGTGGTAGGATCGACGCTCGGGGATCGCCATGTATCTTTGGCAATATCATCGATCTTGCGCTGGTACAGGCATTTCTCGACGCACGAATGGGCTGCCATTTTTATTAGACTCTGGGCTGCTTCCTATGTATTCAGAAACTCGCACGGGACGCCCGATAACACGCCATCATGTGGTGCAATTGCGTCTTATGCTCTCATAATCTCGAATAGCTCACGCAAACACGGGATCTTATTTCATAAAAACGGCCCGCGTATCTGAAATATGTCCCTGAACTTCGCCGTCTTCTGTGTGTAACCAAAATGTCGTTAACTCAGACACTCACTCAGAGTATTGCGAGTCTCACTGTACGTGCTGTGGCTCCTGCAGAACAGCAGAAATCCCAGGAGGAATCCAAGCCAGAGGAGCCATACAGATATTCCCATCTGCTCCCCACGTTCCCGCAGGAGCATTATCCGCCTCTGGTACCATTTGAGCATGTCGACCCTGCGCAACGTGCTCTTACGCACCCCGATCCTCGATCGTTCCTTGATGATGCATCTAGCATTGTTGAGCTAACTCCGAACCTTGGTACTGAAGTTCGTGGGGTGAATTTGGCTAGACTGACGAGCGACGAACGTGATCAGGTAGCTCTTGAGGTAAGGGTTTGGTGCATGATCGAGATTGAGGTGTGGTAACAGATGCATTCTAGGTTGCTCGACGCGGTTTAGTTGTGTTCAGAGATCAGGAAGAGTTCATTGATCGTGGACCAGAATTCTATCTTGACTGGGGCAGGCACTTTGGTCGGTAAGTCGGCAGTCACTGAGATCGAACTTTGTCGTACTCATTCTCGCATCTCACTTATCTATTGCTCAGACTTCACATACATCCCACATCCGGGCATCCGGAAGGCTATCCAGAGTTCCACCTCGTCTACCGGTTAGCTCATTCGAGTCTCACTCTGAATTACGGATATCTTATACCCCAACCTGATTAGTGATGCAAACTCTACATTGAACTTTGAGATTGACGACAGCATCACCTCAACAGTCTGGCATTCCGATGTCTCCTACGAACTCCAACCACCAGGTCTAACCACTCTCTTCCTCCTTTCCCAACCACACACCGGCGGAGACACTCTCTTCACAAGTCAAGTCTCCACTTTCAAGAAACTATCCCCAGCATTTATCGCGTTCCTCAAGACGCTCAAAGTCGTACATTCGGGCGTCGAGCAGGCTAATTTCTCCCGGGCCGGTCGGCGTGGCGGAGTTGTACGCCGTGAACCCGTGGAACACGTTCATCCCATCGTTCGTCGGCATCCCGTGACTGGAGAAGAAGCTCTCTATGTGAACAAACAGTTCACGAGGCGTATCGTCGGGCTTAAGAAGGAGGAGTCAGGTACGCGTATCCTTCATTGTTGTTTGAAACTGCTAGATCCTGAGACTTGCTTTCAGACAACATTCTGAATTTCCTGTATAATCATATTGCAGCATCGGGAGACGTCCAGGCTCGACTTCATTGGTCACCTAATACTGTTGTCCTCTGGGACAATCGCATCACTGCTCATGTTAGTGCTCTTACACTTTTGTCCTCTCTGATAAATTGGCTGACTGGGACTCGGCTTACAGAGCGCTATCGCTGACTATGGCAAAGAGCTTTCGAAGGAACGCCGTCATGGTGTACGTATCACACCGCAAGCCGAACAGCCAATTCCGGCGTGGGATGGTCTGGAGTTGTAAATAGTGGGCTTAATCATTAGTATAAAAATAAAGACAGGAAGGAATGTAATCAGGCACATACAAGTATAGATATGTGATTAGCTATCCTGTGCATGTGCTACTTATCTACATAAGCAGCAACTCTATCGTGTATCCGTAGTAATCATGAGAAAGCGTCGAGTAAGCATCTTGCATTCATTTTTATGCATGACAAAATCGAATCTACTTGTGAACCCATAACAAAAGACAAAATTTGGAAAAGTGCTCAACGAGAGAAAATACATCTATTTACTTATGTAATGCAGGCGTGAATAATACAAGTGTGAAGGCGGGAGAAGTCAGGATGAAATTGTACAAGAGTTTAATGCGATGTCAAGGTCTGCACTGCAGTTGATTGCAACACCCGCTAGCTATCTGGTAAGGGATTAAAATAGTCCGCCCTGTGAAAGAATTAACCGTTCTGCGGTTGCCACTGCGATCCTACGTAGACTTCTCTTTCTCTTTCCCTTTTCCTTTAACATCTTTCACACCACCACCTCCTTTCTCATCGTCACTACCTTTCCGACCCATATCATCATCCATATCTTCTCCAGATCCCCTTCCCTCATCCCCTTCATCTCCCTCCTCCTCCTCGTCCTCATCACTACTGTCCTCCTCCTCCATCGCCAACTCTGCTCGGATAGTTGCCGCCTGAGCACGTACACTCCTCCCTTTCATAATTAACATCTCTTTCAACCACCCATTCTCCCTCCTCAACTCTGAAGCTTCTCGCTCTAGATCATCTGCGCGTGCTTCCAGCTCAACAACGGTCCGCTCTAGAGCTAAGGTTTTGTGTTTCTTTTTTATACGGAAGCGCGCTACCGTGAAGTATAAGAGATAATTAGCAAACCGGTGTCAATTCTGTATTATTAGATTTGCTCAAAGTTCTTACCAGAAGCAAGCGTATTTCTCCGTCTCTTATCCTCAGCAATAACAGCCTCTTCTACATATGTTTCTTGCCCTCTCGTAGACGAGCCCGTCGGACTGACCGGCGTGGAACTCGTACTGGTTCCAATAGAAGTCGTACTCCTACTCCGCGCCCTCGCTCCTCCACCTGCAGCACTTCTAGACGATGAAGGACCGGCACCAGGAGTCTGGCTCGTCGACTGACCGAATACCCCTGAACCCGGAAGCATCGACTGAGATAATTGAGAAAGTTGGTTTGCAAGAACGGGATCTATTGGCGTCATGGGGAATGGGAACGGACCCATACTGGGCAGTTGAGGTGGCCACTGTTGGTGACGTTGAGTTGAGGAGGATTCTGATAAAGATGATTGGATAGCTTGGTGCGCTGATACTCCAGAGCGAGGACCGAAACCTGCGGAGGGGTGACGCTGCAACTGTGGTGGGGCACCGGTTCCGGGGCCTTGTCCAACACCTTGTACGGGACTTCCTCTACCCGGACTTGCGTGTCCACCAGCGCCGCTACCACCATACGGATACAAAAGACTCTGGAATTGCCTAAGCACTGCGGATGAATCTTGGAGACTCGGTGGAGACTGAGGATTGGGAGGATGCGGTTGTTGCGGTCCTTGATGACCATATTGTCCACTGTGTTGTCCCTGCTGAAGGGCGGACAGAGCAGCAAGGTGGGCGAGAGTATACGGATCGAGCCCAGAGAGTTGATTAATTTGTTGGGTCGGAAGATTGGGCGGTAATTGACTAGGTGCATTGGGGGCAATAGGAGGGAATGACAAGCTCGCCGTTGCAGCGTGTCGTGAATGTTGACTCGGTCTGGAGGTACTACCCGACGGCGCAGATCCTCCATGGGTTTGAGACTGGTCTGTTCTTCTCCTCGAACCTCCGGCTCTTCCACTCCTACCCGAGCCTGAACCCGCATCCCCCGTCTGTTGTTGGTGATGATGACCCGATGGTCTCCCTGAATCGCGATCCATATCAAACGAAAATACAAGTTTTTCCCAGTAGTCAAGTTCTTGCGAGACGGACTCGGCGACGTGTCGTTCAACTGCTGCAGCCGCTAAATCCAAACTGATGTCTCCTTTCGTGACTGCGTCTCCGTTTATGCTCGAAAGAGGGTGTTGTTGCGTAGACGCCGAGGATGTAGTGTTTCTATTCAAGGACGGAGCAGTAGCAAGATCAGGTGGAGGGGATCTCAATGCGTCTTCAGCGGAAACGGGAGGAGCAGTACTGGCGGTAGCCAACATACTATCCAAGCGCATAAGTAACCAAATACCCTGGGACTTCTCTTTCACGGCAAGTCAAGGCAAGTGAGGCAAGGCAGACGTGCGAAATCCACGCACGTACCACCGTACTGCGAACTGAAGGTAAAGGGTAAGGGGGGGCACGCAATCAGCGCTTCTAGTGGTGGCAACCTGTATGACTAGGAGGAAGTTAAAAGGAAGGTACGACCAGCAATAGCGTGAATAATGGTAATTGGATGCATTAGAGCATAACCCTGACGGTGTTTGTCTGGTTGCGCGCAAGTGATGAACTATGATGGGGAATACAGACATTGGATGCACAACGGGACTATTGTGACCCGCAACGCGTCGATTCGCAATATGCGCACAAGATGACGTGCAATACACTCCAAATGAGGAACATGTCCTCGCCCTTCATCCATCTTCGACAGAGTTCCAAACCTTTCTATACCGGCCAACCAGATTCACAGCACAGTCGGGCATTCTCTTGCAGAGCTACCTCATGCGATAGGTTGTAGCTTGAAGGGATTAAAGGCAATGTCGATCATTTAGAGAGAATATGAAGTCACGTGAGCGAGACGCTTCCATGCTGAAGTGAACGCGTTTCTCCTACTAGAATACTGTTCTTATTTCTTACTTGCACCAGACAACACAATACATTATACATGAGTTATTATTGTTTAACATCTACGCAACCTCAACACAACTTCATACAACTCTAGTCAAGATCCGATATAGTTCATTTTCGAGAAGTCGAAGACCACATCGCGCCATCAACCCAAGGGAAGTCCACATACTTCACAATCAGACCCGCCGTGACTATTCTCAAATGTGCAGTGCGGGCAAACGCGCACATTTCGCGAGGTCGAACCAGACGCCCCTGTTTCTGTATCGATCCCCGCTGATTGGGCCTCGATTGCAGCGATCTGGTCGCGGATGTCTTGGGGGAGTTCGTCCATGTCGGTGTCGCTGATCTGTTGTGCCGGCTGTGGTTGCCTCGCTATGAGCAAGTAAGAGTGAGCGACAGTTAGTATCAAGCTATAAGACATCGGAACACGTACGAGCGTTCTCCCGAGTGAACGTCATGAGCGTTTCCCAGCTGCTCGTTTTGAAAAGGTCGTAGAATTGTTGTGAATCCCCTGAGCCTGCTGAAGAGGTGGCTCGGGTGAGCACTTTCATGTCATTCTGAATACTTATATCAGGAACCATTAAGATATCATTAGGATTAGAAGTGAGTACCTCCGAAATTAAGCCAGTCGTACTTAGGAACGACACGAGATGCCAATCACTCAAGTATTCCACAATTTGTCGGAACAACCCAGGCTCCTTCCGAGCAAAGTTCGGGTCACTAGTGACTTCTGGTGCTTTGAGGTTTGCAAAATCTTTCAGCACCCTTTGGACGCCCTGTGTCTCGAGGCCTAGCCGGTTCTCGATAGGGAACTTGTTCGATAGGAACATGGGAGATGGGTTTTGAAGGAATCCGTGGGTCACCTACAACCGTTATTGTTAGTTATAATCTCACATGAAGGACAAAGACCGTACGTTGACGAGTAGGTATTCGACCGGGAAGCACGGTTTCGCGCTCTTCTGGACGTCTATCCCGTATTCATTCTTGTACCTGAAGAACACATCAGGAATGTAACGCGCAGAGTCCGCTGCTCGGTCTTCCTCTTTGACACGGACAATGCCAGGGTCCACACTTGCTTCAATCATGTCCGCGTCAACCATCGCGCAGGCTTGTTCGGACACTTGATAAGCATTAACATCGATACCACCCTCTTCAGTCCCAGTAGCTACTGCTGTTACTAATCTGGAGCTGAACTTTCCAGTAGTGGATGATCGAGATGGAGTCGGGTTTTGCAGCTGGAGCTTAGCTGCAAAAATGACTTCCAGTGAGGATAGGTAGTACGAATACGGATGCCGTTTGTAGACATTCTTTGTCCGATCCTCCTCTTCAGGATCCAAATCCGTAAAGATGTACCCAACGATTGTGAGAGGCGGAGTAGTGGTCGATGCGAGTCCTCGTATAGCACCTTCTTCTTCCCAAGGCAGTCCAAGCGTCAGACCATCGAGCTCCCCTTCCTGAGGTGGCTCATGAATTACTTCAACGACCGCTTTAATGCCCATCGGAACCTTGTCATACGGCTCATATCGACCCAAAAGCCACCCAAAGCGTTGCGTACCAGTGCGACGCCACACGTCAAGAAATCGATCTACTATCTCATGAGTCGAGAATTCAAGGTGATCGACCATACGGAATGGTTGTGGCTGTAGCGTGATCGCCGAGGGTTGGCATGAGGAACATATACCCGCCGGCCACGGTGCGTGTTTCGCATTCGGGCATGGGTCTTTCACCTTATAAGATAGTGGTTCTAAGGGTGGGAGAGTCGCAGACGCAGAGGAAGATGCAGGTTTTTGTGGAGATAGCTTGCGCAAGTACGCGTGGTATGAAAGACGCTTGATACCCTGCCCGGCGTGATACCCTGGATCATATGGCTCAAGCGGCATACAGTGATCGCACATGGCGTTCGCGCCATGTTTGCAGAGTCGAGAATCTCGACTTCGTTCAATCTTTCCATCTTGTTTGCGCCAGTATTCATCCACAGGGTCCTCTTTCACAAGCTCCCATGGTCTGTGTGTGGCGTCGGCGGGCGGGCCCAGTGCAGGTGCGGTAGGCTCTCCAGAAGGTACCGAGGGTGTTTGAGACGGCTCTCGCACTGAATCTTGGTACGATGCAAAAAGGAGGACTCCGTGTCTAGCGATAGAAGTTAGCTTGACCCTTCGCACGCACAGTGCAGACTCATTCACGAACTTGAGACCCAAAGATTCTAATGTTCTCCCTCCGATCTCAACCACACTCTTCTCTCCTCCTCTAGGCTGGTCGGACAGCGTGATGGACTCCGGATCCGCATTAACGCTTACAACTATCTTCAAGCCAGACTCAGAGTTAGATTCTGGCGGAACTATACGAAGCACCCACCTTGTTGACCAAATCAGATATGGTCGAAGTTGGTTGGAGATCATAGCGGAAGTTACCCGCTCTACAACGGATACGAATGAGCTGAACGCGAGGTTTATTAGATATGTATATGAGCATGTATAGCGATGCGTACCATTGCGATGGAGAAGGTCGTGGTTGAACAAGTGAATAAAGGTTTGAGTTGTGGTTATATGTACGCGTATGTGTACTTCGTCACTTACGCGTTAAGCTTCCGATTTTAGAAGTTAGTCATACTTATGTAAGATGTATTACCAATTGTACGTAGTGGTTTTGTAGTGTAGCGGTTATCACACAGGATTCTGATCTTCTAACTTGATGAGGGAATTCCTGTAACCCCGGTTCGATTCCGGGCAAGACCTTAGTCGATTTCATAGTTGCTTCATTTTCTCTTGATGCGAAACAAGGTGTTTTTATTAATAATTTGAATATTATTTGCCAGCTCTGTACTGCATGATGATGTGCTTCGGCAAGTTCCGAACTGAATAACCCCAGTTCCCCAGAGAGTTGAGGCGGGAGAGCTTTGCACGCGACCACTGCTTAACTTGCGAAATGTCCGACAGTGCGTCGTTCATTTTATTCCTCACTTTTTCTTGTATTTACTGACATATCTGTTTAGAATCTGCTCTCATTTCAGCTCTCTCAACAGCACTTCACCGCATCCGTTCCACCCCACCGAGAGTAATCGCCTCTCCAAAAACTCGTAAGTGCGCAAAGAGTTGCTATTCTGCTACTCGGGTTCCTTACGTGAATCTATTCCAGAACCACGGCGTGCAGCAGTAGCACTCATCATTCGCGTGGTCCCTTCCCCGTATACTTCCCCTCCATCGTTCCAGGATGCTCCATTTCCAACTACTCTCACGGAATTCTTCGCGCTCGACTGGGTAAATGAACATGGAGCAACATCAGAATTGCTTTTCTTAAGAAGGGAGGCGCCGCAGAGCGAAAAAAGCGTCATACAAAACAAACCAAGGAATATGGAGGACGCCCATTTAGCATTCCCCGGTGGAAGGATGGAAGAAGGTGACGAGGGTGGGCTTTACACTGGTTAGTAGACATGTTCACGCAGAAATCGCGTTCTGATGTTGGGTGCTAGCTATGCGTCAAACTTGGGAGGAAATCGGTATAGACCTCGCTGAGAAAGACTTTATGCTCATCGGTCAACTTGACGACCGGGAAATCACGACCTCTCTTGGGAAACGCTTGCTCATGATTCTTTCTCCATATGGTGAGTTATAGGTTAATTCCGTTCTTTAGAGACGCTCACATGTTACGTAGTATTTCTCCAAGTTACTCCTTATACGCCTGCACCAGACCCAGGAGAAGGGACCCATCTTCACTGGATACCAATTTCCTCGCTTGTTGCTGGTGTCTCAACAGACTCGTCTCTTTCAACTAAAAAGACAGCAGGCTCACGGCGCTGGACTACAGTCACCGTTGACGTCTCCTCTCGTCTGACTCCACGAAACTCTACATTCCTCCGTCTGGTTGTCCGCATGCTATTGGGCAGCATGCAATTCAACGCCATCCTACTCGAATCGCCATCTTCCCAAGGTGCTGCGTCAGAAAAATCCGGCCCGGACCCCGAAAAACCCGTCGAAAGACCAAATGAACCTCAGGAAGTATTGAAACTGTGGGGTCTTTCATTGGGCATGACGCTCGACTTGATTGCATATATGCATCCTCCGTCATCGCCCTTCTCGGTCGATTACCCTCGAGACGAGGTTACTGGTCTTGGAACAGCTATTGCGCCAAGTATGACGTGAGTCAAGCCTTAAGTTTAATTGCTTATTTTGGTGGTGATTATATTTGTATTCCTTGTATCTTATATATAGGTCGGTGTTCCCGCGATTTTCGTATCCGGATGTTAATTTCTGGATTTGGGTCTTTGGTAAGCGTTATCGTGAAGTGTTGCGTAGTTGGGAGGGAAGCGTTCGGTCCGGTGGTGCGAATGATAAAAGGTTTCTTATCTCTCTCTTTTCCTGAAAACCACTGGTACTGAAGCAATAATCCCTTGGTTCTTAGAATTAACTGGATAGGAACAGCCGTGAGCCAGTTCTATGCTGCTGTTCGTAAAGCATTAGTCATCGTCCTGCTTCTGCGAGCCATAGGTCTGCTACTTGCAGCTGGGATTGGAGTCTGGTGGTCCTTTACTTGACAACTAATTATTCATCATATCTTTCTCTTTCAAGCGAACTTCTTACATTCGGATATCAAAGGACTTGCACGAACAGTCAGGAATATCCCTTCTCTTTATGAACTGTTGTTGTACTGTTGTATCATACACGTTTGCCATTCCATGTCCAGTCATGGTTTCAATTCGATGAATTCTGTGGGAACCTTGTTTCTTTAGAGTTGAGATGCTTCTTTATTCGTCTGGTCCTTCGTTTCATTATGGGGTGAGTAGATTATGTACAACAGAAGACGTCCTATTAAGAGGTTCCACTTTCTTACTTTGCTTCGGATTCCTTCATCCTACAACTCTGTCCAGCCGTTTCCGTCACTTGTGTCTGCAGTTAACCATGTAGTTCTACACCAGTAAAAAAGCAAAGCGCAAAAAGTCAGTTGATCGAAAAGAAAGGAGTTATAGATGGTGACTCACTGAGAAATGAGAATAGTCGCGCCAACACGCATCCAAATTCCACGATATAGTTGTCCAATGCCTGTATTTCCCCACCAACTGACTTCCTCCTCAAATTTCTCATCTTCCTCAAGCACCTCTTCACCCTCCTTTGCCTTCCCTTTGCCTTTACCCTTCCCTTTTACCTTCCTCTTCTTCGTCCTCAACGGCAAGTCTGAACGTTCCTCAACAACAATCGAATAAATCGCATCAACAATCCCCGCATACGGTTTTCTCCTCACTTCCACACACGTCGCCATCACGCTTGTTGGTGGCGGTGATGGTGCTATTGAAGTATATTCGGGAGTTAGACGATATTGAATTTGTAACCGTTTTCGGACGACTTCGATTGGAACTGTTATGAGGAGGCTGAGGCAGGAACCGGTGAGGTGCGTTAGAGTCGCGAGGAATGGGTATGTTATCGATGTCGGGGAGGTAGGAGAGGCTGATAATTGGATCCCTGTAAGGTTCCTGATGAGGCGCGCAAGAATACTCGGTCCGAGAGATGATAAGAGTGGGTTCAGCCCTGTTTCAAGTATCGTAGGATAAAGCAACTGCGGGTGTAAATAAACACCTCTAAACCCTCCTTCATACATCAAAATCTGATTCAACGCATCGAGCGGGCCGGTGTATCTTCGATATTTTGGGTGAGAGGTTTGAGCGATTAGGCGGGTACGGATGAGGTCGAGAGGGGAAAGGAGAAAACCTGTGAGGACATTGGAGGCTACGGAGAGGAGGAGAGGGTGTGCAGCTGCAAAGGCAGCAGGGGAGGGGGCGAGAGTGACGTTTGAGAGGAGATGGGTTAGGGAGGAGTGAATGAGGGGTTGGAGAGACGAGTCGAGGAAGCTTCGAGCGCAGAAAGTTGCTGTACCTGTTCACCAGTTCACACTATTAGCGTGTTTCCCGGTTACGTCGCAGAAAAATGAAGATAGTAAAACTTGCCTTTCCATAATGCTAGCCAACCTTCAGGTTTCCAACGCTTAACCTGCTTCATCATTCCCCAGACACCAGAAACTGTACCGGGAGGGATGACCCAATCTGGACGCGTCGCACTGTCGGAAATGTTCTGACGGATTATGTAGCCACGATCATCCATCGGACGCGGCGTATTCACGCGCGAAGGGTATACAACTTCATCTGCGAAATAGTTATCCTCGTTCGCAGAGGATGCGTCATCGCTCGCCTGCACCGTGCACCAAAAAGTTAGTAAAGTTGGTCAAACTCGAAACCAAATTCAAGATTATTTCTTTGAGAGAATAGACCGACCTCCTCATCCTCCTCATGAGGCTCCATATCTTCGATGGTAGCAGCGTCTCTCGGAACATATTGAATTTGCAACAACGTTTTCCCAACCTCCCATGGATTCTCGACCGCAGCGCTAAAATACTGTAAAATAACCGACGCAGCAGCTGCACGCAAAAGTGCCACTGCATTCGGCGCAGACGGTTCAAAGTTCAAGTCTGGCGAGAGTTCGTAGATAGAATTTGGACGAGGGCGAGAAGTCCATTGGTAGCCAGATGAGCTTGAAGGGGTTGTTGTTGGTACTTTGAGGGAAGAAGAACTGTTCTTGGTGTCCGGTATAGGAACAAATGACCAGGTTGTTGGAGGCTCCGAGTAGAGATCACGTAGAGAGCCGCTAGGACTGCTCATGGTGCTAGGACTCGCAACTCTTTTACGACGACGAGTACTCGTTCGAGAGAGAGAGAAGGATGTGCCGATCGAGGGCGTTACGAGTCACGTGGTACTCTGTTTCCCTTCTGAGAGAAATGGGCGTCTTGGTTCCAGCCTTTCACAGGTTCATTCATGTTACGCCTGGAGATTAACACGTTTCACAGCGTATCATCATGACTTCGGAGACTAGGCAAGCGAAAATACGTAGAATGCACTCGTTGCCTCCTTGGGAAACCTTAACTGGTAAGCCCATATTCCTTTCAGTAATACAAGGGTTGAATTTGTGTTTGTATGCTGCGCGACTGAATAATTTACGGTATAGAACCTGGTGACTCGGAAGATGCAGAAGACGAGGCTGATGAGCATGATGAACTTGCCAGCGTCTCGAGTAGTCACATTGCACATTCTCCTGCATCCGCAGCGTCTTCTAGTAATACTAGGAGCGCAGCATCAACATTACCGAATTCGAGAGGAACCAATACTGGTGTGGGCGTTATTAGGAACTTCGGGCCTGGGAGTCGACCTCCTTTCGCAACTCCGCCGAGTACTCAGCCTGCGCCGGCATCTGGTTCTGCGCCCAGTAGTCATGGCATGATGAAACGGAAGATGGAAAGGTTAACCAAGTTGGTTGCACCTGGGAAGAGTCAGCAGGGGCAGTCTCCTGATAATTCCAGCAGAGCAAGTGGCAGTGGAACTGCGAGTGGCGCTGTGAGTCCGAATCGTGAAACTGGTGCTATGCCACCTCCACCCAATCCCAGCCCAAGTCGGGATCAGGTTCAGAGCGCCTCGAGAAAGGGAAAGGAACGTGCTTCGGCTTTCTCTGCTACGCAGCCTGTTGCTTCTTCTTCGAGGCTAGCTCGATCAAGCTCGACATCGGCGGGTGCGTCGATATATGGGCCAAGGATTTGGACTTCGATTCCATCTGCTACAGCAGCCGTCTCGGACAAGAATAAGAATAAGTCACGGGTGGATACTCTGAGATGATCCTAGTTCCGACAATGTGGACTCACAGGTTACTTATAGCAGGTTACACCGCAGTCCGACAAGCAGGGAGGCTCAAGAGCCTCGATCTCTTCCCCTATCAGAAATAGTACGAGTGCCAGGACATCGAGTCAAACTCAGGTAAGATACACGATCGGCAATTGGGATGACTTCCCACACTCAAATGAACAAACTAGCCATCCTCATCCGCAGGCCGACCTTCTGCTTCACAGCCGCAGTCTCGACCACGAATCACAAATTCACTATCGGCACCTGGAGTGACTCAGGTTTCAAAGGTAGTTTTCTTGGAAAATTAAATTTTTAAGGCGATGCTCATTCATTGTCCTTCTCCTTCGTCCATCGCGTGATGAAAGATTTCTGATAACAGAGGCTCGGGTAAAGGAAAGGAAAAGGAGATCATAGATATTGACGTCTCGGATGACGAAAATATGGGTTCACCTCGATCGCAAATTCCAGTGAGTTCCCAGAAGACGTGTCGAGCAACTCCTGTTGTACTTACTAGACATCCTTTAGCCAAGACCCAAGCCATGGAAGAAGGCACCGGACTCTGCAAACAAGGTGAATAGATTTTCCTTCTGGTAAGAACGAACTGGGTTGACGTGTAATGAGAAGTCGCTATCGACTCCGTCGTCTTCACAGGTAACGAGTCTACTCATTGTATATTGTGGAACTACGAGGTCTAATTCGAGACTGCAGCGGCAATCTTCACACTTACGTGATCTCAGCACCAGCAGCGGAGATGAGCTTCCGGCCTCGCTTTCGCAAATGATGGGTCGTGATCAAAACTGGTCACCAAGAAAGTCTTGTGAGTTTGTGTATAGCTGACCCAGTCTGCTGCTTAACAGATGTAATAGCTGCGAGTGTCTCCCCCGTGCTGAATCGCGCAGGGGGAGAGGTAGAAGTGGAGGAAGAAAGCGATAGCGAACCTATATCGTCAATTTCTCGGGCCTCACGGCGAAATGCCACTACCGATGGTCGGAAAAACGGCAAGAATACCGATCATGCTCTTGTTGAAGTCTATTTAACGAATGATTTTCACGCAGGTTTACCTTTTTCGGCTTCGCGTGACAGATTAGATAAAGTCAAAGCCACGTCCAGGGGCACGAACCGAGCTTCAGCTTCCACGAGCCGAGATCGGAACGAAAAGGGCATGAGAGTTCCTCCTTCAACCCAGCCTACTTCATCTGGCAGTAACCGAGCGGGTCCTATCCCTCCGCCATCTTCAACTTACTCAAGCATGGCTGTTGCCCGGCCACGACCGAAGTCGAAGACTTCGACATCCGCAGTTCCTACGGGTTCCCTGTCTTCAAGGAAGACAGAATTTCTGGGCACGATCGTGCTATCGGACGAAGATGAGGCTAGGCCGGTCAACGATGGCGATGTAATTGATCTGACGTTGGATGATGACGGCAATGCTTCTCTCACCCCCTCGACACCATCAGTGCAAACTGGAAGTCCACCGAAAAACGAAGCTTCAAATGCTGCGGCTTCGACCCCACATGCGCAAAGAGCCCCTGGTAGCACGAATCGCGGTTCTCCTCCCACCGTGCGTCCTAAGCCTCGCGTATCAGCAGTTCCGAAGGAGAAGATGGCATCTCCTAAACCGCAACCTGCGGACTCGAGACCGTTGGACGTAAGCCGCCGCCGTTCGAGTACAAATGGCGGGGAGTTAGACAATGATAATGCACCGGGTGCTCACACGTCCATTCGCGAGGACTTGCCAGCAGAAGTTCCTGCCTTGGTTCCTGTGCCAGATACATCGTTAGTAGGTCCTCAGGAAGAAGAGCCGAATTTTGATACGAGCGTTGAAATGATGGACACTGCGTACATGGACTTGGATGACCCGGAGTCTCCGGCAGAGATTGCGCCTTCTGGCAACAATGCAGCCTCATTAATTGACATTGAGATGCAGTCTGAGAATAATGAATCTTCACCTGGTATATCCTACAGACTTCTTGTCGATGTATTATCCTTGCTGATTGTTCCACAGAACAACTGGTACCTCGTGATAACGAGAAGAAACATGAAGAAACGATTGCGCCCATGGAACGAGCACGGGAATTACGTAGTCCACCTGTTACTGTGCAGAATAAGGAAACACAGTCGCAAGCGGAAGATGCGAACGAGGTGGACTTGCTACTTACCTCCTCTCCAGTATGTACCGACGCGCCCGGATTGGACCAGCCGGCTGATGAGGCGCAAGTGGACGATACGGAGAATGCGCAGCAACCGCAATCGCCTATGTCTACCTCATCCGAGAAGAAATCAGAAACGCTCACAGACAAGCTAGGTATGCTAGATCTATCCCGTTCCACTTTGGCAGATGGCAGGGATTCACATGGCGACTCGGATGTGTCTATGTCCGACATGACAAGAGCCGATAATGTTGAGCCACCTTCGGCACCTCAAGTCGCGCCTACTGCTCAGCTTCAGGGTATTTCCAATACGGGCTTACCTGGAATAACCACGGACGAGATGACAAGTACTAAGGTTGAAAGCAAAGGTCACCCTACGACGAGGACAGCCGTTCCTTCAACTAGTACAGCGTCTTCCAGTCCAGAGCCCGCTCATCCAATGCCCAGGGTATCCTCCAAGGTATCGGAGAAGACGCCAGCTTTCACTCGCGCTGTCTCTCCAGGTGCACTGGTTGCACCTCCACCGACTCCGGGATTTATGGGTTTCATGGGAAGCTCGAAGAACAAAAGGGTTAAGCCCTCTCCTGCGAAGGACAAAAAGCCTACAACTGCTGATGGTAAGGCAGGGTCGAAGCAGGGAGAGACGCCAGAGGGAATGGAGATGGTGTCTGACAAGATGAATGGATCTGAAGCCGTTAGATTAAATCCCATCGGACCGGTGTCAGAACCAGTCGAGCCGCAGATTCTGGCAGAACTTCCATTCACTGAACACAGGAAATCGCTAACACCGCCTGCTACATCAGACAATGGATCACTGCAACTGGACGGCTCGCTGTCGCCTTTATCACGGGCTAGGCTACGAATACCGGAAGTAAGGCCTCCTCGAAAGCTGAACATACCAGCGCTGATGCCAATTTCTCAGCCACGAGTAGAGGAAGGAGCGGGAAAGAGTGAAAGTTCGGAAGCGGTTTCACCTGCGGCGCCTAAAGAGTCTAGCATCTCTCATAAAGAGCCGGATGGAAGTACTGGTACATCTATGACTCCGCCTTCTGAAGCGCTGGCTAGCTCTAGAAAGCTAGCTAAGTTATATCCTGATCTCCTGGATTCGGCTAGATCTGGTTCGCAAAAAGCAATGAGTAAGTGTAGTAAGTTTCTTCTAACGATCGGAGTTTAACTTTGAAAGTAGTTCGTCCTAGTGAGAAAGTACGAAGTTCGATGGCTAAGCCGGATTCGATTTCGTACTTAAAGAGACGGGTAATAGAAGCTGCGTTCACCTCCTCGTCCATATCTCGCTCACCTTCGAATGAGGTTTCAACTTCATCTGGACAATCTGATTCTGGGATCGCTTCACGCCTGGCTTCACCGAAGAGATTGAAGTCCTCTCATTCTATAACAGAACAGGACATCAAAGCACCGGTGTCTAATACGTCTGTTCGGCGGACAAGTGCTAGCTCAGATGAAGTTGCCGCTGCGTTTGATGTCAAGGACTCTTGCGATTTGGAACGGGCGGATGAACCTACCGCACCTCATAGAGAGAAGGGACCCAGCGTTACAGCTGCTCCCAACACCCGGTTCCCTGTAAGTACCAAATTCCCCTGAGCTTTTTAGTATTGTACCGACACATGTAGGTTGCTCGTAAATCCACTCCGAGGCGACGACCAAAAGTAGGCGCGTCAACATGTGCACCATCCATTCGGTCCATTGAAAAGTCGAAGGAAAGCAGGGCATCGTCCTCCGCATCTCAAAGCCACTTCCGAAAGCGCGCAATGTCAAATTCGTCAAATAGGAGCGATGGTGCACATACTACCGTCAAACGGAAAGGAAGTGCATCAAAACGAGCACGCATTGCAAGCTCGACAGACGGGGAGGGATCGTCCAATATGGGGTTACGTAGATCGACAAGACGAAGTCGTCGATCGTCTGGACAATCTCCATCTCGGCTCGATAGTGACGCATCTGGGTCTAGCTCAGATCCAATGGACATTATAGATGAACCTCTGGATCATGACAGTGAACCATCTTTGGATCAACCTGTGACTCCAGTTACTGATCTTGCTGGAGCTGTCGGCGACATCGCGATTGCGATTGATTCAAGTAGACCGGATTCCCGGGAGATCGGTCGGTATTTCCTTAACCGCGACCGTGGAGCAATTTGGTACCATGTTAGGGACATACCGACGGATTTGGTCAATGAAGTAAACGATATACCCGAGTGGTGCAAGGACCCGGTATTATTAAGACAGATGTTCGAAGCTGCAATCATACAGAACACGACGGAGGACGAACCTGAAGCACCGCTCATTCAAATAATCAATCATGTCGATGAAGAGGCAACGCCACCGTTTGAGTTTCACTACACCAACAGGATATACCATGGCAATGGTGTCCCTGAGCCGGAATATCGAAACCTAAAGGGCTGTTCGTGTATTGGGCGATGCGATCCGAAGTCGAAAACGTGTGCATGCATAATTCGACAACGAAAGTTCTTTGAACAGCAGGACAACAATCATCAAGGATTTATCTACGATGAGAAGGGTCGTGTGCAGATTCACGAATTCCCGATTTTCGAATGTAATGACGCTTGTGGGTGTACGGAGGAATGCTCGAATCGAGTAAGTGTCTTTGGGTATCGCATGATACAATTTGATAATTTGTTGATACGTTTTCATTTATTGTAGGTGGTACAACTCGGTCGGAAATGCCATGTAAATATCGTCAAGACAAAAAAGAAAGGATGGGGTACGTCTTGATGTAATTTATGTGTTTTCCGTGATTGACTCTATTCGTGCTAGGTGTTTTCGCCGGTAGAAAGATAGTCAGCGGTACCTTCATCGGCATTTACTCCGGTGAAATCTTGCTTCATGAGGAATCGATTGCTCGAGGCCTGTAAGTAGCCCTGGTTTACTGTGTGGAGGTGGAGCTGTAGACTAACTTCCTATTCGCAAGTGTGTACAACAAGGTTGGGAAGACCTACCTTTTCGACATTGATTTCTGGTATTTTTCTGGTACAGAAGGTGGCAAGGAGGTTGATCCCAAATATTGTATGGATGCATACCACGTCGGGAATGTACGTCCACCATTCACACGATGCTTCTTATTCGTACTTACTATAGCTACCATATCTTAGTTTACGCGTTTCTTGGTAAGCTAGCGCAGCTTGAAACATCGAGCAGTTCCATAACCTTGATCCACATTGCAGAACCACAGCTGCCAGCCGAACTGCAGAATTAATGCTGTATACATAAACGAGGCGAACATAGATAAGCCATTACTCGGCATTTTCGCTATGGAAGACATCAATGCGGGCGATGAATTGACATTCAGTTATTATGGTGACCTTGATGACGACGTACGTGTAGATCCATTTCTCTGTTGTACCATACGCAAGCTCAAGTGCTGATCACTTCGCGCTTATTTCACATTTATGCAGGATTTCAAGAGGCTAAAGGGAAGTGACGACCAGGCGTATCAGAAATGTTTCTGTGGAGCGCCAAAGTGTGTTGGCAAGCTGTTTACGTTTTCGAGCGCTGGGTAAAAATGCTTTGCTTGGTTTATTATCTGCATCGATTTCGGATTTTCAATTCTAAGTATCATGATGTGCACCTGCTTGTCTTTATTATTCCGTTCAGTCAAATTCTGCTTTCGAGTCATGGATCATTCCTTTTGTTTGAGCGTTCTCGCAATGCGATTCATCCACTTGCGTACTTAGAAATTTGTATCTGGACTCTATTCATTTTGCATAACTGAGTTAGGTTTAGTTTATTGTCGCGTACCACGATTTCGAGACGCTCTGTCCGGTACACCGAATCATCTCAAGTCTCCCGCCTACCAATGATCAACACGTACAACTTACAACACGTCTTCGCACATAAATATGTACAGGGTCTATAAGGTGTCCATGATCTGTGTGCCTTCTTGAGTCTCACCTGTATGATGTCTCAACGCCCGACGGTACTTTGATAACCCTATTCCTAGCTATGTTAGTAATGCCATCGGTGCTAGCAATAATACCTTTGATGTTTCTGAGAATGTTGAGGGAACAAAGAGGGCGTGAATGTGGGGGGAATAAGGACGGAGGCGTAGATGTCAATGTGGATATGTACCCGAAGAGCGCTGTGACCAGGACGAACACAACGACCAGATATACGTTCGGAGGGAAGATTTGGTAGCTTCCGGGATAGTACTCACAATCGACTGTCTTGACATCAGTCTGTGGTGCAAACGACCCATAGAGTAAAGCGCGCTTCTACAATCCCCTGCGGTGGTCACCAGGACTTCTGCTTCGCGAAACACGAAAAAGGATTTGACTAACTCGCGACCGAAGCGATTGTATACCAGAATTTCAAAGCAGACTGTGGTTATGGATCGTTCACGGGTAAGATGTCTTTCTACGACTACGAACGTCTATTCATTGTTCCAGTCATTCTTCCTGGGGTTCTCCTCGGGCGGTCAACCACCGATTACGATTAAGTTTTACCAAAGATTGGGAAACGCGAGGACCCTAGGACGAGGATGATAGGGCTGTTTCCATGGTTCCGTCCATTGTCAATCCGCATAGAAATCCGCACATTGGTCCGAAAGGCCAGTAAGCAAGATATTCCAGTACGAAGCGGTCCCACAAGTTCGATGGAGGGGGGAACACAGGAGCGTCTTTCCGATATTCAATTCGTAATGGCTTGAACTTCTGGAAAGGAGAGGTTAAGCAGGGCAGTTCTCTCTGAGGTCTCGCGCTAATACCGCGGAGTTCAGTATCTTAAGATTCCAAGGTGTCCTATGCAAATGAGGGGAGTACGGTAGTGCGTCATGTTGATGCCGTCAAATAACAGAAGTTTGGGACCAGAAAGGAGACGTTTTGGATATCAGTTTGTTTAGACTGGTCTATTGTTCGATGGCAAACGTGTAGGTATACGCATTACACGGATTCTAAACGACAAAATGAGCGACAAGAAAATAGGACGGGAAGAAACAACTTACGTTGGAGAATAGAGTTAAGTTTGGTAACTCTCGACGCGACGCTAAGGTCGATGGTCTTGTCGCCGACATCTACTAAGAACCCACCCAACACCGATGGGTTGACCTATTCACACACATCAGCGTCCACGTATTTGAGAATTAACATATGAAAAACAGGCTAGCATACCTTGTTGGTTACCTTCAGCACTTTTGCCTGTTTCCCCGTCTCACTCTGCTTCAACGTCGTCTCGATCTTCGTCAAAACGTCTCTCGGAAGAGGAGAAGCACTAGTAACAACAATCTCCAACTCTCCCTTATACTTCGCAACCAACTCATTGAAACCTTCAATCACATCCGTAGTCTCCCCAAGACGTCCATTCTCACTCAACACAGCAAACAAATTCTTCGTCACGTCACTAACACCTTCCTTTCCTCCTCCCGCACCAACTCCAGCAGCTTTATACAAAGCTTCAATTCCCGCAGCACGTTCAGAAGACGCTAAAAGGGGGTTCTTAACAAACGCTTCCAACTTCGGCGTCGTTTTAATGCTTTGAGCGATGGCTCCTAGTTCGGATTGGACTTTGAGGAGAGTGTTGGGGGATTTGGAGAGTGCGGCTTTATAGGCTGCATGAGAGTATTTGGTTGCGATAGAGGATGCGAACCGACGGCCTCCAGTTCCTGACGCGGAGGCGCTGCGTAGTGCGGTCGTGGTGAGCGTACGGGAGGTCGATGCCAGCATTTTGGAAAGGATGTGCGCTAGCGCTGAAGGAATACGTTCGAGTCGATGAGAAGATTCCGGCATTCACCGATACTCTATCGAATAAACAATGACAAATAAACTAGGGACTTCATTATTACAAATTATCACAACGTTACACTCCCATTGACATTACGATTTGCGAGTAAAGAAAGCAACTATAAAGCACAGTATGAAACGTTGACGTAAACGGAACGGAGTTAAAAAAGAGCAAGTCGAACTAGACCTTGAAAAACGGAGGAGGAAAGGATAACAAACGAACGAAGGAGATGGCGCTGACCGAGTCCCTTGACAGTGAGAGGAAATGAACCAATCCTTGAATACACGCCGAATTGAGACATAATGGAAACGAATTAGGGGAATATGAGGGTCCGGATAAAGAATGTTAGAGAACAGGATTGCGCGACGGTCTCATCATACCGTTCTTCGGTTTTTTTGGTGAATTGTGTTGTTCGTAGAGACGAGGCTACCCCACGTCATCCGCGTTAAATACACGAGACATAGTACTCGACGACTTGGGAACGTAACCTGACACTCTAGGTCCCGAAGGTGTTCGCCCGGGACGCGGCCGTGGTCTCACAGTCGGATACCTCGAATCGCCTGCTAAACTCCCAACACTAGCCGTACTCATCCTTGAATGTGGGAGCGGATAGGTATTCGCGAAAGCTTGAGATTGCGGCCGTAATTGTGAATGAGGTCGCAATTGCGATTGCGATTGTTCTCGAGAATGTGAACGAGGTCGTTGTTGAGATTCGTTAGTAAGCGTTGCATCAGCATCATGAATAGCACTAGCTCTTCTCCCTCGTCCAGAACCGACACCAACCATCTCGCTTACATCCAATCCGCCGAATTCGTCTACCTTCAATTCAAGTGGCATTGCTGATAGTGTACTTTGTCGATTATCGAGTAAAGGCGAAGCCGAAGACGAAGCATGAATTGAAGTTACCGAGGAACTACTATACGTCCTCTCGTGTGTAGGACGCCATTCGCCCAATAATGGAGGCTGGTATTCTGAGTACGCATCAATCCATGACTGGTGTCGCTCCCAATTCTCATCTCCTATCTTTGGTCGGTCGGCAGTATTGCCATTTGGATCCGGTCCAACTCTCGTTCCCATATCTCCATCGCCGTCATCGCCGTCTCCGTCCTTCTTACTCCGCCTAAACCCGAGCTCATCATCCGCAATGCTCGAGGTCCTATTATGCAATACATCGTATTTTGCTTCCAGACGTGACGTCGGATCTGCTAATGTCCGTTGAGTATCCTCCGAGGGGTCATTGCTGTGTGATCGGTATGGCGCGAGGTTGTATTTCGCCAACGCAAACGCGTCCTTATCAGTCAGTTCATTGTCGAATTTGCTTGCTGCTGCTTGTCTAGCCCGTCTTCTCAGGTATAACCATCGCGCTCCGAAGAGAGCGCCACATAGTACGATGAAGCCGAGTAGACCGAATAGGACTTTAAGTCCTGTTGAGATCCCATGACTCGATGTCGACTGTCGCCTATTACCGTTCAGAGGTTCGTTTAGCACGCGTACAGTGTGGAACTCGTCCATCGCCGTCTCCGGGTCCGTCAGATTGAGTAAACCCAATCGAGGAGATATCGGACCACTCGTACTACTTCCTATAGTCCCGTCTAACGATGCAGGTTTGTATGCCATAACGGTGTAGACATTTCGTAGGAATGGCACGCCGAGCACGATATCGCCAAAGAAACCATCAAAACTTGCGAGAGCCGGGCTTCCCTGGAAAAGGCCGGTACATATGGAACCGCCACCGTTCGGCACGGCCGTAAGATCAAGGGGGTGGATCGGGATTTCGGTGCGGTCGTCGAGTGTTATGGTCATATTGACAGGAGTAGTGCATGGTAAATAGTCTGCACAGGCACAGGAGATGGTCAGGAGGTATGTCAAACTATAAAAAGAAAAGATACCTACAGTTTCCATCATTAGCTGGAGATATGTCTAAAGCGCCCCAGACGGCATTCGCAATCTGCGGAGTGGCAATGATATACGGAACGCCCGTATCAAGCACGGCCTGAGGGAATACACTGCCCGTTACACTTTGTCCAAGATCAATCTCCTTCGCCGTCCCATTCACGTACACCGTAATACCCCTCAATTCCGATTTCCAAAACAGCGAACCGCGACTCTCAGCGATAACATTAGAATACTGGATCTCCTCAGGTTCAATCGTGATTCCGTCGGAGAACAGGTCGTCTGATGGGTGGCGCCCGATACCGAGAACTGAAGGTATGCGGTCCATGTTCGGGCGTCCAAGGAGAATCGAGTAGAAGAATTGTTCGGGCGTTTGGTCAGCAGGTTGCAAGCCGTATAGATTTGAAACAATCGTCGCGCCGTCGGGCACGCCATTAGTTCCAGGTGGGATCGTCTGTGCGATTATGGAATTCAAGGGTAATGCGAGTCCCAGGATACCAGAGAAGCCATCTGAGAGGGATTCGTTGACGACATTATTTGCGGCGGCTATAGTTACAAAGAGACAATGTGTAACAAATCAGTTATTTTGAAGATCATTGATAACTTCTAGACTGATCAAGAAGAAGAGACGACGCTCTAAAGGCGCGCTGGAGACAGAAACTCACCAAGTGCCTGGTGCCCAATCTGATACCCCCCAATCGTGACACTGTCCCAGACAATGGGACCGTCGGCTGACCCACTCAAATAGCGAATCTGAAAATCGACATTTGTAGGAGTGGAGGAGGAGGGGTCGTATAAGCTAGGCTTATTTGCCGTACACGACTGCGTTGAGCATTCCCTTGATGCTATCCACTTCCGGAATTGTAAGATTCAGTGAATAGATGTGCCATAAGGACGAGCAAGTAAAACACGCGCATACAAGATCTGAAGAGCCCGTGTCGACTTGAAGTTGAAAAGCTTGGCTATTGTCCCCGACAATCACAGGGACAGTGTACACGCTACAAAGAACGAGAGAGAGGCCTTTTCAACATCACCAAGACACCATAGTGAGGCAACAGAAATCACGCACGCAGAATGAATCCCATCACCAACAAGCGTCAAGTCCACCACAACACCATCACTCCCTCCATCACCCTCGTCGCGTCTCATCTTGAGCTCACGCATCCGTCGCCGCTCCAGCCCTCGTTCACGTCCACGCGTCCTACGGCCAGAGACAACCATTCAACGCGACCCTCAACTTATAAAAATGCCGCAAACTAATGTTGTCAAATCGTTGAGGGCAGCAAGCAAAGAAACAAGTGACGCCGCACGACTAGCGGGAATAAGAAATAAGAAAAAGCAAAGTCGTAATCAGAGGAAGGTAACGGATGAAGAGAAAGGAGTGGATTGCAGATGTGACATAGAGCGCTAGATTAAGAGTAGAGCAAGTGAAAGCTGTGCGGCGCCCAGGGACATAAAGTAACTAGCGGGAGAGACGGAAATCAGAAATAAAGACATCAATTGAGTTCCCAGCCGATACGCCGACGTCTGCCGACCAAAATCAGAACCCACACTTCTCCGTCGCCGCATAACGTAATCCGGTCTCGATGCCCTTATTGGGCAGATCGCGGGGTGAACAATTATTGATCCCAGACAAGTTCATTTTCACAGTGCTTGTATATACATTCGAATAACTAGTGCCATAACTAAGACCGAGTCCGTTTGAGGGAAGTCGAGTAAATTGCCATAACGTAGTAGAATGTGAGAATGTAGATAGAGAAACGAGTGAGAACAGAAATACAGATTGAAAGGATCATGAAAGCGAGCGGCGTGCGAGAAAAAATGTGAAAGGAGAAACTATTACTAGTACAAAATCGTCCGAATCATTCGCAGGGATTGTAAGTGAGGCATCACCGGGCTACCTCAGCCGGCACGATGATGATCACGTCTCAACTGCGGGTCGCTCACTCGTCGGAAGGTGGCCGTCTTGAAAGGGAAAACCTGCTCGGTGATCCGAACGGGCTTTTGTTGCTGAGGGACGTCATCGACCGTGTCGTAGGATCTCCCAGTACGTCGAACTGAAGTCTTAGCGCTAGAGAACCGGTGCCTTCGCGAAGGTCGACTATCACGTCTGCTCCATTGCTATCCGCCCTTGGCTGAACATGCCTCCAAAGCTTGAAGAAATAAAAGGCGTCAACGGCCGTGTCACAGTCTTAGAGATTCTGGCTTACGTCAATTTCAGCCTCTCCTATCGCCTTGTCTCTACCCAGAGTCTTGCGGTCGTAAACGGTAACATATAGTTTCGGAGTAGATGGACCAGCTGGGAACGATAACAACTCATTCCTAAATCACCCGGAGAAGTGGTCAGTGTTCTCCTCATGATGCGCACACGGTAAAAACCCTCACCATTCAGGCGTTGTCGTAGACTTGCCCGCGTGCTTTGTTTTATGTTCCTTCTCACCAACGCGGACGAGTACGTAAGGCTTCGGTGCATCGCCATCCGGATCCTTGATGTCCTTCCCGTGAAGCACAGTTACTTTCAGGGTTCCTGGTTCAACTGAGGCATACGCCTCACTCCCTGCGCTCGCAGAAGGCAAGCCGGCACTATTCACACCGTTACCATTTTCATCCACGATGGTGCCGGAAGCATCTTCCATCGCTGGTTCCTCAGCACTAACAAGAGGGATAGTTTCCACTTTACCGTCCTTATCCCTGCTGAACACACCACCAACTTTGCTGCCAATTTTACCAACACCGTGCACAACTCCCTTCCCGGCTCCAAGCGGAATGCCGCCTATCTGCGTCATCGCGCGTCCCGCAGTGGAGAAAGTGCTCGTCTTTGCTCTTGTCTTGGCAATAATCTCCGGAGTGAACAGCATTCTGATACGGATCTCACCGGACTCGCCATGCTTAGGATGTATGAGTTTGAGTGTCCTCTCCGAGGACTCAAATGGCTCGAGGTCACCAAGCTCGATCTTCCCAGCACCTAGGCTCTTCGCTTGCTCGATCTGATTCCAGTCAAACACTTCAAATGAGAAGTCGGCGGCCACACGGGAAGGCTGATTTACGAAATTAGATGAGGCCTTCCCGTATGTTCTGGAGACGACCCACCACTTGAACTGCAAAACTCTCGTTCCATTCGGGACTAAGCGTCTTCTTCTTGGTCTGGGACTTGTAAACTCTTGCACCGTTGAGCGAGAACACGACATAAGGGTCGGATTTGCCTACAAGACACATCAGCCGATCAGTTGGATCTTAATCCCGAGGACAAGTACGTACCCCCACGATCGACACCACGGATTTTGTGACCATCAATGAGATCCATGCGCAGAACACCCATGTCTGGGAGTTTCGGTGAGTATTCCCGAGTACCCTGAATCATTACTTTACTCACTATTGATACTCTCTCGTGGTTCAAGCTTGATGTTGATGGGCACATAGCGGGTTTCGATCTCAACGGTTGAGGTCTTCCGATAGTCCTCACTTAATAGCGTGAAGGTCGCTGGTCCAGACTGAAAAACCCAATCAATCTATGAGCATGGTAACATGAATAGCACGCACCAGAGTTTGCTCCAAGAACGCTCGTGCATCGCACTTGTACTCTGAAATGACATCGTCCTTTTCGCCTTCATCATTCTCATTTAGACGAAGCCACACGCGTCCGAAATCGAGTTCCTTGATGAACCCTTCGCCGACATGGTCCCATTCGGCATTTGTACTCCGTGGACGCGTTGTACTAAACACGGGCCAGTAACCATCATCCAAGAGGATTTCTAGTCTTGCTTTATGGCTCAATTTGCCACGAATGACGTTAAATACGATAACGCCAGATTCTGCAACGCTGAGTGAGGGCAAGGTCACACTCATTCTTATCAGCGGACTTACGGTGTTTGAGAACTTCTTCCATTGACATCTCCACTCCAGGTTCGGACTCGACGGTATCCATTGTTTCGAACGTTTCCCCGGTCTTACCTGTCTCGGCAGTCTTCGTGCTATCCACAGACTTCGAGTTCTTCCTATGTTTACCTTTCGATTCCTCCGGAGAGGGTTCCTCGCCGTCTGTGTCATCAACGGTGTCTTCCAGTGGTCTCGAAATTGTAACTCCTTCAGGAACTGCCTCGCGCTCAATATCAGAAGACGACACATCTGAGCCTCGCTCGTCGACGATCTTTTGAATCTCGTTCGTCGTGGATTCGAAGGAGACATCCTTGAGAGCGATACCGGGTACGAACTCTGCAACATAATACAGTTGGCCCTTATAAACATTACCGGAATCAAGCCGGATGGGCGCAACAATCTCCTTTTTGCCAAGCGACTCGTAATGGTACATCTGGTCTTTGCTCTTTGTTGCTAGATCTTGTACCTCAAGCTCAACGGTGCCGAGAGAACGATCCTACGAAGCCAAGCCGTTTTAGAAAGTACAACCCGAGCTTACTATCAACTCACTTTTGTCAAATGCTGGTAATCCATAACTTGTAATAGTAGATGTTCCTTAAGTCGATGAACGGGGATGTAGATTATTTGATCCCAGACGGGATTCAAGTCTAAGAAACGTTAGAGAGTAGACGCTTACAGCCTTCAGTCAACTCACTATTATCTATGACCTCCGTCCTCGCCATGATATCATTATTTACAATCACGCGCACGTATGGGTCGCTCTTTCCCCCGAGAGCAGCTTCCACATTCTTGACATCCGTCGCTTTCTGGACCCATAACCTGACAATACCTATCGGTGGGACGTACTGATCTGCACCGTGCAGACTTCCTGCCATATTCAGCGGCTTCCACTCAGCACTCATCCTAAGCCTTCCCGACCGACAACCACTAAGCGGCCACCAATCACGAGCTGTCTTCTTTGCCTCTAGAAGATCGTCCAGCTTGATGCTGAGATACCCCAGCATTGGGTCTTTGAGGAAATCACGGTCATCGATGACCTTGACGGTGATGACGGAGGAATGCTTGTCAGAACACAAGAATTCAGTAGAACTTTCCCAGACCGGATTGAGTGTGTGTTTGACCCTCCGGGTTGTATGAATCGGAGGTGAATTAGAGCTGAGCAGGACCTTAGCAACTGGGTTGAGATCGCCAGACAAGGATCTAGTGTGGTCAAGATCCTTCGCCTGGTGCAACGTAAGACGGACAATCCCGACCTCTGTAGATCGATATTAGTGGCAAGTCAGAAATCGGCAATTAAATGCAAAGAACGAACTAGTATCAGGCAGCTCCTCTTCTTTTCCGCCATCAATCTTCTGCGGCTTAAGAACTGGATAGAACGAAAGATCGAACCGGATCTCGCCGCGCTCCTTGCCATCCTTCAGCACTCTTGCTTCATTACCTTCTCGAACAGCATCCTCGCCAAGTACGCTTAGGTCATAAGTCGCAGCACCGAGTTCGGAATCCTTCCGGCGCTCGTTCCAGTCATACAAAGTAAATACCAATTGCTCAGTGAGCGAATTAATGAGCAAGAATTTAGTTTCATTCCACTGAGGATTGATTCTGTCCATTCCGCAAGAGATCAGTACAACCTCCAAAAGACGTAATACTTCAACCTGAAATAATCTGAAAGTACTCACGTAGATTGTTGATATCTGGTCCTCGCAAGCTCCTGCCTCGCGTTAAGACTGAGACTCACGTATGGGTCCGGTGTACCTCCGCCAATCTTGGTTCCCTTTAGGCCACGCGCATTGTAAATCGTGACCTGAAGCACACCGATAGCCGTATCAATTGGTGCACCTGAGAGAAGCTGCTCAAGGTTGAGGGTAAAGACTGACACGAGGAGGGGTTAGTTCATTGTGATGGCACGAAATTAAACTTCCGTGGAACGGGAAGCTTACCATTCGGATCGTACATCATCGGGCCAAGGATGGAATGCACCATCTCGCGGATAAAGGCGGAAAGGCCAGGAATCTTTAATGTCATCAATGAATTGGTAACTTCTAATAACAACTAGGGAAATCCACTGACGAAGCCGATGTCGAATCCAAACGTATCACCACCGATAGGTTTGAGCACGTAGTCAAACTCGGGTTTCGTCATGAAGCTGAGGTCAACGACTTGTACATGTGGGAACGTCGTCACGAGCTTCATACGGATGCGCATCAAGCCTTTGAAGCTTATGTCTTCCAATAAGACCGGCATGGTCGCGGTAACGCCCTTACCCACACGCACACTGAGCACGATCTTCGGGTTCACCTTCCTTTCCGCCTCCTTCTGTGTCATGTCACTAGTGTCATTCGGCATGAAGGAAAATGCCCAGTCCATGGTGACGACATCTTCTGCGGTACCTTGCCATGTACGCACGCTCTCGATGCGTGGTGCCTTGGTACCAAGAGTAAACGTTGAAAGACGAAGCGAATCCACAATGGGTGGCGTGTTGGTACTGAGTACTTGATCCACACTTTGCACGATAGTTTGGGAGAGAACGGGCTCGTAAATTAGCCAAAAGCGATCCAGGAAATGATTGATCCAGTCGGCAGTCTCCGCCTCCGAAATAAGACGGCTCTTCGTCAACTCGCGCTGTATGTCATCGCGGGCTCTTTGTCGTACGCGCCTCATAGAGGTTGTATAATAAGTAGCGCATGTAGCCAGAACGATGAGGAGCCAACCCCAGCCAAAATGGAATAGCGTAAAGAAATGAGAGGCGAAGACCGCAAAGAAGATAATGGCCGCATTATGATACCAGGAACCATAATACTGTTCATTGACGAACATCTCGAGAACTGCCTTGTCCTTCGCCTCACCAGTTATCGGGGCTTCGTCAATGCCACCAACGGCGCGCCATCCCACCCTAAACCACTCCGGAACAAGTGGTGCCACGTCCTCGGGAAGTGAGCCGGGGACTTGACTGGGCGGAAGACTTTCCGGAGGTACCCCGCTCGGCTGAGGCTCACTGTTGGCATCGGAAATAGTTATCGTTGGAGGAAGCGCGGGCGTATGACCAGCGGCAATGGCGAGCTCTAAAGAAATTATCGATAAATTAAAGTAATCCGCCGCAGTATGCAGTGCAAAGGCGAGTATTAAGTGAGAAGATAGGACGTCTGTTCAACAGGCTTGGTTGCTTGGCGACACGGCCAGCACACTGCGCACAATACGCGGAGCCTACACGCAATCCAGGAGGTAGTGAAAGGCGGCGTTGAGAGTGATGGTCGTAGGCTTCCAAACGCGGCGCGTGCTCCATTCCAACCGCCCAAATTACATGAAAAACACGTCGGAACGCGATAGACTCACCTTTACCACCAGGCGCGTCTTTCTTGCCTCCCTCGATCTGACTACGCCCCTTGCCCGCTGCAGCGGCCTTCTGCTCTGGGGTAGCGTCTGGGTCAAATGAGTGGACCGCGACTGATTGTTTGTCTCTGTCTTGTTGGATGACACCATTGAGTTGGGCCTGACCCAGAGAACCTCCGTTCATGGTCGTCATTGTTGAGGAAGACCAGGACGGGGTAGGGGAGGGAGAGGATGTGAAGTTGAGTGGATGGAATGAAGAGGTGGAGAAGGAGTGTGTGTAGATATAATACGGTGACGAAATAGGTACGTGTGTGGATGCAGTGAACGAGCCGAGTAAGTATATAGAGACCTAGTCCACAGAGCCAAGGACAATGACGATACTATTTGCATTACATAACACGCATACATCTAAACAGTTCCTCCTCCTCCTCCTCCTCCACGCCCTGCACCTCCCATAAATTGACCCGCTCTATGTAATATTCAACCTTTACTGTAAGCACAATGCGAAAAGAGGCACTTACAAATCTCGTAACGAAGGATCGGACATGATTTCTTGCATGGACGGCATCCCGCCACCAGATTGAGCACGGTTCATCTGGAGGACATACAACCATCAAAACACGCGGCAAGATGCGGTACAGCCCTACTCACCATATTTTGCACTGCAGGATTCGACATTAACCGTTCAAGTCCGCCATTCGCAGCCAGCTGCTGCGCCATCTGCATCATCATCGGATTCTGCATCATACTCCCAAGATCGGGCATTCCTCCTCCCCCAGCTCCTCCCTCTCCCATACCACCCAAGAGGTCTGACAAATTGGGCGTCCCTCCCGCCGTGCTTGCGCCTTCAGTGCTATTCGGACTGCGCGAACTGGATACTCCCGTCCTAGCCTCGGCGTTTTGCAGTCCCGATTTTAATCCAGCATTATTCGGGTCGACTTCCAAGCCTCGTCGGAATGCCGATGCTGCGGCCGAATAATCTGCTGATGAGTAGTGTGCGTGTCTGCGCAAAAAAAGATAACCCGTCTGTTGAAGATTTGTACATGTCAATCTTAAACTAGCACGCACCCGAGGCGGTGATAGGCTTTCGTGAATGCCGGGTCGATCTCAATAGCCTTTTCCGCGTCCAGAATCGCATTAGAGTGGTCCCCTTTACTTGAGTACGCCGCCGCACGATTTGAGTAGTATACCGCATTCCCCCCGTCGCGCGAGATTGCCTGTGTGTATGCGTCGATTGCACCTGCATAGTCCTTCGCAGACATAAGTTGGTTCCCTTTCGCCTTTAGCTTCTCCGCTTCGACTTTATCTTCAGCGGTGGGACCAAATGCGGTTTGTGTCGCTGATGTAGAAGGAGCCGAGGCGCTGGTATTCAACCGTTCGCGTGTTTTGAGGAAGACATCGAAGACATTCGTGAGGGTTGCGGGCTTGATACTTAGTCGCCCTCTTTGTTTCTCGTCACTTGGGTCCACTCCAAAAGCCTCTCCAATGCACTGTACTATACCACCAGAGTCATGGCTTAGGGTAATACGTTGTTTGAAACAAAAATGCTACGCACTTGCAACCTCTAGACCTTCCCTGTCGTCCTGCTTCACGGTACCGTCTTCGATAGACGAGTTGAGAAAATCTATAATGGCGAGAACCAAGCTCTGTTGCTTCTCGGACATTTCAGGATATCAGATCAAGTAAGACCCGTCAAAAGTGCAGAAATCCGAAAACAACAAGCAAACAAAATAGACAAGAAGCTTCAGATTGAGGGGAGGGGGATGTTCTGTGGGCTGTAGTGTGGGTACTTCCCCACGTGAATTAAACATGTCCGCTTACATAATATACCATTAAAGTAACGCGTCACGTCCTGATCTGCACTTTCTTGTTTGTCACTCCATCCAGTTCAACTGACTGTGACTGACGCTCAACACAGGAAAACATGTCATTCTTCTGCTCTTTGTCTGGCGAGCCACCGCAGGACCCAGTGGTGTCCAGCAAAAGCGGACATGTCTACGAGCGTCGGTTGATACTGAAATATATCGCGGACAACGGCACCGACCCAATTACGGGGGAGAAACTTGACGAGTCTGATCTCGTATCTGTAAAAGCCAGTGCGTTTGCTTCCTATTTCGTCTTTTCTCGAGCTGAACTGACTTATGCGTATCGTAACTCCAGGTCCCAAAGCGGTCCCACCGCGTCCTCCTCAACTGACGTCCATTCCGGCGCTTTTGCATTCTCTCCAAAATGAATGGGACGCGCTCGTTCTGGAGACTTTTGCGCTCAAACAGCAGTATAATTCCGTGCGCCAGCAGCTCTCCCACGCGCTTTACGCACAGGATGCTGCAACAAGAGTGGTTGCTAGGTTGATCAAGGAGAGGGACGCTGCTAGAGAGTCAGTCGCTTGCGTTCTCATTTTGATTTCACCTTGCTGACGGGACGTTCGTGTTTTTAAAGGGCTCTTGCGAACGTACAGGCAACCATTGGCGTCGCACCCTCGGCACAAGCTGGTGGTGACGTCGAAATGAAAGACCAAAGTATCGATGAAGCACCAGATCTTCCGGAAGAAGTCGTTGATAAAATTGACGAAACAAACGCTACCCTCAGCGCACAACGTCGTAAACGCAAACCCGCATCGACCCATGCAAAACCTGCACAACTCAAAACCTTCACCGCAAAACATACTATCCCGTCCCTCCATTCCGCATCTCCTGCAGGTATTACATCCCTCGCGCTTTCGAAGACCGAGCAAGGGTTGTTTGTAACGGGAGGGAATGATAAAATCGTTCAGTTATATGATAAGAACGAGGATAAGGTTGTTGCTACGTTAAAGGGACATACGAAACGCGTGAATCATGTTGCGTTGCGTGAAGTAGATGGAGAACCGAGGATTGTGCTTTCTGCTAGTGCAGATAAAACAGCTCGTGTATGGGCTTTGGATACTGCGTCGGGAGAGTACGCTCCCCGACAGACAGTCAAGCTACACAAAGGGGATGTAACAGGCCTATTCGTTCACCCCATCCAAACCGTCTTCGGACTGGCGTCTCTCGATCGGACCTACTCCGTTCACGACCTAACAACCTTCAGCCCTGTATTCCAAAGTGCAGCAGGCGAAGACGCGTACTCGGCCGCTAGCATTCATCCCGACGGTGTTCTTCTAGGTCTCGGTACACCCGGTTCAACAATCCAAATCTACGACATCCGAAGTGGTGCACTCGCCGCAACACTCACACCCGATACCAGCACACCTTTCACAGTCTCCACCCTCTCCTTCTCCGAAAACGGATATCACCTCCTCGCACCAGATAGTACATCTTCCATCGCCATCTGGGACCTCCGTAAACAATCACGCGCAACCTCTATCAATCTCGGCGACAACTTCAAAATAAATAAAGTTGTATATGACGGATCGGCTCAGTTCTTTAGTGTTGCTGGGAGTGAAGGTGGAAGAGCGTTTGCGCACAAGAGTTGGGACGAGTTGGTTAGGTTTGAGGAAGGTGGGGAGATGAATGATATTGTATTTGGTGAGTTGGGTAAGGAAGTTTGGGGTGTTACGGGTCGGGAGGTTAGGATCTGGGGCCTTCCCGAGTAAACTCATCCTTTTACTTGCATGTAGTTGGTCTCTCGCGACTCATCGAGCTAGAATTCTTCTCACCCCAAGTTTTTCATTATATTTACCCTTACATATTCAACTCTGAATTTGCTTGATCAAAACATTCGTTAACAATCTATCAAAATCCGAACTTAGATCCCAACAAAGCAAACGAAAGTAA
Source organism: Inonotus obliquus (assembly GCA_032164295.1). NCBI lineage: Eukaryota > Fungi > Basidiomycota > Agaricomycetes > Hymenochaetales > Hymenochaetaceae > Inonotus > Inonotus obliquus. Next base: position 3,270,816 of record JAJHTX010000001.1, on the reverse strand, counting down.
AGTAAACAAAAACAAAAATGAGTAGATAGACAAAGCGGACCAAATACAAACAAGCATTATAAGCTACAATTCCAAATCGAAACATATTCTCTGAACGATCCAACGAGGCCCTTGCTCTGAGTTACGTTACCTTACTCCCGAAATTCGTTAAATACAACGTGACCAGTTTCAGGTGAATTGAATCGTAGAATGCAATGCAGCAAGATAGGTCAGAGTCTGTTCTTGTTTCACTGGAGGATTCTGTAGATACGTCTACTTGAGCCGCAGGTACAAGTCTAGGTATATATAGATAGGCTAGATATACAACTCAAGGTAACTCTAGTCAAGCTGGGCAATGACTGGCACAGATTGATCCAGTTCAGCTAAGTTGCTTTACTTCCAGCTCAGTGCAGATAACCTAGGCTTGTCTGGCTGATACCCGTTCTAGATTGTCTAGCTTAGCCTCTTCCAGCTCACGAAAGTGTAAAAATATATTCTGAATCTAGACTACCTACCACAGGCAGTCAGGTACCCCTAGCTTGCTCTAGTTCTACTCGAACTACCTGGACCCACCCTCTCTAGAATCGGACAACATGTGGTGCATGCTTACATCCTCCTTCACCTTCAGGTTCACTTCAAACAGTCTGACCCTGCCAAACACAGCTCGTTATTGTCCAAGACATGAGACTACAGAAACACATTTCAATTCAACACCAAACAGCAAGTCATCAAAGTCGTAAAAAACATGAACAAGTCGTGGAGTAGTAATCGTAACATGTCTCAGAAATGGGAATAATATTTATATATAAATCCCATCTCAGAACAAATCAACAACGCCCTTCCTCGGCGCAATTATACCTACAACTTTACCCTCAAAGTCCAGCAAGTCACCAGTCTCTGTAGCTACGAGGTCTGACCACTCTGGATCGATGTCAAGTCCCAGAAGCTTCTCGAGGTTCGTCGACGCGAGCGCGAGTGCTTCGGTCCTCGAGATTTCTCCGGAAGCTTCAAGGGCAGCCTATCATATGAAAACCATAACCGAAGGAGGCTCCTCATCAGCACTGAAGTTTAGAGATGATAGGCAAGGACACACCCAGGCAACGTCGAATCGCGTGCTCCGCGCACTCCATGGTTCCTCAACTCCAATTCCGACAGTAACGTTATGTGCGAGCAACAACGAGATCGCGGTATCTTTCGTAATCGGTGGTCCAGGAAGGCTAGAAATAGCATGACAATAGCAATCAGTTATCAAACGAAAGCACAAGCAACAAAATTCAATCGAGAAAATTGAATCATACATTCTGCGACGCTCCCAGGTCTCCGGGAATGGGCGTGAAGGAATAGCAATGACACCCACGCCGGCCTCTGCAAGTTCATCAGCGAGAAGGTGTGCCTCCGATGCACCAGCAATGGTAAGTTGCACAGTCTTGCCGGTACTTTTCTCGACTTCCTTCTTCAACTGAATGAGCGTGCTGATGACATCGGCACTTTCTGCTTCTGCTACGAGCCTTCTCTGACCCTGTAGGATATGAAAAGGGGGATGAGTACGACAAACTCGGCCGAGGGTGACATAGCTCATACATTTGCAACCTCACTAAACCACCTCGCCGCGTCTCCCGCGGGTGGATCGAGCAACAAACGGCGAAGTGCGGCGACCTGCGTACTCAAACTCCCGGCTGCGAGGGAGTATCCAATCGAAACGTGAACAGCCGCTGCGTCCTGGACAAGAGCGCCTTCCTCGAGCTTGTGGGCCGTACCGAGGCTGAATGCTGTACTAATACCGCTTATAAAGCCGTTATTCAGAGGTGAGGTAACGCCGAGCGTTACCCCAGAACGATAGGCCAAGCTATTTTGATGAATAAGCATGCGCTGTGAAAATGCGACGCGGCTCACTATGCGTGTCTGGTTGCGAACTGCAAACCATCAACTGCGCGTATCACTGCACCATTTCCCAGGATACTCGGAACGCCCGAGCTAAGTGGGTCGGGAACCACGCCATCTCTTGTAGATGCTTCTTGATGTATTTCTTCCAGGCCAAGGGCAGAACCGTAAGAGATAAGTCCGGGAGCAATGGAGCCACCTTTCAAGTCGATTATATCAGCATCTGGAGAATCCAAGAATTGTACACAGGATCCAGAAATTCCAGCGCATAGAACCTTTCCAGCGCGAGCGACGAGAGTACCGCGTTCACCATCTGTCCCAGCTTCAATCACGTTGGCAAGCGCACCTCCGGAAGTCGAACGGGTGGTTATGCTAGTGATATTGGTGAATACCACTGTTTTCTTAGAGGACTTGCTAGGTTCAAGCGGTGGCAGTCCCTCGTATTTCACCGTATCTTCCGCCTCTCTATCAAAATTGGGCGTATTGGGAACGTTCTGGAAGGCATTGGGTTTCAGTGCAGGGATGGTAAATGAGTCATCGAATTGTGCAATTCCATCGATGAACACTTGTCGAGGTGTTGCACCAAGTGCAAGAGGGTGTGAATCCCAGAGAACAACATCCGCGTCGTAACCCGTTCTGATATATCCGATGCGATGGTCCATGCCCATCTCAATGGCAGGCGCGGTAGTGACGGAAGTCAGTGCGAGGTTGTCTGGTAGTCCATAGAAGTGCGCCTGCTGTGCTTCATAAAGGAGGTAGCGAGAGTTTAGAACAGGATCTGTGAAACACGGTGTCAGCAAAGATCTTCCGCATTCGGCTATATACGTACGATCGCTCTAGTGAAGAACGAATGTTTCAACTTATGGTGACAAAGGTTTGAAATTAGATATCGTACCTTCATTACAACAGGAAGGCCATTGTCCGCCAAAATACGCGGAGCGAATTCAGACGCACGATATCCCTCACGCTTGAAGCGTGCATTTGTTGCGAACATTGCCGAGGCCGGAATATGCCCTTCACATGTATATGTTAGACTTCTGAGGTTATACGCAAATGAGGTGTCATAGATTCTGACCATATGCCTGCTTGAGGAGGTCAGGAACAAGATACGTCTCCTGTGCGTGGTGGAAAGCGGCTATCGGAAATTTGAAATCGTTCGTGAGCTAGACCATGCGCCACGATGGTTAGCTAAGTCAAAGAGGAGTCTGGATTCAACTAACCCGGACAAGGTCATCCAAATCGACAGCCTCGTAACAGTGTACCTGAACTTTGACACGTCCACGAAGCACATCGACAAGTGCTTCGTATTGAAGTTCTTCAGGAAAAGCACCGAGGCCTTCCCAATCGTCCTGAAGAGCACGAGCACAGTAAGCGTCTTGGCTTTCCATTATCTGTCGTGCTTCGTCGTAAATCTCGCGAAACGCCCATATGTTATCCATGCGCGAGAATCCGTATACACGACGCGGGTTCTCACCACAGGCATGCCTGGACGGAAGCACAATTCAATCGTCAGAAGAACGAAGTGGCTCAAGCCAAGAAGAGAAGAATACTTCATGTGCCTCCAACGAGGTGGTAGAGCCCAGTCGACCAAATCAGTGTTGTTCAGCGTAAACGGTGGCTCAATTACCATCGCGGTCGGTGTACGCTCTCGAGTGGGACGAATCTTAATTGCGAATGCTTGTCCACCGATGTCATTCGCAGAACCTGGAAGTACCAAAACAGTTGTTACACCACCCGCAATTGAAAGTTTGTACGAATCATCGTGCGTGTTGAGCCCATCCAGAGAACGTAACCACGGTTGAACGATTCCGCTACGTGAGTTGGAGTCGCTTGCACCAGAGAGACTCGGTAGGGATCCGACCCCAATGTGGGAATGGAGGTCAACAATGCTAAGGGGATACTCTATCAGAGCGCACAGACTAAGAGAAACGTCAGACACACCCAGGTGTTACCCAACCACCTTCCGCGTCGACAACATCAACAGAGACTTCCTTGAAGTCATCTGAGTCCAAGATACTTCCAGACACATTAATGAGGCCTTTATCAAGGAAGATGTCACCCTTCACAACCTCATTTCCGTCATCATTGCCAGTCCAAATGGTCGCATTCCTGATCAATGTTGGTCTCGTCCCGGGAACGAACCTATCCGAACTAGTGCGCAAGATAAAGTCCGGAGGTGGACCGGGGGTTAATTTGAGATTCTCACAGCGCGCCTTGATAACCTCTGCATCACTAGGCACTCTGACGATGCGATAAGAACCATCGTGGGTGATCCGGAGGTGAGATCCAAAGGTAAGAGCAGCAAGAATAGCGATGAACAACAGAGGCCACGGGCGGATACGACGCGTCGAGCGGCGCGTTACCCAGGTATCAATACCCGGACTTGCGCATTCAACATCAGTAACTTTCGCGTCCATGAAGGTCTGTAGCGGGAATTTTGGAGGTCCCGGAACCGTAGCGCGCACATAGATAAGTACGTGGGCTTGAGAATTCTGCACGCAACCTTATGGCAGAGGACTAGATAAGGCTCGAAGTGTACATGGGAAGTGTACTTGGTCGGGTTCTTGCAAGTGCGTTATTTATTGACCAATGGGGAAAGCAGCTTCGCGTCATTCATGTTACATGTGGTGTAACTCCTATTCGAATTGTGTTCGACTCCTGTGCATCCATGAGTTTCTTTGTGTGTTGTCGTTCTGCTTTACTTTCCGCGTTCCGATAGTCTTGGTGGGAGTCAGTGATAAAGAGATAAAAATAGAATGATCCCTGATTGCTCCGTGCCGATCAAACATCATCGACGATAACCGAGATGTCACGTCACAACAACTCAACTTTTTATTTACTGTCATGTCACATTTCTTCCAACAGGCTGAAATCGACTTGGTCGTCCTAAAAGCTCGATGTTCGTCTGCTACTTGGTAGTAGCTGCAACATGCTACTGGTGCATGACACGCGTACAACTTCTGGGTGCGGGTTCAAGTGGTCCCCACCGCATGAGTATCAGTACGATCCTGCCTGCAAACCATTCGATTCATATTTTCCATCTACAGCCTAGTTTTCCTACATTACCTCGTTCCACTTCTTTCTACCGGCTGATAGATCAGTCACTCAAGCCGGTCAAAGCTTTATCAACATCATCGTATCAGGTATCGCATCCTCGCTGATGAAGCCCAACCCGAATAACCGCTCCTTGTTTCAATAGCCAAGACACGAGTCTTAGTACCGCGGCTAGGTCCTGTTACTTGACAAGCATCCTTCCGGATTCCAGGAAAGACGAGACGCCATGAAAGTATTCTTTTTCATAGTTGTGCTGTAAACATCAAGTGCACCTCCTTCACCATAGCTCAACAGTAGTATACGGATAATGGTGGTATAAAATCCCGTTCAGTCCAGTCCAGTCCAGTCAGTCAGCATCAAGTCGTTGCTTCCTGAAGTCAAGACCGCGAGGAAGACTTTATTTCAACAGCTCCTTCACCTTTTCTCCAAGCCCTCTGTCACTACTCCTGACTTGCCAAAGGCAGCTCCCGTCATCCTCTTCATGAAGTCGTAATACAGCACCCGGAGTAACGGTCCCTGCCGCGGGAGAATGAAGTGAAATCTTCAAGTCACCTAATTTATCAAGGTTGCAGGCATCAGGAAAATGAGCAACACGACAACCGGGGAAGACTTCACTGACCTTCGAACGGCGCGATGTCCGCGTCCAACACATCCATGCGCAATCCCAGGCCTTGTAATCGTAGCACAACGACATCTACCGCATCCTCATACCAGCCTCTCGCCTTGAAGGCGCTTAATTCGGACCAAAGCTCATCAAAGTTCTGACCTGGTTCCGGTGAATTTCGCAAGGATGTATTAGCGGAGGCATACGAGCTGGTAGCTGGGGGAGGTGTGGTGCTTGACGCCGGAATTGGCTTGCTCGCGTCTTTGACGTCTACGAGTGGTTCTGGTAGGAAGGGCGAATCCAAGGATAAGAGACTTGCACGTGTGTTCGTAGGTGATGTATCGCTCATTGTCCTGTTCTTGGTGGCATGTTCAACTTCCGGCAATTTTCCTTTCTGCAAGCACCACGCGTTAGACTGTAGCTGGATAAAATAGGAATGTATACACACGTTACTTCTGTACGCTTTCGTGAACTCACTACCACCCGCAGCAAGTGTCAACTCTCCAGCAGTGACCGTCCTAGACAATTCTACATCTTCATGCCCGACTGAAAGCCTTGAGCTCGATGCTCTCGAAGAACTTCGATGTGAGGTCGACGACGAATGACTATGTACACGGAGTAATCTTGTGGACGAAATAGGTGGAGGGGGGGCATACGCATCATAGCGCAGCTTGCTGTTTGACAGTAGAGGGGATCCGAAATGATTCGACTTGGGCGATGAGGCGTCAGAAGGCGGCGAGAGAGATTTCGTGGGGGACACTGTTGGTGAGAAGGATAATCGTCGGGTTTCCTGGTCTATCATAAAAGCAAATTCCGGTAGCTATGATCCAGCCAAAGCATTCAAATCAATTCTCATCTTATCGAGTGAGAGGATACTTACAGATATACTCTCTCTGCCTCCTAGGAGCTCTTTGAGGCCATCTGGATTTGCCAAAGTCTTCTCAAATTGTTCGCATCTCTTGATTAAGGCAACCTTCTTTTCCGCTAAACATGACTCACTAAAGTCATGGATAACTCGTCGAACGTCTTCCATCTCTAGTGAAGATAGCTCACTAGGAGAAAGAAGGACAGCAAGCCGGGTCATGCACAAGAGAAGAGGCTCCTGCATCGATACTGTGCAATTCTAAGTGTCAATAGAAACAGAATATTATGTGAATTCAAAGTGACATACATGAAGCAGTTGGTAACGAAGCTGCAGAGAGACATATGACCGAAACGACTTCGGCTCTTGAGGACGCGAACATTGAAGCGAGTTCGCAAATGAGTGCGACCAGTATCAGCAAAAGTGTTGCATCGGGTGGTCTAGCGTCTGCCTGTTGGTGCTCAGTATCATCGGCTTGTAAAAGCGGCAACAGGCTGAGGATGAATGTGCGCTGAATTGAAATGTGCTCTATAGGCACGTATGAGCTAAGCTCGAAACGTTTCAGAGGAGTCGTGAACTGACCTCTGCGAATATTATTTAAGACGGCCTCCACGATTGTCCCGTGAACGTGATTGGGTGCGTCTGCTACACTTACGACTTCTCTCAATTTCTGCACCAATCTCTGCCCTCGGTTTCCGACCTCCAACTTCTTGTTTCCCAATGAAGTACCGAAAGCAAGCTCTATGAGGCGTTGCACGTCATGTGCTTGGTCACTAGCTAAAATCGTAGAACTGGAAGTTCTTAGGGTATCTAGAGACCGTGTATAGCACGTTTCGACCAGAGAAGGGTCAAGAGAATCGAGAACGCGCAATGTCTACCGTTTTATTATTAGTGTCGGAGAACAAATCACCATGAGTAAATCCCACCAGAAGTCGAATTTGCTCATCGACACTCGCTAAGAAACTCAGTACCCGTTCCACCTCCAGCTGATCCAGGACGAGTGGAATTGCAACTGTCACATCCGCATTCGGAACCTCACTTCGCTCGCTATCCTCGGCTGCGAGCAGATTCTCAGAAACCTGTGGCATCCCAGCCCACAGGGAAGGATCCAAGCAAGCAATGCATGAGAGAAAGAGATAGTGGTCGTTAACAGTCCGAGATGAAAGGAAATGTCGAATTCGGACGACGGGGTGGACAAAATGAGTTCGGGATTTGTCTGGACCTTCCCGATCCGACTCGGGAGACTGGGAGGATAATTTGGTTATGTACCGAGCGACGATCGCCGACGGGATCCGGCCTAGCAGGCGGAAACATTCCAATATCAAGGCTAAATGCAATTTATATACGCCGTCACTAAAAGTAGATGTAAGAAAAAGGGAACATACGTTTCTGGTCGTGCTTGACTGCTCGGCATAAAGCAGCGAGGACAAATGGCAGAAGCTCGTTCGCAAAAGTCTCTCTGAATTTGTTCCTTCCGTCAGCCAAAGCTCGCAGTCTCGATGAAAGGTGCCTGCCTGGCTTTATTATCCTCCCTCTCGTATATACACGACACAACGCTGAAGATGCACATTGTAAACCCAGACGAGTAGCTTCTTGCGGTCCACCTGTCCGAGAGACGAGATAACAGTGAAATACATGAACGTATGATTTTCTCGGTGTTGAGCGAATTCCTCTAAGACTGCGAATGAATACCGTGTTGTAACATAAATTTTGCAATCTCACCTCCCTCAAAGACAATGTATATCTTAAAGCAGCGCGAATGACGCTTTCATCAGCGTCCGAGAGTCTCTTTATTACAAGTTCCTTGATTTTCCCATCATTCAATAAATCAGGCGCAAACTGAGCGAGTGACTGCAGGGCATGCATGGTGGATACCCGTATTCGCGGGCTAATTACGATAGGTTCGTCAGTGGCAAGATGGAAGTTTAAACAATAGGACACATACTGACGATGGATGAGATAGGAGTTCTATGCAGCGAGCCTGGACCGCTGGAACGACATCTACCGAAGGCAGATTCACCAGTGTCTCCAATGCGAGATTTATCTTCGGCACCGACGACGACATCAAATCCTTTGTACTGAAATGAGTAAAGCCATCGGTCAGATGCCCGATCCGCTAACCTTACGGATTGTATTAACAAGCATTAGCTGTAGCTCATGTTCCCGCGGCATAACTTCCCAGCAAAATAGATAACCTGGTGGACTCGTTTTAGACTGTTGCCTTACGCGCTATTATGGGAAATTCATACCAATGCGTTTCTCGCTCACTTTAGATCCAGCCTCGGCCAGGTGAACGGCAGAAGGAAGTACGAAAGCTAAACTCTTGCTGCTAACGGAACCAAAAGAGCTATTCAAACAATACAACAGGATAACCAGGTCTTTTCGCAGCTCTGCCTGGAAAAACTCTCGAAATTAGTCAAGTATTGAGCAAGCAAAGCTAGTACTACTGACTGTGCTTAGTTTCTTGCCACTGATTCGCTGCTGGATGCGGTGGACCTCCTGACGAACAAGGTGCTCTGTTTGATGAGGTGCATTCTCGACATTGCGTACAATTTGATAGTGTTCTCTGTTAGATGCGCCTGACTTGTTGTAAGGCACGTCCATGTCGACGTTGTACGCGACGTTGTCCACGGTGAATGAGTGGAATGACGCGCCTATCATTGGCCCGCACGACGGTTCGGAGACTCCCGGCACAGAAAATCGCGTTTACTTCACTTCAATCTCCTCAACCTTCGACCTCAACCAACCTAACTTAGTGGTACTCATCCATCCCCCGCCCATGGCGAGCCTACGCCCGCTCAAAAAGGCGTTCACCCTCCCGCCTACTGTCCGTGCTCTCCCTTCGGGTGTTCCCAGTGCCATTCACCTCAACCTTGATGCCCGCGCACCGGCTGACGCACATGGGCACCATGGTGAAGGTGCTGGTCCTCGTTCAGATTCGCCTGCTCCTTGGGCGTTGAAGTTCTCTCGGTCATCAACGTCTGGATTGCTCACCAAGACGTTCACTACGGGTTCGTACCGTTTTTCGTATAACATAGCAATTGGTTCATTGAAGTATGAGCTGGAGATTGTCCAAGTTACTGACACCATTCCTGCACTACAGCTAAACCAACTGGTGCCTCAACGCAGCGCTTTGTCCACACCTCTCAACCAATTGTAGATGACGCACCCCAAGCACCCGATTTCTCTCCCTACAAAGCAAACCCAGAGACGAATCGCGCAGTCTCCTACTTCATGATCGGTGGTCTGGGTCTCCTCAGCGCTAGCACTGCCAAATCTACCGTAACAGAATTCCTTCGTACCATGAGCGCATCTGCGGACGTTCTTGCGCTTGCCAAGGTCGAGGTCGAGCTTGCTAACATCCCGGAGGGCAAGAACGTCATCATCAAATGGCGTGGTAAGCCTGTATTCATTCGTCATCGTACTCCGGACGAAATCGAGGAAGCACGCGGGGAAGATTGGAAGAAGCTTCGGGACCCGCAGAGTGATGAAGATAGGGCGAAGAGGCCCGAATGGCTCGTCATGATGGGTATTTGCACCCACTTGGGTTGTGTCCCAATAGGAGAGTCTGGTGACTATGGAGGATGGTTAGTATATTCACTCAGTCGTAACGAAATCTATTCACAAGTGCGCTTGTAGGTTCTGCCCTTGTCATGGTTCTCACTACGACATCTGTAAGCCGTAAGCATTTCTCATCCAAAGTTTTGTGCTTACATTTCCTCTCTAGCTGGTCGTATTCGCAAAGGACCTGCTCCTGTAAGCCCCGTTCTTGCTCCCACTGCCTTTTTCAAGCTAACGCTCGCATTAGCTAAACCTCGAGGTCCCGGAATACGAGTTCAACGACGCCGAGGGCAAGCTCATCGTCGGTTAAGTAAAATTGCTCCAGGAACCGAGCAGTCTTGCAACAATAGAATACTGTTCAACCTTACCCAACGTATTCTGGGCTATCATAATCAAAACCCGGGTAATTGTAATCTCTCTTGGCGTTACAGTTTATGAGAAGGCGAACAATTCTTCACTGTCAAGATGAAATTCTTTATTATTGGCAACAATCATCGCACATCGGGCTTTGTTCCTTCTTTAAGTCCCTTGTGGGTCTGTTATTACAATACCTCGATGTAAAAGTGTTCAGCACATGGTAAGAAAAATGCAATTAATTACAACCTACAATCCGAAAGTATAACAAGGCAAAACATATCAAAACAACTCGAAACGCGAAACGACAAAAACGAGAAATGGATAATGAGAAAGCGAAACTAAACAGTACAGCAATAATGAGAAAGAGTCGTGAATAGTTGGTCGTTGCTACATCGTAAAAGCAGGTGTGATAGATGATTATGTGCAAAGTGGTGAGAATGATACAGATGGTACGTGTTGCAACATACGGAAGTGGTTCCCAAGTACATGACATAGGTGATGCAGGTATGGTAGTAATGACTGGCACAGATGCGACGAGGGAATTGTCGGAATTGTCGAGATGGATGGTATGGGTATCTCAGTGTTAATGCCAGTTTGCAAAGTTCATGATGACGAAGGGATAACCTTCAAAAGTTTCACGACTTCCCTTCAAGGACTCACTTCACTTCCCCGACCTCTCCAAAATCCTTCCAAGCGTGCTCCTCCTCCTCCTATCCTGCGAATCAGACCGACTCGACAAAAAATCATCCTCTCCCATCCCACCACTCGAACTACGCATCAGCTTCCTCCATCTACTTCCTTTCATCGTCCCCGTCATTACCGGTACCGGTACCGGAAGCCCACTCTCTTTCGTCAACTCTGAAACTGAGGGTATAGCCGATTCAATTGATATGGAAGAAGCTTTGGAACTTGATACTCCTGAGGCACTCGCTATGCGTTTCAAAGCTAACAAAGCGCTTATGCTTTCCTTGTCTGTTGTCGCAGGCGTTGATCCACGACGTTGGGAGAATGATGCGTGTTGGGTCTTTGGTTTTGCTTGTCGGATTGTATCGGGTATCCCCTTCAACCCCGTTTCTTCAGGTGGCATTGCTCTCGCGCTTAGAACTTCGGTGTTCCTTTCGGGTCGAATAGGTATTTCATGCGCAGTCGCAGGCGAACAACTCAACGGCGTCAGAGGAATAGACGACCCTGCCACAGGAGTCAATCCCATTTCTGGTGTTGTTGGATTCGACACTTCCTCGTCCTCCTCGAGGTCAAATACCGAACTTCCTACCGATGAGTGAGAGTCATCTTCGCACTCTCCATCGGCATCCCCGTCTTCATCTCCATTGTCATTTACAGCGATTGATGCTGTTTGGAGACGACGAGAGATTTCAATTCTCTCCGAGATAATCCTATTCCGATCTTCCTCCAGAGACCCTAGTCGTGTCGGATTCGCAATAGCATCGGAGGCATGTCGGGAATGATTGGGTGATTGCGAGTGAGTGGATCCGGCATTGATCGCATGTAAAGATCGAATGTATGCCTCAGGAGTACGCGAGGGGTCTATCGAGAAATCCCAAGACGACATTGAAAAGTGTGTTGCATTCGTCAAAGCAGATGTTCTAGCTCGTCGCTCCTGGCGATGAATGAGTGGTGGTAAATCCTCTGTTGGAAAAATGGACACTATGAGATCGGGGGTTCTGCGAAGAATATGTGCGTGCTTACTCAGGATCATATTTACGAGATACTGTTTACGTTTGGCGCTTTTGAAAAAGGAAGTCTCCAAGAGCTCTTCGGCAGTCGGCCTTCGAGCGGGATCCTTCGCAAGACACGACTCGACGATCTCCTTGAACGCCTTGGAGAACTTGTATTGTCCACTCTCACGAGCAAATTCAGGTGATGCGTCTTGGACACTGAAAAACATATTAAGCTCATTCTTCCGAGAGAGAAAGGAAGCTTTCCTTACATCTTCAGTAATACACGCGATGGTGCTTCTCTGGAGCGGGGCGCCCTTCCCTGAGTGAGTTCGATGGCCGTGATAGCGAAAGACCAGATGTCCGCTTTAACATCGTATTGTCTTCCGGAGATGACTTCCGGAGCCATCCAACACGGCTATATGTGTGGAACCACAAGCCATTCGATAGAGGTGGAGCATCAGAACGTTACAGTAAGTCGCCGTTGAATGCAGAAGAATTCAGGCAAAGTATCAATAAGCATTTCAAAATAGAATCTATTAGTCAAACCCCGGCGCATCAGGAGTAATGAATAACACCAACCGTCCCAACGAACGACTTGCGTTTGCCAAGCTTCAGTTTGGAAGTCCCTTGTGTCGAGCTCCGAGCGTTGCCCCCACTAGAAGTTCTCGTGGAGGTCGTCTTTTGGTAGGATCCGGTCAAGCCGGAGAAAGACTCCTCCTCAGAAAGGGACGCAGCAACGCCCAGGTCTCCCAGTAATACGGTACCATCATCGTCTATGAGGAGGTTCGCAGCTTTTACATCACGGTGAATGAAGCCGTTGATGTGAAGATAACTGGAAGAAGGCAGTTAATAACATTAATGCACCTGAAATTAGATAGGGGATGGGAATCACGCACTTAAGCCCTTCGAGCGCTTGCCTGAGAATACATTTGACGACTTCCTCTTCCATACCGCCAGGCCAACCGTAATGCATCACATCAGCTGCGCTCCCAGAGTTCATCAGGCGAAGAGCAATATAGAGATTGTGCCCAGTCATCCAGGAGCCACGAACGCGCAGAACATTCGGGTGCTTTGACAAACTCATGAACTGTGTCTCCCGGTGTAGTAAGCGCAGGGAATGCTGGGGGAGTTTGTCGAGATTGATGACTTTGATTGCACAGGGGTAAGGCGGAGACCCATCCTTTGAAATATAGTGTGCAGAGTAGACAATAGAGGTCGCGCCAAATCCGACAGGGGGACCGATTTCATAGTCATCAGGATTGTCACTGAGGTAGTATTGGCGCTCTGGATAAGAGGAAGATATAGAAGAACATAGTTTCGAGGGAACTGACCTGAACATTCGCCATTCATCATGCACTGCTCCGATGAACCTACGCAAAGGTGCGGGCGATGGCATGGCGAACACGCCTGTCTAAGTGTCCCGCACGCCTTATTATACACCGGGTAAATGGGTAATGGAAGAAATGAAGATATGTTTAGAGAGAAGGAGCAAAATGAGGGCGGGAACACGGAAGATGAAAGAGGGGCGCTATAATTTAACAGCATCAAGTCTTGGCTTGGGAGTCTCCACGTGATTTGACCAGACATTGATCTTCCGTTTTGATTGTGCTGTTTGATCTGTGTGAGATATCCAAACTCCATCCTGCGGGCGACCATAAACATTACTATGTCCAGAAAACAAGACTCGCTGATACTGTGTAGTGTAGTCTGAAAAATATGGTAAGGAAGAAGATGATAGGAACAGGGTGGAAGGGAAGAATCACCAAGCCTTTACATTGCTCCGAAAGGTTATCACATCATTTCCCATTCGCTGGTCAAAACTCTCATTTCACACGAAGGCGATGGGTGATAAAGTAGCGAGAAGATGGCTGGGGAAGTTTCAGTTTCCGTCCCCTCCCCCGCGGCGCAGACGGAGTTCTTCAGGAGAATACATATTTTTCGTACGTAACGTGGGTTGAGGAGTCGAAGTCGCCCCGCTTATCTTCTATGATAAACATGATTCCGACTGGTATTCGTGGTAGTGGATACCGTAAAAGCTCTGGAGGTCACAATGTTAAAATGATTGCTATTCTATTCTGCTTTGCTTTATTGGAGTGGGGAATACAAGTTACACGACATAGCCATAGAGGGAATGATAATGCACTCGAGTCTTACTATCGCTGTCCTTTCTTCTGATCGAGTTGCGTTGTTTCTTATATCCATCTCTATAAATAGGTCGAAGTATTTTTGGCCGAGCTGAAGGGTTGGCTTCGAACCATGAATAGCGACGGACTTGCTAGAAAGAGCGACTTGAGAGCAGGTCGCACCTTTAACATGATGGCGATTCTGTCTCTTTGGTCAATTGCTTAAGGCCATGGATTTGACTTTCGGATCAGATAAGGAAATCATGATCACAAGTGTATTGAAGATGATGAAGATGGGCGTCCAGATTTCGATACTAGAATGGTTTAACGGAATTGTTTGTTTTGTTCAGTGCATCCGAAACTCTGGATGAACAAACCTTGTTGAATAGATAGAGAATCCGGGGGATACAGAGCTGTGAGTGCGTAATAATTATTCAATAGCCGAAAGGTGTACGTACACCTAACTGCAAATACTCTATTTGGTCTCATGACCCTCCGCGAAACAGTCATCCTTTCCCTCCTGGCGTAGCGGATGGCGTCTCTTTGGAAGAAACTGACGTCGATGATGCTCCTGGTGACGAACTGGCCTCGCCGCCGTGAACCTTGTCTAACCCAAGGTTATGCCAATCGTCGCGCTGCATGAGACCTCTGGTAAAGCGTAAATCGTGAAACCAGCACGCCGCATACGAGTGGGATGGACATACTTTGACATTCGGCATTCCAGGTAATCTCTGTTCAACGCCCTACATGGAGTGGACGTCGCCGCATTCTTTTGGAGGCAAGCGAGATACGCTTTCATCTGCTCCTTGCACTCGCCTGGGCAAAAGGAAGGAAGAACGTCAGCATCCGTGTAGAAGCTGCATACCAAAGGCATGCCGTCGACACCACTCGCTACTCCGACCATTGGCCAGAGGTACGCCGAGAGTTTCTCAGAAGGGAGGACGCAGCAGATGACCAACGCACCATAGTGATCAAGAGGAAATGATCCTCGATCTGGAGGAGTACTAACGATGTCTGAAAACCCTCCAGGTCGACCAAACGACATCGATTGACTGAGCGGACGGATATATCGTTCCTTTTTTGGACTTCCGCAGATCTACCACAAAGCAAAGTTCCCACGGGATAAGATGACGCACTGTGTCGGCGCACGTGCGGCGGGGACTTGCAGGAGCCACAGCCACTACCAACTAAACATTCTATGTTTATACCACCCAAGAGAAATTCAGTGATTTCCGTAATAGGCCCATCGCTTAGCACGTTCGTAGACTGACGCGCACATTCGATTGTTAAGTAAGGCGTTTCACGACGTCTGGCGTGCTGGCAAGCGTCGGCCCATGCCGTTGAAAACCATGGCAAGAGATTCCCATCCTTAAGAGCCGCCTAAGTCCTCCCTACTCCCCCGCTTGTGAAGCTTAGGCACCTCGATGGCACTCTTTCAATACCTTACGCTGTTCCTCGCTACGCATGGCATTCGAGCACCTCCTGCGGAAGATATTCTCCTGCCTCAGATTCCGGCAAGAAATACAGTCTTCGACGTCCAGGTGAGCTTTGCAGTATATGATGAAATAGTTGTATTCTCATAACGCTGTATAGGGACACAGAGGAGGGAGGGGAAACACAGTTGAAAATACATTGCCAAGCTTCGCCTGGTACGACTTACAACTGGATTTACTCTCATCTCAATTGATGTACCAAGACCGCTGTTCACAGGGGTTTGATCGATGGATCGACTACCCTCGAGCTTGACAACGGGATTACGAAAGTGATGGAATTCATTCGTATCTCGTCCAACCCCGAATTAATATTACTTACAGGACGGCGTAGTGGTGGTGTGGCATGATGAAAATATTGTTGCTGGAAAGTGTCAGGATACTGGACCTGCTGTCAGTGCGAGGGCTATTCTCGTATAACGAGGAGTCTGACATTCTGGTCCGTATACAGTTTCAGGGAGATCCAGACTTTCCGTAAGTTACTGGTTTCTAGTCATGCCAAACGACTTTATTCTGAGGCCTCCAAGCTACGTTGGAAAATTCGTCGCGAATCTCTCCTTAGCTCAGTTAAGGACTCTAGATTGCGGAGGTTCAAGACAAGATGGTTTTCGTGAGTCAAATTGGATCAAGCAGCCGTGTCTTCTAATACTCATGTTGCTATAGCCTTGCAGCTCACATATCCGGGAACGCGGATATCAACATTGGAAGAGTTGTTCGACTTCGCAAAGTGCGCCGATCCAGACCGGCAAATATTATGGAACATCGAGAGCAAGATTGACGCTGCCTTCCCTAATCAGACCAAAGGAGTGGAGGACTTCGTGCAAAAACAGCATGCCATATTTGAAAGGAGCGGCTACAAGAGCTCAATTACTGTGATTAGAACTTGATAATCACCACGGCCTTTGGCAAAGCTGACTAGAAATACATAGTATCAAAGCTTTGATTGGAGGACACTAGTGGCGATGAAGGTGAGCAGACTATCTTTTCTTGTTCCATCGAAGTCAATTTCATATACTTCGTGTCAGGTTCTTGATCCGTCAGTCATAACGTCGGCCCTGATAGATGAGTAAGTGATATCATTTGTTCCTTGTCCAGTTACTCAACATTAGGCCACATAATCAGTGAAACAGCGGTCAATCCACTTGACCCATCCCTTCCTTCTCCCTGGCTCGCTGGACTGGACCTTACCAGCTTCCCCGGACCGTCAACCGGCGAGAGGGTAGCACAAGCAGCACATGCTCTCGGAGCAAATATTATCTCTCCATCAGCAGAGTCTTCTCAGACTCCAGTTCCCGATCCGAGCATGCAAGGTTATATACCGTTCACTACTAACGAAATGGTGAGAGAAGCACAGAGACTGGGGTTGGAGGTTAAGCCTTGGACGGTAAGTGGAATGATGCAAGTCTCATGGGAATTAACACCATTGACTTCTTGCATAGGTAAACAGGCTGAATATTATCGAGCAATTGTTTGGCTTTGGTGTCGATGGAATCATAACCGATTGTTAGTATTATGCTCCTCCGCACTTTTAAACAGTAACATAGCCTGATTTGTCTCTTGCTTCTCAAAGTCCCAGGAGATGTTCGACGATGGGTCCAACAACAGGGAGTTCCAGTTGCACCAAGTTATCCTCAGCAGCGAGTCCTTTCTTGCTTAGAGAAACACCTTGCTCTTCAGAGGAAGGGTTCAAGCAAGTGATCAACCGTCCCTCCGAACTATTTATGTTTCTTCCTGAGTAGTGACCTTGTGTTAATCATATTCCTATGTGCGAATTGATAATTTGAATTGATGGTTTCTCCAAACCAAATACGCCAAGAAGAAGAAACCTCTAAGTTTGAAGGTTATTCAGTCCTAGGCACTCCGGCAGGCCAAGAGCTTCCTTTGCTCGAGATCATTGATAATGTTCGTACTAGTAAGCATACGGGAAAAGTAGTACAGTACTTCGACTTCTACACATTTGTGTTGTTCGGTATTTGTGTCCATCCATAGACGTGAGGAATTGATCGGCATCAATCCTTTTCGGCTAATACCGAATTGAAAATATTTGATGAACCCCCCTTGGCAGCTGTGCTTTCCCTTGTTGTGTACCGCCCACTCTTCCCTTCCTCTTGTACCACCACTTACCCACATCCCCTTTCTTTTCTTCTCTGTTGGTACTTGTTGAACGTCATATAGACAACCGAGAAGCATGAGCAAGAAACGCCCTCTTAGCCCCGAGTTGAACGAGACGAGCGAGTCAGTGGACGCCAGCATTTCGGATGAGGTGCTCAAAAAGCTGGAAGAGATCACTAGGGATGTGTTACGCGTCGACCTTATAAACGGTATGCATCTCCCTTGCATTGGTGCCTTTTCCCTTTAAAGGACCGCGCTGACCGTCGACTTTAATTTCCCGCGTCGTTTGTTTGTTCTCGTCCCGAATCATTGTGAATTCCGTGAAATTTTTCGTGTGATACGTTGCAGAGTTCCAGTCAATTAAGCGCCTAACGCCCATATACCAGAGGCGCCGCGAGGTTGTGAAGACGATCCCCAAGTTTTGGCCAGTCACTTTGATGAATGCCCCCCAATTTGCTCCACATGTACAACATGACGATGATCAAAAGGCGTTCGGCGCGCTCAATGACTTGTGGGTTGAGCGAGACCCAGCAGAGCCTCGTGTATTTACTTTAGAATTCGTGAGTTGCTTTGTGTTTTGTTGATAGGGACGTACTGCTGAGTTTGCTTTAGCACTTTGGAGAGAATCCTTACTTCAGCGACAAGGTACTGAAGAAGGAATACAAATACACACCATCACCTGGTACGAAGGAAGAAAAGCCAGATGATGATGGTATAACGCCTTCAATGCTCGAGTTCGACTGGGGTGAGAATGCTAAACCGCAGGTTCGTGCTGAGTCGTCATAGCGGCCATAGTCTCCTTTATTAATGCGTTGTGCCGAGATAGAAAAGTAAAATCAACTGGAAGAGCGATGCCGTGAATTTAACGAAACTGCATCCACGCATCACCGAGGAGGATGAAGTTTTGGAGGCGGGTAGCTTCTTCAATTTATTCGAAAATGCGGAAGATCCGTTTGATGTACGTCTCTCTCTCTCTCGGCTGTCGTATTGCCACCCCGTTTCATTCGTCTGCGGACCTGTTACTGATTTTCCTTGTCTTTATTTTTAGCTCGGCATGAACATCGCAAATGATATTTTCCCGGAGGCGATCAACCTGTTCACTGGCAAATACGAAAGCGAACTTACCGATGACGAAGATAGCGAAGAGGACGAAGAGGATGAAGAAGACGCGGAAGAGATTGACCTGGAGAAACCTGAGCCAAAAAAGCAAAGGAAGGCGTGAAGTGCAGTCTACTACGGGCTGATGGCCTTTGTAGTCGGCACCGTAGGCATGGTGTTGAGACGCGAGTTACCAATCGGTGCATGCGCTGTGTAATTTTTCGTTGTTTATTTTTAGTTTTTTTCTAGACGCCGTGTTGCTGTAGTGTGGCTCTTGTATCTATGAAATGAAAAAATGGCTATTTGCCGAATTGCCGTACTGCCGAACTATTAATAGTCTGTGCCGTAATGCCGATGGATCACGAACATGGAGGCGTGTCAATAAAATACCCGAGGAGCCCCGTGAGAGTCGTGGACAGCCCTTCCTTTAACTTCCATCTTCGCTGCCCACGACCATGAAGCTTACCGTCCTCGCAATCGTCTCCGCCCACCTCCCCCTCCTCGCACTCGCCTGTGCAGATCATGCGCAGCATGCACAGAGGGCTCGGCGCATCTATGCCCGCCAGGACCCATCATCCGAAGGATCGGCTCCTCCGCCAAGTTCCTCGGCGCCGATCCCAACAGACACAGGCTCTCCTGTGCCTTCCTCATCTGTAAACGGGACGGTCACGGCGAATGGGACAGCTAGCGCTACTCAAATATCGGTCTCGTTATTATCGACAAACCCAACTGCTATTCCCTTGGCGTCGATAACTGCGCAGCAGAGTTCGAGTGCAACGGTACCTTTACCGACGACTTATGCTGCGGGTGTAACTCCATCAGCTATCTCTAATGCACCACCTCTTCCCGATAGTAAGTCTCGTTTCTGGAAAATGAGAACGCGTGTTGAGGTAGGGGACTTACGCGTTCGCGTTCCCTGTAGTTTCGAATATTAATAGCGCAAGCTATCCTACGATGGACAAGCCTCCCCCAAT
Source organism: Inonotus obliquus (assembly GCA_032164295.1). Lineage (NCBI taxonomy): Eukaryota > Fungi > Basidiomycota > Agaricomycetes > Hymenochaetales > Hymenochaetaceae > Inonotus > Inonotus obliquus. Next base: position 3,251,042 of record JAJHTX010000001.1, on the reverse strand, counting down.
AGACTCTCCAGAGGTCAAGCAATGGATTTCGGAAGTAGAGAACAGTGGCTTCTCGTGAGTTGGCATTTTCTCGTCCTCGTTTCAACCATGCGTTCATTAATAACGTATGCTCCAACAGCATTCCGAACATAAGCGTAACAGTCGATTCCGGAGCATGTGCGTCCAATCCCGAAGCGGCAGCCGATCAATCTCGGTGCTGGTGGACATGCGGTGGTTGTGTACGCGATACGGATATTGTTGAATGTCCCGATAAAATGACCTGGGGATTAACTTACGATGACGGTCCTGCCTTCTATACCCCAAACCTTCTACAAGTTTGTGCTCGTACTATGCTTCCCATTAGATCCATCTAACATTCAATCAGTACTTAGACGATCACCAACTGAAAACGACGTTCTTTACTATCGGCTCTCGGATTCTTGAATTCCCACATACACTTCAGACAGAATACATGGGCGGACACCAGATTGGTGTGCACACCTGGAGTCATCCGCCACTTACGACGATGACGAACGAGGAAATCATTGCGGAGTTTGGGTGGACCAAAAAGATCATAAAGGATATCCTCGGCGTTACACCCAATACCTTCCGCCCACCGTTTGGCGACATAGAGTGAGCCATATATAGATACATCCCCTTTATGCTCTACTGATTTCTTGTTCTGTTAGTGATCGTGTTCGTACTATCGCACTTGCCATGGGATTGAGAGCTGTGATCTGGACACGCATAGATGCACAAGCCACGTTCGACACCGGAGACTTCAACATCAACGCTGGGACCATTTCGTCCTCACAGGTTATCGAGAACTTCAATGAAATTATGGGAAACGCGACAACTATTGACACGGGTTTTATCGTCCTTGAGCATGATTTGTTCGAGCAAACTGTGGAACTTGCTACGGGTTATATTCTACCACAAGCACTAGCACACCAACCACCTTTTAAGCTTGAACCTGTTGTGGAGTGTCAGAATTTCCCCTTGGCAAACGCATACATCGAGACGAACGACAATTCGACGAACCCACCTCCATCAGGAAGTAAGTATCGTTTCCGCCATTAGAAATCTATTATATACTGATTCCCTCTTCGAAGGTTTGTCAGTTGGCGGTGCCCAGTCGACTGGTGCAAGCTCGGCGATGACGATTGCCTCGCTGAGCTTACTGCCCGCTCAGATGCTACTCGTTTCTGGCATTGTTGGAGCTCTCCTTGGCGCTGGATCCCTTCTGTTCTGAACAACAAAACAATTCATCGTTCTCTTCCTTTGGTACATTACGGACATTTGAGTCTACTCGCGAACTTTGTTAAAGCCCTCCTTTCATTTTATCTGACTTTCGTTTGATCCAAATCTTTACATTCGTTTTCATCACCCGCCGTTCCTTTCGCGTTCACTTGATGCGATACTCTTACGAACTAAGCAAATAGCCCGGTCTTTTGCGCAGTATTTTCTTATCATCGACTAGTTTGATATGACTTTCCATGCATATAGTTTGGACTACTTGTATAGTCTATTATACCTGACCATTTTGTTCACGACGACAACAACTTGAAGTTCGTCGTGTCCTAATGGTTTCACTATTTCCTTTAGTTTCACTGCTGCAAGCAGCTTGCTATCTGTTGTTTCGTGCTGTGGTGAGGACGAGCATTTCTTCGCGGCGGTCGTAAGTACTAGTAGGTGTTCGATAATACTAGTACTGTAGTACGCCGCTACCGACAGAGCCATCGAGCAAACACAAACAATTTCTTTCTCCCTGCGTCAAATCATGACTCATAGCTAACGCCACTACAACACACAAGGCGCTACGAACTCTTCCAATTCGCTGCTTCATCACACTCCAGGTCCACCATATATACATACTGTATATATATAGTACTGATTCAAAGCGCTATCCGAACTAGTACCGTATTAGTATAACTGTGATATTTACGGCTGCAGGCAGCAGAGGAGATCCACCTGTACTATGTAGTACTTACTATGTATGTAATACCTTCAGACGGGGATCACGACGCGTAATCTACAAGACTTCGTTCGATCGTTCGTTTACCCGCGGATGAACTCCAATACCTTCGGTTGTATGCAGACGCTGCGGCTAAGAGAACTCTATTCCTCACCTCACCTCACCTCACCTCACCTCACGACGTCAAGCTTCCGAGATAAAACATCCCAGGGGCAGGACCCAGAGTTACATAACGTAAAAGGTTTGAATTGAAAGAAAGCACATGCACATGCATAATATTTACCCGCACCCGGCGCAGCGCTACTATGTATCAACTCACCAACTCTACACTCTACATACAAAAACAAGAAAAAGGATCCACCCATTAATATTCAAAAGGTACTCGAAGATAACACTAGAACCACCAATATTAATGACCGAAAAAAACAACCCAATATATCACTCACGAGTCACAAGTCACACCTCTCTCATATTCAATATTCATATTCTAGACCTCCAGAAGAACGAAACTCTCAACCTGCTCTGCTCACGAGTCACTAGAGTACTTGTGATGTTATGATCTCATGACCTACAAAATCAACTTGACTCCCTTATCTATGACGTTCCCCGAAGCTTTATAGCTTTATAGTTTGTCCCTAGCTAACGATCCTCAATCCCATTATCACCGATCTCAATGTTCAGCCAAGTCCGAATCCGAATCTGAGGTTCCGAGCCGATCACCAGGTTCAATCCCAGGCGAAGAAAGAACACAAGTCCAAACGATGTATAGCAGAAAAATAGTTGCATTAAACGTCCATTCAAATCGCACCTTCTACACTACGAACCTATAAGTTGGAAAAAATAATATCATGCTTTCTCAAAGAAACGTAGAACCAGAGGCCAGAAAAGGTAGAGAAGGAGAAGGACAGTTGAGGAAGGGTTAAAGAACCACACTGTGGGAGCCGGGAATTTGGAATCGAAACAGGAAAGTAGCGCCTACGTCTACGGGTTGCGTTTTACATCTGTAGGCAAAAAGAAGGGAGAAGCTGAGAAATAAGAAACATAGCTACAGGTCAGGACGGGGAGGTACCCAATAACACAAGCAGACGGACAATATGTACAACTAGAAAAGGTGATTGAATACAGACCACGATCAAGAAAGAAAAAAAAGAGGATGGGCGGCGGGAAAGCAACAGGGCAGATTAGAATGCATGGAGTCGGGAGCACAGAGAAGCGAAATAAAGAGGGTGGGTATTACACGTCCCCGCAGCATGAAGAAGACAGAAGAAAATTGCAAGACAACAAAGATGCCCGGAACGAGAACTTGGAAAGGGGGAAGAACGTAAGAAAATGGCAGGCCGATCAGCCTAGGTTATTGACGTTAAAAACTTGCGCAGACAGTCGACGGATCTAGGTGTAATAATATAGGGTTGAGCGCGGATGCGGTAGGAAGTAGTTGTAACGTCTAGGTAGGAAGATGAGAGATGAGTCTATGACTTGATGAGCGGATAGATGTGTAGGGAGTTGATTGATAGTAATAAAGAAAATGGATGAGAGGGGATGCAGATAGGGAGTTGGAGAAGTGCAGTGCTAAGGTACTTCGTCATCCCCGACTTCGTCCACTGAGTCCAGCCAAGGGTGATCAACCATGTCGCTCGCTCGTGCTCGTGCTCTGAAGTCAATGCGCAGCATCGGCTCTAGGAAGTCACATAGGCTTTGTGCATCATGTTCGGTGAAGAGATACTTCTCCATCATCACACGTTTCATAGGCCAGAACTTGAGCGTCTTTATGTATCTCAGGTTGCCCTGAGAGTCGAAGATTTCCCGACTGTACTTTCCCCCCATCTTTGCGTCGAGAGCAAAGTCCCCGAGCAGCTCAATGATCTGCGCCATGTGATCGTCGTCCTTGCTAAAGAGAGAACCTTGGGACTGAGGATCAAACAAGTACTCCGCCGTGAGCAGCTCGAAGATCACGCATGCAACACTCCAGATGTCCGCAGTATGGTCCCAATCTGATCGACCCAAAATCGCCTCGGGCGCGCGGTACTGTCGGGTTTGTATGTCCTCTGTGTAATGTACGCGCGATGGAGTAGCATTACCGAGATCCGCAATCTTAATATGAATTGGAGGTTCTGAATAGGCCGGGGGTGGAGTTGGACACCGAATAGTCTTGTCCAAATCTGACTCTGGGGGTCCTTTAAGGTCCGAAGGAGCGGTCTGCGTTAGCAAGGAAGGTCCAGTATTCTGCTTTGGTATAGGAGTTTCTTTGGGAGTGATAAGTAGGCTGGAAGGAACAATTTTTTCCGCGCCGTCTGCTTCCGGGGGTGAATCCAGCTTGGACATCACAGAACCCAGTGACGTAGGGGGGGTTGAAGATACGATTGAAGCCGAAGCAACGGAGCTTGCAGCTGACGTAGAGAGAGAGTCAGTACCGGATTGAGGCGCCGAGCCGACCAGGCTTTTCCCCTCCGATACTGAAGCGCCGTTTGTGTTTATAGGGCTCATTATCTGGGACATGCGCAGACCACTGCGACCACCAGGACTGTTTGACCTGCTCGAACTGGTAGATGTAGGACTTGGTAGGGGTTGCGAGCTGAAGATTTGCACATGACGATCTCGGCTCTTCTTTGGTATCAGAACAGATCCTGTCCGTGTTTTCCCGGGAGGGACACCAACACGACGACCTGTAGGAGTTGGCGATATCGATAGTTCCGCACGGATAAGGGCTTCAACATCTGGGATCGCAATCACTATGGGCGATGCCGTTAGTAATGAGCGCTTGGCAGTTATTTTAAGACACAATATTACTCACTGATGTTCTCGGGCTTAATATCGGTGTGCACGAGGTCACATTCATCATGCAGATACTGCAAGCCAAGTAGTACCTGTTTAGAGACCGCCTTGACCAGAGAGCGAGGCACCCCTTTCGCTTTATTCCGTTCGATAAGGGCCAACAAATTCTCACCAAGGGGCTCAAAGACAATACAGACATGCGGCTCCTCCGGACCTTGATGTGTGAACGAATCAAGGAAAGATACAATGAAATCGCGGCCAGGATGTTGTGGATTGGCATTCATGACCTTTCGTAGAAGCTTGATCTCATCACGCGCCGTTTCCGCATAGCGACTCGCGGATTTGACAACCTTAAGCGCGGAATGCCGATTTAGTCTGATCGCACATTAGTAAAAAGACAGAGAAGAACAGGCTGATAGTGTGGCGTACTGAGAGTCCTTAATGAGCCAGACAGTCGAGAAATGACCCCATCTGATAGCAGCGGTTTGTTAAACAGGATTGGGGAGTAAAATTATAATGCCACATACCCTAACTTCCTGAGGACCACATAGCGGCCGTCCTTGAAAGTGTCCTTGACCTTTACGGCGAGATATCCACCCGAGTTGTAATCCGCAGCGGACTCCTCATCCCTACAGTCAACCTCCGGAGGTACGGGGACGATCTTTGGGCCAGCAGAGGTGAGCACATACTGATACTTCGCACACTGTTGTTGTTGAGACTGTGTCTCGGTGGGAGACATCACCGAGAAGAGCGGGATAGAGGAAAAGAGGAAGACACCAGAGACCAACGACGACAGGTACTTGAGAAACGAAAAAGAGAGTTTTGTCGTGTGAGTCGCTTTAGGTGCGCGACCTAGGTGGAGGTAAAAGGAAGAGACGATGCAGGGCTGAGTGGAGAGATTAACGCGGGCGGACCGAGATTTCTGGGCGGTGACCTCTTTGGGTTGTGTGTCAAGCAAAAGCAAATAGTGGATAAACCCAAATCCGGCGATCCGGGTACCTCCGTGAACCACTGAGATCGATTCAGTTTGTATATCCCATCAATCATTTTTTTTAGCATTTATTTACCCTTTCTTGTTTATCGATGCCCTCCATTTTTTACAAGAATTCATTTCGGACCAGATAAATCATACCACTTCAAAAGCAAAATCTTTCTTGATCCTCGGACTCTACTTTATCAAACTTGAGCGAAGCGCGTACGTACAATACCCCGCCGTGAACTTCGGTGCTACAACGATCTTGGCTGACGGAACCTGTAACGGCATCAATACAGTACCCTCCACCGCACATCTCCTTTCTTTGTATATCGTATCCTAGGTTATTCCTTCTCTATTCCCCATTCTTGCCCTCCGTACCCACGGGCGCGCGAAGACCCGACGAAATCACAAGCCATCAGCACGGGAGAAGAGTATTCGCGCTACTGATGTACCGGAACTATGCGCGGCCACCGATACCTCCGCCCGAGGTACTTCCTACTCGTGCTTGTAGCTAAATTTCCAGCTTCGCCGACGAACAACTCAACCAGCGAAGCCTCGCATGCATTCGGATTACACGTTGCTTCCGCGTAGCGGAATATTAATGCTCGTTCAAAGAAGTAACAGAAGAAGTATTTCTGGGATTTGTGCTGCTGAATGCCATCCTCTCAAAGTTACGATTCTCCCCGTCAATTCATTGAACCAGCTGTCGAAGCTCAACCAATCGATTATAAACAAATGCTTTCACCCGACTCGGAGCCACGTATGCCAAAGGCACTTAACCCGATAAAGAGGAGAAATCTATTGAGTTAAGAACTAAGAACTACTCAAGCTAATCAACTCTCTTCTTTTCAAACGCCCCCATTTCAATCTCCTTCGTCGGGATGCGCGCCTTTAACAACTGTGCCTGCCTTAGCCCGGGTGCGGCGAGCACACCAAGGCCGCGTCCCCGTCGTGTCCCTTTGTACCCGGGACCAGTGTATTCGATTAAATCCGTCAATGGGTTCAGCCGTGGCCACGAGACGTACGCAACCCCGTGAGCACCAACAAAACCGAGAGCAAGTACGAATAACGATATCCACAATGCAAACCAATAAGACAAGGAATAGTCTGCCAATGCAAATGGAATGAAACTGAATGACTCATCCGCTGAAAAAGGCAAAAAGAATACATACCCGAAGAACGCGGAAGCGTGAGCCCGGCGCAGATCATAAATAAGGAAATCCATACGAGCGTCGGCATCTAGGCAGGGTGAAAGGGAATGAACATGTGCCAAGGGGAATAAGGGGAGAACGCACAGATCGAATAAGTAGTGGTCGAGTATCCATCCAAAGCATCGTTAGCGCCGTCGGAGCTCGCCGTGGTGTCCAATTCCCAGTAAACAGATCAAATCCATCCTGTAGCAAATTGGCCAAGGGATCCGATGAAAGAACGTGAGACATATGGGAGAACCCTTGAGTTCACTGGACGAACCTGCCTCGGACCATCAAAGAAGTTATTCTTCAGATATCTCATGGTGGAATTCAACCCGTCTTCAAGCAATCCCGCCTTCGTCCGTTTCCCTGTCCTTGTATAGTCGGTCTTGAGGGCACCAGTTCCGCTGTACGCTTTTGAGATATAATCCGCATGGTCTGCCCACACTGACTAACGGTCACACCATCGTCAACTGCAGTAAAGGAACAACTTACTATTTCGGAAGTGATGCATGAAATCTTCGTATTTTTCGATGCTTTCGTGCTCCTGCAGAATACCAATGTCACGCAGTTGCCTGTTGAGCATCCATTTCGCGATAGCAGATTGTGCGACATTCGTCCGATCTAGATTGTCCATGCAGTTCGTCCGAATGACACCCCGTTGAACCTTGACTGCGCCTGGTCGTTCAGCATCTTCATAAAAGTAGCTGAAAGCAGATGTTCAATCAGCCGTTCTCTTGCATTGTTTGATGCGATGCTTACCCGTTTCGTAACAAATCCGCTTGGATTTTCTCGATCAGCAGACTTATTCGATCCCATCTCATTTTGCTACACTCTGCATGGAAGTCGAAGTACTCATATCTCACCCTCGGTAGGTTAAGCTGGAAACAGTGTAAATTAACACATCGTACGACTAGAGCCAGAACCGACCTTTTGGATATACCGTTCAAAAGCTTCTTTGATCGGTAGTTCATGGCCCTTCTGATTGACCAAGCTGACTAAGCTTGACTCGCCATAGGTATTGACAAGTTCCAGTAAGTGGGTACGCATGGCGCTTTCCTACTCTGATTCAGTACGACTGTGGCTAAACGACACAAGACAATAGATACCGTGTCTGGTAGTTCCATGACCTGCAGCTCAGGCTTATACCGCAGGTTGTTGATCTCTGCCCAGTAAAGCGGAACACTACCTCGGACCTGGACGAAGCTTAACCGGGCTTCCGACCCTTCATCCGACTTCTCGTATTTGTCGACGAGCAAAATCTGCTCTGTCTCATTAAAGTTAGCAACATGCCCATCGCGATCAATACCTCGTCGGAAGTAACGCGTCCCGGCGCGGTAACGAGATCGACGGCTGATGAGACAGAGTCGTACGGATCGACCCTTCAACGTTGTTGGTCGAATATCAAAAGCTAAGCAAGCCTAAGTTCTTGCAACGGGACTGCGAAAGGCGGGCCACTTACTACCAAAGATTATTGGAAGAATGAAAGGGCTAATCTGCACTTATAGAATAAGTCTTCTATATTTGGCCGAAGTTGGATCACGCACCTTCTTCTCCGGATCAGCGACTGCAATGTTTATGAGCCGGGATTGTAGAAACCTGGCAACCAAATTCATCGATCCGGTCTGAAGGAAATGCTAACACTCGTACTTGTTCCAGAAGAATCTGTCATCGGCCTTCACTTGGTTAGCCAGTAATTTGGAATGGTTTACGCAATTACTCACAACTTCCCATAAGGACTTCCCGTCGCTATTATCATTCCACTGTGCTTGAAGGCGACGTGTCAAATCCCAAGTATAGCTGAACCAGAGCAATCCATCCTCCAGGTGCTTCCTCAGCAGACCTAATAGATAGTTTTCATAGGGGTATAGTTCAGGCTCGACGTCAGGGTTGATAGGCAGTAAATCGAATTTGGTGGCACGAAAGATTTCATGACCAAGTAGTTCCCCCTTGAATTCGAGACTAGTCATTACGACAATATAGTCGGCTACCAGAGTTCAGTCAAGGCGTTCCACTCGAATGATAGCTAAACTCACTGATAGCCAAAGAAATGATTCCGATTATTCCGAAAACATCAGAGCTCTTAGACTTGATATTATTACTCCCGGTTTGAAACTTGGCTAGCAATCGGATAGGATGAGCCATAAACCTATCTCAAGCAGTCCATCGCTTACACCCGACTTGAATCTCTCCCGATATCCTATTTACTGATAGACCGCGGTCTCCGCCATCTGCAGGAACGAACGTGTAGGTTTCGGAAGTGGTATATCTGGGTGGCTCATTAGCTCAAAATATCAGGGCATGAAATATGTCCTTACAAGTTAAGACGTCTATAGACAGGATCGGGCGCCATGTCTCTGGCTTATAGTTTGGAGAAGAAGGTAAGATGCGTAGCTGGCAGTGAGGAAAGGAAAGCCGCTAGTCATCATGTAAAACGCGTTGTCGAGTCACGTGGATTTGACGAAAGTTTCCATTTCCATTCATCTTCCGCGCGCGCAAGTTCTTTCGCTTTCGTTGGTCGTCGTGTTTTCCAATGAAGCTTACACCAGAGCTCATCAATGCGTCTCCTGCGGCACTAAATCCAGTTAAAGAACGGCAGCTTGACCTACGTGGTGCGTTATTCAAACAGTTCAAGACGATCATACAAGGCATCTCATCTCTCGATTCTCTATTCGCAACCCTAAAGGCCACAAAATACCCGCAATCGAAAATCTTGGTGTAACCAGGGTGCGTTTCGGTCGTCAAATGTTGTATGCTATTGAGAATCAGATTCACGCTTTGGACACAGGACCAACAGGACGCGATCGACTTCACGGATAATTCCATCACTGCACTAGCGAACTTTCCACTTCTGCGACGACTTCGCACCCTCCTACTTGCAAACAATCGAATATCATCGATCTCTCCCGGACTCCACCTTTCACTACCGAATTTAACTTCTCTCGTCCTCACGAACAACAATATATCTGAACTTGGTGACCTCGAGCCGCTTAGGGAGCTCAAATCTCTCAAGTACCTGACGCTCCTGGGTAATCCCATTAAAGAGAAAAAGTGGTATCGAGAATGGATTGTGTTTAGATTACCGTCACTCAGAGTACTTGATTTTCAGAGAATTAGGGACAAGGTTTGTCTCCTCTTCATATCCGTCACTTTCAGTTTCTTTCTGACCCTGTCGTGTGATGCGATTATAAACAGGAACGACAGGCAGCACAAGCACTGTTCGTCACTCCCGATGGACTCTTAACAGCTCTTGCTACGACACTGTCAACAACCGTTTCGACCAATGCAGCCAAAGCACCTGTCCATGCAGACGAGCCAAAAGCTGCTCCTGCGCAAATCAAGGCGGGGCGTCTAATGACGAAAGAGGAAGCAGCCCGAACGCGTGCAGCTATCGCTGCTGCTACTAGCGTGGAGGAAATCCAAAAGCTCGAGCGGAGTTTGCGGGAGGGTTGGGTACCCAATGACACCGTTGGATCTTGAGCCTTGTACGTGTATGGACTTGTGTCATTACTCCGCTTTGTTTTCCTACCTACTTCACTACTTCTACAAAAAGATCCATGCACAGCGAGTACAGCATTTTTCTTTGAAAAGAACACGGCAGCATGATAGTATCGAAATTCAAATAACGAACTAGCACTGTAGCACAGCGAGACGCTTCAAACTCGTTTACAGCTAGAGCTTTCCTTCACTATGAAGGTGCACCTACAAATTCCCAAGCCCGTGACGTGCAATCCACAATCCATGGAACGTAATCGCAATGAGCGCGTCCAAGTTGAAAATCGAAGAGAACCCATGAACCTGTGCAAACTTCTTGTTCAACGTCTTCATCTTGTCCGAAACCCCCTCATCATTATAAGCCTTTCCTTCAGCTTTCTCAAGTTTGTGTCTTTCGAACATGAGTCTATTGTGAGAAACAATATCATTAGCATCACGCCAATAAACAAAAAGAAGTAAAGGTCAAGTAAAAGATACGCACTTGCTCGTGTATGGGCCAATAACGAAGTGATTTCCAGCCTGGAAGAATGCGATAGAAAGAAGGACGTATGCCTGAGCGACGTCCACCTGGAGGAACGACGCCGGAGCTGCAAGCACAGCAGGGTGCGACCACGTCCAGAGACCGAGTAGCCCAGACGAAAGAAGGATACTAATTCTGAAATAGATTGGAAAGGTACGGTGCTGGAGAGCACCAAATTGCTGCCTCGCTGTTATGCAGTAAGTTAGTTTATGAGAGACATATATGGTTGGACCGCATGGACGTCGGACGAACGCAAAGCTCTGTACGCAATAACACCTAGATGATCATGAGCATCATGAGCATCATCTGTTCAATAATTGTGAAGCATACCTCCAAAGAACGTCACCCAGAGTGCTGCGAGACACCATGATTTCCGAAGTCAACGGCTGGCTGTCTCGAAACAACGCAGAACAAGCACTCACACATGCCAAATAGCCAAGCATACGCGATCAGATACGCTCCCTTCAGGTCAAACAGACCCGTAATCGTCGAAATCGTCAGCACTTCAGGGTTGCTCATGGCGTTTGTCGTAATCGTCTTGGTTCAAGTACAAAAGCGATGAGAACACGCAGTGAGAAACGGATCTATTTGAGAAGCTCTTGGTGTCAGCGCCGATTACGCAGACTCGGCCTCCTTCCGTTCTATGTATGGAAATCCGCACCCACGTAACACAACATTGATGACTGTGTAAGTGTGCGGGAACATATTATGCTTGTATTACTATATCTCAATGAAAACTACGTTCCCAATCGCCCAACATCCCAATACCCATTGGACCTCGTCCGCCCAGTCCACGCCTCTTCATCAACCCTGGAATCCTGTCATCTCGGTTTGGTACAGAAGTAAGAACAATGTGTTTATCGACCAGCTATGAGTTAATTGAATGAGCAACTAGTTCACTAGTGAATGTGTTTCTTGACTTACGTCGTTCGTCGTATTTGCTAGACTTGTCAGAGCCGAGAGGAATGCAGTTAACTGAACGTCTTCGTATTCCTATCCAGATTGATTATCAGTACTTATGTCGAATTGTGCACGAGTTGCCAATTTACCTTATCAAACTCTTCCCGGAAACCAGGATGCTCTGATGCGGGCAACGATGCTATGAGGGCAGATAATGAGCGGAGCGCTGTCTGGTCCACCGGTGTTGTTCCTATACTAGTCTCTCAGATTCCGACCATATTCTCCTGCACGACAAAAGCATACCTGCAACAACTCCGGAAACATACTGGATCAATAACTGTATACGATCGTGCAGCATTTTGACAGCGGCTCGTTGGCTCTGTAAATGCGATTCCACTAGGGTATCAAAGATGTGAGTCCCACAAACTCTTGGTGATACGAGATGGCAACCCACAGCTAGTCCCACCCTCTCCCCCCTTCGCAGTCCAATCAACGGCTATTCGTTCTGCCTCTCCGGTCTGAACATTGAAGCTAGCCTCAACAAAGACATTTCTCGTCACTCGATCACGGATCTCAACGGTAGGCTCGTATGCTTTGAAGGGAAGTGAATGAACCCCTTCTGGCCCTGATTCGCTCTTGGGCTGTAAGATAAGAAGAATAGGAGTGCTCGTATATTCCACAAACTGGAGGGGGGAGAGAACAGGGTTATGTGGCGCATATGTTGCAATGAGGTTTAATGAGTCATACCTGCTCGTGTAGGGCAATGTGTTGGGGTAACGCCTCCTGAGCAACAGTATACCACCCGATCAACTCTAGTGACGGGAACACCTGCTTGTCTAAGAACATTTTAAATGAGTCAAGGATTGCAATAAATGAGTGGCGGAAAGGTGACCGCTTACACTGATCGCGACGTGATACCAGAAATCCGTGGTCAACTTTGTCTAGCGAGTCATCATCCATCGCAAGCTCAAACGAGTTTACAATTTCGACCTCTCGACCATTCTGTGTACCCAACAGAGCGCCAATGACTGCAGGTTTGTGAGTTTCTTAAGGAGAACCCGTAGATATGCGCATCGTACCAAATGGATCGTTGCTATTCTTTTGAAGCTTTAACCGAGTGAGATGCTCTGAGATGTTCAAGATTGGTAAAGGATGCCTATGTGATGCATAGCATTAGTATTTACGTCTGGGTGTTGAAGGCATAGAAATGGGGCTTACAAAGACAGAGACAGTGTTGACGTTGTCGTCGAAGGCAGAACGACAGGGAAATCATCCGTGTCCATTTTACTCATTTTGATGTCGCACGCAGAGTTGAAGTCTGCCACCAGAACGCGAGGCGAAGGCTCGATGCTGAGTTGCGTGTTCCAGATTACGCGTCGATCTGGACAAACTCAATTAAGCAAACGTCGATCATTTCCCTCGTCGCGTTCGCGTTGTCGCGTCGTGACGTGTCTTTCGTTCTACTGGTAACTTACGACCGACCGGAGACCATGTCAAACGCGATATTTTATTCCGCATTCTGTGCCGCGAATGTTGTTCTTCTCAGGGAAGTCAATAGCATGGTAACAGAACCGTACATGGTAAGTTCTTATTGTTCATGCTATGTGAATGTAACATTGATATATCATTGGGTTAGGACGAGCCATTCCATATTCCACAGGCTCAAGCGTATTGCCGTGGTGAATGGGGTACTTGGGATCCAAAGATCACAACTCCGCCTGGACTGTAAGCCATTTATACCAGTCCATCTCATTCAGTCAGTAATTTCATCGTGCATAGATATATTCTGAGTATAGCACTCAGTAAACTATTCCTCTTTAAGTGCAACTTGTCCGTTCTGCGCTTGACACCTCTGCTCGCTTTGCTATCGCTTCCTCTGATCCTCACGCGATTGCTGAGTCTCCAACGTCGAGCTCGCCCGCCTCGGGAGTTCCTTTCACCCACCTCCGACGCGCTTGCAATTTCTCTATTTCCAATTGCTTGGTTCTTCGGGTTCTTATACTACACTGATGTCCCAAGTCTGGCCTTTGTTTTGTCCTCCTTTGCTGCGGCCCTTGAAGGACGACATGCGCTATCGGCTCTCGTACGCTTGTTTCGTAGTTCTCGTCTTGTGATAAGATAGCTCATTCGGGGGAATAGCTAGGCCTTGTGAGCTGCCTATTCAGGCAGACTAACATCATATGGGTTATGTACGCATATGCATATAGCCAGCTGAGGGTTCTAGGTTTTCAGCGTCAATCTTCCGGACCCGGTTCCGATGTTGCAAAGCTCTATGATCCCCCGGCTGAGTTCACAACTCTATGTAAGTAATATGCGTCGTCTTTGAAGCCTGCTTACGACCTTCCGCAGCGGATCTACCGAGAGTTCTTTCCAGCGTTCCTCGCGTCCTTCCACAAGTCCTACGGGATGCGGTTCCTTACGTAATGGATGTCGTCCTGTTCACCACTTTCGTCTACTGGAACGATGGTGTAGTCCTAGGTAAGATCGCAAAGAGTCTTTTGCTGTCAATTATCCCAACTCTGACATAACTTCCTCCTAAGGTGACAAGTCTAATCACATTCCTGCACTGCACGTACCACAATTGTATTACTTCTTTGCCTTTGCGACTCTATTTGGCTGGCCTGCTCTCGTCAGCGGTCCCGGAGGTCCTTTGAGGTTGTTAAAGGATGTGAAATCCCGCATGTTCGGGAGTAAAACGTGAGTTAATCTGATTTTTTCCAAGTTCACGCTGACGGGTCTTCAGGCGCACGTTAATTAGTGCAGTACTAACTTTGGTAGTTGGCTTAACTGTCCATTTCTTCACGTAAGTGGACTCCTTGGATTCTTATCGGATAAGTCGCTGAGCTTTGCGCACAGAATACACCATCCTTTCCTCCTTTCGGACAATCGACATTTCACTTTCTACGTCTGGCGTCGAATATTCCGTTTCCATGCGTTCGTTCCGTATTTAATCTCCCCATTATATGTGGCTTGTGCGTGGGCATGGTACATTCGCGCTGGTAAGGATCATTCTATACCCCGCTCTCCTGTTGGCTGACATAGCTATTACAGGTGCAAACCAGACATTCTTGCAGACCATCTCCCTGCCACTATTCGCTGCCCCCACTCTTTTGCTGACTCCCCTCTTGGAACCTCGGTATTTCTTAATACCTTACGTACTACTACGTGCGCAGATTACTGACATGCCTCAGTGGGGTGTCTGGCTTGAAGGAGCTTGGTACGCTCTTATTAACTGGGGTGTTATGTACATTTTCTTGTATATGGAGCGGGAAGGTGTTGGCAGGTTTATGTGGTAGAAGTGGTAGAAAGTATATATTCATAAATTATAAAAATAATTTTGTGACTTGGAGCGCAGAATCTGCGCTATAGAAAATGAAAATAACTTTTTGGTTCCGTGTTTTGGAATGACGCTCACGTGAGGCAACGCGCTTCACGAATCGTGGGAAAGAACTGCACGCGTTCAATTCAACGTTGTTGGTTTCCGGTTTCTCGGCGTGCAACATACAACTCAACAGGAAACCCCATCTACCGAGGACGCTGCCTAGCAACCCAAGGTCGGTATCTTCTGATAAATGTAGCAAGATAATCTGGCTAGCCCTTACGCCTTTACTGTAGACCGTCATGGCCACCGTAGCAGCCAGTAAGCCGCCCGAAGCGGCAAAGCCGACAAAACGAACAACACGAAGCGCAATTCGACACTCGCTTAATTTTGCATCTGTAGGCAAGGCACTTGCAGATGTTATGAACAAGGAGAAGGAGAAAGAAGGCAAAGACACAGATCGCAAGAAAGATTCTGGTCACAAGCACTCAGCATCGACTAACGGCGCTAAGGACGCCTCTACACGCCGCACCAGCACCCTTTTGACAAAGGGTGCGAAGACTCTCGTTCCACTTCCCGAAGGTCAGGCGAAGGGTAACACCACACCTGACGAAAAAACTGTGACTTCAAGGAAGACAAGTTCCTCATTGCAACGGGCTGGAAGATCATCTGTCGATGAGGCCGGCGTGAAAGTCACGAGCACCGCGAATGGTCAGTTGACAACTGTCAGCAGTCGCCCATCTTATACCCTACGACCTCGCAAACCTCCCGCTGTCTCTTCTCTTCCCAAATACAGGCCCAGGTCGGTCATTGTTGAGGGCTCGCTCAAGGACAACCTTTCTGCAGTTCGTGTCGGGACGCGGCGGAAACACAGCACCTCCGAGGAAGACAAGGATAACTCTAGTCTGGAAACTAAGAGTATAAACGACGTACCGCTCGAGATGGCGAAGGTTGAGAGACCGATCAGTCCTCTTCCTCGCCGAGCTTCCAAGAACAGTAACTCGCGCTCGGCTAGCATTGACTGCGGTAAACGATCGCCCGCACCACGCACTTCATTGGAGAGAACTCCTACCACATCTACCCCACCACGTCCCAAGAAGACGCAAAAGCCTACCCCTTCGCCCGTCCTCAAGAAATCTACTCTACCTCGTCCATCACCACGAGGCGATACTTCTTCAGGCAGTCCTCACACGCCTTCATCGGCTAAGAAGATTGTTTCACGTTACCTACCGGGATTGGCTGGAGGCCGGGATAGTCCAAGTCCGCTACGTGCTTCCACGGCAGCCAATAACTCAAAGCGCCGTAACACTATCACGAAGGACTCAGTCAAGTCCTCTTCGGAATCGAACCAGAACACACCTATCGCCCCTGTGACGCAGAAATCAGTTGATGCAAAGGCTGACCCGGGTGATGACAGCATTGACGATATTGAGATGATGCTTGCAGCAGTCGCTTCGCCCTCAGCCCCTACACCTGCTATACCACGAATTGGATTCAGCTATGGACTCCCTCCACTTGCATCTACTCCCCCACGGAATTCCAACTCTATTCTTGATTTATCTTTGGGTATCTCTACTCCACAAAGCGACAGATTATCGCTTCCCTCGTCGCGACGACCGACGCCAAATCGACGACCAACGGCAGACAGGAATTCAACAGTGGCCTGGCAAGCACTGGCCGATCTATCTCTTGAAATTAACGCAGACCAACTCCAGGGCGGGTTGAT
This sequence comes from Inonotus obliquus, assembly GCA_032164295.1. Lineage (NCBI taxonomy): Eukaryota > Fungi > Basidiomycota > Agaricomycetes > Hymenochaetales > Hymenochaetaceae > Inonotus > Inonotus obliquus. Next base: position 3,234,190 of record JAJHTX010000001.1, on the reverse strand, counting down.
TAAGGAACTGGATCTGCCCACAACACCCTTGGGTCTCGTCTCTCCGAGTCCTAGCATGATGCGCGTAGAATCAGATGACGGATACGAAAGGAGCCCGACTCCACTAAGCCTACCATCACCAAGTAAATACGGTTCTATCTCACAGCTACTCCTTCCTTCCGTAACACCTCTACCTCCCCCTCTTTCAAACGCCAGCAGTTATCTTCATAAAGTCCCCAGCACAGGGTCGGATGGATTTGCATCAGAATCCGCTGCTTTTACACTACTCAAGCTCCAGCTAGCTTCTATGGAGAACCTCGCCAAAGAACGCCTTACGCAAATCTCGAAACTTGAAGAACAGATGCATGATCTGAAGGAGTCACGCAGGAGGGACGAGCGAGAACTCCTAACTCATGTCAACGAGCTCGAGGAGCGTTTGACTGAGGTAATGGCACAACAAGTACAAGTACGCTCTCGGGCTGTTAGTATCACCGCGCGCAGCGAATCCTCTTCAGTAGCAGACAACCAAGAATCACACGCAGCCTGCGCACACACCCTCGAACAACGAATGCGCGAAGTCGAAGATGAACATCACCAAACCATATCCCAAGCTCTCTCCACGCAAGCAGAACGTGAACGTGCCGAACGTACTCGTCTACTGAATAACCTCGAACAACGTCAACGACTTGCGTTTGCATTACGCGACGCACATCAACAGTGGAATAACGTACATGAGATTGCTAATGGCGAGATGGAAACGATTCGTGCAAATCGCGAAACGCTAGCTGTGCTGAGGACGAGTCTTGATGTTTTTGAAGCGCAGATTGTAATTAGTCGATCTATTAGGATACCGCCTACTGTTGCTGCGCGGTTTCATTTGACTTGAGACTATCGTTAATTATCTGTTCTCTCCTTCCGATCCCGAACTTCGTTTATGCCCATTACGTCTATGCGCTGTTCGTCTTTCACTGTGTATTGTACGCTCTGTAGTATATCATTTTCACGCTTTCCCATGCATAAGCCACACGTACTTGATTCTTCACGCCAATAATGACTCAATCAAACCAACACTGTTTATTCACTGATTATTGCGTTGCATATCATTACTATTTGCGACTACAGCACATCCAAAAGCAGTTTCATATATACAGGGAATAATATACATACGTAGATGAATGTGCACATGAGAATCTATAGACATGTTGGAAAGCCAAAGCGTAGGAATCAATCATAGTCTAACATAGCCTCAACGCAGGAATCAAGAAGACAAGCATAGGTTTTCTCGATGGGTAATCCAGATAGGTATTTCATAATGGTATTGCGTACTTCATCGACACTGCGTATAAATCATCCCTTAGAGAAAAGTTTTAGGAGATTACTGGAAACACATACTCAATCATCCCGTAGACGGCCTTAACTTCACATTGCACCTTCTGAAATGTGTACGGCCAGCGTGCGATTATTTCCGGACTGATTATGAAAGCCACGAGCAGTTTTGCTTTATGCTGTGGTAACATGATCGACACGGTAGCCTTCAGATTCATCGATGCACCAGCGTCTTTTACACGTTTCAGCCTGAGTCTGAAGGGATACTTGATAGACAGGAATTTGAGTTGTGTCCGCATCTGCGTGCAAGACGTCCAGAAATCGGTCATGGCTTCAAGGACCTGTGCAAGACGGAAACATGAGTTAGGTACGAAGTACAAGGCGAACAGAGCGTACCCTCTTAATGGACGTCATTGGCAAAGATCGAGCATATAATACAGCTTGACGAAGGACAACTTTGCTGAAGAGCGGGAGCATATCGATCTCCTTTGGGCCTTTCGACTTGTCAGGCCGCTTAATACGTTTGATAATTATACTCGGCGTGATTGGACGGAACTTGTTGCATGGTATAGAAACATGGAACTGTTCGCAAAATACGAGTTCGACACGCCGCTCCGAGATTCTGGATATGCGCCACGAGTGTAGCGCCTGCAAGCACTCAAGCTCGTCTAAAAATTTGATGGAGGAAGGGAATAAGTGTGAGAGTAACGAGTCGTACATCTAGAAAATACCTTGGAGTCGCATGACTTCTGCACAAGTGCTTGTCTTGTTCCGTACGATCCTTCGCTCTGCAGCCTCGATGGCCTGGACATTCTCCAGTTTCTGAGCCTCGAGTTCTGCAAGTTTACCCTCCAGTCGTTCGATCTTTGCAGCTCCTTCCGCGATATCTGTCTTATACGATTCCAGAAGAACACTATAGTGCAACGATCAACTTCCGGGCTTACAATACAATAGAAATCAAAGGAAAGCGTACCTCTGCTCCCTGATGGCAACCATAAGTTCCTCGACGAAACGCGGGTCACTATTCTCAACCTCCTCAACCTCGATGCGTTCTCTTTCGAGCTGTGCCTGCGCTTGCGCATGCTGGCGTCTCAACGCGGGTAACAAAGCTTGAGCTTGATCGATGATGCTCGTTAGAGTGTCTCGATCCTAAGTGAAAGAGATTCAGCACAATATCCACCAGACACACTGAGGAAATGACCTTTTCAAATTCGGCGAAGCCACGGTCTACACTCTCAAGTAGACTCTGAATCCAGCAACCTCGTACTTCATACCATCTTTCCTTCGCTGCAACAAGCCTGTTCGCTTTAATCAATCTGAGTTGGTGCTGTACAACAGAAATCAGTTTTGTGTTGGTACAATATATCAGTAGTCACCATACCAGAAGTTCCTCCCTGCCATCTTCGTCCGCTTGAGCATATTCACGGAACAAGACCGGATTTAGTTTCGCGACTTCCTCTTCCGCCTCGCGGTAATTCTTTGCGCTGTTGTCAATGAAGCTTTGCAAATCGCTGGCAATCAATCGGTGTAACTCCAGCTGCGGTACGTGCACCGCCATGGCTGTAAGGTAGTCGGCCATTGAAGGAGGGACACTCGAATCTAGGGTGTAAGTCGCGTCAAAATAGTATCTTCAGGGCCTACTATAGTGAGAGTGGATTTACCTCGACGATACCCTTGGAGCTGAGATGGATGTATTGTAGATCGACGAGGGATAGTATACTCGTGGAACTTTATACCAGTCATCAAGAAAAACTCTTGAATAGATATCGAAGGCTAGTTAGATGCCATCAGTCTGATTCAAGCTCGAAGTTGAGCTAGACAGTACTCACGGATTCATCGTCGTCTTCGGGCGGCAGCATCTGCGTAGACACTAGCGAACTCCGCGGGATACCAGATTCCTGATTCTCGGTCTCCACCTCCATCGCATCATGACCAGCATCATCATTCCGACTATCTTCGACCGCACCTGTGACAACGACAGATGGAGGCACAAAAGTTACGGTTTTGTCCTTCTGGAGCTCGGAGGCTGGTGTTTGACTATTCGATACTAGCTCGTTTTCGTCCTGCGTCATTGTTCCTGCCAGAGGTAGTACAGAGGAAATGTCGGGCTGTTGTGGCTCCGGAATATTTGAAAGTGCCGGTGCTTCCTGCCCATGAATCATAGGAGACGGCAACCTTGATGCGCGTGGTGCATTCTCTGCATTAGCCGCAAGACTCCGCCTCCGCGCAAAAGGGCCTGAAGGTCTACGGATTCCAGCTAGACCTTCCCTCGGCACTGAGAAAGTGGTCGAATGCGCAGGTTCTTCAACGATAGGTACTGGAGCTGGAATTGGAGTGGGTTTGTTATTAGGATCTTCAATAAGCAGCTTCTTGGCGGGACTCGGTTGAGCAACATCACTTCGTCCATCCTGGGACCCCATGAGGCGCTTCCTGGGTGACACTGACATTGAAGCAGTTGCTTTGGGTTTGGTGGGGGACACATACACGGGTATTCTGGAAGGTGTTATAGGGGGAGCGGTGAAAGCAGAAGTGGTCAAAGACGACTTGACTGTCAAAGGCGTACGGGCTGGATCCGAGCCTTTCATTACTCCTGGCGAGCAAGAACGTTGTGAATCGGGTCTATGATTTTCGGGCCCAGTGAATATGTTTGAGCGCGGTGTCTCAGCTGACGGACCAGGAGCAGGGAATACACTGCTCGTTGGAGTCTTAGGACGTCCTGTCTGTCCGTATGAGTTTTCCTTCCTCTGTATATTCAGCGGAGCGGTGCTTTCTAGAGGCGTTGACTGTGCGAGGTCCCAAATCTCCTTCCGGCCCCCGTCAATCTTAGGCCCGTTGCTAGAGATTTCTAGACCGGACACTCTACCCATTAGACTGGTGAGATTTACCGTTTGGTCCCCTACATCAATACTATCGTCCATGCTTGATCCCGCGTTTGCGAAGCTGTCGCCTTGTGCTGCGCCAGGAATATCTACGCCATCGTCTGTCTGTCCTCCTAATCCAAGCGAGGAACGTGCTTGCTGCAGCCGCGACAGTGCGCTCGAAAGCTCCATTTCCTCTCCACTGTCGTCCTCTTCCTCGTTTTTCCTGGCGTTAGCGTTCGACAAGGCCAAGAGTTTAAACCAAGCCTTCGGCGGAGGCCTAGGTTTAGGCTTTTTGAGTGGCTGTCCCAGAGCAATAGTGCCTTCCTTTGGCAAATCACTCTCTTGCGAGCCCTGCGTGTCCGCGGCCTCATCCTCAACTCTGCTGTTTCCTTCTGCTCCTTCGTTGGTTTGCGGTCTTGTTCTGGCGGACGCGTCTTTGGTCGAAGACGGCCGGCGAGAAGCTTGCGAAAAGAGTGAAGAACGCCTAGCTAGCTCATTTTGCTGTGCTACTGAAAGAGAGCGTTTCCGATCGATGTTCATTGCTATGGCCTCCGTGATTTCCATGTCTCCGTCATCATCCTCGTCCTCTTCTGTGCCTTCTTCAAAGTCTGTAGAGGGAGGACCGTAATCAGACCCTCCATTGGCAGCGTCATGGAAGAATATAGGGTCTGTAGGTGGCTCCGAAATGTCGTCGCTATCCATGTCCAAGGACATAGACTTCTCGCCATAATCAGAGCCCAGAGAAACCCGCCCAGCTGGACTTGCATTTCTCCTCCGGCCAGGATAATCGTTCTCGTTACTCAACTTTAGGGGTGGAAATGGACGGGGTGATGGAGGGGTCGGCTCCATTTCTCCAGGCGAAGGTGGGGTTGGCGAGGAGCTCGGTAGATTAGTACTAGATGTATTATCATTCGTTTCGAACACGCTAGCATAGCAGAGTCCATGAGATTATATGTTCTGATTGGTTCGAAACTACTCACCGGAAACTGGCAAGGGGAGCGAAGCTCACGCGGAGGCTCTTACGAGAAATGTTGCCAGACATGTCAATAGTGTAGTTCATTCCATTATTGTCTGCGGTATCATCCTCTGGTTCTGGGGCAGCCGGAGGATTGTTCTCGTTCTGCTGGGAAGGATTTGAGCCCAAATGGAACTGCGTTGACTTGAGAATACTCTTGCGTGGAACGAGTTGTCGATTTACCGCACTTGGAAGAAGACTTTGGGCCCTTTTCCTTCCTAGAGCCTGGTGGTATCCGCTAGGATTCGATGTCGGTGCGTGGGACTGGCGGCGTTGCGGAGGCATCGTTGGCCTATGGTAGTGAGAAGTATGAGCATGGACGGGGACAGACGACAGACGCGACAACAAACCACAATACGCGATCACGTGGTGTGCGACTTTTACCACGTTGAACCTGTTCACAAGTTCAACTCACCATTGTTTAATTCAGCCTTTCAATTTGCAACGACGACAAGAGGAATGGCGACACGCAAAACGACAGCATCTCGCAACGCAGCCGGATCGACCAGGGTTACACGGGCTGCCGCCTCCCGCCATCCTGCCACCATTGAAGCACCAGCACCCAAAGCAACAGCGACAGAGAAGACGAGGGCGAAGAGGCCTGTTGGAAAGAATAATACCAACTGCCACACGCAGAAAGGTATGAAATCTAAAGCTCCTGTAGCACCAGTTGTGGATGACGGGGACAGAGAGCCGATAAAGGTAGATCCATTGACGCGATCACCGAGACTTTATCTGCTTAACTGAAGACAATTGAAGGCATTCTTACGCATCCGCCCTAATGGTGACTCGAACGATGAGTCCTCGAAGCCGTATCTTAAGAAGCTCTCTGACACAGCGGTACAAATGACCGATCTATCGGGCAATCGCATTCGGCTTCATCCCCAAGCTCAGGCCTACACATTCAATCATGTCTTCCGTCCCGAGACATCCCAGTCCGAATTTTTCACGAAGACCACTCTGCCACTTGTTCGAGACCTTCTCCAAGGACAGAATGGATTAATTTTTGCTTACGGTGTGACCAACTCGGGAAAAACATACACTATTCAGGGAGGGACAGCACCAGATACTGCTGGTCTATTACCAAGGACCCTCGATGTCGTTTTCAATAGCTTAGAAGGCATGCATAGCAATGCTCCTGTGCGCCGCTTAAATTCTATTTCTGAATGCTGCTGACTTCTGGCTTAGTATCGTCCTGTACGAATGTCTGGCGTAGAACGGGCTACAGGCGATGATGCACAATTAGACCTTCCAGAAATGTCCGAAGAAAAGGCCATCGCGGCTGCATTGGGGGAACTACGCCAACAGGATGTTGATTCGACGACTGTCCAGGTCGACAAGAATTACGAGTACTCGATCTGGATCTCATACGCTGAAGTGTACAATGAAAAGGTGTACGATTTGCTGTCGAGCGAGTCAACCGATGGCGATAGAGATAGCACGGGTGCAACTCCACAGAAGACGAATGGCCTTCCACGGTCCACATCCACAAAGCGAATCCTTGGCTCAAGCTCCAGTACATGGTCAAGCCTCGCTTCACTTGCTTCGCTGCATTCCTCTCCGGACGTCCTTTTCGTCAAGAGGAAAGCATTGCCTCTCAAGAACGATCCGGAGGGGGGAGGCAAATACATAGCTGGCCTCAAGTGCGTGCGGGTCCGCTCTGCAGAAGAGGCTAAGCATGTATTCCGGACGGGCAATATCAATCGCCGCGTATTTGGCACGTTGACCAACGCCGTCTCTTCGCGGAGTCATGGTATCTTCACGCTTCGTGCTGTCCGGATCCATCGAGGTGATCCTTCTGATATCTCTGTCTCAAGATTATCTATCGTCGATTTGGCTGGCTCAGAACGCACAAAGAACACGCACAATACAGGGGATCGATTGAAAGAGGCTGGTAATATCAACAAATCGCTGATGGTACTGGGTCAGTGTATGGAAGCCATGAGGAGCAACCAACGAAGAGTCGCCGCTTTGCTTGCCGCCCCGGGTCGCGGCGACATTGACATCTGCAATCCGGGACCCGGTGTCAAGCTTGCAATTATTCCATTTCGGCACAGTAAGTTAACCGAGCTCTTCCAAGACTTCTTTACCGGGGAGCAAGGTGGGCGTGCTGTCATGATCGTGAATGTCAATCCCTACGATACGGGCTTTGATGAAAATAGTCACGTAATGCGCTTCGCGGCGCTTGCTCGAGAAGTGACAACCGCTCCTACCACTGTAACAAAGGCAAACATTCGACAAACTCCAACACCCGCAGAGCGGATCTTCGCAGGCAGCAAATCGCACCCTCCCCAGCGGAGAAATGTGACGATCCCTACAGGTGGTGCGGGAACCCGAAAACGCGCAGAAGCGCACGTGGAAATTGTTGAAGGTAAACTGGTATTTATTTTCCTCATCCAACCAATTACTCAGCACTGTTCTACGCCAACATAGAAGACGAAGGGTCAGACGACGACGGCGAACCTGTCGATGTTCTGGTTGATGCACTATTTGCGGAATTGGAGGAATTGCGCATAAAGGTGTGTCTTCCTGCCAAGTCCCTCGTGATCAGATTGATTGAGGCACGGTATGATAGCTCTTCGAGTCGGAAATGCGTTGCGCGGTTATAGAGGCAGAGACGCGCGAAGAAGTGATGCAAGAAATGGACGAGCGTATGATGAACATGCAACACACATTCGCTAAACGGCTGAAGCAAGCTGTAAGTCAGATTTATCACTTTCACTGACTCATGTTGATGACCTTTTCAGGTCGAGCGCAGTGAGGCAAAGACAGATGCGAAAATTGACATGCTCCACCAGTTTGGCGCGTTTACCGCTAACTCACGAAGGAAACCTCAAGGAAAATCCCCTGACACGAGTCTGGAATCTATCGACAGCGCGGATCCCGGGAACAGTACCACCAATGGATCCCACAGCGTTAGTCTTCTTTGAATTTTAGTCTCGATGCAGAGTTTTGATCTGTCATTCTCTAGGCGGAAGACGCTGATGGGAGTGAGGATGATGCATCTTCTGTAGTTCCGCTGGCTGAGTTCAGTGAGCAGGAAGAGGCCGAAACCACATATGACGATTCCGTCACCAAGTCTTCGCGTGGTCGCAAGACGAAGACTCCGCCTACGCCTACAAAGATGACATCCGCCATCGGATTGTTTGAGGATGATATGGCTATTGATGAACTGGATGCAGATGAAACGATGACAGCTGGTGCTGATTCAGAGGAGGATGAAGTTGAGGATGAAGAAGGAGAGACGATAGACCTCGGCAGCGAGACTGAGGATGACGACGAGGAAGAATGGCTCCCAGATCCAGAGCCAAAACCCACACCCAAACCAAAGCAGGATGCGAAGGCGAATGCGCCCTCCAAACCACGGTCAACCAGCGGCGTAAATGGGCTGCAGAAGAAGATTCATGAGCTATCGCTGTATGCTGATGAAGATGATGACGATAGCGGTGAACAGGATGGTGACTCGGACGTTCCGGTCACAAAAGGGAAGAGGTGTGAAAGTCTCTTAAGCGACTTCAGGCATTTGCACCCTAACACGTCTTTCACAGGCAATCCGTAAAGGCTCCACAAGCCACGAAGAATGTCAGACGGTCCACGAGACAGAAGGGGACCTAACGAATGAATTCTGCAGTCCCACGCAAATGTTGTAATTTGATTCCATGCTTCCACAGTTATGGGTGGTGCTTGTACGACCGACTTTATTTAGCAATAATTTGTACTGATCGACGTGATCGACCTTCACTGCCGCGCAATTCAATCTGCTCTTGCTCTTGCTCTTGTTTGATAACATCCAACAAAGTCAATGCTACCAACACCAGACCTGAGTCACCTCACACGAGAAGACTTTGAGCAAATCTATGAACCCGCCGGTTCGTCTATAAGACTGTCATGGGAAGTAACCGGGAATAAACATATTTTCGATAACCGATTACCATGGGAAAACACATAAAGAGGATACATTCATCCTTCTCGACGCGCTAGAAGAAGACGCTGAGGAGCTTCGTTCAGCGAAGCCCAGGATATGCCTCGAAATTGGGTACGAGATGATCATTGATTGCCTTTACCTTGAACTTGAACTGATAACATAACATATTGGTTTGTCCTTCGCCCCGGCGGTTTCTGCATGCTAGGTCCGGTTCAGGCTGCGTGTCTACCTTCATCGCGAAGATTCTGGGGTCATCCGAATGCGGTGAGTGCGGCAACCCCGCGTTTCTTCGTAAACCAATTCAATCGTCTTGTAATTAACCTGTCAGACAAGTAGTGTATCTCTGTACAGACATCAATAAGCACGCGGCGCGTTGCTCTTTTCTTACTGGTCAACAAAACAATGTGAGAAGAAGCAAAAATATAGATACAGGCTTCAGACTGCAGACTAAAGGAATGGATGTTTGCACTGCACTGATCACTGATTTCGTATTGATTGTTAGGTTATTTTGGACCCGGTGCTTACTTCACTTACGGGTGCATTTGATCGAAGGGTTCGGGAATGCGGCGGAGTGGATGTTTTGGTGTTTAATCCGCCGTATGTACCAACGGGTAGCCGAGAAGCTTTCGATGCGCAGGAGAAGGGGGATATCGTTGGAGCTTGGGCGGGAGGTGTGGTTGGTATGGATGTTACGAGTAGAGTGTTTGATTGTCTGAAGGTGAGATTTCTTCCAAAATGCGAGAATGCGATAATGCGTGGCTGAGGTTAATTGACTCTTGTTTTTTATTTGGTTGGTTGGTTGGTTGGTTCATGTTCATGTTCATGACACGACACGACACGAACATGCATATGTATAGAGTATACTTTCCCCGAATGGACGGTTTTACCTCGTTGCTATCAAGCAAAACGACGTTCGCGCAATTCGTTCGCGCATGAAAGAAGAACAGGGATTGGAGAGTAAGGTAAGGTACTACTTACCCTTCTCCTTCTCCTTCTTCCATCCCTTCTATCCTTCCATCCTTCACCATTCCTTTCAAAAGCCGTCAACTATCTCACCGTTCTACCTGTCCAACTCCAACTCCAACAACCGACTTTTCTAAAAATTCACTATTCCTATTCCTATTACTGATCACTGATCACTGACAAGAAAAAACTTTCTCACCCCTCATCACTCATCACTCATCTGTTTCTCCCACAGATTGTACTGGAACGCCGAGCTGGCCGGGAATATCTCTACGTTCTCAGGTTTTTCCGACCGCCGACTCGGACATCGACATCGTCATCGACAGTGGGACCTTGACCTTAGTACTTGTACCTCCTCATACATCATACATGTGGGGTGCATTGTGCATGTGTGCACGTGTACAAGGAACGTTTGGGTGGACGATGGATGATGGATGATGGAAGATGGACGAAGGATGACCTTGGACCTTGACGAAAGGACCAGGTATGCAGTCACCAGTGGAGCCAAAGAACTTGAAACGGTATTGATACTGTGTTGATTGCTTAGCCTCTTGCCTCTTTACAGCAATCTTACAGATACATAGAATCAAATCCAAATCTATTTCGCCATTCTTTTCTTACTGCTGACTTGCTGACTTGCTGACTTGCTGACTGACTTGCTGATTCGCGAAATAAGGTATTGTAAAGTCTTGGTGATCATCTTCAGTAGAATAGTGATACACAGTCTCAGGCATAGTAATAAGTACATTTCATCACTCTTCATCCATCCGTATGCATCACCTATCACCTATCACCTATCACCTTCACCGTTCGTTCGTTCAAGTCGAGAGGTCTTCCGACGAGTCGAGTCGAGTCTTCAATCTCGAGTCGGACCTTCTTTCTGTTTGCCTTTGTGCATTTCAATAACCTTCCCAGTTTCAGTAATTCGTAATCCACTAGTTGGAAAGAAGGAGTCCTGCTATCTCGATTTCATTAAGACGATTTCATTAAGACCAGGTCTTGGTTCAGGTTGTCCAAGTAAGAAGTAAGAATAAGGTCCCAAATCCCAAGCCCAAGCCTAAGCCTAGCAGGAAAGGAAATATCATATTGTGGATGAAGTCTGTATAATACATAGTATACACTCACTCGCCCGAAGCCAAGGTCAAGATCAAGGTCAAAAGTAAAGACAGGACGAATACCAATTTCGCCACATCCCACCCCCCAACCCCGTCCTTCCCTTCCCTCGCCTCACCCCTCACCCATCCAAATCCAAATCCAAATCCAAACAACACAATTCCGATCATCGATCAAAGTCACGTCTGTGTCAAAGTATCGTACTATACATTGCACCATGAAACGAAACATTGTTCAGTTTCTCTCCTCTCATCTATCTTTTGACGCAAGAAAAGAATAAAAAGAGAGAACTACATCTCTGTGTGTGTGTTTGTCTGTGTGTCACTATACATAAACCTTCAACCGAAATCGAAATAAAAGCAAGAAACTGATGAGATGAGATCGGATGAGATATGATGGGATAAAATAGAATAGAATACTTTATCTATGCATCGTACGCAAAGCAACTACAATAACACCTATACTACCTTCAAACCAAACAATGTCACAACAACATTCCCCCAATCCTAAAAAGAGCGAATAAAAAATCCTTTTGCAAAGAATAGAATGTCCATAATTTGGAAATGGGGGAACCCAGCGAGTCAATCAAACTTCGGAGTGAGAAAAGAGAAAAGAGAAAGGAGAAAAGAGCGACGGTGTCAATGGACTGGACTCGGATGGAACATATAAAAGAAAATCAACGTCAACAACTTCATGATTCAATTGAAATCTGATCAGTGGGTGGCCGATACGGTACGATAAATCGTACCACATGGATAAACTGCGATAAGACGGACGGAGAATCCACCCGGAATTAAACTCAAGAAGAAGAAAAACCCGGATACAGCTGTATTTCAATAATCAGAAAAAGGAAGTACAAGAATTACTCGGAGAGGGTACGAACTTTGCGTCAATGAAAAAGAAGACGAAATACACAAAGAGACAGAGAGATCAACCAGGCCGGAACTCCCACACACTTTTTATGCGTCACGCTTCCAGCTTGGAGTTCTTCCCCATGGTTCAGCATCAGCATCAGCATCAGCCTCGGCGTCCGCGTCTCTCCTCCAGCTTGGCGTCCTCCCCCAAGCAGGGTCGGCCTCAGCATCACGCTTCCAGCTCGGTGTCCTTCCCCATGGCTCGGCCGCCGCCTCAGCGTCGGCGTCAGGATCTCGTTTCCAGCTCGCTGTTCTGCCCCACGGGTCCGCGTCGGCCTCAGCGTTGGCGCCAGCTGATCGCTTCCAATTTCTCCAATAGTGGTCTACAGTGCGCTTCCAGCCCGGTGTCCTGCCCCACGGTTCAGGTTTAGCCTCAGCCTCAGCTTCAGCATCAGGGTCTCGTTTCCAGCTAGCTGTTCTACCCCACGGTTCGGCATCAGCATCAGCGTTAGCATCAGCGTTAGCGCCAGCTTCGCGCTTCCAATTCCTCCAGTAGTGATCTACGGTTCGCTTCCAACTCGGAGTCCTTCCCCAAGCCTCAGCTTCGGCATCGCGTTTCCAGCCTGGAGTTCTGCCCCAAGCAGCAGGTTCGGCCTCACGTTTCCAATCGGGCGGAGGACGAGAAGCTGCACCTGCCTCGGGCACGGGGGCAGCGCTGGCGAGAGTAAGCGCCGCGAGGGCGACAAGAATCGAAGCCAGCCGCATAGGGTAGTGAGTGAAAAAACTGCTCAATGCCAAGCATTGGACGATACCAAGTCAGTTGTGAAAGTGCGCAGATAAGAGCGATAAACTCACAAATAAAGCTCAGGAGATAGCAAGCACTATGAGGGAAGAGGGTGTAGGAGCAAAGAGAGTAGGCGAGGTGGTGAAAAGTAGGGTGTAAGAGAAATGAGAGGTGAACGACCAAGTTATGAATTATAAGTCAAATGCACGGCTTATGTACCTGGTGACTTCTGTGCCTGGGCCTGGAATGCATGGCCCGCAGAGCTACTCAAGAAGGCAACAATCCCGGAACAATAACTGCGGCCGAGCGGCGTGCCGGCAAAAAAATGGCTTGGTATATCCGAGTATCGGTTCGTCAATCTTCTTTTCGGAACGAATTATTGTGCTTCCGAGACGGAATATTACCCCTTCTCCACACCAAACGCCCGACGTTGCAAACAGGTCGATAACTGCGGTGAACTGAAGGTGGAAACCAAGGCGGCCCAGCCAGGACTAGCTTGAGGCCGTTGCAATCCAAGGCTCGTCAGGGCTACAGCGCTATAGAATGTGGGAAGAGCACGTCATCATCTATACCCGAGCTTGGCACACCTTATTATTGCTCCTTCTGATTCTTGTGCGAGGTTGCGTCTTGTCAAGTGCCGCCTCTCCGTCGTCGTCGCTATTGTCGATTATGTGGCAAAGATAAAAGAACGCTCGACCGAAGTACGCGTTTCGAATGTCTCGTGCCACATCCACCGTGAAGCCCTGAGTACGCTTTGCTGATCATGTTGTTCTAGGATCGGAGTCAAGCGCAGACTGGTGCAGGGCAGCAGGTGGCGGCATCAGAATTATGCTCCTTTGGCTGTGTCTAGTCGACACCCTGCAGGGCAAGACAGCGCCACCCTATTGTCTAAGTGAACTTGGTTCAGATCCCGTGCGGACGATCATCAGCACTCGTGCTGAGGCCTCGTAACATCGTCTCCAGTCGTCTCCTGGTGCTCGGTAACAAAAGGAAGGATTGGTGTTCGCCGTCGTCCGACAATAGTACCTTGCTTGTTCAACATGAGGCGGCATTTCGGCAGTGATGACTAACCCTATCATATGGTCTCCATTTACCCAATACTTCTAGCGTCTTACCTGGTCTAGGCTGTGGCTCCCAATCCTATTCGACACAGTCTTGGAATAAACTGGACTCGTGTCTACAGTTACGAATCAACGACGAGTGAATATATCTGGTCGTGCTGCGCCCGGAAACGAGGTATCGAAATACACCCGCTTCGTGCGTATCTTTGTCGTCCAGTCATGATCCTGCCTGGTGCCAAAGGCTGCCCATATTCATGGCGTGCGGCATTTATAGCTCGTGCCTTGCTGGCATAGATGGTCCAGTCAACGTCAACTCCACCAACGACCAGATATATACTCGGCCGACTTTCGGTGTAATACAGGATCATACACACCACGGCTTTCGCGGCACAACCAAAATCAAATCCTTGTGAGAGAAGGTGGCGGCTGCGGTTGTTATATAATCCTTCTTTTCTTGATTCGCAGAACTGTCGTGATATTTTATTCCTGGGTGTTCCTCTAGATCTGGATCTTCTCCTAGGTTTTGCTTCGACGAAAGCTGCCGATAGAAGTTGGGTTCGGCCGGAGTCGTCCGCTCGAGAAGATAGACAAGTCTATTGAAGCTTGGAAATTATCGTTTGGATCGATCCATACATTAGTATTAAGACCTCAATTTAACCAACAACAGAGCACACATCCCCACCCCACACTCCTCCACATCGCAGGGAAGCAGGAAGCAGGGAAGGAAGAAGAGAAAAATCTTTTTTATAAAAGTACTCACGGCCGCATATCTACCTTTAGCCTTAGCCTTAGCATTCTCATGATCAGTCCTTGTCGGACTCTCACAGCTGCTGCGCATCGGCGCATTAGTGCATTGCCTCGTCTTTGACATCAAAAACATTCATTAATGTTACGCCAAGTAGATAACGCCGGTATTTTCATACGCCTACGGGGATAGGCCTGGTAACGCTGACACCATGTATGGGTATATCTTATTGGTATATTTGTATCGCATGTGAATGAAACATCCAAACATCCAAACGTCCATCATGATTTGAATTTTCTCTTTTCCTTCCTTCCTTCCTTTAACCCTCAAAGAGTCGCGCGATTCGTCTACGTTCGTGTACTGTAGTATTTGAATGAAACGGGTTCATTCATTCACTTGGCATTCATATTCTCAATTTGTCCATTCGACCATTCGGGAACACCTAACACACGGACTACGGACATGGAGCTTTGAATTCAGTCAGCCAATAAAAATAAAAATCGAACTCGGACTTGTTCAATCTCCTTTCTTGATTTCCGTACATGATTGTCTTTCACTTTCACGCCGATCTGAGAAAGAAAATGTCTATTGGAGAGGATCAGTGATTAGTTCAATATCAGTATTGAACCACTAGTAAATAGTACAGGATATCATCAATCCGTGTGTGTCCGTTGTACATGATCGATCTAGTGGTCGATCTAGGTAGACTTGGAGTATTACATAATTTTTGATTTGACTTATCTCTCTGTCTCTAATAGACGTCTCCCATCGCATAATTCTACCCTCTGATCCTTCTTTCCTTCTCCCACTCTACCCCTCTAGATCGATGTCGATATCGATACCTGGGCCTGCCAGTACTTGTCAACCCTACGTACCCGGGAAAGGACCACGAATCGGATTTCTCCATCCCATAATCCGAGTCTCACACGCATGTATGCCAAGCCTTCGGAAGCTTGAAGCCTGTAACCTCCAGTCAGTACTAGTCAGTCTGACGATGAATTTTAATATTAATGGATCGGTCTACGTCAACAAAGCAAGCAAGCATAGTACTGCAACACTATTGCGAGTACTAGCAAAGCACTCTTGAATCCCCGAATCCTCGAAACTCGAATCTATGGGGTGTAGAAGAAAAAAAGATACATCGTTACTTCGTACTTACAAAATGCCAGTGCCAGTGCCAGTGTTGCAGTTGGTTGTAACAACGTCTTAACATCCAAGACAGCTCACTGCCTCACAGCCTCCGAGTCTTCCGCGTGTATCCTTTCATCCTCAGGCTTTCAACCTCGAGGCTATGCACAATTCAACGCGAACGCGGGAGAAAAACCTTCACTGGCAGATGTAGATTCGCTCAGTCTGCCCTCACCGTCAATCTTCAACCTTCAACCTTCAATCTTTCTCTTCTACTCCTACCTATAAAGCCTTTAAGATTCTCTTGGCGCTGCACGAGAAAAAGCTTCAAGTTGACATTGTTTGATTCTGAAATTCACTTCTCACTAGACCTTATTCGGAACTTTGAGAAACTTTCGGAACTTGCAACTTGCAACTTTCGGAACTTCACTGGTACTGGCAGTGTTCTCGACGCTCTCGACGCTCTCGACGGTTTCGATGGTCTCGACGTTCTTCGTTCTCGACGTTCTCGATGGTTTCGTTGGTGATGAACTTACAGTATATGATTACGCATACGGATAGAATCCGAACAGGTTTTAAACCAGACTCGGAAGTCCCACAACGACAATATTACATATTGCATATTGCACTGGCATGTAATCCGAGTCCCTGCTGTTATCACACACATACCGAATAAACCAATGAACATCAAGGTGCTCCTCCACTGGCAAAGCAAGCAAATCAAAGCAAAACAATGACAACGATAATGACAACGATAATGCGGCGGCGTCCCACTCAAACATTATTATTAACAACGAATTTGCTTTTATAGCCACAGGCCACAGACGACTCCGAGTCGGAAAGTATTGAATACTCTCAAAAGACAAAAGATCAAGAATCTTCGGATTCAATCGAGGAGCGAGGAGAAAGAAAAGGGCTACAGCATGTAAAGACCGTGAGCGTCAAGCGACGTTTAACGACAAGCTTGAAAAAGAAGTGTTGCGTACATCAGGAATCCTGGTCCTTGAAGAGGGGGGGAAAGAAGAAAAGCTAGATGCTGAATCTTTTAAAAGCGGAAGCGCCTGCCAGTACTAGTGGAAGAAAGGAAGGAAGAAAGAAAAAAGGGGAAATGCAACGCAACAGAACAGAACAGAACAGAACAGTTATCTGCGATCATGATCGGCGCAGATTGTATCATATGCTAAGGTAACTGACTCGGAGTACGAACAAAGAAGGAAAAGGTTCCGACGCGGTGAAACTAAATCTCGAGAACACCTGACGGAAGCAACAAAAGATAAGGAGCAAGGATGAAGCGAGAAAGGACTGAAATGGGAACAGATTTCACTGCGCTAAAAAGTACACGTCCTATGTGGTATATTAGTTATTGCCTTGATAAATGTAGATATGAATGTACCTCCACGGGGGACCCCAACTATATCCGCTAACACAATCCCAGAAGAGAGTAAATGATTATTTCGATTACTTCAACGACATCACCAGTCCCGTCCGAAGCCGCCCATGCCGTTCTGTGGCTCGGGTTCCCGCTTCCAGTCTTTGCTTACACCACCGAAACCTTGCTAAAATGATGACGACTCAGTGACTGATGAACGATCGACGTGTTGTGACAGCAAACTCACCGGCTCAGGTGCAGCCTCCCGTTTCCAGTCCCGATTGAAGCCCCCGAATCCTCCTTGAGGTTCCGGCTCTGCATCTGCCTCTGCCTCGGCTTCCCTCTTCCAATCTTTACCAGACCCGCCCATACCGTTCTGTGCCTCACGCTTCCAGTCTTTACCGCTACCACCCATTCCATTTTGCTGGTAAGAATTCGGATTCCGCGTTTTAGATTCATCATGACAAGAAGTAACTATAAATGACAGAAGCTCACGGGCTCGGCGACTCGCTTGGCAAGATCGTCAGACGGCGCCACCTGTAATGAGAGGGGGGGAAGATCGGACTAGATGAGCAGGGGGGATAAACATCGGGTAAAAGTGGTGTACTCACAGGTGCAGCGCTGGCGAAGGCTAAAAAGATGAAGAGGTAGGAGAAGAGGAAGAAAAGTCTTGATGACAACATTGTGTATCGAGAATATGAAATGGGGCAACGGGTCGGTCGGGTTTAAATCTCCTGGATTTTCGGTTTACGATTGGGGATGAGGGAGTAGCGTTGATGAGTTGATGGAGTGCAACAGGGCACTAGGTAAGATGGGTGAGAGGGAGATATAGACACGATAACGGGAGAGCTGACCTGATAAGAGGAAAGGAGCGTGCTGGGAGAGCGTTGTCGAAGTGTGGGAGGGCGCGTTTATAAAGGGATTGAGGGAAGGCCGGGATATATATGCTGTGGGAGCCAGGGGAGGAGCGTTACCCGTGGCATCTGCTGCGAGAAGTAAAAAATAGTTCTATCCGTGCCGGCTAGTCCGCGTGCTTCACTATGCAGTATTCTGGACCTGACTTCCTCATTCGGTTTTCCATCATATTATGTCTTGGGAGGTGACCGATTAGTCACATCGGACGTTGCTCTTTGTGATCGGCGTACCCTCAGTTTGGGTCCGGTTGGCAGTGACAGGGTCGACTCCTCACGTGCCTTGCTTACCAGTCAGCCATCAGACGACAGCGGTGCTCCTCGTCAAGTCGCTGCCAACGCAGGTCGTGTTCGCACATGTGACGAGGAGGAAAGACCGCGGAAACTGTGTCAGATCCGGTGCCATTTATAGGATCTAACGTGATCTAAAAGTTACATTGGCTGTTCGGGCGTATTGAAATTAAAGTTCTACGTCCTCTCAGCTGCCCTCAGTGCAGTGCCTTCAGCGACCTTCCCGGCGTAATTGTCCTGCTCCGCTGTTGGTTGTCTCCCCTGATTTTCTTTCTCTGTTCAGTAATCTGCCTCCTCATAGGTTGCTACACCGGTCCTTCCCGGGTTCCTTCCGTCCAGGAACAACGCAAGCCGGGAGGGAACTCCTCGCTCCTCGAAACATGCCGATTAACTTTTCGTTCGTCGTTCGTTGGCTCGAAATCTTAACTGTCTCGACGATGACAACCAACATCCATCCCCGGATAACCCATGTGTCCCATTGCTTCCGATGCCACTCATTCGTTCACGACCGTCTCTTTGGACTAGCGATTGATTTCATATCCGAGTGCCTTTGCCAATCAAATTTCTATCCTTTTTTTTTCATCGGTGAACCTTCTCCGCACGTGCGACTGGGTGGCTTTCTTCTGCTGTCCCCTCCCTGATTGTCATCAACATCCGACAACAAGAGATGGACACTACGTAGTAGTACTTCTCGCGCGCATGATTTTGTTTTCAGATCCGAGTCTTTCAGACATGTCGAATCCTTTCAACACGTCGTGGTAGACGCACAGCACAGCCAGAACCATCAGGAGACAAAGCATGGCATGCATATGTATGCGTTGCTTCCCGCACTGAGGTGCCGCTTCATCATCCCCGGTGATCTATTTACTCATTGAAACAAGCATGGAGACATCATTAGTTAATTCATACCTTGCTCAACTTCTCCCTCCGGTCCTAGCGGTCATATACAAGAGCATTATGGCAACTTATTGTACTAGAGGATACCATGGCACTATAGGTGATGTAAACGTTTTGCCGAACTCATCTCAGTCGAGACTCAATATTTCTGTGACAAATTCTTCAAGCATGAAAATAACCTGCCCCATCGTATATAATCCGGTATGTCACATGATCTCCGGTCCTTTGCCGAGCTCCGAGCTCACCTTCCGTATTGGGGCTGGGATCACTTGCATTCATCTCCGAGACCAACGTGCAGCCTGAGCAGGTTAAGCTCGACGGATGCTGTTTCTTTCACAGCCAGGATTAATATTGATAGCAGCTGTGCGTTTCTTGGTGTCGTCGGTGCCTCCCTAGAACCCAAGAGAGAAGTATGAACTTGTGGTCTATATCAAACTCATCCGATGGCGCCTGCGGCCTCATGTCCATACTGTTATTGAATGGACATACCCTCATTCGGAGTTTACTTGTCCCGAACCGATTCTCGTTTCACCTGATGTAGGTGAAGCTTAAGATGAAGATTTCGGATTCGGACGGATGGAGAGTGTATGTATGTATGTAAGATGTGTGCCTGTTCGAGCCCTTCTATCGGAACGGGCATCTTTTTTTTTTTTTTTTGCGTTCAGTTCATATGAACTTTCCGAGCTAGAAGACTCAAGACTCTCTCTTCTGTTTTTGTTTTTGGTCCTATTACGCAAAGACTCGGGGGCGTGAGAGGCTGAGAGGTTTAGGAGGAGGTAAACTCAGAACTCAGCTGTGGAAGTGGACGTGGATGTATGTATAAACGCTCAATCTCCCCCCTCTCCCTCCATTAGGTCTCTTCTAATGTTAAATTACAGAAGGAGAACGCATAGCTTTTACTTCCTATTGCTTAATCCTCCTAATATTAAATTAATGTCTTTCGCCGCTACCATTACCCTATTACCCCAACGTAGTACTTCATCTTCACCGGCCCCCGACACTACGTAGTCACTCCTAGAACTGTGCTTGCGAATCTCGGCATCTCACGATCTTCATGCTCCATGCTTTGTAATAATCATGAATCATGAATCATGATGCCAAGGTAATGATCGCCTCGAGACTTTTGCTACTATGCGAGATCCGTTTGCAGCTGTATTGGATAACGTTAACCATCCGTTTTGCCGAACAGGACGAATAAACCTACCTGGGACTCGGTCTCTCGGATTGAGAATATTTCCTTGCTGCCTCGTCGTCGACGCGTGCTACACTAGTACTGCCAATATTAATGACGACAAGCTGAAGTTCAAGGCCGGCGACGGGGCGCGGGATACATAATAGTACTAAGTAGGCCATAGGCTATCAAGTATTCTGTGCGAAAGCCGTGTTCCGTATTCCGAGCCTGAGCCTGAGCCGAAGACGAAGACGAAGCCTAGTACCAGCAGCGGTCCTCGTGCACGTCTTCAAATGGTAGGTGAGCATAGTTTACAGGTGGGAACAGTATAAATACGGCCTCCCCAACTGACTCGGACTCGGAATCCGGACACAAGGTGAAATTGAACTTGACACTTGAACTTGTCGGCGAAACCCTCTTTTTATTCAATACAGTACAATACAGTAACTAATCTTAATGTTTCGGAGGCGTATTCAGAATTTCAGATATAGTGTGGTGTGGTGTGGTGCGATGTGTGTGCTTCCCCGGCGGAAGAGAAAGTGAAGGTTCGAGATAAGACTTGATTGAATGGTGAATACAGCGGAGACAGGAATATTAGTCCGTCCGGCTGTAAATAAAAGAAGCTTAAGCATGGATGGACACGAGGCTGAGGTCGGTACTGGCATACTTGAAGTTAGGAGGGATTACTTCGGTGTGTTGAGGTGATATTGCCAGTGCGTCCTCCTCCTCCTCTTCCCCTAAAGCGTGATTGTGAAATCTGTGCTGGCATCATGCTGTGGCAGTAGCAGTGGCATATTACTCAGTTTTCATTATTCATCGTAGAGCATGACGCGAGGTAACGAAGGCATGTGCACATGACACATGCACGTGCATATGCTACCAGGAGGTCTTTCTTGCTTTTATCTACAGTGGGATTTTTGTGACGATATCAGTGTCACCGAGTCGAGTCGTGACTCATGATTTGATTCGGGTCGGACTATCACTATCTCGTTCGCACGATGTTCGGGAGACTCTGTGTTCTATCTCTTTCGTCATGATTGCTGATTGCTGATTTCTGATTGCTGACCTCCATGATTATATAAATCTTTGAGCGTTCGGGTGTCGGGTGTCAGTCTGCCGACAGCAGGTTACAAGGATACAAGAATGAAGGCCACTATTACTGTTTAGTGCTCGTCTGCTTCTACCTTTAGGCTTCTACGCAAACCCGTGGAATGTCCATCGTAGTTCACCCAGGCTATTGCTGAAACACTCTCTACTAGTATGTCTAGTATGTCTTGAATGTGGTCTTCGTTGTTTAGTTGTTTCATATGCACGATGCATGATGTTACACATGTCATATAATACATGATTCATGGTCTGAACTCTGGAATGAACGGTAACCAGTATAGAACAAAATCAACCTTCATTTCATCTTGAATTATACGCATTAATATTCTTCTCGATACATCCCCCTTCCCCCCTTCGATTCCCGATGAATTCACGTTTCAGCAATTTGTATTTCTGAATACTGACCTTCTGAAGATTCTGAGGGAAGATTCTGAGATTGAGATTGCACGCACATCTACGCACATACGAAGATGAAGATGATACGACACAGATGGTCGTTACGTGGAAATATTAATGTGAATAGTGAATAGCGGAGTTGTTCGTGTTCCTGAACAAGCAGATCAAAGGCCAGACTTCTGATTTCTTGATTGAGACACTGGAACATGAACTAACAAAAGCCTGAGATACCTCTTACGCATCAGCCCCCAGTCCTAGCCACCCTAGCCAATGTAGCCAATGCCAATGTAGCAACAGATATCGATCAATGGTTGTACCAATAGCGACCGATCGAATTAGGCGGATCCAATAAGTTTGTCTGCTCGTCTGACAGCTTGCCTTGCTCGTCAGTGTCGAGCGAGCGAAATAGGCGCCACCATGATATCGACTTGGAGTCGGGTACAATCTTCGAGGTCGCAACCGCAGAAGCGAAGATCAAAAGAGAACATCCGTCGTTATGGACTCGGAGCGCTTCAGCAGACTACAGTTCAGTTCAGGATGAATTTCACCCCTTTCACCTTTTCAAGCTCAGAAGGTCGTCCAGGTCCAGAACAAATCAAATCTAGAGCCTTTGTACAGCATTTCCAAAGAGTAAAGGGATAGGGATAAAGCGTGTTTGATTTTGTCTGTCGTCCCTGATCGAGAAGCTCCGAGTCATCGGACCAGTGCCAGTGTTCGTCGCGAGAGAAAATGGTGAAGAGAAAAATCTTACTCTTTGATCGCTTCGCTCTACAACGGGATTCCGAGTCAGACCAAACAAATAAATTGCTCCCAGCATGATCGAATTAAGTCTTCCGAGTGGATACTTATTGATAGTGGTAATAAATTATGTTGATGCTGATGCTGGTGCTATATCGGATCGGAAACTGTCTCGTTGGTAGGTCGTATTTAGTTGCTTAGCGATTCTCGGAGGGATAACGGTGAGTTGTGTTGGAATGTCCTTTGGATGACCCTGTCGATAAACGCGTTAGGAAATATAGAATGATACTCAAATAACTCCCGGAACGCACGTGAAGTAAATGGTAACGCAGTCCGCTGAGTTGCTTATACTCTTTCAAACATCCAGGATGAGGACACTGGTGTGAACGTCTCACGTTGTGACGGGATGAGTGCTCGAAAGAGTTTGATTCAGAAGTATTATCGGTCATAAGGTCACGAGCTGCTATCTGGTGCTTTTTCGCCGCGGTAGTCTGCGAGTAGATATGCTGATAGTGGACTTTGGATCTGGCAGAGAAAATCGAGTCAGTAAGGCATCAGAGACGAATCAGGATTGTTGTTGACATTTGCAGATGATACTGGAGCCCGTTTATGCTCTGAAGGAATGAGTAGGATTAGCTACTGCCAGCTGAGACGAATAATAGGACGTACCTTCCATCCCTTGTTGCATCCTTTGAGGCCACAACGGAAGGGTGTCTCATCACTTGGTCCCGCATCATCCATATGCCGATCCTTGTAGTGATTTAAGAGTTCACCCGATGTCGAATAGCACGCGGCACTCGAGCTGGTATCCGATGAAAAGCACGCTGAATGTCCACAAACATATCCCAAAACAGACGGGCTGTAAATAATAAGTTACACATGTCGAACTTGCTATAAACGATGCATACATACTCGCCAGCGACGGGGAGTGATGACGATAATTTTGGCTCTGCCCTCGGTTTTCCACTTATGTCGGCTATAACATGTACACCAGAAAACGCATGCAAGTCCGCGGCGGTGCGGCGTCGTTTCCGAGGGGGAATGGTGATTATAGGCTCAATTTGCCGTTCCTGTTCAGGTCCTGAGGCGGCCAAGGGGGAAGGAGATAGAGTGGAAGCGGCCTGAGCCAATGTACCCAGGGAACCAAAATTTTCCGTTCCATGCGCAACGGGTCTATTAGCAGTTTGCGTATCTCCAGGAGAATCCAGTGTGTGGCACGGATCTTCAGGAGTTTCGTGAGGTGCATCGTCCGTTCGGCACGAATCTTGTACGCCGACGTCATAAGGGCAAAACATATCATCGTCAAGTGATGCGTCATGGTCAACGGGATTGAAGATAGGAGCCTCAATTGACTGGCTTGAAGATTCGTTGTCACTGGTCAATAAAGCAGGCGGTTGCAAACGTTCCCATCCACGCCGTGCCTCGCAAGTAGGCGAAACAGGCGTCGTAACAGAAGGGATAATCGAAAAATCTCCTGGATCGTCCGCTCTAATGGTGCCTCCCTCCTGACGAACTGTAACGCAGGACTCAGCTGAGCCAGGTACCGCAGAAGCAGGGTCTTGACGCAAGGTATAGGCACGTTCACCAGACGGCCCGGCAAGTCTGAAGACATCGTTTGCTTCAGAGCCTGTGAAGTTCTCAAGGGTAATCCCAAGAGCGTTAAATGCAGCTTCCCAGTCTGCCGAAGAGCCGCCTTCTGCAAACAGAGGCCAGTTGTCGGCCGAACCTTGAGTGAATAGGTTCTGAGAATCCACCTGCGCGTGAATTTTGCTGCTTTGATGAAGAGCAGCCTTTCTTTTTCGTTCTAGGAGCCTCCATCTGTTACGACAGCCTAAGCTGCTCCGCCGCAATTCCTGACCTATGAGAACCCATTTCGGATTGGTTGGTCCTCCAAAGCGTGTTAGAGCATCCAGCAAGTACCTATCCTCTCCCTCCGTCCATTCGTCCTTCTTGAGATTAGGATCTAGCGCTTCCCTGTACCTTTTTGAACACGCGTCGTCGGTCCGTCCGGGAATTTCGCGCGCTATGCGAGACCATTTATTTGGGTGCTTCTCAAAAAGAGACAAAAGGAGTTGATCTTCCTCCACCGTCCAAGCAGTCTTTTTAACGGATGGGGAGAGAGAATGTAACCAGCGCTACATGCTTTGAGTTTGAGTGCGTATAGTATTATTCCTGGAGCCATACCTTTCTGCAAGCTTTGTTCGTCCGACCAGGAACTGAAAGCGCTATCGTCTTCCATTTCTCTGTATTATCGCCAAAGATGGCGACGGCGGCCCTGAGTAGATTATCCTCCTGGGGCGTCCATGGTCGACCACAACTACCGTTGTTGGTCATTTACTTTGCTCATGGGTGCATTGTTAGACTCCGACCGCGACGACATGTGCAGGGTTCATCTCAGAGCTGGTATTACATAAGACTAAGACGTAGATCATTCCAATTAGGATACCTTACTGTGCTTTCACTTTCTGCCTTGACCGTCTTGACCTGTCTTCTCGCCGACCTCGTTACGACACCTTTCAAGGAGGGCGTGCTTTATCTCCGTGACTGCTGATACGTTATTAAAGTATACCATGCCCCTTGTGCAAGGCTATTCGTCAGATGAGGATGACACCGCTGTGATCTCGCAGGATGCGTTCAGGATTTCAGCTCTACCTTCGGCAAAGAAACTGCGTGTCGACGAGTCAGAGACGGAGGCAAAGGTCGAAACGAGTGCTCCTGATGTGCTTTTAGAGGTGCGCCAGTAGTTAGCGTTTCTGAATTGACTTGATACTTAAGTACTCGGGAATAGGATCCATTGAAACAAACATCTCTCGTGACACGACCAACGGATACTCAAATGAATGTCAACATTCCATTCAATGACATGATGCTCCCGGAGCAAGGACCAGATAATCCATTTAGTGATCGTAATCGGTTCAAGTACCAAAACGCCCTAGCAGGCCACGTTGAGGAGCAGGCAATGACCGAACACGCTTTCCGACAACAACATTTAACATATCAGATCCTCGGTTACTCCGCGAACCCTTCAGTCGACCCGAATGCACCAGCAGTCCTGGGTGCGGTAGACAAGGCTCATGCAAATGGCCTTGCAAGTATTGACGCGCTTCGCAACAGTCGATCTCAGAAGAAGGAACTGAAGCGAAAGCGAAAAACAAAGGGTGACCTGGATATTGTTGATGGAGAAGGCGCTTATGTTGGACCCTGGGCGGCTTGGGAAGGTGATGATAGATCAAACGACCTGCCTGAGGAACTCTTCCAAGGCGGGGAGGAGGAGGAGGAAGTGTCGGAGGAGGAAGAACAGACAGTGACGAAGAAAAAGTCATTCGCGAAGCGCGGTACTCCGGGACAGGAGTCGTCCATTTTCCATGGGAAGTCATTAACAGACTACCAAGGCAGGACGTACATGCATGCACCGCTTGCAGAGGCACCACACCTTGCATCGGAACCTGGCACTCAAGAATGTTTCATTCCAAAAACATGTATACACACGTATACTGGGCACACACAAGGCGTGTCAGTCATCAAAGTCCTTCCCGATACCGGTCATCTTTTCCTCAGTGGCTCAATGGATACGAAGATCAAGGTAATTGTGCTTGACCATGAGAGGCTGGTGCAGTGTCACTAACCTGCGAATAGTTATGGGACATCTACACTTCAGGAAACTGCCTACGAACATTCATGGGTCATACGAAGGCCGTGAAGGACCTCTGCTTCTCCAACGACGGCCGACGCTTCCTCTCCTGCGGTTATGACCGTCAGATGAAGCTCTGGGATACGGAAACCGGCCAATGTATTAAACGTTTCAGTAACGGCAAAATCCCATATTGTATCAAGTTCCATCCAGACGATGATAAACAGAATATCTTTCTGGCTGGTATGTCCGATAAGAAGATTATTCAGGTGCTCTATTTCGCTTATTCTTTTACTTTCAATACCTTTACTTACATGGAATTGACTCTTTAGTATGATATGGACACAGGAGAGATTACGCAAGAATATGACCAGCATCTGGGGCCTGTAAACACGATCACCTTCGTGGATGAAAATCGCCGATTTGTGACGACATCGGACGACAAAACGATTCGAGCATGGGACTTTGACATACCCGTTGTCATCAAATACATCGCAGAACCCTTCATGCACTCTATGCCCGCTGTCACGCTCCACCCCTCAAGTATGCATTCTTTCGAATTCTAAATGTAGTTTGCAGCTGCTGACCTTTTATGTTCAGAGAAATACTTCGCCGCCCAATCGCTCGATAACCAAATTCTCATTTACGGCACCGACAACTTCCGACAAAACCGTAAGAAGCGATTCGCGGGGCATACGATTGCAGGCTACGCTTGTCAAGTTGGATTCTCTCCGGATGGGAAGTGGGTTAGCAGTGGAGATAGCTTTGGCAATGTTGTGTTCTGGGATTGGAAGACTGGACATATAAAGTCAAGGCTTCAAGCGCACCAGAAGGTGGTAATTACCCATGAATGGCTACCCCATGAGACTGTAAGTCGTTCTTATCAGGCCAAGTGAGTCATTACTGATCAGATACGCTTAGTCGAAGGTCCTAACAGCCTCGTGGGATGGCTTAATAAAGCTATGGGTAAGATCGTATGCTGTCCTTCTTCGTCATCACACTAACATCTGCGCAGGATTGAGATTGAAAATCTCGGAATTCCTCGGTATACTACTGTTGTACTTCAAGAGTCCTGTTGCATTAGACCACCCGCATAATTTTACCTCACCACTACCACTATTTGGTCGAATATCTATGAGTGATCCCAAACATGCCCCGATTCCAGTGAAGGAGTCCTTGTAGTGCTGGGGAAAATGTAATATAAAGTGACTGGAATGGCCTTCTCATTGATTACCCCCTCGCAGGCAATAATCTATATTGATTAACCCATACTCAGCTGGCACAATCGCACAGCAACCAGCCATGACACAGCTGCCTGTGATGGCCTCTGTCGCTGAATGTTCACTATACGAGTACAGATTAAGAATGAGCGAAATCATATGATCACGTGCTTCTAAATCGCTTTCAGCAGCCAGAGTACCAACTCCTCTTTGCCTGCTTCATTATCCATAGTCCTTGCAAGAGAGATGCCGTCGGAGCAAAGTACCTGGCTGATATCTGCACCCCAAGATGGAGATTCTGAGGGCGTTCTGCAAGAATTGGCCTCCAAGTTTCAGCAACAATTGCGTTCCTTTCCTTCGAGAAATATAGCCGAATTCGCGTTACCATCTTTCAAGGTATGTATCGATCTTCGTATGCCCGTATGCTAGCAAAGCTCACGTTGAACTAAGACAGGGACTTTGGACCTCTTAGTCTCTTTATCTGAAGACCTTCCAAAGCAAGACGCGTACTTTACATCGGTTGTGGCGAAGATTGTGGATACCCTCCGAAACCTCCTAAACAACGACCCGCAGAAACTAGGCCAACACATACTAGTAGATGAACGTACCGTTGAGAGTTATATATTGGAAGGTTGGAGATGGAATGAAGGACGTTATAGTGTACAAAAGAGTGCGAAGGAGATTGCAGACATCCTGGGCAAGGTGAGAGGCAACACCGGTTCATGCCACCTCGGACCAGCGAGCTGACTGTATGCTCCTGCGATGAAGGAGTTGGCATCTATAGATAATGTTATGAAGGCGAAGTTGAACAACTACAACATAGCCAAGGGTCAACTGGTACAGATTCAGAGGAAACGAACGTGAGTGCAATCATAGTTATTATTCAGTCGCTAATTTGGCTTGGTTCAGAGGAAACTTGTCCGTTCGTTCACTTGTGGAAGTTGTATCGAAGGAAGATACTATCGAAGGTTCTGAATATCTGGAGACCGTATTCGTTGCCGTTCCAAAGTATGTCGAACCTGTAAAACGGATCGAATGAAACTCCCTAACATCATCTAGAACTCTCGTGAAGGATTGGAACTCAAAATATGAACGACTGTCATCTATGGTTGTTCCTCGATCCTCCAGGCGAGTTTAAATGCGTTCTTCTTTGTCATCTCAGTTTTAACGTCAGGTGCGTTCAGACTGATCACCTCTGACGACGAATATTCGCTATTTGGAGTGATAATATTCAAGCGAGTAAGGGACGAGTTTGCCCAAAAATGTCGGGAAAACAAGTGCGTAGGATAAATGAGCTGTATCTGATCAGTGTCTTTAAGCATACTGACCATCTCCTACAGGTTCATTGTTCGAGACTTTGTATTCACCGGCGAACTTGCTCTTAAGCATCAGGAAGAGCTTGAGCTAGCTGGAACAACAGAGAAGGAGCTTTGGGTCCGTCCATCACACCGTCAATCTTATGTAGTAGCTAATCCAGAGATAGACCGAACTCCTCCGTATCTCACGGACAAACTTTTCCGAAGCATTCAAGTTGCTTGTGCACCTGAAGGTCCTCCGGTTATTTGTAGAGAGCGTACTTCGATATGGTCTTCCCGCCAATTACGTTGGGATTGCTATACTGGTAAGATAGAATATCGTACATGGACTTGATTAACATATCGTTGTCACGTTCTTTAGCCGCAACCAAAGACGCAGAAGAAGATCCTTGCCATTCTTAACACGCACTTTGCATATTTAGCACCTCGCTCCAATAGTACTCGGACTCAGGTGAAGGGAAGCGCCGGTGCGGGAGGTGAAGAGTTCCTTGGAGAATACCAGACTCTCATGGAGCAGGAGTTCCTTGATTTTGTCGTGTTCGATGTTCCGTGGATCGTAAATTAATGACTTTACTGAACTTTTGTTTGATGTACAAATACATACTTTCGCTTACATGGCCGCAGAGTAACGAAATTAGGCGGTGACAAATACGTAATGAGATTGGGCTGATGCTGACAACCTGTGCCATACGGACATACATTCTTATGGTACTACGGAGATATGACAAATGAAGGGAAAACGAGAAGAAATATTGTGGCTATTGTACGAGCAAATTGTCTAAAATATTGGATGTAACCTGACCGAAGATACAACCTAAACAACAGTGAACCTTCTGTGCGTGATGGAAAAAGAGAGAAGAAAGAGCAGATACGAGGCTAAGACTTGTCGACATTGGAGTAGAGATTGCACCTTAAAAAAGAAAAGGGGAAAGTACATGAACGTGTCCAATGGAGTCAAAGGGGAAAACAGCCCGTGAACTGTCATCTTTTTGAAGATCCTAGGAAATGTCTTGAAAAGTGTAGCTAACGCCATCGCAGTCGCGGTCGTCTACAACCCCAGGTTCGAAATGACGCGGTTAACTTCCTCAACACTGTCGTCATCAAAATTACGAGCAGTTCGGCTAGCCTGAAGAGAATTCGCACGTAAAGACATGCCCATGTTCATGTTGGCAGATGCAGGCGGACCATACACGCTGGGGAAGTTAGGCAAAGTTGCGGACGTAGGACGCGAAACATCGTCATCAGGAATAGACGTCTCAGGTGACTCAGGATGATCGGACCCAGCCTCCGTTATCCGCGCCAGAGAATAGGTGAGATCAAGCGACTGCGCGCGATTTTGCATGGATCGAGGTTTATTGAGCTTTTCCTTGATTTTTTCCTGAAGGAGCGAGTCTGAGCCGCGCTTTAGTGCCTCCTCAGCCTGATGCGTCCGAGCTAAAGGCGGCTGGGTACCCTGTCAGATGAAAAATGTTAGTGCTTCAACGGCGGCGAACAACTGGGATAATACTAACGATCATGGGAAGAGGTGTCCAATAATCGGCAGACGGCGAATCATACACTGAGTCTGTCTCAGTGTTATCCTCTTGCTCTATGTTATACAAGAATGAGGACGTGTGTTGCGCAGAATGACTGTGGACGTGTCCGCGGCTATGATTCTCGAACAAGGCTTTCACATCCGGAGTAGAACTCGCCAGTCTGAGCCTCCTGTCTACGGATGTCTCTGCTGAAGCTGTGGGGATATTGGCGGTTAGATGCCGAGATGGAAGGCTGAAAGACGCGGATTTACTACTATGCGCAGCTGAGAGGAGTTTGCTGTCAAAGTGAGGCAGGGAATCCTGGAAGGAGTCCGCACGCCTATGAGTCCTGAATGTCGGATATACTGGAACTTTCTGCGAGACAAGAAATTGTTCGAGATTCTCGCGCGCAGTCACGAGGAAGTCACTATTGCTACGCTGGCAAGCGAACTTGATGGAGCACTCATCGGGGGAGAGGGAAGGGGAGTTGTTCGGCTTCTTTCTGACAACCGGTACAATGGATACCTGGAAGTCGCGCTTGATACGTTCCGCGAACGCCATGAAGTCGGGTGAGCTGCAGATACGTCCGAGATCCGCGCTTGGAGGGAGGGCAAGTTCGGCTTCAAAGGGAACATGGTCCTAGATACGGAGATTATGAGAAGCTCGTTGTAAATTACAAGAAGCACGTACGAGAAGCATTGTTGCTGCAATGTGTACTTGAGACTCTGGACCAAAAATAGAGATAATGTCCGAAGCAGTCTCCTTGTCTGGAAAGCGGAACTTGCAATTCGTCTTCCCCTCAATGTCATGAATGAAGATATTCTTCTCGCCTAGCAAGGTTCGGTGATACTTGCGAGGAATGATGATTTTCTCCGTAACATAATCGCGATCCTGCATACTCGATTGTTAATTGTATTAAAAGACATGTCTAGGATTTGCACGTACCTTTGGGTTCACCAACTCGATAACGGATGCCTTTAGCTGATCAAGATTCATAGCATTTTTTGCTGGGGTACGGGCGACCACGTTGTCTTCATTATCCAGATACCCTCCGAGCGCTGCAAACTCGTCCGCATTAGAAAACTTGACATAGACACCCCATTTCTTCATAATCCTCTGAATGCTCTTGCCGCCAACACCAATTATACGCTTATGATACGTCTCTGGTACGTGGAACGAAATCTCCGCAGGAAGTTCTTCTTGGAGAAGGCTAAGTCCCTGAAGTGCACCAGCATCGTTGCTCGCAATGTCTATAAGGAAGTTGTGCTCATTGAACGTTTCAAATTTGATTTTGACATTTGAGGTCTGCATGATTTTGTTTATCTTGCCGTTTTTCTTCCCGCTGATGAAATCACGATGCTCGTTTGCGAGCTCGATTTGGAAGCGAATTTCATGTTGGAACGCCTGAAACGTAGTTGAGTCACCGCCAATAGAGTAAAAACCAATGAGAGATACCTTTATCGCATCGAGTTCAAGAACCATGGAAATTGCAGCGCGCACTTCTTGTTCGAGTCCATGCATCTCGAAGCACATGCTCTTGAATACGACTTCTGCGCCGGAAACATCCGAAATCTGCTTTAAAACAGTCGTCATCTGCGCCGGATTGAGCGTGGAGGCAGGGAGCATGACATTGAACTGAACGGGTAAAAGCCAGAGCGATGACACGTAAAATTGACAAGCCAATTGCATGATGGAACGAATAGTGCGTTGTATGTTGACTTTATTATCGCCATAGACGGTGATTAAGCTAGTTGAGCTGCCAATAGGAGGAAAGTTAATGAAAGTCGCGTTATCATTCATGATGGTCTTGAGATCGTCCATGCGATCCGTCAGCATCCAATCAAGTTTCCGTGGAAGGATTGCTGTTTCCCTTGGGCTCAGCTGGTTACTCTATCAGCACTTTAGTGGACGTTTCGCTGAACAGAACAGCGCGTTATCGCACCTTTTGCATAGCAAGCTTGTTCAGCATGTCCTTTGCTCGCTGAACCCCAAAGAACTCGCCCGTGATCCATATAGTGTTATTATTCTGCCGGGGAGTGCCGATGGGCGATTGAGACTGCCCGACACCAGGACCGACCAACCCCTGCAGAG
Source organism: Inonotus obliquus (assembly GCA_032164295.1). Taxonomy (NCBI): domain Eukaryota; kingdom Fungi; phylum Basidiomycota; class Agaricomycetes; order Hymenochaetales; family Hymenochaetaceae; genus Inonotus; species Inonotus obliquus. The sequence continues at coordinate 3,201,784 of JAJHTX010000001.1, read as the reverse complement.
GCGACGGAAAATAAATGTTTGTTCCAGTCTCTTCTTGAATTGACTGGATTGCACTGCGTCGTCGCCCTGCCAAGATTGAGTGCAACTTGTGATCGATATCGCATGTATCCAGGTGAAGTCCGCTAAGCTCATCGAGCATCACGAGCAGACGAACTCTTGCGATATCAACGCAATCTGCTCCATTGCCTGAAATTGCAAGTTCGCATATACGCTCTGTTTCCAAACCTGCCCAGCTACCATCAGCAGCAACAGCGTCCGGAGGGGCAAGAGATGCAGAAGGTGGACTGTTGACAACTGCAATGCGTACATTGGTCTGCGCAGCAACCTCGTCGAGTCGCGCTCGTACTTCTGGTTTCACAACAGGATTAGTTGACGGAAGATCAAGGATCTCAGAACGTGTTAAGCGAATTGATGCTCGATGCTAACATAATTTTGTCAGGAAAGAAAAATATTCCCTTTAGAGATGATGAAGCGTACCTGAGTAGGGCACTCGCGGAGAATCATCCCGCGGGCGGCCATGACCTGTTGGTAAGAACCTGACAAATGAAAATTCCAGCCTCTGCCGTGGGCTGCCTTCGTGAACGAAGCAAGGCAGCCATGGGTCGCTGATGCTGATAGGACAACTTTTTGGACTGCATCTGCATCTGCTACGAGGGCGTTCGCAGCCTGCGTGTCGTTAGCGAACGAACTCGCCGCATAAGGGTCGGCAAAATTGAGGGTAGAGATAGGATAAGACGTTGGGGGAATTCGAGGATAGGTGAACGAGGTCGTGTACATATCCATGTCTGTAAATGCGGACAACTGGTCCGCTGCGCTTGCCACTCGCTGGGGAACCTTGCTTTGGTGGGTATGGATGACAAGGGGTATAGCGAAGAGGATATAGTGCTGACGCCTCGAAGCTTAAAAAACACCGACAAGGTAAAGAAAGGCGCTAGCAACAAGAAAGAAAATAAAAGCAAGAGCAACAGAAAAGGAGTACACTCAGCACCGCTCAGTGCACTAGCGCGGGCATGCGGTGACCGTCGATGATGAGGAGAGGGACGTACGAGTACGAGAACGGCATTCCACAAATCCGTCTCACTCGGTAAGGGTCACGTGAAATGCACAGACCGAGACATCCTCAGAAATTTTCACTTCACGTCGTATGATATTACTCTGAATGACTCTATTGATAGCGAAAGCAGTGTACAGTAAAGATTAATATTCTAGCCTCCTGAAAATAAAAACAGAAAAATGAGTCACTACAGATCTTCAAATTCTTCCGCACTCTGCTTTTTGTCAAAGAGTTTCCCATAGCATTCCGATCCTCGAGCAGAAAAATGGGCATAAGGATTACTCGCTATTAGTCTTGCCCCGCATCGAAAACAGAAATGCTGTTGACACTTTGCGCACATCATCTGCAGGAGAAACCTGGTCAGTCATCCAAGAACTCAGATGGAACTACCAGACCCACATGATTACACCCTAATGATTTCTCGACGAGAACATGGCATCCTGGGCAGGCCGTTGTCGAGTTCTGCAGCCATTCGTTTGTCGACTTCTCGTCCTCGTAATCTTTTACGAGCTTTAATAAGACTCCCTTTCCGAATTTTATTTCTAGAACTGCTCGTTCCGAAGAGCCTTCTGGGAGATCTAGGTATTCCATGACCAACGAGTGCGTAATAGACTTTGGGCATGCGGATACAGGGCCGTGCCTGATGAACGTTGGATCGAGTTATTCAGTAGTACATTTCGGAAAACGTGTGGCACGTACCAAGTATGCTTGCAAAAAGAACAGAAATTGAAGCCACAGGAAGGACAGCTCCGGAACCTGCCCCAAGCAGACGACGCCTTGGGATCTGTCGGAGGCTTGGGAACGACAGATTGACACGTCAGAATAGGACAATGAATAATACTGGGGTCTGATCAGTGATTAGTTCCATGCTTTCTTATGGAGACGAATGTCTACTCAACCTTTCTCTATCTCCTTCTTAGTCCGCAGCCACTTCCATCGTATGACCTCCTTGTCAGTCACGACCCGCCTCACCTCCTCTTCGTTGGCTGGTCTCCCTGCTTTGACACACGTGGGATCCGCACAGCCTACTCTCTCAACAGACCCTTCGGCTATGCAGAAGCTCCAGAATTCTTGCAAACAATTACGACAAAAGACATGCGAGCATTCCAGTTGTACGCATCGAGCGCCCTTTACTGACGTAAAGCAAATTGAACAAGAATAGGCATTCTGCGAGAACTTTTTATTCGCTGCATTCGCATCATGAGCCAGCAGAAGTTGTGGTAGCAATGGCTGTGATCCTGTGTGTGGGAGCCTATTCTCAGCCAATCGGGATATTGCTCTGCAAGTTAGTCAGATTCGTACCTACCGTATGACTCCGGCTTCGTTGACTAGCTGCAGTCGCTCAAGGAACTCTCCACTACGTACCAGCTCGACCCAATCGCACAATGCGAATTCACTTTCCACCCATGTTTCGCGGAGAAGTGATGCAAGCTGTGCCTCATTAGGAAGCCATGAATGAGTTGCATGTAGTGACATTACAGCTGGCGGGCAATCCGAAGGATACTCATCAGGGAGATGAATGCAGAGAATGATTGGGGGTAAGTATGATAAGTCGATGCTCGATGGCTTGATGGGTGGATCGCTAAAGTTAGACTGGTGATCTATGATGACTGAGACACGACGAGGGGTACCAAGCTCAACCGGGACCTCGAGACGAACGGTCTTCGACTTGCACTCGAGGATGTAGTCGGGATAAATCGCCTCCAAGACCTGGAGTTCTTCCTCGACCAGAATGTGGTTGTCTGTCATGTTGGTGATGAAGCAACGGATGTTAACAATATTTCATTTGTAATAATAAGAATGGCTTGTGACCATTTACAAACTAAACCTAAACTAAGGTAAACTAAAACGAACACAAAAGGAAACCTCCCACATCCCAAATAAGAAAAACGGGTACAGTCAGCAACCTCCCACACTCCAAAGAGAACGGGTACAGTCAGCAACCTCCCACATTCCAGATAAGAGAAACGAGTACAGTCCCCTTCGCTATGCTCTTCACTCTAGCCATGAGTCGGGACAAAAGGAAAACGTCACCCCCGAAGGGATGTAAAAACCGTATCCTCCTTCATGGTGGTTGGAACACTTCAACTAAACGAGTAGTCGAAGCGAGCAGGTTGTTGAATCGGTGAAACCAATCCAACGTTTGCGCACGAGGAAAGAAACCCCAGTATCTCGGGCACTCTAGTAGACGATGCGTAATCGTATCCAGGACGTTACAGTTGGCGCAATCTGCGTCCATGTCACTGAGACGAGACATGAATTCCCCTGTTGCTGAAACTCCCGCCAGAAGGCGGAGAGACGTAGTTTCTCCTACACGGGAGATGGTAGTATGCGTGATGTGGATAGGCACCGGGCGCGGGTTTGAAATGATAAGCCTCTGAGACGGTGTTTCGATAGTATGGTAAGACGCAGTTCGCGCCTGGAGTACGAGCGTCTTCCATGCCCTGATCATGTCCGAGCAAGCAGAGTCCTTGACCCCATTGACCGAAACAGCCGGAAATAAAACAAACTCGTCGTTCTCCAAAGGAGGCTTGACGGGAAAGAGGCGGGCGGGGCAAACGCGGAAAGAAAAACGGGCCCCAGACTGTGCGCTAGCACTAGTAAACTGTTCAATAATAGCCAAAACTGTAGAGTCCGGTGAAAGTAGATCCGTCCGAAAGGAGACTGGAACGTAAATACGAATAGGAATCGCGCGCACATATGTGAACGGGTGAATCAAAAAGAGAGACATAAACTTAACCAAAGATACTAGGACTAAGGAGAAGGAGTCCAAATCCTGAGTTGACTGGTAAGCGACCTGTTTATGTAGCATGCCGTCGCCGTTATCCGACCAGACCTCCGCTCTTCTCGGGCTGTCAGATGAGAAAACCCACACAGTTGGGCCTTGCTCCCGAAGTGGGTGCTCCAGTATATGAGCCGTAGCCCTGTGCCAACTTGAGCGATGCTCCGGGTGCGGGAAATGCGTAACAGGAAGCGTAGGGCGACGAGAGATACTCCTCCAGTATTCTGCCCGGACCGGTGGGGATCCGAGTCGACTAGCCTCTATCCTAGCGTTCTGAGTTTCGGCAGTATAGGCCAGCGTCAGAACTATCGGGGGAACACCCGCGAGAATTTCCATGATGTCCGTCCTAGTGAGTGGGAGCCAACCACCCATATCCATAAGCGCTCGTCTATGAGCCCCCTCAAACCGGGCCGCAAGCTCTGATTGCTTAGTCATCCAAATAGGCGCTCCCCACGCCATGACCGGAACTAGAACGTTCTGGTAAAACCTCCGCATCGTCTTGAGCCGAGCGCCTCGCGCACGACTCGTCATCCACCTCAACGCATCCCACGTGTGTTTCGCCGCATTTCGTCTAGAAACCACGTGCGGTAAGAAACTTCCTGTGTAGGACATTTCTATGCCCAGCCACTTCAGCACGTCGCCTGCCCACTCAATCTGTAAACCATTCAGATTTAGCGGGGCGTTCAGAAAGTCCCTATGCCTCCCTTTGGCGATGCCCTTGATGGACGTCGGGTCGATATTCAAGCCTATGGCTGTTAGCGCTGTGTCTATTCTTCTTATACCCTCTTGAGTGGAGAGGAGGAGTCGGAAAGAGTTCCTTCCGTGAGTGAGGAGCAAGCCGTCGTCCATATAAAAGAAGAGCGTCAAGTCCAAATGTCTGATCTCTATATTGGCTGCTATATTGGCCAAGACCGGAGACATGGGGGATCCCTGCGGGACGCCTATGTTCGGCTTGGTGAACCAGGCCGACCGCTGACCATTGAAAGAGAAGGCGATTTGGCGCTGTTCCGTAAATCGCGTAATGACATTCGTCCATGATTGCGGGACTCCGAGCTCGTCCAGACTACCTTGCAAGACTTCTGGGCGAACTGTATCGAAGAAGCCCTGGATGTCAAAGCCTACCATAGTGTACGTTTCCTCCTCATCCTGCGATGCCGCCAACAGCGCATGCCAGGCCGTCATGACCGAGGCGCCGCGTCTACCTCCGAACTGCCTCTTATCGAAGAGAGGGTTGCTGTGAAGCATAGCCTGCAGCTGAGTCGCAATAACCCTCTCGAAGACCTTCGCTAAGACTTCTTCAACGCAGATGGGACGATAGGCCCTAGGGGTGTCCAGTGGGTATGGCTTGGGTTTACGAACCATGGCCACGACAGATCGCTTCAGTTCTGCCGGGAAGCAACCTGAATCTATCATACCGTTGAAGAGGCGCGTGAAACACGCCGAATGACGCCGGATAACCCGCTCCAGTGCCTGGAACGACATACCAGAGGGACCTGGCGCACTGTTAGTTGGCATGCCGCTAAGCGCGATAAGGACCTCGCTTTCCGTAATATCATGTTGGTGTCCGACCGACCGAAGGGGAACGTTTGCAATAGGGTCCCTCCTCTCTGGGAAGTAGTGTTGCCGGAAGGCCTGCGCAATTTCGACGTGTCGAACCGCCCTGAAAGGAGCGACCAGCGTAGGAATATTGACTTTCCGCCGCGGTAGGCCCGCCCTATGGAAAGACCATGGGGACGCATTCCCCGCCTCCTCCCGTCGTTTGTAGAACCATGCCTCACGCCTGTCACGCAGCCAGTACAGGAGGTCCGGGGCACTCTCCCTCACCCGTCGATCACACTCCTCATCCCACCATTTCTCCTTCCTTTGAGAGGTTGTCTCGTAGGTTAAGGCGCTTGTTGCTTGTTGAGCGCTGGTCCAAAACCTCGTTACCCAGGCAGACACAGACTCCTCGCTTCGAAAGCTCTCTTCCCAAAACGCGGCCGGAACCATGTATTCGAGTTCCGCCGCCCATGCTTCAGCCTTGTCATTAGGAATACCCATGCGAACCAGACTAGCCCGGTTGAATACTCCGGTAATGTTACGCCTTGCACAGTCAGAGACGTCGATCAGAGGATCAGAGACGTCGACGAGCAAGAAGACGAGCTACCACTTAATCACAAGAGACCGGAGTCTGCGACGTAGGTGATAGTACTAGATTTTAGCACGTCTATATAATACACGAGGGGGATACGACTTACCTGCGACGTAGGTGATAGTACTAGAACAAGAGAGTGAAGAGACGATCACTCTCTAGTCCAGCCTTATATACCCAGACGCCGCGGGAAAGCTTTACATAAACTGTACAGTATAAACAAAGACAAATAGAAACAAGGGAAGAAAGGGGAATGGCGGGATAAAGTTGTTATAGATTGTGATTAGCTAAGCCAGTAGGGATTAAGTAAGGAACGTGATTTAAAATGAAAGTAAATATGCGTCGACGAATAGAAAGAATGGCCGTATGAGGAAAAGAGAAAAGACGTCGTAACATCACCCCCCTCTTAAGGTTGGGCGACCCGACCAACCATGGGTTCGATCCGGCTCCGTGTAACGAAAAATCGGTTTAAACGTCGAAAGACCTAGACGTGCGGCGAAGACTCGAGGGGCTCCTGGGTGTAGCTTATAGAAGTCATCGATAGCCTCGTTAGAATTTGGAACGAGGTTATCGCGGGGTTCCCAGGTAGTTTCATCGTAACCTTTCCAACGGACGAGGAATTGTAACTTTCCTCTATGTTCGCGTGAGTCTAGAATTTCTTCGACTTCGTATTCTTCTTCGCCGTCGATAAGTTCTGGTGGAGGTGGGGGTGGCTTCTTCTGTCCTTCAAACGATGGGTCGACGTACGGTTTAAGAAGTACCTCGTTGAAGACGGAGTGTACCTTCTTCCACGTCTTTGGCAGCTTGAGTTTGTACGCTGCTGCGCCGACTTTCTCCATGACGTCGAAAGGACCGTACCATTTATCCGCAAACTTCCGAGTTGGTCTGACCGTCGTAATGTTTCGTCCGTCTAACATAACCTTGTCTTCAACCTGATATTCAACGACATCGGCCGCCTGTCGATCGTGTGCTTTTTTCATAGCGTTGTTTGCCTTTTCAAGGTTCTCTTTTGCTTGAGAATGTGCCTCCTTGAGTTCTTTGGCAAACTCTTCCGTTGACAGGTTTTTTGACGTTGTTTGAATCGTTCCTGGATTAAGGGGGTTAAGGCCCGTATTGACGAAGAAAGGAGACATTTTTGTCGACGAATGTTCCCGGTTGTTGTAGGCGAACTCCGCAAGCGCCAGCCATTCCGACCAATCCGACTGTCGATGATTGACGTACATCCTCAAGTACAGTTCGAGTTCTTGATTAACTCGCTCTGTTTGTCCGTCAGTTTGAGGATGATAGGCCGTCGATGGATTTCCTTCGATATGAAGGAGCTTGTAAAGCTCTTTCATGAAGTCGGCGTCGAATTGGGGACCTCGATCATGGACGATCTTTTTGGGGAGTCCGTGTAACCTGAAGACGTGGTCCCTGTAGAGTCTTGCCGTTCCTTGAGCCGTTATCTTCGTCGTCGTCGGAATCGCATGTATTTGCTTTGAAAACTTGTCGACGATGACGCAGATCGCGTTGTAACCATTTGACTCAGGAAGTTCACCAATGAAATCGACCGATATCGTTTGCCATGGGCCTTCAGGGATGTCGTGCGGATGTAAGGTACGTCGTTTCGGTTGTCTAGACGGTTTAGTTCTTTGGCAAACGTCGCAGCCCTTGACATATTTGACAACGTCTTGGATTAATCCAGGCCACCAGTATTTCTGACCGATGGATTTCCAAGTCTTGGTCTGACCTGGGTGTCCTGCTAACGGCGAGTCGTGGTATTCCTTTAAGACGTCTTCGATCAATTCGATCGGTACGACAAGTCGGCCATCCATCCTGGGCTCCAGTCCTTCACCGGCATCCTTGATCCGTTGTTCCAACATTGTCCGCGTCGTTTCTACGACAGCCCTAGCCTTAAACCATTCGTCCTTCAACAGCATCAGCCCCTGGTTGTCCTCCTTCCCTTCGTCGTAGTCATACCGACGGGAGAGAGCGTCTGCCTTTGTCATGGTTGTACCTGGTTTGTGAACGAACATGAGATCGAATTCCGACAAAAACAAGGACCAACGAGCTTGTCGACGGTTTAGATCTTGCGGCTTCCTAAAGTACGTCAGGTTCGCATGATCTGTCCAAAGTTCGACGGGGTGTTTGGCGCCTAGGAGGTACTGCCTCCATTCCGTCAATGCTTGGACGACTGCAAGAAGCTCTTTGTCGTAGATCTGGTAATTTCGTTCGGCTGGCGACAACGTTTGGGACCTGTAGGCGATTACCCTCCACACGCTCTCCTGCTTCTGGAGTAAGACACCTCCAGTCGCAAAGTCCGATGCGTCGGTTTCTACTCGGAACGGGTCGTCGTCGTTTGGGATCGCTAGGACGGGAGCGCTGGTCAACCTTTGTTTGATTTCCTCAAAGGCTGCCTGTTCCTGTGGAGTCCATTCCCATGCGACGTCTCCAGTTAGACGAGTAAGCGGCTTGATGACAGCACTGTAACCTTTGACGAATCGTCGAAGCCAATTGCCGAGCCCAAGAAACTGTTGTAGCTGTTTCTTGTTCTTTGGAACGGGCCATTCGGCGACTGCGTCGATCTTTGTAGGATCCATGCGTACCTCACCATTACCGAGGATGTATCCGAGGAACTTCACCGTTGACACTTCGAACTCGCACTTCGTCGATTTCAGATACAGCTTATGCTCCCTCAGCACGCTGAGTACCTGTTTGACTAGTCGTCGGTGTTCTTCGACATTTTCCGAGAAGATGAGGATATCGTCGAGGTAAATGACTATCTTTCCTTGTCCGATCAGGTCTCTGAAGATGTGATTGACGAACGTCTGGAAGGTGGCCGGCGCGTTGCACAGGCCAAAGAACATGACGGTGGGTTCGAAAAGTCCCTCGTTCGTTCTAAAGGCCGCCTTCCATTCGTCACCTTCTCTGATGCGGATATTATAGTATCCCCATCTGACGTCGAGTTTCGAAATAACCTTAGCCGTTTTGACCTTATCAACAAGTTCACCAATGAGTGGTAGAGGATATTTGTTTTTAATCGTTCCTTCGTTGAGCTTCCTGTAATCTTGGATAGCTCTTAACGAACCATCGGCTTTCTTGATGAAGAAGAAAGGGGATGACATGGGAGACGATGATTCACGTATACGTCCTGACTTGAGATTTTCGTCGATGAAAGCCCGTAGTTCTTCGCGTTCCTTCACACTCAAGGGGTAGACCTTACAATCGGACGGTTTAAAGTCCGGTTTCAGGTCGATGACGTGGTCCCACACTCTATGCTCTGGTAGCCGCTCAAAGTTTTCTTCGCTGAAAACGTCGTAGTACTCCCTTAAATACGGTAACTCCGATGATGGTCTTCGCTGAGGGATGATGTAACGGGCCTTAGGAACATCGTGCTGTTTGCAAGACGTCGGGCATTTGTCGAAGTTGATGTGTCCACACCTCCAATCAATCGACGGGTTGTGTTTGCTCAACCACGAATAACCCAGGAATAGATTCGACGTCGAGATCGTAAGAACGGGTAGGCGTACCCTTTCCTCATGATTCTCAATTCGGAGGTTTAGCTCGACGTATTGCGTCATCTTGCCTCCTTCATTTGGTGTTCCATCAGCATTCATGACGTTCGTCGCAGTCGGGAGTTTCAGCGTCGGGATTTGGTATCTTTCAACAAAACCTGCATCGATATACGAGTCTGTACAACCCGAGTCTATCAACGCATGAGCATCTAATACTCTTCCATCATCCAGGATTATGTCGACGTAAAGATCCAGCTCGTCTCGAGCTTTTGCCGGGGTTTCCTTATTTATCTTTCGGACGACCGGGCCTTTGACGAGTTCGTCGAGGAGAAGCTCAAAGTCATCATTGTCGGATTCATTTTCTTCAAACGGTTCGCTTTCGATCTGATTTTTTAATTCGCCAATTTTATTTGCAGACGTCGCATCTAATAATTGTACATTTGACGAATTATAATTTACAGGGGATCGAAGTGAAGAGTTTGAGAAACCTAAGCCAGTGACACCGACGTCATCTACTGGCTGATCGAAAAATCCTCGTCGTCGGGATTACTTTCATCGACAACTTCTTCTTCTTGCAATCGACGAGCAGCTGCTGCCCTTGCCGCTTCCACGTCAGCGTCCGCGAACAAAACCTCACGAAGCAGTTCCTTCGCCTGCTCGGATAATTCGGCGACGACCGCACGAACTTGTTGTTTGGTCGTCGGTGTCGGACAATTTGCGGAGATGTGGCCTTGTTTGCCACACTGGAAACACCTTCCTTCGCGACGAAGCCGTCGAAGGATGTCCTGCATCGGTTCGCCTTGGCCCCCGAAGGTAATTCCCGTCGCATCCTTTTTGTCGCCGCGCGAAGGATCGAACAGGGCCGGCTGTTGTGGTGCTGGCGGGTGGACTTGTCGACGCGGTAGTGGTTGCGTCGGTGTCTTCTGGTTACGCAGTTGACGAACTTCGCGCTCGTTCGCGTCAAACACGATGGCGTACCCTTTCATCATGTCATAATTCGTCGGCTTCGTCGGGAGACGAATGATCGCCGTCGCTACCTCCTCACGAAGAGCCTTCTTCAGCTGCGGAAGCACGACATTGACGTCCGTCGTTTTGACTCCTGCTTGACTCATTGCAATCTCGAAATTGGCGAGGAAGACACCGGCGTCGGCGTTTCCTTGGCGCATCTCCGTCCACCGAGTGTACGCTCGGTCCTTCTCGCCAGGGTCCTTAAAGGACTGGTCGATCTTTTCAAGGAACTTCTTAAAGGTGTCGACAATCGTTATCGCACCCTGGTCATTCGTTATTCCGTCGTAGTAGTTTTGAGCCCACGTCGATGCTGTGCCTTCCTTCATGTACGACAGCACGAAGGAGATCTTCTTCTTGTCGTTGACGAAGATCGAGCCAGTATCGTCGGCGCTAATGTACGCCAAACATTCTCGACGGAATCGGAGGTAGTCTTTGCCTCCAGCGAAAGGCGTCGGCGGTGCGATCCCAAGATCTTTCATCGTCGACTGTTTAGGCGCTTGTCTCTGTTGAGCAGACATCGCCGCCGCGACTAGAGCGGCGAAGTCCTGGATTTGTTCGGCGGTGAGGGATGACATCGTCGTTCGAGGGTTCGACGAAGTTCGTGTCAGTCCAAAGGCAGTCGACGTCGAAGGTAGAGACGGCGACGAGAGAGTGGGAGATCGAGGCGGTGGTGTGGGGGCAGCTGTCGGTGGTGACGGATTTCTCGGCTTCCACCTGAAAGTCTTTGTGTGTTCGTCGTTATCCCACGACACCCAAGACTTGCTAGTCGGCGACCACCAGGATTCGAACTTATTGCCTAGTTTGTCGGTGACTGTAACGTTGTCCTGCTCGTCGACGACGGAGTTGGAGGGGAGCGCCGCTAACTGCTCTTGTGTTAAAGGCAGTTTGTCAACGTCGGCGGGTTAGAGGCGTCCACAACTCGTAGATGCGGACGGTCGGTACCCAGGTAATGAGCGCGCGATGGAAGTGACCGACGACCTCAAAATAGGCTCCGACTTCGAAAGGAACAAGATGATCGTTATCGTCGAGGTAATAACCGACGATCGCGTAGGTGGGGTAACACTCGAGAAACCCGATATACTCACGGAGGGAACGTGGTACACCGGACATGTAACGTCGATCGACTCGACGCTCAGATAGCACGTGAACTCTCACGTCGTCTCAGGGGGTTCAGCAACACTTCGACAAACAACTTTCCAACGAAACGTATCCGCAAGACACTACTGGGCTTTCTTGTCGCAAGCGACAACCGACGGTAGCGTTGTCAGAGAGAGGTGTCTAAGTCAAACGTCGAGCAAGGACGTGGGACGACACTTCACCAACAATAGGTATACGATCGTCTCAGGAGTCTGACAACTATCCACTGACCAACGTCGACAACGAGAGAAACAGAGGTGGAACGGAGGATGTCAGAGACACGTACGAGTTTGTTGTTTTAACGTCGACAACAACGACACGAGTTAAGAGACTCTCTTGTTATGTTACGCCTTGCACAGTCAGAGACGTCGATCAGAGGATCAGAGACGTCGACGAGCAAGAAGACGAGCTACCACTTAATCACAAGAGACCGGAGTCTGCGACGTAGGTGATAGTACTAGATTTTAGCACGTCTATATAATACACGAGGGGGATACGACTTACCTGCGACGTAGGTGATAGTACTAGAACAAGAGAGTGAAGAGACGATCACTCTCTAGTCCAGCCTTATATACCCAGACGCCGCGGGAAAGCTTTACATAAACTGTACAGTATAAACAAAGACAAATAGAAACAAGGGAAGAAAGGGGAATGGCGGGATAAAGTTGTTATAGATTGTGATTAGCTAAGCCAGTAGGGATTAAGTAAGGAACGTGATTTAAAATGAAAGTAAATATGCGTCGACGAATAGAAAGAATGGCCGTATGAGGAAAAGAGAAAAGACGTCGTAACAGGTAAAGTCCGCAACTAAGATTTTGTGTTGTCGAACCGTACCAATATTTCTGACAGCGCGCCATGTCGACCGCAGGTCTGGGAGCATGCCTGGTGTAAAGAACATGACATCCGGATGAGTGCCACTGCCCCTTCGTTCCCCATGACACGTGATAACCCTTGGATCATCAGCGCATGCGATCTCAGGAGAGTTGTCCAACCAAGACTCAAAGAAGTCCGAACGCGTGCGAGTATCCACCCGCATTGGAATAGGGAGATCAGACCATCTCCCACTAGCATTAACGTCCGCCCCAATGACCGTGCGAGCCGGGAAACCTTGAGAGAAACGACGCGACGTAGCGTCCCAGGTAGCACCGTGTGTTGTATGTGGGCAATATGCCGAGAAGACATGTATGTCCCCAGCATCCAGATGCATCTCTACATGCACCATAGTATCAGGCGGGACGTCCGTGTGCTGAGACCACCGGATGCCGTTTGGGACCGCTATTGCCACCCATGGGTTCGATCCAGCAGCCAAAATGATTCTATGACCATTAAAAAGAGGAGCTCCAGTATCCTGAACTTCTCGCTCGCCAGTAGTTCGCGCGACGCCAACCATAGAAAAGGGAACCTCCTGGATACACCATACATCCAGATCCCATGCAGAGAGAACCTGTCCCTGCAACTTATGCTGAGCCATAAATAAAGCCAGACGCGAACGACCAGCGTTATAAGATACGAATCGAAGCTCTCCCTTCATTAATACGTGGGCGGGGAGCCAGAACGCGCAGCGTTATTTGTGGGGCGCCTGGGGCAGCGCGAGTCGTTAGCCCTGTGTGAGCCTTGACAATTAGCGCACTTAATGACGTGCTTGCACACGTTAGCGTCTGGGCATGCATCGCATTTTTTCTCGCATAACTCCGTTTGATGAGGTTCCGCGCATCGAGCGCATCGGAATAGCTCGATACAGTCTTGGTCACTGTGACGGTAGCGCCAACATTTGCGGCACTGAATAGGTCCCGTTCTGACCCGTTGTTCCACCGCGTACTGGTAGCGGCCGTAATATCGAATAGCCCGCTTAACGATGCCATTGTTATGGAAAATAGCATCCCTAGCCTTGAGTGGGTGCGAAACCGCCACAAACACTGACGCAGTAGCCTTCGCATTTCTGTCAACCAGACGTTGAAGAGTGGCTTCCGAACCAGCGAAGCGAGGCGCTTCTGTAAAGGGGAATTCGACAAATACCGGGTTAGATAAGCGAAGTTCCTCGGCGATCTCAACCGGCGTGTGAATCTTTCGGGTCACCGGGTGAATAATGGGGAAACCCGGGACTATGAACTGGAAGCTTTCGATATGCGGGACAAACTCCACTGACGTCATGGCATCCGACGTAACACGAAGCTTCTTCTGCAACTCCTCGGCCCACACTAGACCGTATTCCGCGATGTCCGGCCGCGCGTTGACCTCAATGTTGAAGTCTCCTTTGAGGTTCCACTGACCCTTTCGCAGCGTGATAGCGCCTCCCTTATTGGGGGTTGGCTTGGAAGCTCTAGCCGCAATGTACATTTCCTCGCGTGAGAGAGAAGGATGTGGTTTAATGCGGAAGCCCAGAACTGCAGCCACCTTTGCTTTGTTCTGGCGAGCTTGGTTGATAGTGATGGGCTTCTTCTTCTTAGCCGGAGCCGCCGCATTAGCAGAGCGTCCCGCCGCCTGGGCGTAGGAATGAGAGGCCGCATTCTTCTTAGTGACCTGTACGAAAGGTTGCGCCGCCGGAGCCGGAGCCGGGATATACCGTATATAACGGTCTGGGATGCCGTGCGACTCATTGGCCGAGTTGATCGCATCCACATCGATGACGTCAGCGGGCGGGTTCTGCGGAACCTGTCTCCCCTTGCCTTTCCCGGACTTAGGAGGGGCAACCACCTGATGGGTAGTATTATGCATGACCTGCGCAACGGGGGCTACTACCTGCTCACCCGAGCGTCGATTAGCGGTCGCAGTCTGGGGTGCTTTATTCTGTCCACCTCCCGGGGCAGCACCCTGCACAGCGGGGGGTTGTGCCCACCGAGACGCCTGGAGCCCTTGGCCCCCTACGGTCGTCTGGTGGACGGTGTCGTGCTGGGATGGTATTGGCTGTTAAATAACCAAGTACACTCCCACTGAGTCAACCGGTCTAATTATCTAGGCGGGTAGTCTTCCCAGTTGTTCGTTGAAGCTATGGGCAACTTGTTGTAGTTGGAGGGTTGAGGGATTCGAGTTCAAGTAGAGATGTAGAGTGAGTGAGAGATGAGTCTTTATCCAATTCTCTTGAAAGTGAGTGATAGGTCACCGTGGGTGAGGAGCAATTAAATTGTCCACACCGAGGTAGGCAATGACAAGCTATGCAGAATAGATGTCAATGTCTAGAGGGACACACACACTCGAAGTCTCGAGTTATTAGATATCGACTTTGAGAGGGAGTTTATCACCAATGTCCAATTGGAACAGAGGCGATACAATACCTTTGACTAGTACCAAACTAGTCCTTGAGCAATGCAGTTACCCAGTCTTAAGCTGTGGTCAACTGTATGCGACGAAACCTTGACTTGACTTGCAAATGGTGTGACAAGAGGTCACAGAGTGATGTGAGCTTGTCTTGTTCTGGGGGAGAACTCTGGTGAGTTATTCTATGGGGAGTTAATTCTATGGGGAGTTAATTCTATGGGGAGTTAATTCTATGGGGAGTTAATTCTATGGGGAGTTAATTCTATGGGGAGTTAATTCTATGGGGAGTTAATTCTATGGGGAGTTAATTCTATGCTCCTCTGGGGGGCTACATGCTGGTCCTTAAATACTAATTCCAAGACCAATTTACATAATCCACAGCATAAGCTAAAAATAGATCTGCATCAACCACATCATCAAAATTTGATATCTCCTTCCAAAGCTATGCATCAAATACTCCAAATCAAGTGATATGTATCAATGTATCAATGAGTTATTTGATGAATGATGCGCATCAATGAATTAATTGATGAGTGATGTGCATCAATGCATGATTTGATGAATGCTGTGCATCAATGAATTACTTGATAGATGCTGTGCATCAATGAGTTATTTGATGAATGATGCGCATCAATGAGTTACTTGATGAATGATGTGCCATCAATGAATCAATTGATGAGTCCAGAATATGGTTCAAGGTGATGACCTGATCGATGATCTAATCGATGACTTGATGAATGACCTAATGGATGATATAATCGATTACTTGATGGATGAGATAATCGATGACCTAGTTTGGGCTTATTTGGTTTTTGGTATCTGGACTGTGGTCTTTGGTTTTTCCAGAGCGATGTATCGGATGGCTTCTCAGATAAGACCAAATGAATGGTGCAACCGGTGGTTCTTGAACCTTCATTTCTGCTTCTAGAGCGTGACCATATAAAGAATGGTTTGTTTATCTATCGCCGCTCGAGTTCCTTTTCTGCAATTCTTTGTTCTAATGCCACCTTCACGACTTCGTGCACGACTTCACCATCTGCTCTGCCACGCTTCTGAACTTCTCAGGCTGACTTTTGTGTATCGTCGCGCTTCCTCTAACCCGATTCAGTGAGTTACTTTCTCGACACTTTGCGATCTTTATGCTTAATAGCACGAAGAGTATTTGTGGAGACGACTATCATGATCGAGGAGGAGTGGGTCGAGTGGGTACCGGTGCTTGTTACTAGACGAGTTGTGCTCAACGCTTGATAGTAAGCTTGGCACTTTCCATCGGCTTTCGATTTGCTAACTTGTGTGCAGAATTACGAGTTACTGCGACGTCCGATATTTCTTGTTTATCCTTTCTGATGTCCTACTATGTTCTTGCTTCCGATAGTGTAAAGCGTGCCAATATTACGATTGTTTATGTCCAGGCAATATCCTGGCCTGACATCCGCCCAACACTTGAAATATCAACTGTCCCCAGTTGCAAACTTCCTAAAACAAATCCTCCTAAAGAGCTGATATCCGATTATTCTGAAAGAATATTGATATATTAGCTCGCTGCTTCTTCTGTGCCTTGTTCTTCTTATATAAGCGATCTTCTCAAATGTTTGCGCCTTCGAGTGAGTTCACTGTTGACTCCTTTCTTCGCCGCTCACTATGTCCTTTATACTCCCTTCCTTCTTCGCTGCGCCTAATCTTTTCGACTGGCATCGAACTGGGCTTCCTACTTCTCAATTTGTTCTATCGACCTCTGATAATGATATTCTCTCTGCAATCTATGTTGCCGAAGTTGATCCGGGTGGGCGCCCTTTCCAATATGTCCGTACCTGTAGCTTTGAGTCAATGATGTACTACTGGATCTTCGACTGTCCACCTCCTTCTCTCACCGACCTGTTTTACTTCTTCTGTCTTCGAGTCAATCTTTTTTCTCCCTTCTGTCAATGTGCATGTCTTGAAACGTGTGGGTTTGGCACTCATGCCGAAAATTGTCCGGTTCGCATCGTCCAGGTTCAGCTCATTGTGAGTAGTCAAATTGCGTTGATCTTACTTGCTCTTTCTTCTAATTCTTTGCTTATAGAACCGTGCCCGCTGCATGCATATACATGGCTGTAGCCTTGGTTTCCACGCCCGTCTAGGTTATCCGCGCACTTCTTCTACTCAACCGGTCACCAAAGGAGAGTCTGAGGTTTTGTTCAAGCTCCTTCGATGGGAGAATGATCCTTCTGCTCGCACTTTCATGTTATCGAACCTTTCCGAGACCCGTTATTTACTGGCTTCCTATTTCACTCCTGAGACGCTTCCTTCTTTCGAGTATTTGTCCATGCTCGATGCAACTAACACTCCCGTTACTGCATATGCCATTGATCCTTCTTCAACTTTCTTGATTCAATCGACTTCTTCCTCTGCATCATCATCATCATCATCATCATCATCATCACTTCCTTCAAATGACTCCGCTTCTTCCTCATCTACAGTGCGCAACTGATTCTGTTCCTTCTTCTTTTTTTCTTCTTTGCGCAATTCTGAACTATCCTCCTTCCATTCCATTAGCAGTTTCTGTAATGCCTCCTTATCTCGTGCGATATATGGGACAAGTCTGAATGCTGCTACCTTATTCCGTCGCACTCCTTCATTTACTTCTCGAAGGTCATATGCTCCTCCCTGAGTATGGCGAATTACGACCAATGGTCCTAAGTATCGAGGTTTGGTCTTTCGATTCATTTCCTTTTCGACTTGTGTGTTTCTCATTAGTACAAAATCTCCTGGCTCGAATTGATGAGTACTGAGTCTTTTGGCAAATCGTCGCTCAAAATGCTCTTTTGACTTGAACCGCATTTCTGTTAATGTCTTAGCTGCTTGTTCCAAGTCTTCCTCTCTCTTCTCCAGCTGTCGAATTCGCAGAGCCAAAAGGTCTTCTGTCGACATATTGTCTGTGAATCCTTGTACTAGAAATGTAGCTTCAAATAAATCGAGAGGTAGTACTGGTTCGACACCATGAAGTAGAAAGAATGGACTGAATCCAGTCGAGCGAGTTATCGTGATCTTGTCTGCGAAGAAGGCAGTATGTACTTTGTTAGGCCATGATACGATCTGACCTTCACATGCCTTGACAATCGATTCTCGGATTATAGCATGACTTCTTTCGACTACTCCATTGGCTTTTGAGTTGTATGCTGAGATTTTTACTTGAGGGATTCCATATCGATTCATCAACTTGGTAAATGCTCCCTTCACCTCAGGTCCATTGTCTGTTACTACCCTTCCAACTGCTCCATACCGGCATAAGATATCTTCCCAAAAGAACTTAGCTAAGGCTGCTGCATTTGATTTTTTCAATGCACGACCCTCGCTAGCTCGAGTTAGGTCATCTCTTGCTGCTACAATATACCTGAATCCTTTTGCTACAGGCATGTTCATTACGTCGACATGTATCTTCACAAAGATTGTTGCCGGGGTTGACATAATGAGAGGAATTTCCACCTTCTTAGTGCTTCGAACTTGGCATTCATTACACGATTGTACATGATGTTTCACATGTGATCTCATGAATGGCCAATAGAATCTCCGTCTGAGAAGTTCATAGGTAGCGAATTCTCCTCTATGTCCAAGTTCTTCATGTGCCTTTACCATGATCTCGAATCTTTCCTCTAGATCAAAGATAACTTTGAGAGGATTATCTCTTCCTTTCTTGTACATAGTCTTGTCTTGTGTGTAGAAATGCGATGCTTTCTTCAAGAATCTCTTCCTATCCTCCACTCGAGTGAATTCTGGTATTTTGAGAGTAACCAAAAATCGGAATATCTCTAAAAGATTTTTATCTTGATCCTTTGTGGAGATAGTAAATGACGAATGTTCTTCTTCATTGGTAGAACCGAATGGTACACCAGTAACCATTAATGCGATCTCGTCCAGGAATTCATCGTCAAATTCTTCAAAATCTTCCTCTAATGGTATTCTTCGAGAAAGACCATCTGGCCCTTTAAACCGAGTCGCTGATACATGTATCAGTTTAAAGTCGAATAATAATATTCCTTGGATCCATCGATTTATAGTCGCATTAGGTTGTAAGTCCGGCTCATTGAGCATTCCTTTAATATACTTTGCATCCACTTCAACTTGAAGATTCTTGACTCCAAATATGTAAAGACGATAATGGCGTAGAGCTCTGAAGAGTCCATAAAGCTCTAGTTTGGGTTGCGAATATCTCGATTCCCGTTCATTCATTGGTAGAGATCCATATCGTGCTGGTCTTCTCCTTCCACTTTCATCTTCTTGGGATAGAATAAACCCTACTGCGATAATGCTTGAGTCCACAGATAATACCACGGGTAGTTCTGAGTTATAGTCGATTGGATGTAATGCTGGAGCTGAGGTTATTAGCTTCTTCATAGCATTGAAGGCTTGTTGTCTTCGCTCATCCCATACGAACTCTATTGTGCTTCTTGTAAGCTCAGTTAGTGGCCTTGCTATTGCTGAATAATTCTGGATCCATATGCGAACAGTGCCGCATAGACCTAGAAATCCACGGACTTCTTTGACAGTTGTCAATGGTGGCCATGTTAGAATCTTCTGTACTTTGCTGTCATCAGGTAACCGTCCTTCTGGAGTACATTTTTGTCCTACGATGGTTACTTCAGGCCTTGCTACCTGAGTCTTCTTGGGCGAGAATGTAGCTCCTGCATGTCCTACTCGATGCATTATTCTATGCACATCATTTGCATGTTCCCAAATAAATCGGCGAATTCCAGAGTTTTCAGCTAATGTCTCCGGGTTTCCATCTTCCTTAAGGTACATGCTGGTAGGTCCTTTGATAGGTAAATCGTCGATAAAGATATTGGCAATATCGGGGATCTCTTGTTGAAGAATAAACACCATACATTTCTGAAATTCTGCAGGCGAGTTTGTGAATCCCATTGGCATGGATGTGATTCGCAATAGGCCCAATGGTGTATAAAACGAAGTTAGATCGCGACTTTCAGGTGCTAATTTTCGAGCATCAAATCCCCAAAATAGATCGAAAACCGTATAACATGATCGTCCTGCAAAAGGTTCCACGAAGTCATCCAACACTGGTGGTAAACCTGCATCTCGAATTGTTACTGCATTTAGGACTTGAAGGTTATGCACAATTCTGAGCTTTCCATTCTTCTTGGCTACACTGAACCATCGAGATCGATATGATGCCTGGCTTGGTTCATATACTCCTGCCTTGATCTTCTCTTTCAACATTCGAATAATTTCATCCTTAGCGGCAGGTGGGATTGGAATATTCTTGTGCTCCCATGGGATATGTGGGATTACAGGAATAATGTATGGTGAGAAGTAGTCTTCTCGGAACGTTCCTCGATGTGTTTCTTCAAAGGCTAGAGTCCGTTCATTGATCTTGAATATATGCGTGAATAATTTTTCTTCCTCAGGCCATAAGAATCCATCATCGTTGATGTGCAATTCTTTTAGCCTTTCCAATGTCAACCTTTCCGAAGGTTCAAATTCTGGTGGGTGCATTGGAAGATTAGGTAACGTGAGTAGTGGATCTTCTGGAAACTGTCGAGTGACCCGTGCATCTTCAGGAAATATTCCTGGAATTGGTTTGACTTTCCTATCCACTCGCTTGTATGCTGTAAAACTTTCTTTCATCATCCCTTTCCTTTCTTCGAGTTCTCCTATCCTTGCCATAAATACTTTGCCTTGCCGATGCTCATTTCCTTGAAAGTTATTTTCTCTGAACTCCTTCTCCCGATTTGCGAAAGTTAAATCGTGAGACTCGACTCGGGTCCAAAGATCCTGAAAGAATAAAAAATGTCTGAAAGTTCTAAGAGAGATTGATCCTATCCTAATTCCAGACTTGAAAAACATCAGAAAAATAAAGAAAATAATTTTTCCTAATTTATCTGAGAGTGAGAACCATAATATGAAAGTCAGAATGTCCAATACTTCAAAACAACTAATTTTGTACCATTTATTTAAGTGGGGGTTGATTGGTGATGAAAAGAAATTATGAATAAAGTGGGGGTTGATCAATAAATAAATAGAAACATTGAGTGAGGGGTGATTGCGCATTTGAAAATTATGAGTCAGAAATAAATGGCAAATTTCCAAATTTAGACATAGTAGGTGGGTAGAGGCTGAGTCGAAAGGCCAATTCCCAAATTGAAATAAATGGAGAAATGAGCATTGAAAATGAGTGAGCACCGGCGCAATTAAAAAGGACTAATATCAGAGGAAGAGAGGTTCCACTCATCTGCATTGGAACTGATTCCACTTTCATACCCTAGTGAGTCAGGTGATGTTGCTCCATCTCTGTTGTTGCGTAGCGTTACTGGTTGAGGAAGTACCTCCCAATCTTCTTCTGGCAACCTGGCATGAGCAATCTCATCTATCAACTCCGTAATTGGGTCATAAGGAAGGTGTGGTCCAATAGTGTAACTCTCCTTGCATAGGTCATGTGCGTGGGCAATGGCTTCGTTGAGACAGACTAACCATAGGTATTCTTCTTCTCTGAGGATCTGGCATCCCTTCAACGGAGCAGGAATGTACAATTCCAGGTCTCGAGCAACAATGTGAAAACGTCGGCACATATGGAGAGAAGTGGTTCCATCCCGGTGCATCTCCATCCTGGTCATAGGTTCCATGAGCTCGGAGCTGTAGTCATGTTCTAGCAACTTGGTTGCGTACTCCACCAGCATTTTCTTCACTCTCTCCCATTCTGTTAGAAAACGCTCGCCCTAAAGGGACTATACAGTAACCACAGTAGGACTGAGACCAGTGTTACGGGTTCGGCGATGCTTTTCTAAGAGTTTCCGGAGCCTACTCGGTTTTCACAAGCAGGGCAGATTCCCAAGTATCTAAGCGTTGCCTCGGACGTTTTCGTTTAGCTAATCAAGTCGGGCCTCAACCTCGTTGACAGACTAGTAGGACAGTGTCGACTGCCGTTCGTAAGCTTCCCTAGTCGGTGGGCGACTAATCAATCGCTCCACGCCGTAGAGTAAGAGAGGTTAAGCAGATTAGGTGGTCTTCAGATTAGAAGCTAGATGCCTAAGAGGACTCGATGTACAAGACGATCGAAAGAAAGATGGGGAGCTACGGTCTAAGTCTACAACTATTTATACCTTTTCCTCATGTTGTGGACGGACCACTTCCTACGCTCCGTAGTTCCTACTCTCGATCTGATTCGTTGTTCTAGCTTCCAAACTCGTCTGGTAATTCCATTGTTCTGCTGCGGATTGACTCATCGACTGCGCCCTGTGCAGGATGATGACTCGGCGTTGACTCATCTTGACTTGAACTGAATTGAAACCTATGCTCGGGGTCGGCCTTGTGCTGCGCCCTGTGCATAGAGTGAGTCAGTGAGTGAGTCATTGAATGCGTGTTCGTATGCCATTGGTTTTGCATGGCTGCGCCGTAGTTAAAGTTCGCTCGTCCGCAGTTGCTCGTGCATTTAAGGAATTCCGTCGGGGTTCCGTTGTATAGCATCTGGGGCTATGAAGGCTGTGATTTGCTTGTCGCCTCGGGACTCTTGTTCGGGGCCGTCAAGTGTGATTCGACATCGGATATCATCGTGGGGAAACCAAGGTGGTTTAACGTATGTGCCTATGGCGATGAGTAGCCGTACACTTCGTCGAGTATCGTTCGAAGGTATTCTCCAGCCTAGGTATAGGTCTCCTTGTAGTCGAATAGCTTTGCAGTATGCCCATAGTTCCCTGAGTGTGTTTGCAACCCATGCCGCTGTTATCGGTGAGCGGCGGTTCGTAACATAGTCTGCACTGATCTCCACGAATGTGCTTGGGCACTCGAGTGCTAATATGTCGTGGATTCCTACTATTGTCCAGTGCGTCTTTGGTTGCATGCCTATTGCCGTATCCATTGCTATTGTTGACCTCGTGCGATTTCGAACGACCTCCGGGGGATTGTGATATTCTCGATAAGCTGTTGCTCGTTCGCTGGACACATGATATGTTAACATGCCCGTTGCCTCCCGTAGTATTATCTTGTGTAGGTCTTCGATGATCTGTCGCACTCTTCTGCATTTATAGCAAGCCGTTGGAGGTTGCTGTACTTGCTGCATCGTTTGCGAAGGTTTAGTGTGATCGTCGGGATTAGCGTTGCTAGCCGATGCTTCTTGATCGTCGGCTTCGGATTGTATTGGATTCGCGTGTTCTCCGCTTCTCGCTGTCGATCCTGATCGTCTCCGGCCAGTGAAATTAACCGGTCCCATCCGGGGTAGTTTCGATCGGCGTTCCTAATCGAATCAAAATTTCAGCACAATCCTTTCACTCGCCCCCCTCCAAGATCTTTACTCGATAGGGAAAAGATCTCAATTGGGTTGAAATTGCGATGAGATCGTCGGATCGTGTGCGAAATTAGTGACGATGTTGCTTCGTATTTCCTTCGAAATTCGTGTGCTTGATGCAGTTGAAAGACTTATTGAAGTCTGAAATCGTATACTGAGCTCGATTTGAGAGCGTGCTTCGAGGGTAATTTGAAGAAAGTAAAGGGAGATAGCTTGACTCCCAGTCGAATTGTTGTTTCTTCTTGCAAATTTCCTTTAAGTTTCACTTTAGTGGACTTAGACTTGTCACACCAAAAGCAAAATAAGAAAATTTTCTTTATTATTTTTCCTCCCTCTGCACCTCTTGCCCTGCCGGTTCAGTCCTCCCAATGGGTCTGACCGTCGTTCCATCCACGCGCTGTCCACTCGCGATCTCGGCTCTCACCGGGGCTTACTGAGCCTTCGCCTGACTCTGGCGATTCGGCTGCCCGGTTGTGCAGGCCTGACCTTTCCGACACCCGCTGTCTTCCTCGCATCGGCCACCACGGGGCATTAGCCGGCGGTTGCGGACCCTGTAGTATGTACGGGCCGCCCCACGCGTTTGCTTCTGCTTCTGCCGCGTCTGCTTCTGGCCATGCTTCTGGTTCGGGTTGTACGTAGCCGGGTAGGTCGACGTATAGGTCGTCGGGCGTTGCCGGTGGTGCTTCTACCGGTGCCTGTGCCTGTTGTGCTTCTGCCGTGTTCCTGATCGCTTCGAGTTCTTCTATTGCCGCCCGCATCCTTGCGACGTCATCGACCAGCTGATCGAGTCTTGCTGCGCTCGATGTTGCTAGGTCTTCGATTGCTCGGTCGGGGATGCTCTGTAGTATTTCTTGAAGGCGGTCTTCCATGCGTCCGAAGGACGTTGCGCTTAGGTGGTGGAGTGCCTCGACCGTGAGGTTACGGCCTTGGGCTCGTGCTCGTCTCACTTCTTGGGTCCTTCGTGACTCCTCTATCCTCATCTCGTGCTGCTCTCTGTTTATTTCCTCTAGCCTCACTACTAACTGCTCCCAGCGTTCCAGCGCTCGTCGTACGACGTCCATGATCACAACGGCTGTGGTGCAGACCGTGATGATGAGGAGTGCGGTGTAGTAGGCGTTCATGGTGTTCGAGGTGTCGTTGGTGGTTCTAGACTACTTGTTGCTTTTCCAGCTGAGGCTCTCCTGTTGGATTCCTGCCTCTATTTATGCTTTTCCAACTCGTACCCTTCGTGACTCTGTTCTAGTCTTCCCCGGGTTCACCGTGCTGCGGTTGCTGCGGTTTTCAATTGTCTTGCTGCGATCTGTGCTTCGCTGTCGCACTCTATTATTGTCGTGCTGCGGATTTCCCATATCCTGTTATTCGTGTACGAATTATCTTGCCCGTAGTCGCTTCGTAATAGTCCCGTGATTCTTCGATGTATGTGCGCAGTTGACTTGGCATTCATAAATACCATAGGGGATGTCGGGTTGCATAATGTTGAATAGATACCATAGGGTGTGCATGTGTTGTCCTGTCAATAAATACCATAGAAGAATGAGTTGCATAGTTATGCTTCGTCATCTGTCGGCGCTAGATCGAATTCTTCTGTGTCATCGTGGGATCGCTTGCGACTATTGGATGTCTCGTCCTCGGGTTTCCGGGATTGTAGCTTCTGCGGATATTGATATACGTCCGTGAACCAGCTACTATCTTTAGGATGTAGTACCGCGCCTAGGGTGTATCTAAGGCGGTATTCCGCACTGTTGAGTGCCTGGAGGTAGTCCTCGTCGTAAGGCCAACAAATAGATTGGTCTAGTTTGTCCGGAGGGTTCTCCCATAATCCTTCCGCTGCTTCTTTCGCTTTGTTGCGGCGTTCCGTTTCTTCGTTCTCGATCAGTTTCCACGCCTCCAAGTATGGTAAGTCTCGATGAGGTGTGTCCCATGGGATAGATCGTCCTGGTGCCTTTGTTCGTTCCCATGTTTGTCTAAGGATGTTGATCGTAGAGTAGAAACGTCTCTTGAGTCGTGCATATTGAATTTGCTGCTGCGCGATGTACTCGATGTAGTCGCGTTCTTTGGCTGTGATACAGTGGATAAGCGACCATCGCATGACCTTGTGTTCGAACGCTTCTGTAAGCTCGACTCGATATGCGCAGATCCTCGTTGCTGCATAGAGTAATGCGACGCAGTTGTTGACTGTCTCCGGTTGTGACAACAGCAACGGTTGATACGATAGAATCGCTGTGCTGAGATCTAGAGCATATGCGATGTAAGCGTCGTCATTGAGTCTTCTCACTGAATTGTAAGCTTCTGTAGTCATGGCAAACCAAGATCCCAAGAATATCGGTGGCATTAGCAGCATATTGTATCCCATGCCGCGCTGATGTGCCATGCTGATCTTGTCCATGAAATCGTCGAAATATCTGCCGACGTTCGAGGGTATGATGTCATCCCATAACATCTCGGTGTTCTCCCTGTCGTCTAGCTGTGGCCATTGATATTTGTCGGGTCGTGACTGTATGTCGACTTCTGTGACATTGAGTTGCGCATGCTGTACTTCTGCAAGTGTTTCGAGTAGTGGCATTTCGAAATGTAGACTTGTTTCGTGTCGAATGAGAGTTGTTTCTGGCGTTGGTGCTGTTCATAGGTCGTTACTGCTTGTTCTTATAGCTTTGCGTCGTTACTGCGTATGACTGGGTGATCGGTCCAGTTGTTTTCGATATGACTTGACCTCTACTGCGTATACTGTGCCGCAGTGTCTCTCGTTCGTTCGTGACTGTTCATGACTTGTCGTGACTTCGTAAATTCTCAAGCATTGCTGCGAGAATGTCATCATCTGCTGCGATCTGCTGTGATCAGCTGCGGATGAGTACTACTTGCTGTGCCGCAGTTGTTTCTACTGCGGGCGTAGTCGTCTGCTGCTGCGTGTAGTCCTTCCTCGACTGCGCATGCTGCGTTGACTGTCTTCTGATACTGTGCTTTCGGTATCAGTATTACCTTCTGAGTCTGACGTCGATCCTTCTGATCCGTTGGAGGATTCTTCCGTGTCCTCGTGACTCGTTTGTTTCCTATTCCGGCGCCTCGCGGATAACCATTGCGTAAGGTTCCGTGGCTTCTGCGCCTGAGGATACTTCTTGTGGAAGTCCTCAACTAGCTTGTACGTGTGCTTCAGGTTCTCCAGCGGTTCCCATGTTGTTTCTGCATAGCCTTTCCATCTGACTAGGTATTGCACCTTGCTGCGCCGCAGTCTGGTATCTTGAACTGCTTCGACTTCGTATTCGGCTGCGCCTTCCACTTCTACTGGTGGTGGTTCCGTAAGTTGCTTACGTCCTGGGAATTCTTTCCGCTTGTATGGCTTCAATAGACTCGCATGAAATACTGGGTGAATTGCCATCGTTTCAGGAAGTTTCAGTCGAAATGAAACCTTCCCTACGGCCTTGTCGACTTTATAAGGCCCTGCCCATTTCATGGCTAGTTTCTTCGTCGGTTCGAGTCTTGCTAAGTTCTTCATATCCAACATCACTTCGTCTCCAGGTCGATAATCTGGTAGCTTCCCTCGATGTAAGTCTGCATATAACTTCATCGCTTCGTTAGCCTGCTTAATGCTTGCATAGGCTTGTCGCTGCGCTTGTTGAAGCTCCTCTCGGTAATCTTGTGCTTCTGGGACGTTGCTTTCGTCGTGATTGGCAAAGTCAGTTGTTGGATTCCATCCGTACAACGTGTAGAATGGTGATTGACGTGTCGCTGAATGCTGTCTGTTGTTATAGGCGAATTCTGCGAGATCCAAGTAATGTGCCCAATCTGTCTGTCGGTAGGACACATAGCAGCGTAAGTACTGTTCCATCGTTTGGTTCAGTCGCTCTGTTTGACCATCGGTTTGTGGGTGATACGCGGTGCTAGTTTTCCAATCGATTTCGAGGAGTCGGCAGAACTCCTTCAAAAACTGCGCCGTGAAGTTGCTTCCTCTGTCGGAGAGTACAACCTTTGGGGTCCCATAATGCTTGAAGATGTTTTGGATGAACATCTGTGCAATGCGTTTGGCATTCGGTACACCCGTCGTAGGGATGAACCTCCCCATCTTGGTAAGTCTATCCACAACAACCAATATGGTGTCATATCCCTCGGTACTGACTGGTAGGTCTGTAACCAGGTCACAGGAAATGGCTTCCCATGGCCTTTCAGGTGGGGATATCGGTTGAATCGGTGGCTCGCGATTTTGCCGAAGA
Organism: Inonotus obliquus; assembly: GCA_032164295.1. Taxonomy (NCBI): domain Eukaryota; kingdom Fungi; phylum Basidiomycota; class Agaricomycetes; order Hymenochaetales; family Hymenochaetaceae; genus Inonotus; species Inonotus obliquus. Next base: position 3,174,443 of record JAJHTX010000001.1, on the reverse strand, counting down.
GGCTTTGATCGCTGACATGCGTCGCAAGTTGTTACGTAGTCTCGGACGTCCGATCGAAGGTTTGGCCAATAGTATCGTCTCTCCAGAAGCTCAGTGGTTTTGGCTACTCCGGGATGGCCTGCAGTTGTGTGGTCATGGTGCCTTCGCATTAGTAGACTTCGTAGGTTGGCGTTCGGCGGGATCCATAACTTTCCATCTACATAACGAGTTCCATCCGTGTAGGTGTGGCTTCTGTCTTTCGTATTCCGTATGACGTTCCATTCGGTTTGTGCCTCCTTCGTCGCATAGTCCTTTCGAATAGTTCGAAGTATCGGGTCCGTGATCCTGACTGACGTAGTTTTCAACTCGTATAGTCCTGCGACTTCCGTTCGTTTCAACGTTTGCTGCTGTATGCGGTCTGCTGGTAGCATAGTGATCTTCTCTGTATCTTTGCCGATTTCGTAATCGGTTCGCCTTGATAGTGCGTCGGCTTTGTTCTCTTTGCCTGGCCAATGTATCATCTTGAAGTTAAACTGGGATAGCTTTAGCATCCATCGTTTCAGCTTCTCAGATAGGTTCTGTCCTGTCATGAACCATTGCAGGTTCTTGTGATCCGTTCGAATGATAAAAGGATGTTTCGTTCCTTCGAGCAAGTGTCTCCATTCGTTGAGTGAATGAACAATTGCGAACATCTCTTTTTCGTGAACTGGCCAGTTGAGTTGTGCTCCTGACAACTGCTTCGACATTGTGGCTAACGGTCGTAGTTCGCCCTTGTCGTCTTCTTGCTGGAGTAAAGCTCCGATCGCAAATTTCGATGCATCTGTTTCGAGGATGAATGGTTTATCGTGGTTTGGATAACCTAGCGTTATTTCCGTCTGAAACGCTTGCTTGATGTCCTCGAATGCTTGCTGACATTCAGTTGTCCATACGAACTTCCTATCCTTCTTGGTGAGTTCGTTAATCGGGTGTATGCGCTCTGCATAGTTCTTCACGAATCTTCGATAGAAGTTGCAAAATCCTTGGAACTTCCTGATCTCCCGTTTCGTCGTTGGTGTAGGCCATTCTGCGATTGCTTTGAGTTTGTATGGGTCCATTTGTACTCCCTTGTCGCCCACTATGAAGCCTAGGTAGTCTAGCTTCTTCTGTAGGAAATGGCACTTCTCGATCTTCAAGTAGATATCGAGTTCTCGGCATTTCTTCAAGACTGCTCGTAGGAGTTTCCAGTGTTCCTCCTCAGTCTTTGCCTTTCCGATGATGTCGTCCAGGTAGATAAGTATCTCCTGACTTCGTAGCCATTGCTCAAAGTTGTCGTTCATGAATCGTTGGAATATTGCGGGTGAGTTCTTCATTCCGAACATCATAACGAGTGGCTTGTAAATTGCGTTGCCGACTCGGAATGCCGCTTTCCATTCGTCTCCTTCCTTGATACGCAAGTTGTGGTATCCGGACCGCATGTCCAATGTGAAGAAGTAATTGTTGCCTGCCAACTTGTCTGGTAACCCATTCATGATTGGAATCGGGTACGGGTCTGGTATCGTGATTTGGTTTATCGCTCGATAGTCCGTTACGACTCTTGCCCCTCCGTCCTTCTTTCCTACAAAGAATACGGGTGATGCTACTGGGCATGGTTCGTGTGGTTCGACCTTGGTAATCCATCCTTTCTTCATCAGCTCATCTACGTGGTTGTCCAGTGCTTCCTGTTCGACTGGCGTGAGCTTGATAATAGGTCGTGGTTTCGGTAACGGTTCCTTCTCATCGAGGTGTATGACCATGTCATACTTCGTATGTCTCGGTAGTCGTCTTGCCCTGTCTGGATCGAATACGTCTGCATAGTCTGCTATCTGCCTTGGTAGCAGTTTGCGCCAATCTCGTTTCTGCGTGTCTAGCAATCCCTCTGCTGCTGCTTTCTGCTGCGAGTATTGCTGCGCTACTGAGCTAACCTTGTTCAATGGTTGCTTCTCTTGGCGATGCTGTCGATTCGTATTTGGTGACCAATTTCGTTTGATCTCAAACAGTTCTGCGAGATCCTCCTTCTGCAGTAAGGGTTTTGATTTACCTCGAGCCTCGGTGGCGAGATACGCTATTCGTTGCTGAATAGGTGATGGTTCGTTGGTTACCATACGTTCGATATGCATTTCTTCTTGAGGTTGGGTTCCTCCTGGTTCTTGCAGTTCGTCCATAACTTCGTCTTGATCCGTGTGCTCCCACCTTGTTCGTTTCGGTGCGGGGCTTCGTGTTCGTGTACTTCCTGTACTATCGATAGACTGTCTTCGCCGATGTCCTAGTATCGGTTTGTCTTCGAATCGTTCCTTTCGTGGCATAATCCATGTGCCTTTCGGATCAAAGTTTCCTACGGCTTCTTCTCCTTCTCGAAGATAACCTTTCCAGTACTTGAATGTAGGGTCTTCCTTGACTACTCGTGGTTTCGTTGTCTTCCGTTCGACTGACGGTGACTCTTGTCTTCGCTTTCCTAGCGATGTCGTACTCGGTTGCAAGGGCTTATTGCGACTGCCTTGACTCTGTACTCGTGTGTCAGGTCTTTCTGCCTGTTCATTCCCGAATCTTGATATAGGCGATCTTGATTCGTCTTCGGGCCTTATTGGTACTGCCCAGTCTTGTCGAGTCTTATTGCCAATGCTCTGACTAGACTGCAAAGTCTTATTGGCGCTGCTTTGTCTTGGTGCGTTCGACGTTCGTTCACCTTCTGGCGTCCGTGCTCTCTTCCTTGGAGCATTGCTGAATTGACTTCCTGATCGTGGTCTAATTCTTGGTGGTGAAACGTTCCTTGTTTCGTTTCTCGTCGATCGGCTTTCACTTCGGTTTCTGCCTTCTCTAGGGCGGTCGTCCCTTTGCCTTTCCTTCGTGTTGAGGTCTGGCCTAATCCATATTCCACTATCGTTGTCGCTATCGCTGTCGGTTTCTGAGTTGTCAGATGAGTCGGATCCAGGGCTCTTCGTAGCTTTAGCTTTCGTCTTCCTGCCATAGGCTGTCTTGCGCGTAACAGGTGATTTACTATCCAACGGCAACGTCTTATTGGTACTGCGTTGACTGTTCAAGGGCTTATTGCCAATGCCTTGTGGTTTCGGTCGTTGATCGTCTCGACTCTTCAAGGTCTTATTGCGACTGCCTTGTGCCTGCTTGGTCTTATTGCCACTGCCATGCTGCGATCGTTGATCTACTTGTGGAACCTTTCGTTTCTCTGTCTTGTATAGAGCTTTCGATGTCTTCGTGCCTTCGTCTTGGGTAATGGCTCTTTCATTCCCGTACCAGGATGGTCGCTCCTGACTAGTCGCCTCTCCTATTCGATTGGGCCTAGCTTTCCTTCGTTGTTCGCGATTACAACTGTTCTCCTGATCGTCTACCGATTTGCGCTTGTCGGTTACCAGATTTCCCTTTGGTCCGTTGACGCTTGGGTCGTTTCGTGTAGCCTTATTGCTATTGCTACTCTGGTTCGATCGTAAGGTCTTATTGACTCTGCCTTTCGTAGCCTTATTGCCATTGCTACCCCGCCGTTCGGTCTTATTGGTGCTGCCTGAACGCGGTGAGGGCTTATTTGTTCTGCCTCTACGATTACGGTTTGTACTTTTCCGTTTTCGTTTCCGTTTCTTGCTTGTCGACTCTGCTCGAACGATACTGAGCTCGAATGGTATCGTTTGTCCATTTCCTTCCATGACTTGTTCCTTCCAATCGATGATCGGGTTGGCCTTGCCCAAATAATCGATGCCTAGTATGATCTGATCTGTTCCCGTATGTGCGACTGCCAGAGTTTGACCGATGGGCTTGATTCCGTCAAATATAAGTGCGTCCACTTCGTACTTGATTGCTCCTTTTCGGTTTGATGTTCCATCTGCATTTCGCAACGGTCTAGGTTGTGATAGCGTTCGTCTTGGTAAGTCGTGCTTTCGTACTAACTCCGGATGAATAGTACTGCATGTTGCTCCTGAGTCGATAAGTGCTTTGACTGCTAAGGTTTGCGTTCCCACAAGAATCCTGATAGGCAATCTTGGGTGTAATGCATATGTCGGTAATCCTTTACTGTACATTTCTTCGCAATCCTTCTTACCCTCTCGCTTCGCAGTCTTGAGCGGAGGTGCTAGTCTTTTCCCTGACCTTGTGCCTTAGCCTTTCCTTTGTTAGGCTTCTGGTCGCGTGGTTTGGGATTGACGTTTCGCTTGTTCGTATGATCGTCGTCTTCTTCTTCCTCGGATTCGGCTTCTTGAATTCTCGCGTGCATGGTTCTTCTATTCTTCTTGTGATGCTTCGACGATCTTCCACGTGCTCCTTTAGACGTGTTTGGTCGACGATGTTGGCGGTGATTACCTAGTGCTCCTTTAGACGTAGGTGATCTTCTTGGTTCGGGGCATTTGCTTGCATAGTGACCCTGTCTTCCGCAATTGTAACATCCTGATGATCCCTTCTTCGGCAAGCCTCGGATTGCATCGATGTCCATTGCGTTCGGATCCCTTTCTAGTCTTGTAGGCTGCTCGTACCTCGGTTGTCCATGAAATGAATACCGCGGTTGATATGTTCCTTGCGTGAGCTGAGCCTTTGTCTTGTTCATGACTGCATATTGCTCCGTTATTGCCATCCATTCTTCGTAACCGAATTTCGTGAATGCTTCCATGTCGTGTGCGAGTACGCGATTGATAAGCCATTGATCCAATCCTTTGATGTAGCAGTGCTTGATCGTATTCTCGTCCACTGTGCTTGCAATCTTCGTTCGTAGTTGCCTGAACGCGTGATTGTAACTCTCGATAGGTTTGCTGGCCTGTTTGATATTGAATATCTTGTTCAGGGCCTCGAGTTCTTGTGGAACGGTTTTGCCTGCTTTGGTACGAATGAATTGAATCATATCCCTGAGTGATGCGAACATAGCGGTAGGAGGTTTCGCAACCGCTCCTGCTGCATCTACGACGGTAGGTAAGCTCTTGAGTGCTCCGGTGGTAGCGTCGAATGATACGGTGAGTTGCTTTTCGAGGAACCAATTGAATGCATCTCCCTCGATAGCTAGGAATAGCGCGTTCGCAATTTCCTTTTCGTCCTTAATTCCGTTTGACACTAATTTCGCCACACTCCTGTCTACCCATTGATCGATACTTTCGTCTCGTGCGCCTAGAAACTTTGGTAGTTTGATCGACAATCTTGCCATTCGACTAGTAAGCTCATTGATCCGAGCTTGTAGTTGATCTGGTGTTGGAGGTGTTGCCATTGTCGGTAAATGCTACTACGCGAGGTGGTCTGATCGGTAATAGAGTTGTTTCGAATGTTTCAACGATTGGTACGCTTGTCTGTACGCCGCTTGATACTGTCGCGGGTTCTTCTTCCAATGTCAAGTTACGGATCCTTGTCAAGACTTCTTCGATCTGTTCACGTGGAATGAAGGTGAACTGTTCGATGTGCGTTTCGCCTGAGTCTATCGATTCGTTACTTTCCAATGACCTTTGGATTTCGTTGCGTGTTTCTTGAATGCGTTGAGTTGTTTCGATATGTTCTCTCTGGATGTTTCCGATTAACTCTGTGAGTTGTTGGTACTGGTCGTCGAGCTTCTTGTTCTGCTCTTCTAGCTGATTTGTTCTATCAACGAGTCCGTTGATTAACGTTCGTTCGACGAAGAATCGATGTCTTGTCGATTGCTCGAATTCCTCGAGATCCTTGGCTAGTCCAGATACTGTAACTCCGTCTCCTGTAGCGGTTTGCTCTTCCTGGAGATTAGACCTCTGTAAGTTTGCTGGCGTGCTTCCTGCGATAACGTTGTCTTGGAGTCCTTCGACAGCTGCTATAATTCTTCTCGTTAAGAATTTGATTTCGTCGATTTCGATTTGACGTTGTTCCTCGTGGATCTCCAATAACTCTTGTCTGTTATGTTGTGCGATCACTTGTCTTTCGAGTGTCGCGATCCTTGCTAGGGTTTCGTATTCCCTTGTCAACTCTCGTGCTTGTCTTGCGTTTCGATTGTTGCCTCGACGTTCTGGCTGTTCTTGTGTGTCGTTGCGTGGACCTCTTGGTAGGTTGCTTCGACCGTTACTACGTCGTTGATGTTGCATATATCGATAAGCGAATTGGCTTCCTTAGTTGACTTCGTATCCTTCCTGGATAATGTTCTTCGTAGTTGTCAGATTCTTTTCTCCTCCTGTAAGCCCAGGTTTCCTTCTGAATCACTCTTCAACTAGCTACGAGTCAGTCGACTTCCGATGAAGGTGACTCTAGTAGACTTGTACTCGATTCGATGTGCGATGGGACACTTGATCGTATATCGTATCGGTAATAGTTTCACTGTAGCTCGACTACGTATGTAGGAACTGCAGGTAATGGTTCTTCGACGAGTGGCTGGCAATTACAACTGCTCGAGTCGAAGTTGGGTGAATACAACTGATACTCTTCCTGACTAACGTTTGCTACGCAAGCCCAGTAAAGAATAACAGTGGCTAATTTGATAATGATGTGAGTAATTTGTAGAACGGTAGTGACGTGCACCTTTCACTAGCGTTAGACGCTGTTGGTTATTACACTCCCAATTGCGAGTGGATCTTCCCTTCTTCGTATGTTAGAAAGCGATAACACTGATCTACTGAGATTCCCGAAGGAGATCTTTCTTTCGATCGAATGTTAGAAAACGCTCGCCCTAAAGGGACTATACAGTAACCACAGTAGGACTGAGACCAGTGTTACGGGTTCGGCGATGCTTTTCTAAGAGTTTCCGGAGCCTACTCGGTTTTCACAAGCAGGGCAGATTCCCAAGTATCTAAGCGTTGCCTCGGACGTTTTCGTTTAGCTAATCAAGTCGGGCCTCAACCTCGTTGACAGACTAGTAGGACAGTGTCGACTGCCGTTCGTAAGCTTCCCTAGTCGGTGGGCGACTAATCAATCGCTCCACGCCGTAGAGTAAGAGAGGTTAAGCAGATTAGGTGGTCTTCAGATTAGAAGCTAGATGCCTAAGAGGACTCGATGTACAAGACGATCGAAAGAAAGATGGGGAGCTACGGTCTAAGTCTACAACTATTTATACCTTTTCCTCATGTTGTGGACGGACCACTTCCTACGCTCCGTAGTTCCTACTCTCGATCTGATTCGTTGTTCTAGCTTCCAAACTCGTCTGGTAATTCCATTGTTCTGCTGCGGATTGACTCATCGACTGCGCCCTGTGCAGGATGATGACTCGGCGTTGACTCATCTTGACTTGAACTGAATTGAAACCTATGCTCGGGGTCGGCCTTGTGCTGCGCCCTGTGCATAGAGTGAGTCAGTGAGTGAGTCATTGAATGCGTGTTCGTATGCCATTGGTTTTGCATGGCTGCGCCGTAGTTAAAGTTCGCTCGTCCGCAGTTGCTCGTGCATTTAAGGAATTCCGTCGGGGTTCCGTTGTATAGCATCTGGGGCTATGAAGGCTGTGATTTGCTTGTCGCCTCGGGACTCTTGTTCGGGGCCGTCAAGTGTGATTCGACATCGGATATCATCGTGGGGAAACCAAGGTGGTTTAACGTATGTGCCTATGGCGATGAGTAGCCGTACACTTCGTCGAGTATCGTTCGAAGGTATTCTCCAGCCTAGGTATAGGTCTCCTTGTAGTCGAATAGCTTTGCAGTATGCCCATAGTTCCCTGAGTGTGTTTGCAACCCATGCCGCTGTTATCGGTGAGCGGCGGTTCGTAACATAGTCTGCACTGATCTCCACGAATGTGCTTGGGCACTCGAGTGCTAATATGTCGTGGATTCCTACTATTGTCCAGTGCGTCTTTGGTTGCATGCCTATTGCCGTATCCATTGCTATTGTTGACCTCGTGCGATTTCGAACGACCTCCGGGGGATTGTGATATTCTCGATAAGCTGTTGCTCGTTCGCTGGACACATGATATGTTAACATGCCCGTTGCCTCCCGTAGTATTATCTTGTGTAGGTCTTCGATGATCTGTCGCACTCTTCTGCATTTATAGCAAGCCGTTGGAGGTTGCTGTACTTGCTGCATCGTTTGCGAAGGTTTAGTGTGATCGTCGGGATTAGCGTTGCTAGCCGATGCTTCTTGATCGTCGGCTTCGGATTGTATTGGATTCGCGTGTTCTCCGCTTCTCGCTGTCGATCCTGATCGTCTCCGGCCAGTGAAATTAACCGGTCCCATCCGGGGTAGTTTCGATCGGCGTTCCTAATCGAATCAAAATTTCAGCACAATCCTTTCACATTCTTTCGACAACTCTTCTAACATCTCTGGTGGCATCAAAGCCCAATATCTTCTGTTACAGGCACAATCTGCAAGTGAAAGCTGAAGGTGGAGGTCGATAAGGTGTATCCAGAGCTGAGTGATTTCATCACGAAGGGGCCAGTCACTGTACTGGGCCAACGGAGCATAAAGAAGGTAGGAGCCCATCTGGTGTTGGATAGGCAGTGTGCTGATGGACCTGCGTACTCGTGCTTCAAACTGATCCAACCTCAACACTGTTCCTTCATACGGTACGGCTTGTCCTTCCAAAAATCGTGCAGTGCTGATACCATCTTCAGTGTCAACAGGTTCAATTGGTGTCCATTTGATGCCCCGGGGTGACAGAAGAAGAGTACCGGTCTTGTTCATGGAGCTGTCGTGCACTTTCTGCATGTAGTATGCGAAGTCTGAGGTAGGGAGTCGAAGTGCTGGGACCATTCTGGCGCAAAGGGCATCCAGCAGCTGGTCAGCAGTTTCTACTTGGTCTGGAGGTAGGACGTCTACGTGTGGGTGTAGAATGGTATGGGTTTCTGTGCCGTCTGGGGTCTGGCTTGTCAACGTAGCAATTCTTCCTTCTACCATCACTGAATCTGGCTCTCCTACTTTCATACGTTCGAAAATTTCCACCAATTCTTCGACATTAACCATCTCCAAGAGAGTCTGAGGGGTATTAGGGGGTGTCAAGAGGGTGGATGGGTCGTTAGAGGACATTTGGAGTGGTAGAGGGCTTGCTTTCGTGAGTTGAATGCACAGTATCACCAAAACTAGAGTATTGACAAAAAACGACAGCATACTCATTTTCTCCTTAATAACTGGTCTCCATCCTTGGCTTGCTGTCATCCTGGCCTTGTCCTCAGTCTGTGTACTGCGCTTCGGACCGTCATTTTCGTTTGCAATGTCTTGGGGAAGGTTTCCGGCCATGTGTACTACATTCCTATCTTTCCGTGCATCTTTCACCTCTGGTAAGCTTTCCTTTCTGTTCCGCCCACTAATTCTGATTCTTATGATTATAGAATCATCATCAGCATTCTCAGCACTTCCTTCACAACCATCTGGCTGGTCTGCAACTGTTATTTGCGTGCTAGAGGAGACAAGAAAGTCGGATTTGGGGTTTGAGTGGTTCTGAGCTTCTGGGCTGTCTTTGAGGTGTTCTCTTGCGTCTCCTGTGAGTTTCTGGTGTCTATCGTCGACTTCATGCACTAACCTACTGCCCTGGGCGTCTCTGAGGTCTAGTGCATTCGTCTGTGGGCTGGGGAAGGTGTGGGGATGTGCCACATCACCATATCTGTGTCGTCGTTCACCTCCCTGCATCTCGGTCAAATCTCCACCGATCTTCGTCATCTTAGGCTTGTTTGATTCGCGCTGACAAGGGCTTTCGATCGGTGTATCATACGTGTGGTTTGGTGCGTTCAGTGATGTCGGATTGCGATGTTGGGTCTGATAGGGGGTGTTACACAGGTGTGTGTTCACAAACTCTGAATTTCCCTTCTCAATTACTGATCTCTTTCCTTGTGCCACTATCTGCATGGGTGTACTTGACATTCGCATGGTCTTTGGGGGTCTGTCAATGCTGCTTTCCTTGCTACTTGAAGGTCTTTTATGGTCAAAAACCTCTCGTTTTGATTTTGGCCATATCTCCTTCATTTCTTGGTCGTTCTTGGTGATTCTAGGCTTGTTCTGTTTGTGTCGACCTCCCTTCCCGTGAAATGGGTCTGGTTGTAGCATGTGAGTCCTATTTCCATGCTGTCTGTTCCATATCTGAGTCGCATTTTTCGGATTTACTAGATTAGGCCATAACTTGACCGGGTGTCGTTCGTTTCTCTTCCTTGTGATATCGTTGGAATCTTCTCGTCTAGAGCTATCGGATCGGCTACTTGATTGCGCAAATCCGTCCATCGGTCGTTCAGCAATGCTAACTTTGAGCTTCCTTTTTCTCCGACGCGGTTTCTTCCGTAACTTTGTCGGATCTGCACCGTGCAGATTGTATGATGGCTTGGAATGATCGGACGGATCACGGCTTTCCAACGGCGGTTCAATGACGGTGATCGGAACTGAACTCGCGGAGATATGAGATTTCGGAGATTTATGCATTTTCGGCTGTACTGACTTCTTCCCTTTATGCTTGTAGGCTTTCCCCCTCTGGTTTCCTGCTAGATAATCCTCACAGAGTGATTCCCTGTCATTGTGGACTACCTGGAGGGTCCCTGAGGCTGTATGAGGTGAGCCGATTTCGTGAAAATCCGAAAATAGTGCATTTAATAATGGATTGATCTCGTTTTCATAGTGATCCGACTCCATTTCCTTGGAGGAATAGAGTTCTTCTTCATCATTCCTAACTATGATGTCCTTCTTCGACATCATTAGTGTTGGGAATGGCTGTGACGTGCTAGCTTCTTGTCCATAATGATGGTGTTTTGAGTATCCTTCACTTCCGACACTCAATATACTTAATATTTCATCATCTGAATCTCGTAATTCTTCCTTCTTAGTCATTCCATGCTCATGCACACTTTGTGATGGCTGGTCTGGCTTCATCCTCATGGTCTGAGGATCACGTTGATCACTCTCATAATCCGACTCTTGACTGAACTTTGGTTTCTTTGGAGCCGTGAGTGACTCTAGGCTGTCTGTTTCTTCTGAGCCTCTCATTCGCTTTCGATAGATCCTGATATTAGGTAATTCTGAGTCACTTCGAGCTTCTTTTTCTTCTCTGTCTTCTTCATCCTCTATCAATGTCAAATTCCTTGGCACTGATTTTTCTCCTGTTTCGATTTCCCATTCCTTGACAATACATTGAGTTGATGAGGGTGGAACTGAAAATGCGGTATATGCAGTCCCTTCTTCATTTCGAACTTCTTCCAATGCCTTCTCTCTTGTCTGAGTGAACTTCTCAAATAGAGCTTGGTAATCATCCTGATCATCGATATCAGGTTGAGCAGCAAACCATGTTGATGGATCATAGTCCCATGACTCATTGCTTCCATCAGGAGTTACTAGCATCTCATATCTAGTCTTCGATCGAGTTGGATCTTCAGGGTCCTTGAATTGGAGATAAGTGCCATTAGGCCGTTCATCGATGGAGATAAGGTTTCCTCTCTGCCATGGTCTTCCAAGCAGTAAGTCGAATGGAACTTGGCTTCCAACATAGATGTTGCCTATGGTAATGATGCTTCCAATGTCAAGTCGAACTCCTGTGAGTAATCCTTCTAACATTCCTTGTCCTCCATTAGCATCGTTCATATTCATTTTCTGAGTTTTGTCAATGGGTCTTTGGATGAGCTGTGCGAATCGACTATGACAGATGTTCATTTGCGATCCAGTATCGAGAATAGCATTGATGTCATGTCCTCCGCAATTGACTGTTAATCGGATAAGTCTGCCATGAGTCTTGGCAATCACTGGTTGAGTCCAGAATGCTTCTGAATTATCCTCTGAATCTTCTTCAACAATATTGGCTCTCATTATCATTTCTGGAGCGGGTTTGATGGTCTTGTACTGAAGCTTATCAGCGATGATCCGGGCTAATCCGGGAGAAGCTCCAAGAAGATCTCGAGTTGAGATAAGTTGATCCTGGGAAAGGATTTTGTCAGCGACTGTCTGAAGATTAACACTGGCTGACATCTCCGACTGGCGTGGTGTACGATGTGCTGTTTGCGACTTGTCTCCTGTAGGTTCTTCTTTGCTAGTTGATACTCTCGAACTATTCCTTGGGTCAATCTTCTGTACCAACTGCTCATTAGTCATAGTGATATCTTTGACACTTGGCTGAGTCTTGGCTGGTGGACTGATTGTCTCTGCTTGCGACTTTCGAGGTATACGATTGATGACAACTTCTGGTTCTGCTCTCCTTGATGGTCTTGACTGAATGGGTCTTTCCATTACATCCTTGCGCTTGTGATTGGTTGTCTTCTGAGAACGAGTTATCGGATATCCAATCTCATCTTCTTCTGGGTGCGCATATAATGTCTCGCTAGTTTCCGATGAGGATTGACATGTGATAAAGTTGACCTTGCTTTCTGCTGAGTGTTGGCGTTTAGCAGCTTGGACTAATGATTCTCCAAATGCTCGCCTGATCACTTCTCCATTTCCCATGCAAAGTTTCCCTGAGTTATCAAACTTGGCAATTCCTTGGGAAACAATGTTCTTCACCTCTGAACATGTTCGAAGTCCATGTCCCATTTGTCCACATCCAAAACAATTACGATAGGGAGCTCTCTCGATGTTTCCACCTCGAGGTTTATTCTTCTCTTGATCTGGCTGAGTCTCGACACGATTATTGGACCTAAGATCTGGAGAACGAATGGCTTGTGCAACTAAAGGGTCGAGTTTGACTGCCTTGTAGTACAAAAGACCATACTTCGGATCTGATATGGAGAGCTTCGACATTTGTTCGATCAGCTTCTCTACCTCATCAGGTTCTGTCTTCTTCACCCTATCCTGAGCTCTTCTCAACTTCGAATCAGTCTTGCCGATCTTTGGAGACTGAGTTTCCCTTATCCTATCGGATACGATCTTGACCTCATCCTCATCTTCCTTCTCATTACTTCCGAGGTCATCTTCAGGTTCATCTCTGAATGGGTTTGTAGTTTCCTTCTTTTCCTCCCCATCAATCATGTCGAACCTGTCTGCATTCAACATTGACTCTGCAGCATTCCATATCTGCTCCAAATCGAAAGGTTCAGCCATGTCATGGTCTGGATCCTTTAGTAAGAGTCGATTCTCTAGGTGTGCTCGAGTGTAGTCATCAAGTCCATTCCAAAAATAGGTAGCCTGTTCCTCCTTGGTTATTTTCTTGTGAGCGAATAGCCATCCTCCTATCTTGGTAAACTCTCTGGAATACTGCGTGAATTGTTTCCAGCTCTTGACTCTCGAGTCTCGATTAGCGTACATGAATCTCTTGAGATCCATCTTTGTATATCTCTTCTCATTGAGCTGGGCATCGAACAGCCTCAGCAGTTGAGTCTTGAGATTCTTCCAATTGGGTATAGCGAAATCATTAAGACCTTCGATCACCTGGATTACCTGCCTCGAGCAGTATCGAGTGATGGTCTTGCACTTGTCTGTGTCAAGCGTGACATTGTACTTAGAACACAATTGTTCATAATAATCTAGAAAGGCCTTGACTTCTGAGAAATGTCCCGTGAATGTCTTGGGAGCATTCTTCGAGGTCGAGTATGGCATATCTAGAACCGATAACGATGTCTGATTGGTCGAGGGAACTTCTTCCTCATGATTGGTAGTCTGTGTAGCACTGTCAGTGGTCATGATAACAATGCAAATGACTTAGCGAAAAATTCTTCTTTGCTCTGATCGATGAGCGATGATGGTAAAACTTGATATGGTTACAACCACAACTATCGAATAGCTGCCCTGCGGTGGTCACCAAGTTTTGTCGTGCTGGGATGGTATTGGCTGTTAAATAACCAAGTACACTCCCACTGAGTCAACCGGTCTAATTATCTAGGCGGGTAGTCTTCCCAGTTGTTCGTTGAAGCTATGGGCAACTTGTTGTAGTTGGAGGGTTGAGGGATTCGAGTTCAAGTAGAGATGTAGAGTGAGTGAGAGATGAGTCTTTATCCAATTCTCTTGAAAGTGAGTGATAGGTCACCGTGGGTGAGGAGCAATTAAATTGTCCACACCGAGGTAGGCAATGACAAGCTATGCAGAATAGATGTCAATGTCTAGAGGGACACACACACTCGAAGTCTCGAGTTATTAGATATCGACTTTGAGAGGGAGTTTATCACCAATGTCCAATTGGAACAGAGGCGATACAATACCTTTGACTAGTACCAAACTAGTCCTTGAGCAATGCAGTTACCCAGTCTTAAGCTGTGGTCAACTGTATGCGACGAAACCTTGACTTGACTTGCAAATGGTGTGACAAGAGGTCACAGAGTGATGTGAGCTTGTCTTGTTCTGGGGGAGAACTCTGGTGAGTTATTCTATGGGGAGTTAATTCTATGGGGAGTTAATTCTATGGGGAGTTAATTCTATGGGGAGTTAATTCTATGGGGAGTTAATTCTATGGGGAGTTAATTCTATGCTCCTCTGGGGGGCTACATGCTGGTCCTTAAATACTAATTCCAAGACCAATTTACATAATCCACAGCATAAGCTAAAAATAGATCTGCATCAACCACATCATCAAAATTTGATATCTCCTTCCAAAGCTATGCATCAAATACTCCAAATCAAGTGATATGTATCAATGTATCAATGAGTTATTTGATGAATGATGCGCATCAATGAATTAATTGATGAGTGATGTGCATCAATGCATGATTTGATGAATGCTGTGCATCAATGAATTACTTGATAGATGCTGTGCATCAATGAGTTATTTGATGAATGATGCGCATCAATGAGTTACTTGATGAATGATGTGCCATCAATGAATCAATTGATGAGTCCAGAATATGGTTCAAGGTGATGATCTGATCGATGATCTAATCGATGACTTGATGAATGACCTAATGGATGATATAATCGATTACTTGATGGATGATCTAATCGATGACTTGATGAATGACCTAATGGATGATATAATCGATTACTTGATGGATGAGATAATCGATGACCTAGTTTGGGCTTATTTGGTTTTTGGTATCTGGACTGTGGTCTTTGGTTTTTCCAGAGCGATGTATCGGATGGCTTCTCAGATAAGACCAAATGAATGGTGCAACCGGTGGTTCTTGAACCTTCATTTCTGCTTCTAGAGCGTGACCATATAAAGAATGGTTTGTTTATCTATCGCCGCTCGAGTTCCTTTTCTGCAATTCTTTGTTCTAATGCCACCTTCACGACTTCGTGCACGACTTCACCATCTGCTCTGCCACGCTTCTGAACTTCTCAGGCTGACTTTTGTGTATCGTCGCGCTTCCTCTAACCCGATTCAGTGAGTTACTTTCTCGACACTTTGCGATCTTTATGCTTAATAGCACGAAGAGTATTTGTGGAGACGACTATCATGATCGAGGAGGAGTGGGTCGAGTGGGTACCGGTGCTTGTTACTAGACGAGTTGTGCTCAACGCTTGATAGTAAGCTTGGCACTTTCCATCGGCTTTCGATTTGCTAACTTGTGTGCAGAATTACGAGTTACTGCGACGTCCGATATTTCTTGTTTATCCTTTCTGATGTCCTACTATGTTCTTGCTTCCGATAGTGTAAAGCGTGCCAATATTACGATTGTTTATGTCCAGGCAATATCCTGGCCTGACAACGGGACCCGGCAAACGTCCCTGCTCAACCTTCTTCAGCCTCTCACCCAACACAGCAAGCTGCTTCCTCGTCTCATCCGCCGCCTCCCGTGCCTGTCGACCAGCCGCCATCTGCTCCTCACTCATAAGCTTGAGACGGTCCAAGATCGCATACATCTGCGGGTCAACGTCCTTCCCATGCGTCGGGTAAACGGCCGGCGTAAGAGCACAGTCGTTGGCCAGATGACGCAGGCCATCCTCGAAACCACCCGGCCAAAGGGATTCTTTCATGTAACCACCGGAAAATCCCCACATGAACCGGTCCATGACGTCATTCTGTGCAAACGGGCCGTCCTCCCGCGACTGGGAGATGGCCGAGAAAATGATGGCCGTGACCTTTCCCAAGGTATACCCCATCTGCTCGTAGTTATGCGCTGACGAGCCAGGCTGTGATCCAGGCGATTCATCGACCGGGTCCGGCGTCCGGAGTTCCGCTTCCATCCGGTCCATACATTCTCCCACAAACGCGTAGGTTCTGCTGTAGGCGGTCTGTGCGTCGTATACGCTCTCCACCTCCATCTGCTCGTCCAACGATTTCTTCCCAGGCTCAGGGGCCTCCCTCGCTGGAGCCTCCCCCGATGCCTTGCGTTTCCCCAGGCGTTTGGCCAGGGCGTCCTGTTCGTTGAGCGCGTCTGCCACTGCCGTGTCGACGCTGTGACCGGTGGGGACGTCCCACCCGGAGTCAGCTGTTCGTGCCCGCAGGTCCTCTAAGGATTTCTGGGACATCTGGGACCTTATCAAAGCAGGGTCCGGGACGAAAGACGGTGCCCCCACTGACTGGGAGACATGGCCGATGGCTGGTTTAGGTGGCGCAGGGGGAGCCCCTTTGCTAGACAATACTGCCTGAATACGCTTCACTCCTCCCCTAGTCACTGATCGTAAGCTACGGGACTCGCCATTATCAGACATGGCGGTATAAGAGAAAGAGCAACGGATGTTAACAATATAGTGTTATTTGATAATAATGGCTTGTGACCATGTTACAAACAACTCGGGTAAAACTAAATGAAAAAAGCAAAAGAAACCTCCCACATCCCAAGTCTAAAAAACGGGTACAGTCCGAAAACCTCCCACATTCCAAACAAGAGAAACGGGTACAGTCCCCTCGACTCAGTTCTTCAAAACATACAGCTGCGGGGAAAAGGAAAAAATAAGAAAAACCCCGCGCGACTAACTAGTCGGACACCCGCTCGAAAAACCCATCCCGATGGGAAAACTCACAGGGCCGACCATATCAAAGGCAAAGTATCGGACGTGAGGCTCAGCAGGAGATGCCTGACAAAGACCCGCGCCGACGTAAACTTCCAGACCCAAAGAAGAGTGCACCGCCCCTACTTTTGATACTGCATCCTCACTTCCCCACTACCTCCCCGCTGACAGACCCCGTACGCCACGTTTGAGGGAGCAGCTGCATCCGGCAGCATCCGGCCTTATTACCGGCGTGATGTCCTGGGTCGCTACATCCGGTAGCATCCGGCCTGGTTACCGGCGTGAAACCCGCGTATAACGTACGAGACCCCTTGAACTCGTCCCACCCGTGGGCAGGAGTAAATTGTTCAGCTTCGGGAGACATTCGGGCCAACCCGTAATCGAGGCGCCGCCTAGCGCCCTAAGGATCGTGAACGAGAATTCAGGGCATCACCCCTAAACCCCGCTACCCTATGTGGAAGGCCGTGCGATCGTCGTTTCGGAGTGTCGCAAACTTCGGGTATAAGATAAGCTCCGGACCGGTAAACCGACCGTGTGAGCGTAAAGGACGAAACCGGAGCCCGAGAAGACGGACGTGAGAGAGTCGTCGACAGCCAATGAATGACCGCCATAGAAAAGGGAACTGAGCAGGGGGTGACGACCCCGCCCTAGGATATGCACCGATGCGCTTCGAGTCGTAGTGCGCCGAGGCGCAAGTAAGCCGTATCGTGGACGAACGGGGATCCTTAGTCTAAGGGAAGGCTATAGCCCTGCCGGTTTTGACGAACTGGACGGTCGCCAGCATAGTTTCCATCAGAGAGTAAGAGGCGAACAGTCGCGGAGAACAGGGACAACAGCCTGTCTCCCACTGCAGTCGACCAGGTCCTATGAAGGAGACTGGGTTTACGACGCCCACTGCTCATAAGGCAGCGAAGCGGAGCCGTCCCACCACGTCCACGCAGGACAGCGCACTCACACAGAGAGGCCCAACCCATGCTACAGGCGATGATGGTGGTTAAAGAGAAAGAGCAACGGATGTTAACAATATTTCATTTGTAATAATAAGAATGGCTTGTGACCATTTACACACAATACCTAAACTAAGGTAAACTAAAACGAACACTAAAAGGAAACCTCCCACATCCCAAATAAGAAAAACGGGTACAGTCAACAACCTCCCACATTCCAAATAAGAAAAACGGGTACAGTCCCCTTCGCTATGCTCTTCACACTAGCCATGAGTCGGGACGAAAGGAAAACGTCACCCCCGAAGGGATGTAAAAACCGTATCCTCCTTCATGGTGGTTGGAACACTTCGACTAAACGAGTAGTCGAAGCGAGCAAGTTGTTGAAACGGTGAAACCAATCCAACGTAAGCGCGCGAGGAAAAAAGCCCCAGTATCTCGGGCATTCCAGTAGGCGATGCGTAATTGTATCCAAGACATTACAGTCGGCACAATCCGCGTCCATATCCCTAAGACGAGACATGACTTCCCCTGTTGCTGAAACTCCAGCCAGAAGGCGGAGGGACGTGGTTTCTCCTACACGGGAGATGGTTGCATGTGCAATATGGATAGGGACCGGGCGCGGGTTTTAAATGATAAGCCTCTGCGACGGTGTTTCGATAGTATGGTGAGCCGCAGTACGCGCCTGAAGTACGAGCGTCTTCCATGCCCTGACCATATCTGAGCGTGCGGAGTCCTTGACCCCATTGACCGAAACGGCCGGAAATAAAACAAACTCGTCGTTCTCCAACGGAGGCTTGACGGGAAAAAGGCGGGTAGGGCAAACGCGAAAAGAAAAATTGGCCCCTGACTGTGTACTAGCACTAGTAAACTGTTCAATAATAGCCAGGACTGTAGAGTCCGGTGAAAGAAGATCCGTCCGAAAAGAGACTGGAACGTAAATACGAATAGGAATCGCGCGCACGTATGTGAACGGGTGAATCAGAAAGAGAGAAATAAACTTAACCAAAGAAACAAGGACTAAGGAAAAGGAATCTAAATCCTGAGTAGACTGGTACGCGACCTGCTTATTTAGCATACCGTCGCCATTATCCGACCAAACCTCCGCTCTCCTCGGGCTGTCAGATGAAAAAACCCACACAGTTGGGCCCTGCTCCCGTATTGGATGTTGCAGTATATGAGCCGTGGCTCTGTGCCAAGTAGAGCGATGCACCGAGCTCGGAAAATGCGTCACAGGAAGCACAGGACGACGAGTGACACTTCTCCAGTATTCTTCCCGAACCGGTGGGGATCCGAGTCGACTAGCCTCTATCCTAGCATTCTGAGTTTCAGCCGTATAGGCCAGTGTCAAAACTATCGGGGGAACACCCGCGAGAATTTCCATGATGTCCGTCCTAGTGAGCGGGAGCCAACCGCCCAGATCCATAAGCGCTCGTCTATGAACCCCTTCGAAACGGACCGCAAGCTCCGATTGCTGAGTCATCCAAATAGGCGCTCCCCACGCCAGGACCGGAACGAGGATGTTCTGGTAGAACCTCCGCATCGTCTTGAGCCGAGCGCCCCGCGCACGACTCGTCATCCACCGCACCGCATTCCACGTGTGCTTCGCCGCATTTCGTCTAGAGACCACGTGCGGTAGGAAACTCCCTGTGTAGGACATTTCTATGCCCAGCCACTTCAGCACGTCGCCCGCCCACTCAATCTGTAAGCCATTCAGGTTTAGCGGGGCGTTCAGGAAGTCCCTATGCCTCCCTTTGGCAATGCCCTTAATGGACGTCGGGTCGATTTTCAAGCCTATGGCCGCTAACGCTGTGTCTATACGTCTCATACCCTCTTGAGTGGAGAGGAGGAGTCGGAAAGAATTCCTACCATGAGTAAGGAGCAGACCATCGTCCATGTAAAAGAAGAGCGTCAAGTCCAAGTGTCTGATCGCTATGTTGGCCGCGATATTGGCCAAGACCGGAGACATGGGGGATCCCTGCGGAACGCCTATGTCCGGCTTGGTGAACCAAGCCGACCGCTGACCATTGAAAGAGAAGGCGATTTGTCGCCGCTCTGTAAATCGCGTAATGATGTTTGTCCATGATTGTGGGACCCCCAGCTCGTCCAGACTACCTCGCAAGACCTCTGGGCGGACTGTATCGAAGAAGCCCTGGATGTCGAAGCCTACCATAGCATAAGTTTCCTCCTCATCCTGCGATGCCGCCAGCAGTGCATGCCAGGCTGTCATGACCGAGGCGCCGCGTCTACCTCCGAACTGCCTCTTATCGAAGAGAGGGTTGCTGTGAAGCATGGCCTGCAGCCGAGTCGCAATAACTCTCTCGAAAACCTTTGCTAACACTTCCTCAACACAGATGGGATGATAGGCCCTGGGGGTGTCTAGTGGATATGGCTTGGGTTTACGCACCATGGCCACAACGGATCGCTTCAATTCCGCCGGGTAGCAACCTGAACCTATCATGCCATTGAAAAGGCGCGTGAAACACGCCAAGTGACGCCGGATAACCCGCTCTAGTGCCTGGAACGACATGCCGGAGGGACCAGGCGCACTATTAGTTGGCATTCCACTAAGCGCGATAAGGACCTCGCTTTCCGTAATATCATGTTGGCGTCCAACCGACCGAAGAGGGACGTTTGCAATAGGGTCGCTCCTCTCTGGGAAATAGTGCTGCCGGAAGGCCTGCGCAATCTCGACGTGTCTAACCGCCCTAAAAGGAGCGACCAACGTAGGAATATTGACCTTCCGCCGCGGTAGGCCCGCCTTGTGGAAAGACCATGGGGACGCATTTCCCGCCTCCTCCCGTCGTTTGTAGTACCATGCCTCACGCCTGTCCCGCAGCCAGTACAAGAGGTCCGGGGCACCCTCTCTCACCCGCCGATCACACTCCTCATCCCACCAGTTCTCCTTCCTTTGAGAAGTTGTCTCGTAGGTTAAAGCGCTTGTTGCCTGTTGAGCGCTGGTCCAAAACCTCGTCACCCAAGCAGACACGGACTCCTCGTTTCGAAAGCTGTCCTCCCAAAACGCGGCCGGAACCATGTATTCGAGTTCCGCCGCCCAAGCTTCAGCCTTGTCATTAGGAATACCCATACGAACTAGACTAGCCCGGTTGAATATCCCGGTAAAGTCCGCAACTAGAATTTTGTGTTGTCGAACCGTTCCAATATTTCTGACGGCGCGCCATGTCGACCGCAGGTCTGGAAGCGTACCCGGTGTGAAGAACATGACATCCGGGTGGGTGCCACTGCCCCTTCGCTCCCCATGGCAAGTGATGACCCTTGGATCGTCCGCACATGCGATCTCAGGAAAGCTGTCCAACCAAGACTCGAAAAAGTCCGAACGCGTACGAGTATCCACCCGTAATGGAATAGGGAGATCAGACCATCTCCCACTAGCATTAACATCCGCCCCAATGACCGTGCGGGCCGGGAAGCCTTGAGAGAAACGGCGCGACGTAGCGTCCCAGGTAGTGCCGTGTGTTGTATGTGGGCAATATACCGAGAAGACATGTATGTCCCCAGCATCAAGATGCATCTCTACATGCACCATAGTATCAGGCGGGACGTCCGTGTGCTGAGACCACCGGATGCCGTTTGGGACCGCTATAGCCACCCATGGGTTCGATCCAGCAGCCAAAATGATTCTATGACCATTAAAAAGGGGGGCTCCAGTATCCTGAACTTCTCGCTCGCCAGTAGTTCGCGCGACACCAACCATAGAAAAGGGAACCTCCTGGATACACCATACGTCCAGATCCCATGCAGAGAGAACCTGCCCCTGCAACTTATGCTGAGCCATAAATAAAGCCAGACGTGAACGACCAGCGTTATAAGATACGAATCGTAGCTCTCCCTTCATTAATACATGGGCGGGGAGCCAGAACGCGCAGCGTTATTAGTGGGGCGCCTGGGGCAGCGCGAGTCGTTAGCCCTGTGCGGGCCTTGACAGTTAGCGCACTTGATGACGTGCTTGCACACGTTAGCGTCCGGGCATGCATCACATTTCTTTTTGCATAGCTCTGTTTGGTGAGGTTCCGCGCATCGGGCACATCGGAATAGCTCGATGCAATCTTGGTCACTATGACGGTAGCGCCAGCATTTGCGGCACTGAATAGGTCCCGTTCTGACCCGTTGTTCCACCGCGTACTGATAGCGGCCGTAATATCTAATAGCCCGCTTGACGATGCCATTGTTGTGGAAGATAGCGTCCCTAGCCTTGAGTGGGTGCGAAACCGCCACAAACACCGACGCAGTAGCCTTCGCATTTCTATCAACCAGACGTTGCAGAGTGACTTCCGATCCAG
The DNA here is from genome assembly GCA_032164295.1 of Inonotus obliquus. Classification (NCBI taxonomy): domain Eukaryota; kingdom Fungi; phylum Basidiomycota; class Agaricomycetes; order Hymenochaetales; family Hymenochaetaceae; genus Inonotus; species Inonotus obliquus. The sequence goes on along the minus strand of JAJHTX010000001.1, from coordinate 3,152,560 downwards.
CGAAGCGAGGCGCTTCTGTGAAGGGGAATTCGACAAACACCGGGTTGGATAGGCGGAGTTCCTCGGCAATCTCCACCGGTGTGTGAATCTTTCGGGTTACCGGGTGAATAATGGGGAACCCCGGGACTATAAACTGGAAGCTTTCGATGTGCGGAACAAACTCTACTGACGTCATAGCATCCGACGTAACGCGGAGCTTCTTCTGCAGCTCCTCAGCCCACGCTGGACCGTATTCTGCAATGTCCGGTCGTGCGTCGACCTCAATATTGAAGTCCCCTTTGAGGTTCCACTGGCCCTTTCGCAACGTGATCGCGCCTCCCTTATTGGGGGTTGGCTTAGAAGCTCTAGCCGCGATGTACATTTCCTCGTGTGAGAGAGAAGGGTGAGGTTTGATGCGGAATCCCAAAACTGCAGCCACCTTTGCTTTGTTCTGGCGAGCCTGGTTGATAGTGATGGGTTTCTTCTTCTTAGCCGGAGCTGCCGCATTAGCAGAGCGTCCCGCCGCCTGAGCGTAGGAATGAGAGGCCGCGTTCTTCTTAGTGACCTGAACGAAGGGTTGCGCCGCTGGAGCCGGCGCCGGAACATACCGAATGTAGCGGTCCGGGATGCCGTGCGACTCATTAGCCGAGTTGATCGCATCCACATCGATGACGTCAACGGGCGGATTCTGCGGGACCTGTCTCCCCTTCCCTTTCCCGGTCTTTGGAGGGGCGACCACCTGATGGGTAGTATTATGCACGACCTGCGCAGCGGGGGCTACTACCTGCTCGCCCGAGCGTCGATTAGCGGTCACAGTCTGGGGTGCTTTATTCTGTCCACCTCCCGGGGCAGCACCCTGCACAGCGGGGGGTTGTGCCCACCGAGACGCCTGGAGCCCTTGGCCCCCTGCGGTCGTCTGGTGGACGGGACTCGGCAAACGTCCCTGCTCGACCTTCTTCAACCGTTCCCCCAATACGGCCAATTGCTTCCGATTCTCGTCCGCCGCCTCACGGGCCTGGCGTCCAGCGAGCGTCTGTTCCTCGCTTATCAACTTGAGGCGGTCAAGGATCGCATAAAGCTGCGGATCCACGTCCTTCCCGTGCGTAGGATAGACGGCCGGCGTTAGGGCGCAGTCGTCCGCTAGGTGACGTAAGCCGTCCTCGAAACCGCCCGGCCACAGCGATTCCTTCATGTATCCGGCGGAGAATCCCCACATGAACCGGTCCATATTATCGTTCGTAGCGAATGGGCCGTCTTCCCTGGATTGGGAGATAGCCGAGAACAGAATGGAAGTGACCTTGCCCAAGGTATACCCCATCTGCTCATAATTATGCGCCAGAGAACCTGGCTGTGATCCGGGTGATTCCTCGACCGGGTCCGGCATGCGAAGTTCCGCTTCCATCCGGTCCATGCATTCTCCCACGAAAGCGTAGGTTCTGTTGTAGGCGGACTGAGCGTCAAAAATACTCTCCACCTCCATCTGTTCATCCCATGTTTTCTTCCCAGGCTCAGGGTCCTCCCTAGCCGCCTCCCCTGAAGCCTTGCGTTTCCCCGCGCGCTTGGCCAGGGCCTCCTGCTGGTCGAGCGCTTCCTGCTGGTTGAGGGCGTCTGCCACCGCTGTATCAACACTGTGGCCAGTGGGGACTGTCCACCGGTCAGAGTCACGGCCATTGAAGCCGACCTCCGCTGCTTGCAGGTCCGCTGGGGACAACTGGGACCTAATCAAATCAGGGTCCGGGGCGAACGACGATGCCCCCACAGACTGGGAGACATGGCCGATGGCTGGTTTAGGTGGCGCAGGGGGAGCCCCTTTGCTAGACAATACTGCCTGAATACGTTTCACTCCTCCTCTAGTCACCGATCGCAAGCTACGAGACTCGCCATTATCAGACATGGCGGTAAGAAAGAAAGAGCAACGGATGTTAACAATATAATTTCATTTGATAATAATGGCTTGTGACCATGTTACAAACGAATCGGGAAAAAACTATATGAGCGGAGCAAAGGCAACCTCCCACATCCCCGGCGAGAAAACGGGTGCAGTCCGAAGACCTCCCACATTCCCAACCAGAAAAACGGGTACAGTCACCCTCGACTCTGCCCTTCAAAACAATCTATAAGCGGGGAAAAGAAAAGAAAACCCCGCGCAACTAACTAGTCGGCGCGTAAAACGGGTACAGTCACAAGACCTCCCACATTACCTGTTGTAAAAACCGCCCCACGGATAAAAAACAACAGTACCAACCATATCAAAAGCGAAGTATCGGACGCGAGACTCAGCAGGAGATACCTGACAAAGACCCGCGCCGACGTGAAATTCAGACCCAAAGAAGAATGCGCCGCCCCTACTTTTAATACTGCATCCTCACTTCCCCACTACCACCCCGCTGACAGACCCCGTACGCCACGTTTGAGGGAGCAGCTGCATCCGGCAGCATCCGGCCTTGTTACCGGCGTGATGTCCTGGGTCGCTACATCCGGTAGCATCCGGCCTGGTTACCGGCGTGAAACCCGCGTATAACGTACGAGACCTCTTGAACTCGTCCCACCCATGGGCAGGAGTAGATTGTTCGGCTTCGGGAGATATTCGGGCCAACCCGTACTCGAGGCGCCGCCCAGCGCCCTAAGGATCGTGAGCGAGAATTCAGGGTATCACCCCTAAACCCTGCTACCCTATGTGGAAGGCCGTGCGATCGTCTTTTCGGAGTGTCGCAAACTTCGGGTATACAATGAGCTCCGGACCGGGAAACTGGCCGTGTGAGCGTAACAGACGAAACCGGAGCCCGAGAAGACGGGCGTGAGAGAGTCGTCGACAGCCAATCAATGACCGCCATAGAATGTGAACAGAGCAGGGGGTGACGACCCCGCCCTAAGAAATGCGCCGATGCGCTTCGAGTCGTAGTGCGCCGAGGCGCAAGTAAGCCGTATCGTGGACGAACGGATCACCCCACCCTAGGGAAGGCAATAGCCCTGCCGGTTTTGACGAACTGGACGGTCGCCAGCATAGTTTCCATCAGAGAGTAAGAGGCGCACAGTCGCGGAGAACAGGGACAACAGCCTGTCTCCCACTGCAGTCGACCAGGTCCTATGTAGGAGGCTGGATTTACGATGCCCACCGCGCATAAGGCAGCGAAGCGGAGCCGTCCCACCACGTCCACGCAGAACAGCACACCCACACAGGATGGCCCATCCCATGCTACAGGCGATGATGGAGGTTTAAGAGAAAGAGCAACGGATGTTAACAATATTTCATTTGTAATAATAAGAATGGCTTGTGACCATTTACAGACGATACCTAAACTAGGGTAAACTAAAACGAACAAACGAAAGGAAACCTCCCACATCCCAAATAAGAAAAACGGGTACAGTCACCAAACTCCCACACTCCGAAGAGAAAGGGTACATTCAGCAACCTCCCACATTCCCGATAAGAAAAACGAGTACAGTCCCCTGCGCTATGCCCTTCATACTAGCCATGAGTCGGGACAAAGGAAAACGTCACCCCCGAAGGGATGTAAAAACCGTATCCTCCTTCACGGCGGTTGGAACACTTCAACTAGATGAGTAGTCGAAGCGAGCAGGTTGTTGAAGTGGTGGAACCACTCCAACGTTTGCGCACGAGGAAAAAGGTCCCGGTATCTCGGGCATTCCAGTAGGCGGTGCGTGATTGTGTCTAGGACGTTGCAGTCGACGCAGTCCGCATCCATATCTCTAAGCCGAGACATAACTTCCCCTGTTGCTGACACTCCCGCCAGAAGGCGGAGGGACGTAGTTTCTCCCACACGGGAGATGGCTGTGTGCGTAATGTGAATCGGAACCGGGCGCGGGTTTGAGATGATGAGCCTCTGCGACGGTGTTTCGATGGTGTGGTGAGATGCAGTTCGCGCCTGAAGTACGAGCGTCTTCCATGCACGGATCATGTCCAAGCGGGCGGAGTCCTTGACCCCATTGACCGAAACGGCCGGGAATAAAACATACTCGTCGTTCTCCAATGGAGGTTTGACGGGGAAAAGTCGGGCAGAGCAGACACGGAAAGAAAAAAGGGCTCCGGCCTGTGTACTAGCACTAATAAACTGTTCAATAACAGCCAGGACTGTAGAGTCCGGTGAAAGAAGATCCGTCCGAAAAGAGACTGGAACGTAAATACGAATAGGAATCGCGCGCACATATGTGAAAGGATGAATCAAAAAGAGAGACATAAACTTAACCAGAGATACTAGAACCAGAGAAAAGGGATCCAGATCTTGAGTTGACTGATAGGCGACCTGCTTCTGAAGCATGCCGTCACCGCTATCAGACCAAACCTCCGCTCTCCTAGGGCTGTCGGATGAGAAGACCCATACCGTTGGGCCTTGTTCCCGTAGTGGGTGCTCCAGTACATGGGCAGTGACCCTGTGCCAGCCTGAACGATGCGCCGGGTTGGGAAAATGCGTGACAGGGAGTATGGGGCGGCGATTAATGCTCCTCCAGTAATCTTCCCGAACCGGTGGAGACCCGAGTCGGCTAGCCTCAATCCTGGCATTCTGAGTTTCAGCGGTGTACGCCAGCGTGAGTACTATCGGGGGAACACCCGCGAGGATTTCCATGATGTCCGTCCTAGTGAGCGGAAGCCAACCGCCCAAGTCCATAAGCGCTCGTCTATGTACGCCTTCGAACCGGACCGCGAGCTCCGAGTGCTTTGTCATCCAAATAGGCGCCCCCCACGCCAGGACTGGGACTAAGACATTCTGATAGAACCTACGCATCGTTTTGAGCCGCGCGCCGCGCACACGACTCGTCATCCACCGCAGCGCATTCCACGTGTGTTTCGCCGCGTTTCGTCTAGAGACTACGTGTGGCAGGAAGCTTCCTGTGTAGGACATTTCTATGCCCAGCCACTTAAGCACGTCACCCGCCCATTCGACTTGTGAGCCGTTCAAATTAAGCGGGGCATTGAGGAAATCCCTATGCCTCCCTTTAGCGATGCCCTTGATAGACGTCGGGTCGATATTCAAGCCTATGGCCGCTAACGCTGTGTCTATTCTTCTCATGCCTTCTTGGGTGGAGAGGAGGAGCCTAAAGGAATTGCGTCCGTGAGTAAGGAGCAGGCCATCGTCCATATAAAAGAACAGCGCCAAGTCCAGGTGTCTGATCGCTATATTGGCAGCTATATTGGCCAGGACCGGCGACATAGGAGAACCCTGCGGGACGCCTATGTTCGGCTTGGTAAACCAGGTCGAACGCTGACCGTTGAAGGAGAAGGCGATTTGTCGCTGCTCGGTGAAACGCGTTATAATATTCGTCCACGTTTGCGGGACCCCCAGCTCGTCCAGGCTACCCCTCAAAACTTCAGGGCGAACCGTATCGAAGAAGCCCTGTATATCAAAGCCTACCATGGTATACGTTTCCTCCTCATCCTGAGATGCAGCCAGCAGCGCATGCCAGGCCGTCATGACCGAGGAACCGCGTCTGCCTCCAAATTGTCTCTTATCGAAGAGAGGATTACCATGTAGCATAGTCTGCAGACGAGTCGCAATAACCCTCTCAAAGACCTTCGCTAACACTTCTTCAACACAGATGGGACGATAGGCCCTAGGGGTGTCCAGTGGATATGGCTTGGGTTTGCGGACCATGGCCACAACCGATCGCTTCAGTTCCGCCGGGAAGCAATCCGACTCAATCATGCCATTGAAGAGGCGCGTGAAACATGCCGAATGACGACGGATAACCCGCTCCAGTGCCTGGAATGACATTCCGGAAGGGCCTGGCGCACTGTTAGTTGGCATACCACTGAGCGCGATAAGGACCTCGCTTTCCATGATATCATGTTGACGTCCAACCGATCGAAGGGGAACGTCTACAATGGGGTCCCTCCTCTCAGGGAAATAGTGCTGTCGGAAGGCCTGCGCAATCTCGACGTGTCTGACCGCCCTGAACGGAGCTACCAGCGTAGGGATATTGACTTTTCGCCGCGGTAGGCCCGCTTTGTGGAAAGACCATGGGGACGCATTTCCCGCCTCCTCCCGTCGTCTATAATACCATGCCTCGCGCCTGTCACGTAGCCAGTACAAGAGGTCCGGTGCACCCTCCTCCACCCGTCGGTCGCACTCCTCATCCCACCATTGCTCCTTCCTTTGAGAGGTTGTCTCGTAGGTGAGGGCGCTTGTCGCTTGTTGAGCGCTAGTCCAAAACCTCGTAACCCAGGCGGACACCGACTCCTTGCTGCGAAAGCTCTCCTCCCAAAACGCGGCAGGGACCATGTACTCAAGTTCCGCCGCCCATGCTTCAGCCTTGTCATTAGGAATACCCATGCGAACTAGACTAGCCCGGTTGTATACCCCAGTAAAGTCCGCAACTAAGATTTTGTGTTGTCGGACCGTACCAATATTTCTAACGGCGCGCCACGTCGACCGTAAGTCTGGAAGCGTGCCAGGCGTGAAGAACATGACATCCGGATGAGTGCCACTGCCCCGTCGCTCCCCGTGACACGTGATGACCCTAGGATCGTCTGCGCATGCAATTTCAGGAGAGTTATCCAACCAAGACTCAAAGAAGTCCGAACGCATGCGAGTATCAACCCGCATTGGAATAGGGAGATCAGACCATCTCCCGCTGGCATTAACATCCGCCCCAATGACCGTACGAGCCGGGAAACCTTGAGAAAACCGACGCGACGTAGCGTTCCAGGTAGCGCCGTGTGTGGTATGCGGGCAGTATACCGAGAAAACATGTATGTCCCCGGCATCCAGATGCAACTCCACATGCACCATAGTGTCGGGCGGGACGTCCGTGTGCTGAGACCACCGTATGCCGTTTGGGACCGCTATTGCCACCCACGGGTTCGGGCCAACCGCCAAAATGATCCTGTGTCCATTGAAGAGTGGCGCTCCAGTATCCTGAACCTCTCGCTCGCCATTAGTGCGTGCGACACCAACCATAGAAAAGGGAACCTCCTGGATGCACCAGATGTCCAGATCCCATGCAGAGAGAACCTGCCCCTGCAGTTTATGCTGAGCCATAAATAAAGCCAGACGCGAACGACCAGCGTTATAAGATACGAATCGGAGCTCCCCCTTCATTAATAAGTGGGCGGGGAGCCAGAACGCACAGCGTTATTCGTGGGGCGCCTGGGGCAGCGCGAGTCGTTGGCCCTATGCGGACCTTGGCAGTTTGCGCACTTGATAACGTGCTTACAAGCGTTGGCGTCCGGGCACGCTGTCAGGCCAGGATATTGCCTGGACATAAACAATCGTAATATTGGCACGCTTTACACTATCGGAAGCAAGAACATAGTAGGACATCAGAAAGGATAAACAAGAAATATCGGACGTCGCAGTAACTCGTAATTCTGCACACAAGTTAGCAAATCGAAAGCCGATGGAAAGTGCCAAGCTTACTATCAAGCGTTGAGCACAACTCGTCTAGTAACAAGCACCGGTACCCACTCGACCCACTCCTCCTCGATCATGATAGTCGTCTCCACAAATACTCTTCGTGCTATTAAGCATAAAGATCGCAAAGTGTCGAGAAAGTAACTCACTGAATCGGGTTAGAGGAAGCGCGACGATACACAAAAGTCAGCCTGAGAAGTTCAGAAGCGTGGCAGAGCAGATGGTGAAGTCGTGCACGAAGTCGTGAAGGTGGCATTAGAACAAAGAATTGCAGAAAAGGAACTCGAGCGGCGATAGATAAACAAACCATTCTTTATATGGTCACGCTCTAGAAGCAGAAATGAAGGTTCAAGAACCACCGGTTGCACCATTCATTTGGTCTTATCTGAGAAGCCATCCGATACATCGCTCTGGAAAAACCAAAGACCACAGTCTAGATACCAAAAACCAAATAAGCCCAAACTGGGTAATCGATTATATCATCCATTAGGTCATTCATCAAGTCATCGATTAGATCATCGATCAGGTCATCACCTTGAACCATATTCTGGACTCATCAATTGATTCATTGATGGCACATCATTCATCAAGTAACTCATTGATGCGCATCATTCATCAAATAACTCATTGATGCACAGCATCTATCAAGTAATTCATTGATGCACAGCATTCATCAAATCATGCATTGATGCACATCACTCATCAATTAATTCATTGATGCGCATCATTCATCAAATAACTCATTGATACATTGATACATATCACTTGATTTGGAGTATTTGATGCATAGCTTTGGAAGGAGATATCAAATTTTGATGATGTGGTTGATGCAGATCTATTTTTAGCTTATGCTGTGGATTATGTAAATTGGTCTTGGAATTAGTATTTAAGGACCAGCATGTAGCCCCCCAGAGGAATATAGAATTAACTCCCCATAGAATAACTCACCAGAGTTCTCCCCCAGAACAAGACAAGCTCACATCACTCTGTGACCCCTTGTCACACTATTTGCAAGTCAAGTCAAGGTTTCGTCGCATACAGTTGACCACAGCTTAAGACTGGGTAACTGCATTGCTCAAGGACTAGTTTGGTACTAGTCAAAGGTATTGTATCGCCTCTGTTCCAATTGGACATTGGTGATAAACTCCCTCTCAAAGTCGATATCTAATAACTCGAGACTTCGAGTGTGTGTGTCCCTCTAGACATTGACATCTATTCTACATAGCTTGTCATTGCCTACCTCGGTGTGGACAATTTAATTGCTCCTCACCCACGGTGACCTATCACTCACTTTCAAGAGAATTGGATAAAGACTCATCTCTCACTCACTCTACATCTCTACTTGAACTCGAATCCCTCAACCCTCCAACTACAACAAGTTGCCCATAGCTTCAACGAACAACTGGGAAGACTACCCGCCTAGATAATTAGACCGGTTGACTCAGTGGGAGTGTACTTGGTTATTTAACAGCCAATACCATCCCAGCACGACAACGCGTCGCACTTCTTTTCGCATAGCTCCGTTTGATGAGGCTCTGCGCACCGAGCGCATCGGAATAGCTCGATGCAGTCCTGATCGCTGTGGCGGTAGCGCCAGCACTTGCGACACTGTATGGGGCCCGTCCTGACCCGTTTTTCAACCGCGTACTGATAGCGGCCGTAGTATCGAATAGCCCGCTTAACGATGCCATTACTGTGGAAGATAGTGTCCCTAGCTTTGAGTGGGTGTGAGACCGCCACGAATACCGACACGGTAGCCTTCGCATTTCTGTCAACTAAACGTTGAAGAGTGGCTTCCGATCCCGCGAAGTGAGGCGCTTCCGTGAAGGGGAATTCGACGAAGACTGGGTTAGACAAGCGGAGTTCCTCGGCAATCTCTATCGACGTGTGGATCTTACGAGTAACCGGGTGGAGAATGGGGAATCCCGGGACTATGAACTGGAAGCTCTCGATATGTGGGACGAACTCCACTGATGTCATGGCATCCGACGTAACACGGAGCTTCTTCTGCAGCTCCTCAGCCCAAGCTGGTCCGTACTCTGCGATATCCGGTCGCGCGTCGACCTCAACGTTGAAGTCCCCTTTGAGGTTCCACTGGCCCTTTCGCAGCGTGATCGCGCCTCCCTTGTTGGGCGTTGGCTTAGAGGCTCTAGCCGCGATGTACATTTCTTCGCGTGAGAGAGAAGGGTGAGGTTTGATGCGGAAGCCCAAGACTGCAGCCACCTTTGCTTTATTCTGGCGGGCCTGATTGATAGTGATGGGCTTCTTCTTCTTGGCTGGAGCCGCCGCATTAGCAGAGCGTCCCGCCGCCTGAGCGTATGAATGAGAGGCCGCATTCTTCCTAGTGACCTGGACGAAAGGCTGTGCCGCCGGAGCCGGGGCCGGGATATACCGTATATAACGGTCTGGGATGCCATGCGACTTGTTAGCTGAGTTGATTGCATCAACGTCAATGACGTCAGAGGGCGGGTTCTGCGGAACCTGCCTTCCCTTTCCTTTCCCAGGCCTAAGAGGGGCCGCCTCTTGGTGGGTAGTATTATGCATGACCTGCGCAACGGGGGCTACTACCTGCTCACCCGGGCGTCGATTAGCGGTCACATTCTGGGGTGCTTTATGCTGTCCACCTCCCGGGGCAGCACCCTGCACAGCGGGGGGTTGTGCCCACCGAGACGCCTGAAGCCCTTGGCCTCCTGCGGTCGTCTGGTGGACGGGACCCGGCAAACGTCCCTGCTCGACCTTCTTCAACCTCTCACCCAACACGGCAAGCTGCTTCCTCGTCTCATCTGCCGCCTCCCGTGCCTGTCGACCAGCCGCCATCTGCTCCTCACTCATAAGCTTGAGGCGGTCCAAGATCGCATATAACTGCGGGTCAACGTCCTTCCCATGCGTCGGGTATACAGCTGGCGTAAGAGCGCAGTCGTCGGCTAAGTGGCGTAGTCCATCCTCAAAACCACCCGGCCACAGAGATTCCTTCATGTAGCCGCCAGAGAAACCCCACATAAAGCGGTCCATGGAATCGTTTTGGGCGAACGGACCGTCTTCCCGAGATTGGGAGATAGCGGAGAATAAGATGGACGTTACCTTGCCCAAGGTATACCCCATCTGCTCGTAATTATGGGCCGTGGAGCCCGGCTGCGATCCGGGTGATTCCTCGACCGGGTCCGGCATGCGAAGTTCCGCTTCAATCCGGTCCATACATTCACCCACGAACGCGTAGGTCCTCGTGTAGGCGGTCTGAGCGTCGAAAACACTCTCCACCTCCATCTGTTCATCCCAGGTTTTCTTCCCAGGCTCAGGGTCCTCCCTAACCGCCTCCCCTGAAGCCTTGCGTTTCCCCGCGCGCTGGGCCAGGGCCTCCTGCCGGTCAAGCGCTTCCTGTTGGTTAAGGGCGTCTGCCACCGCCGTGTCGACGCTGTGGCCAGTGGGAACCGTCCACCGATCAGAGTCACGGCCGTTGAAGCCAGCCTCCGCTGCCTGCAAGTCCGCTGGGGACAACTGGGACCTAATCAGATCTGGGTCCGGGGCGAACGACGATGCCCCCACGGACTGGGAGACACGGCCGATGGTGGGTTTTGGCGGCGCAGGGGGTGCCCCTTTGCTGGACAATGCTGCCTGAATACGTTTTACTCCTCCTCTAGTCACCGATCGTAAGCTACGGGACTCGCCACTATCAGACATGGCGGTAAGAAAGAAAGAGCAACGGATGTTAACAATATTTCATTTGTAATAATAAGAATGGCTTGTGACCATTTACAGGTGAAACCTAAACAAGGGTAAACTAAAACGAACACACGAAAGGAAACCTCCCACATCCCAAATAAGAAAAACGGGTACAGCTACCAGCCTCCCACACTCCGAAAAGAACGGGTACAGTCAGCAGCCTCCCACATTCCCAATAAAAGAAACGAGTACAGTCCCCTGCGATATGCCCTTCGCACTAGCCATGAGTCGGGACAAAGGAAAACGTCACCCCCGAAGGGATGTAAAACCGTATCCCCTTTCACGGCGGTTGGAACACTTCAACTAGGTGGGTAATTGAAGCGAGCAGATTGTTGAAGCGGTGAAACCACTCCAATGTTTGCGCACGAGGAAAAAAATCCCGGTACTCCGGGCATTCCAGTAGGCGGTGTGCGATCGTATCCAGGACGTTGCAGCCAGGACAGTCCGCATCCATATCTCTAAGCCGAGACATAACCTCCCCTGTTGCTGACACTCCTGCCAGGAGGCGGAGGGCCGTAGTTTCTCCTACACGGGAGATGGCTGTGTGGGTAATGTGAATAGGGACAGGGCGCGGGTTTGAAATAAAAAGCCTCTGCGACGGTGTTTCAATGGTGTGGTGCGACGCAGTTCTCGCCTGAAGTACGAGCGTCTTCCACGCACGGGTCACGTCCGAGCGAGCGGAGTCCTTGACCCCATTGACCGAAACGGCCGGGAATAAAACATACTCGTCGTTCTCCAATGGAGGTTTGACGGGGAAGAGTCGGGTAGAGCAGACACGGAAAGAAAAAAGGGCTCCGGACTGTGTACTAGCACTAACAAACTGTTCAATAATAGCCAGGACTGTAGAGTCCGGTGAAAGAAGATCCGTCCGAAAGGAGACTGGAACGTAGATACGAATAGGAATCGCGCGCACATATGTGAAAGGATGAATCAAAAAGAGAGACATAAACTTAACCAACGATACCAGAACTAGAGAAAAGGAATCCAGATCGTGAGTTGCCTGGTAGGCTACCTGCTTATGCAGCATACCGTCGCCGCTATCAGACCACACCTCCGCTCTCCTGGGGCTGTCAGATGAGAAGACCCACACCGTTGGGCCTTGTTCCCGTAGTGGGTGATCCAGTATATGGGCCGTAACCCTATGCCAGCCTGAACGATGCGCCGGGTTGGGAAAATGTGTGACAGGGAGTATGGGGCGGTGATTGATGCTCCTCCAATAATCTTCCCGAACCGGTAGAGATCCGAGTCGGCTGGCCTCAATCCTGGCATTCTGAGATTCAGCGGTGTACGCCAGCGTAAGTAGAATCGGGGGAACACCCGCGAGGATTTCCATGACGTCCGTCCTAGTAAGCGGCAGCCAACCGCCCAAGTCCAGAAGCGCCCGTCTATGAACGCCTTCGAACCGGACCGCGAGTTCCGAGTGCTTTGTCATCCAGATAGGCGCCCCCCACGCCAGGACTGGGACCAAGACATTCTGATAAAACCTACGCATCGTTTTGAGCCGCGCGCCCCGCGCACGACTCGTCATCCACCGCAGCGCGTTCCACGTATGTTTCGCCGCGTTTCGTCTGGAGACCACGTGTGGCAGGAAGCTTCCTGTGTAGGACATTTCAATGCCCAGCCACTTAAGCACGTCGCCCGCCCATTCGATCTGTGAGCCGTTCAGATTGAGCGGGGCGTTAAGGAAATCCCTATGTCTCCCCTTAGCGATGCCCTTAATAGACGTCGGGTCGATATTCAAGCCTATGGCCGCTAGCGCCGTGTCTACCCTTCTCATGCCTTCTTGAGTAGAGAGGAGGAGCCGAAAGGAATTGCGTCCGTGCGTGAGAAGCAGGCCATCGTCCATATAAAAGAACAGCGTCAGGTCCAAATGTCTGATCGCTATATTAGCAGCTATATTGGCCAGGACCGGCGACATAGGAGAACCCTGCGGGACGCCTATATTCGGCTTGGTGAACCAGGCCGAACGCTGACCATTGAAGGAGAAGGCGATTTGTCGCCGCTCCGTGAAACGCGTTATGATGTTCGTCCACGTTTGCGGGACTCCAAGCTCGTCCAGGCTGCCCCTCAAGACTTCAGGGCGGACCGTATCGAAGAAGCCCTGTATGTCAAAGCCTACCATGGTATACGTCTCCTCCTCATCCTGAGATGCCGCTAGCATCGCGTGCCAGGCCGTCATGACCGAGGAACCGCGTCTACCTCCAAATTGCCTCTTATCGAAGAGAGGATTACCATGTAACATAGTCTGCAGTCGAGTCGCAATGACCCTCTCAAAGACCTTCGCTAGTACTTCTTCAACACAGATGGGACGGTAGGCCCTAGGGGTGTCCAGTGGATATGGTTTAGGTTTACGAACCATGGCCACAACTGACCGCTTCAATTCCGCCGGGAAACAACCCGAATCAATCATGCCATTGAAGAGGCGCGTGAAACATGCCGAGTGACGACGGATGACCCGCTCTAGTGCCTGGAACGACATACCAGAAGGGCCTGGCGCACTGTTAGTTGGCATACCACTGAGCGCGATAAGAACCTCGCTTTCCGTGATGTCATGTTGACGCCCAACCGAACGAAGGGGAACGTCCACAATAGGGTCCCTCCTCTCAGGGAAATAGTGCTGTCGGAAGGCCTGCGCGATCTCAACGTGTCTGACCGCCCTGAACGGAGCCACCAACGTAGGAATATTGACTTTTCGCCGCGGTAGGCCCGCCTTATGGAAGGACCATGGGGACGCGTTTCCCGCCTCCTCCCGCCGTTTATAATACCATGCCTCCCGTCTGTCACGCAGCCAGTACAAGAGGTCCGGTGCACCCTCCTCTACCCGTCGGTCGCACTCCTCATCCCACCATTGCTCCTTCCTTTGAGAGGTTGTCTCGTAGGTGAGGGCGCTTGTCGCTTGTTGGGCGCTAATCCAAAGCCTCGTAACCCAGGCTGATACCGACTCCTCGCTGCGAAAGCTCTCTTCCCAGAACGCGGACGGGACCATGTACTCGAGTTCCGCCGCCCATACTTGAGCTTTGTCATTAGGAATGCCCATGCGGACTAGACTAGCCCGGTTGTATATCCCAGTGAAGTCCGCAACTAAGATTTTATGTTGTCGAACCGTACCGATATTTCTAACAGCACGCCACGTCGACCGTAGGTCTGGGAGCGTGCCAGGCGTGAAGAACATGACATCCGGATGAGTGCCACTGCCCCGCCGCTCCCCGTGACACGTGATGACCCTAGGATCGTCTGCGCACGCAATTTCAGGGGAGTTATCCAGCCAAGACTCAAAGAAGTCCGAGCGTATGCGAGTATCGACCCGCATTGGAATAGGGAGATCAGACCATCTCCCGCTGGCGTTAACATCCGCCCCAATGACCGTTCGAGCCGGGAAGCCTTGAGAAAACCGGCGCGACGTAGCGTTCCAAGTAGTCCCGTGTGTAGTATGCGGGCAGTATACCGAGAAAACATGTATGTCCCCGGCATCCAGATGCAATTCCACATGCACCATCGTATCAGGTGGGACGTCCGTATGCTGAGACCACCGTATGCCGTTTGGGACCGCTATCGCCACCCACGGGTTCAAGCCAACAGCCGAAATGATCCTGTGTCCATTAAAGAGTGGCGCTCCAGTATCCTGAACCTCTCGCTCGCCAGTAGTGCGTGCAATGCCAACCATAGAAAAGGGAACCTCCTGGATACACCAGATGTCCAGATCCCATGCAGAGAGAACCTGCTCCTGCAGTTTGTGCTGAGCCATAAATAAAGCCAGACGCGAACGACCAGCGTTATAAGATACAAATCGGAGCTCCCCCTTCATTAATAAGTGGGCGGGGAGCCAGAACGCGCAGCGTTATTCGTAGGGCGCCTGGGGCAGCGCGAGTCGTTAGCCCTATGTGGGCCTTGGCAGTTTGCGCACTTGATGACGTGCTTGCAAACGTTAGCATCCGGGCACGCGTCGCACTTCTTTTCGCATAGCTCCGTTTGATGAGGCTCCGCACATCTAGCGCATCGGAATAGCTCGATGCAGTCCTGATCGCTGTGGCGGTAGCGCCAGCACTTGCGGCACTGTATGGGGCCCGTCCTGACCCGTTTTTCAACCGCATACTGATAACGGCCGTAGTACCAAATAGCCTGCTTAACGATGCCGTTACTGTGGAAGATAGCATCCCTAGCTTTAAGTGGATGTGAGACCGCCACGAATACCGATGCAGTAGCCTTCACATTTCTTTCAACTAAACGCTGAAGAGTGGCTTCCGATCCCGCGAAGTGAGGTGCTTCCGTAAAGGGGAATTCAACAAACACTGGGTTGGACAGGCGGAGTTCCTCGGCAATCTCTACCGGCGTGTGGATCTTGCGGGTGACCGGGTGGAGAATGGGGAATCCCGGGACTATGAACTGGAAGCTCTCAATATGTGGGACGAACTCCACTGACGTCATGGCATCGGACGTAATACGGAGCTTCTTCTGCAGCTCCTCAGCCCACGCTGGTCCGTACTCTGCGATGTCCGGTCGCGCGTCGACCTCAACATTAAAGTCCCCTTTAAGGTTCCACTGTCCCTTTCGCAGCGTAATCGCGCCTCCCTTGTTGGGCGTTGGCTTCGAGGCTCTGGCCGCGATGTACATTTCCTCGCGTGAGAGAGACGGGTGAGGTTTGATGCGGAAGCCCAGGACTGCAGCCACCTTCGCTTTATTCTGGCGAGCCTGGTTGATAGTGATAGGCTTCTTTTTCTTGGCGGGGGCCGCAGCATTAGCAGAGCGTCCCGCCGCCTGAGCATAAGAATGAGAGGCCGCATTCTTCCTGGTGACCTGAACGAAAGGCTGCGCCGCCGGAGCCGGAGCCGGGATATACCGTATGTAGCGGTCAGGGATGCCATGCGACTCGTTAGCCGAGTTGATCGCGTCTACGTCAATAACGTCAGTGGGCGGGTTCTGAGGAACCTGTCTTCCCTTTCCTTTCCCAGGCCTAGGAGGAGCGACCTCTTGATGGGTAGTATTATGCACGACCTGCGCAACGGGGGCTACTACCTGCTCGCCCGAGCGTCGATTAGCGGTCGCATTCTGGGGTGCTTTATGCTGTCCACCTCCCGGGGCAGCACCCTGCACAGCGGGGGGTTGTGCCCACCGAGACGCCTGAAGCCCTTGGCCTCCTGCGGTCGTCTGGTGGACGGGACCCGGCAAACGTCCCTGCTCGACCTTCTTCAACCTCTCACCCATCACGGCAAGCTGCTTCCTCGTCTCATCTGCCGCCTCCCGTGCCTGTCGACCAGCCGCCATCTGCTCCTCACTCATAAGCTTGAGGCGGTCCAAGATCGCATAGAGTTGCGGGTCAACGTCCTTCCCATGCGTCGGGTATACGGCTGGCGTAAGGGCGCAGTCGTCGGCTAGGTGGCGTAGTCCATCCTCAAAACCACCCGGCCACAAGGATTCCTTCATGTAGCCGCCAGAGAAACCCCACATAAAGCGGTCCATGGAATCGTTTTGGGCGAACGGACCGTCTTCCCGAGATTGGGAGATAGCGGAGAATAAGATGGACGTTACCTTGCCCAAGGTATATCCCATCTGCTCGTAATTATGGGCCGTGGAGCCCGGCTGCGATCCGGGAGATTCCTCGACCGGGTCCGGCATACGAAGTTCCGCTTCAATCCGGTCCATACATTCACCCACATACGTGTAGGTCCTCGTGTAGGCGGTCTGAGCGTCGAAAATGCTCTCCACCTCCATCTGCTCGTCCCAAGTTTTCTTCCCAGGCTCAGGGACCTCCCTAACCGCCTCCCCTGAAGCCTTGCGTTTCCCTGCGCGCTGGGCCAGGGCCTCCTGCCGGTCGAGTGCTTCCTGTTGATTGAGGGCGTCCGCCACCGCTGTGTCGACACTGTGGCCAGTGGGAACTGTCCACCGATCAGAGTCACGGCCGTTGAAACCAGCCTCCGCTGCCTGCAAGTCAGCTGGGGATAGCTGGGACCTAATCAGATCTGGGTCCGGGGCGAACGACGATGCCCCCACAGACTGGGAGACACGGCCGATGGCGGGTTTTGGCGGCGCAGGGGGTGCCCCTTTGCTGGACAATGCTGCCTGAATACGTTTTACTCCTCCTCTAGTCACCGATCGTAAACTACGGGACTCGCCACCATCAGACATGGCGGTAAGAAAGAAAGAGCAACGGATGTTAACAATATAATTTCATTTGATAATAATGGCTTGTGACCATGTTACAAACGAAGACGGGTAACTAAATGAGCAAAGCAAAGGCAACCTCCCACATCCCTAGTTTTCACCAGAAAAACGGGTACAGTCACCCTCGATTAGCCCTTCAAAAGAAAACTATGTGCGGGGAAAAAAGGAAAACCCCACGCAACTAACTAGCCGGCGCGTAAAACGGGTACAGTCCTAAGACCTCCCACATTACCTGTTGTAAAACCACCCTTTGGATAAAAACCAACAGTGCCGCCCATATTGAAAGCAAAGTATCAGACAGGAGACTTCGACGGGATGAAGCCCGACCGAGCCCGAGTCCGACATAAAATACTGACCCAAAGAAGAGTGCACCGCCCCTACTTTTAATACTGCGTCCTCGCTTCCCACACTTCCTCCCCGCTGACAGACCCCGCGCGCCACGTTTGAGGGAGCAGCTGCATCCGGCAGCATCCGGCCTGGTTACCGGCGTGATGTCCTGGGTCGCTACATCCGGTAGCATCCGGCCTGGGTACCGGCGTGAAACCCGCGTATAACGTGCGAGACCTCTTGAACTCGTCCCCCCGTAGGTAGGAGTAGGTTGTTCGGCTTCGAGAGAAATTCGGCCTGCCCCATTGGGTCGCCTGCCAAGCGCCCTGGCGTAGTGAACAGGAATCTAAGGCATCACCCCTAAACCCCGCTACCTATGTGGAAAGGCTGTGCGATCGTCGTTTCGGAGTGTCGCAAACTTCGGGTAAACAAGAGCTCCGGACCGGTAAACCGACCGTGTGAGCGTGAAAGACGAAACCGGCGTCCGAGAAGACGGACGTGAGAGAGTCGTCGACAGCCAATCAATGACCGCCATAGAATGTGGACAGAGCAGGGGTTGACGACCCCGCCCTAGGAAATGCGCCGATGCGCTTCGAATCGTAGTGCGCCGCGGCGCAGGTAAGCCGTATCGTGGACGAACGGGTATGCACTTAGTCTAAGGGAAGGCTATAGCCCTGCCGGTTTTGACGAACTGGACGGTCGCCAGCATAGTTTCCATCCGAGAGTAAGAGGCGAACAGTTGCGGAGAACAGGGACAACAGCCTGTCTCCCACTGCAGTCGACCAGGTCCTATGTAGGAGGCTGGGTTTACGACGCCCACTGCACATAAGGCAGCGAAGCAGAGCCGTCCCACCACGTCCACGCAGGACAGCACACTCACACAGAGAGGCCCACCCCATGCTACAGGCGATGATGGAGGTTGAAAAGAAAGAGCAACGGATGTTAACAATATTTCATTTGTAATAATAAGAATGGCTTGTGGCCATTTACAGACGATACCTAATATAGGGTAAACTAAAATGAACACACAGAGGAAACCTCCCACATCCCAAATAAGAAAAACGGGTACAGTCACTAAAATCAGCAACCTCCCACATTCCCAATAAGAAAAACGGGTACAGAGTCCTGCGCTATGCCCTTCAAACTAGCCATGAGTCGGGACAAAGGAAAACGTCACCCCCTAGAGGATGTAAAACCGTATCCTCCTTCACGGCGGTTGGAACACTTCGGCTAGAAGAGTAGTCGAAGCGAGCAGATTGTTGAAGCGGTGAAACCACTCCAACGATTGAGCACGAGGAAAAAGTCCCCGATATCTCGGGCATTCCAATAGGCGGTGTGCGATCGTGTCCAGAACGTTACAATCGACGCAGTCCGCATCCATATCTCTAAGGCGAGATAGTACTTCACCAGTTGCTGACACTCCTGCCAGGAGGCGGAGCGACGTAGTTTCTCCCAGACGGGAGATGGCTGTGTGTGTAATGTGAATTGGGACCGGACGCGGATTGGAGCAACGGATGTTAACAATATAATTTCATTTGATAATAATGGCTTGTGACCATGTTACAAACGAAGACGGGTAACTAAATGAGCAAAGCAAAGGCAACCTCCCACATCCCCAGTGGGAAAACGGGTGCAGTCCGAAGACCTCCCACATTCCAACCAGAAAAACGGGTACAGTCACCCTCGATTAGCCCTTCAAAAGAAAACTATGTGCGGGGAAAAAAGGAAAAAACCCCACGCAACTAACTAGCCGGCGCGTAAAACGGGTACAGTCCTAAGACCTCCCACATTACCTGTTGTAAAACCACCCTTTGGATAAAAACCAACAGTGCCGACCATATCGAAAGCAAAGTGTCGGACAGGAGACTTCGACGGGATGAAGCCCGACCGAGCCCGAGTGCGACATAAAATACTGACCCAAAGAAGAGTGCGCCGCCCCTACTTTTAATACTGCGTCCTCGCTTTCCCCACTTCCTCCCCGCTGACAAACCCCGCG
This sequence comes from Inonotus obliquus, assembly GCA_032164295.1. Classification (NCBI taxonomy): domain Eukaryota; kingdom Fungi; phylum Basidiomycota; class Agaricomycetes; order Hymenochaetales; family Hymenochaetaceae; genus Inonotus; species Inonotus obliquus. The sequence continues at coordinate 3,133,009 of JAJHTX010000001.1, read as the reverse complement.
CGCCACGTTTGAGGGAGCAGCTGCATCCGGCAGCATCCGGCCTGGTTACCGGCGTGATGTCCTGGGTCGCTACATCCGGTAGCATCCGGCCTGGGTACCGGCGTGAAACCCGCGTATAACGTGCGAGACCTCTTGAACTCGTCCCCCCGTAGGTAGGAGTAGGTTGTTCGGCTTCGAGAGAAATTCGGCCTGCCCCATTGGGTCGCCTGCCAAGCGCCCTGGCGTAGTGAACAGGAATCTAAGGCATCACCCCTAAACCCCGCTACCTATGTGGAAAGGCTGTGCGATCGTCTTTTCGGAGTGTCGCAAACTTCGGGTAAACAATGAGCTCCGGACCGGTAAACCGACCGTGTGAGCGTGAAAGACGAAACCGGAGTCCGAGAAGACGGACGTGAGAGAGTCGTCGACGGCCAATCAATGACCGCCATAGAATATGGGCAGAGCAGGGGTTGACGACCCCGCCCTAGGAAATGCGCCGATGCGCTTCGAATCGTAGTGCGCCGAGGCGCAAGTAAGCCGTATCGTGGACGAACGGGTTGCACTTAGTCTAAGGGAAGGCTATAGCCCTGCCGGTTTTGACGAACTGGACGGTCGCCAGCATAGTTTCCATCAGATAGTAAGAGGCGAACAGTCGCGGAGAACAGGGACAACAGCCTGTCTCCCACTGCAGTCGACCAGGTCCTATGTAGGAGGCTGGGTTTACGACGCCCACCACGCATAAGGCAGCGAAGCAGAGCCGTCCCACCACGTCCACGCAGGACAGCACACTCACACAGAGAGGCCCACCCCATGCTACAGGCGATGATGATGGTTGAAAAGAAAGAGCAACGGATGTTAACAATATAATTTCATTTGATAATAATGGCTTGTGGCCATGTTACAAACGAACCGGGAAAGAACTATATGAGCTAGTCAAAGGCAACCTCCCACATCCCCAGCGAGAAAACGGGTACAGTCCGAAGACCTCCCACATTCCCAACCAGAAAAACGGGTACAGTCACCCTCGAATAGCCCTTCAAAAATAACTATGTGCGGGGAAAAAAGAAAAAAAAAAACCCCACGCAACTAACTAGCCGGCGCGTAAAACGGGTAGACCATGACCTCCCACATTACCTGTTGTAAAAACCGCCCCACGGATAAAAAACAACAGAGCCGACCATATCAAAAGCGAAGTATCGGACATGAGACTCAGCAGGAGATACCTGACAGAGACCCGTGCCGACGTAAAATCCAGACCCAAAGAAGAATGCACCGCCCCTACTTTTGATACTGCATCCTCACTTCCCCACTACCTCCCCGCTGACAGACCCCGTACGCCACGTTTGAGGGAGCAGCTGCATCCGGCAGCATCCGGCCTTGTTACCGGCGTGATGTCCTGGGTCGCTACATCCGGTAGCATCCGGCCTGGTTACCGGCGTGAAACCCGCGTATAACGTACGTGACCTCTTGAACTCGTCCCACCCGTGGGCAGGAGTAGATTGTTCGGCTTCGGGAAATATTCGGGCCAACCCGTACTCGAGGCGCCGCCCAGCGCCCTAAGGATCGTGAACGAGAATTCAGGGCATCACCCCCAAACCCCGCTGCCCTATGTGGAAGGCCGTGCGATCGTCTTTTCGGAGTGTCGCAAACTTCGGGTAAACGATGAGCTCCGGACCGGTAAACCGACCGTGTGAGCGTGAAGGACGAAACCGGAGTCCGAGAAGCGGACGTGAGAGAGTCGTCGACAGCCAATCAATGACCGCCATAGAATATGAGCAGAGCAGGGGGTGACGACCCCGCCCTAAGAAATGCGCCGCTGCGCTTCGAAACGTAGTGCGCCGAGGCGCAAGTAAGCCGTATCGTGGACAAACGGGAGTACACTTAGTTTAAGGGAAGGCTATAGCCCTGCCGGTTTTGACGAACTGGACGGTCGCCAGCATAGTTTCCATCAGAGAGTAAGAGGCGAACAGTCGCGGAGAACAGGAACAACAGCCTGTCTCCCACTGCAGTCGACCAGGTCCTATGAAGGAGACTGGGTTTATGACGCCCACTGCACATAAGGCAGCGAAGCGGAGCCGTCCCACCACGTCCACGCAGGACAGCACACTCACACAGAGAGGCCCAACCCATGCTACAGGCGATGATGGTGGTTGAAAAGAAAGAGCAACGGATGTTAACAATATAATGCACATGACCATAGATTTCCGCGTCGTCGATCCCGCGCGGATCCGCTCGACGACCACGGTCAAATTGACTACAGTCCAGTCCATGACCACTGAACCAGCGCATCACAGTCATGGAAAATTATACTTCGTCACATGCAATCATAAAGGCTCTGAAGGGTGCTGAAGATCCTCCCTCATCTAGCAGTCCGCCCAAGATTGAAATCGCACGGATGGCATGGGAGTCAAATGAAATTCACTTCCCCAGTAAAGACGAAGTCCTCGTTGAGTGGGTTTTAACTTCATTCATAAAGCATAGCAAAGACGCCAGAGGATCAAGGTTAGCAGCTTCTCTTTACCGGAGTATCAGTGCTCATTGGATACTACCAGTAGCGAGGCTCCTGTCTTGTCTGCGGAACATTGGAGTCTCCTCGGCGATATCCTCAGCGCGCGCCAAAGTAGACTGTGGCTATCAAGTTTGCTCACCCGAATCCCTGTTTTGAATGTCATGACGACGTTCTTCAAGTGTGCACCCTTTACGGACCTGGGGCGCCATCCAACCCTCACGAATGCGATAACCCATTCTGTTCATGCCGTTTGGCAACAAGCAACTGCCCGAATGAACCTCGAAGGCCTCACGGACTGTCTTGGTTCAGTCCTGGAGTATTTTGCTTCTAATTCCACTCAGATCAACGACCTTGCTTCTGTTTGTCTCTTGGTTGCGAGATCATTCAAGCAGGCTGTTGGAAACATGACGGGGAAAAAGAAGGTCCGCATTCGATCTCCTGCATGATATACTACCAATTAATTCTCTGTGACTTATCTATAGGCTCTCTCTTGGTTTATGGAGAAAAGCTACCTGCACTGGGTCCATTTGGTGTGCCTCGAGTCCTCGGTTTCGATCTCTCTGAATCGGGAATCGAAGTTGTTCATATCCGAAATATGCCAAGCAGGCATCGATGTCATCTTCTATCTTGACTCGTTGAAGAGCTCGATTGATCCGCTCAAGACAATCCTCACCGAGCCCAAATATTCGCTTCGGAACATGAAAGAGTCTCAGTATAAAATCGTACCAATGCTGTACAGTTCATACGTGCGCGAATTGCAAAGGCACCGATTTGCTGTGTTTGGATCGGGCTCAGGTCAGAACAACGAGCAAGCAGTGCGAATCAAGGTGCGAGACGCCGGGGTGAGGGGCTTCGAAGTTTGTTATAGGGCCTTACGGGAACGTGGTGACCACTTGGAGGTATGGAAGAACGTGTCTGCTCTGGTGGAGGTGCTAGAACAGGCCAATATCGTGGGTTATGGGATCACAGAGCAGACGGTCGTCTTGAACGAGGTTGCTGATTCTGCTGTGGAAGTATTGACTAGATCTCAAGGTGAGTGAGGGTTTCTTTGATTAAGTATACGAGTACCCTGACACATCTCCCAGATCGGCACGACGAGGTTGTGAATGCAGCTCTCCAGATCCTCTGCGCTGTATCGCGCGTTGATTTCGACTTCCTCAACCCATTCTTGTCGAAGGTCTTATCGGGATTACTTACAGTAAGTCGAACAGTCTTTCTAGAATTCACTCGAGTGACATTTACGTCGGTCACCAGATGAATCCATCAGTCTATCCTTCCACAGTGACTTTGCTTCACATAGTTCTGGATTTCCACTCCAAAACGCGGACGATTCCATCTTACCTCGAAATTCTGTTCGGAGCTCTAAGTGATGCCGACGTGCCGCACGTGGGAGCCGCAATTCGAGCACATCAATGCTGCACGTCAGGAGCACTACTTAGTCTTTCACATTTGGAGGAGCTTTCACGGTGTATCAGGGGATTTCTCACCCCAGGTCAAACGCAGGGTATAGTCGACTTGACCTTTACGTTCCTCCTAGAAGCCTGGAGAGAGTATTCAGATAACAGCACTGCTGGAATGGGTAAGATGGACGTTGACGCTGTGGAGAGAGGTACGAAAACGAAGCTTAAGAAAAGTGATTCGCTCCTACTCGCATCGCTGGATCCGGCAGCCTTGGGTTATTCTCTCGTCGCGCGTGCCGTTGCAGTTATAGTCCCATCTCTCCCTTACTCCTCGCTCTCAGAAGCAATATTGGGTTCCGTCCGGGCCAGCATTTCTAGCGCATGGCAGGGGACTCTTAATGAAGCAGCTCAAATCGCTTTCAGTATATCAAAACAATCTGGTGCTCACTGGGCACCACAGTGTGTTTCTGCTGCGACCTTGCGGATACGTCACGCATTATTGACCTGTCCAGCTTTGCACAGCGTCAATCTGCCGGTTCAGCCCGTTGCAACCATCACAGAAATTTCCGGATATATACGGTCTTCCCAAACAGATCCTGAGCTAGTGATCGAAATGGTTCGCTATTTCATTCTGCAGTCTTTGGAACGACAAGCTCTGATTTACGTCCACAGCTACGAGCCTTCTTCGATGCGGACTTTTTAGATTGCACACCGGAAGAGCGCGACGCAGTCATTAATGCAATGATAACGCACCTGGAAACTAACTGGATTGTCCGAAACCCTTCTGGGCAGTATGGCACTCGAGTTGAATCGTCTTGGGATGGCTCGACCAGTTCATTGAATTCTTTGGAGCCTGGTTGCCACCAGAGAGGAGCATTGGCTATCTGGCAACTTCTTCTTGACAGATGGCTATCTCTCATTGAGTAAGTGAAGAACGAACGTAGTCAATAATCGTGAAAGTTAATGCACCGTGTATAGCGAGATTGCGTCACGGAAGCACATGGAACGTATCGTCAAGCTTATATTCAAAAAGTTAGAAACTACTGGCAGCCTCACGCAGTCCAATCAAATAACTTCCCAGTGGCTTCTTGACGGGCTTCTACACTCGGCAGTCTTCTGGGAGTTAACGAATCTAAGAGGTAAGTGATCTACTCTGTTCAAGAGGCAAAGATCTTAATTCTATTCCGTTACAGATGCTATAATATCTCACATAGAATCCATTACCCAGTACGCTGACTGGGAGAGCTTTCCTAAGCTGTTGAAACAAGCTCAGAACCCAAGAAAGGTAGATACGCCCGACCTACCAATCAATTGGACAATCGTGGAAGTCGAGTCGATCCTAGGAGCGTTCAGCACACTACTTCGAGCTCCAAGGGATTATCTTCCACGCAGCGCCAGAGTCACCTTCGTTCGCCGAGCAGTTGTTGCTGACCTCGCTTTGTCAGGCTCCAAGCGTGAAGTTTCGGGTGAGCAGACTGCAGTGGCTTGGAAGGCGATTGTCGTTATTCGAGCATGGATTGTGTCGATGTTCGATGCGTTTGATGTTATAAATGTTATCACAGTGGATGAGGTATTCTTTTCCTTTAATTGATCTCATTCATTATCTGATACTATGATGAATCAGGACCGATTCCGAGAGTATGTCGTGTACCTAATGCTTTCCGACTCTGCTGGAGAGGGGGCCGGCGATGAATTCCATGTTATGACACTTGAGTTGCTATCGAGTATATTCAGGTAAGGATCCAGTGCCGCTTCTGCTCGTCCGTTTAAGTAACGTTCTATCAGCCACGCAGTCCATTCTGCGGTGTATAACAAGGCAGATCTTCTCAAAAGTCTTTGTGCGTCTCTTCAAAATCCCAAGTGCCGTTTGTCGGAACAGGCCAGATTGCGATTCATCGAGATACTCGTCTCAGAATGCACTGATATAAAGTCAGCCATTGGTTTTGGATTATTTTTTCGTCACTGATCCGGGCGGTTAGCAAACTTTCCACTCCTTCTAAGGACGCCATCGGTCGCTTATACTCAGATATGCATGCCAAATACTCCGACACGTTGTCTGAAATGCTCAATTCGATGCCAGAGATAACTAGCGCGCAAGGGACACATATTCGTTCGTGGAGGATATGTGTCGTACTGCGCAGATGGCTGAACATGCAAGGCAGGAAAAGTCTACTGTTCAAGTACTTTCAAAATGTTGACTCTGTTGACTCCTTGGACATCATTATTTAACAGATAGGAAAATAAACGGCATCCAGCTCGTACAGAAGATGATGGCAACTCAGTCCCACCTGATATCGGGCGACGAAGTCAACTCGTTTTACACAGAGATTTTCCTATTGCTCCTCGAAGAACTCCACAGTTTACCTGGAAATGAGCGGGAACAGCATTTATCGCTCATGGCAGCTGCCTATATTCTTTTCATCGGAAGACTGCACATCGCCGGTGAGTCATGGAACGTTTGATTGTTCTGTTAGCGAAAGTTGACTGGATTTCAGATCAATCCGTGTGCGACATGGCATTAATGCATTCCGCGAGATCACTCTCCGTGAACGAGCTTTCCGATGTTCTTGGTCTAATACGCGAAGCGCTGAAGAAGGGACTCGCGAGTAACGATGAAACACGAACTGCGCTACACTTTTCAAGCGTCCTCGTAGGAGATGCGCCAGAAGGTGAGGCATTTCGCAAATTAATTGAAGGACGGCGCTAAGTTCTATTCGAAATAGGTTCAATGAAAATCACACAGGAACATTTTGAGGATTGTCTTCATGTCTTTCTGGATGATTCGAAGTTCGTGATTGGGGATTCGGAACTTTGCCTCGAATGTCTTGGGTTCATAGGGAAAGTGTGCTCTGAGAGGGTGCGTTGGGAACTGATATACTTGTTCGGATGCCATTTCATATCTAATGATCGAATCACACAGCCTGCTTATCTCAGACATGCGGCATTAGGACCCATCTGGCTGATACTTACTAAAGTATTAACAGGTTCTACAACACATACAAATGAATCTCATCCTTCTGTACTTCACAACATATCTACGATAGCAGGCTCCATCATCCGTCTCCGACGAGACCTCATCACTTCAACTCTTCCTATGCTCGGCATGGTCCTAACCTCCCTCCTTCGCTCCTTATGCGCTCCTCGACCCCAACTGGGCACACGCCAGCACAAACAAGTGTCCGACACATTACCATGGTGGGTCTCACCAAAGACACCTCTGGGCCTTTCCGAAGCACGGGCCGTTGCACGTCTATTCACAACACTGCAAGCGAAAACGATTCCACGAACATTCACTTCTCGAGACAAATCAAGAAAGGACAAAGAACGAACCGCAGAGTCCCTACTAGGCGCATTCTCAAAACACGCTCCACCTGTTCTAGGAGCATATATCAATATGCTAGTGGATCCTCTGATAGTCGTTGATGCTAATATGCGTGAAGCTCTTGCTCCTGGATTATTCGCGCTTTGCGAAGCTATGGGTGAGCATGGACGAGATTCGCTCATGGTTAGTGGATGTGATGCGGCTGGAAAGACGGTTTTCAAGGCAATTTGGAAAGAGTATGCTAAACAGCGATACGTCGGAAAGGGCTAATGGGTCTATCTACTACATACATTACGAGTTCACTCCCATACAGCACACCAAATCTCCCGTATAAATGACATTGACAAACAATAGATCATTGCTGTTTCATACGTTCACGACGTCATGCCCCCTTCATAAGCAAACAGATACACGATAAGCACTAATTATTCGCACCAAATTGCCGTCTGGTCCATGAAGCAGCCGCACATGTATATTGCATTATCTACTACCAAATTTAACGGTACTTTTTCTGGACTACTGCGAGCAAAGGCGCTTTGCCGTATATAAACTGACATGACGTGAAGGAAATGAATTGGAAGATATGAAGATAGCCATTTATGCTAGAGATACAGACGATTGTGCGCCCCAAAAAATACTTGGCGCGTTGATGAGGGAGACAAATTGCAAATTGAAGGTTCTCTAGGAGAAAAAAAGAATAATGCAACAATAAAAAAATGGAGCAAAATATCCCGATTCCCGACACAATCAAGTTTATCCGACAGTCTTACGCATAGCTTCCGTTTGCCTTCCTTTGCGGTTTTCGCTCGAGTTCAGGAGCGATAGGTATAAATTCCAGAAGATACCACAGGTCGATTGGAAGGGAACGCGAGCGGATAGAGGCATGTATCGGAAATTCACGACTTGGGCTAAAGGCCATACCTGCCAATTCGCTGCGAGAGCACTGGGGTAAAGGTCGACGAACTTCTGTTTGATGTGTGCACCATCGCGGCCTTCGAGTACGCCCATAGAGAGGATGAAGAGCGCGAGACCTATTGGAGCCATGAAGAGTTGGTCAGCGGCGACGCGCTTTGCTACTGCAAGCCCGCTGGCGCGTGGTATTTGTCCTATGGGCACGTTTAGAGGTGCGAGCATATGAGGCGATGTGGAGCCGATTCGGATGCCTGCTGCGAGTGGCGAGAAAGTACCGACACCGGGTTTGGGAGGTGGCGCACGTAAGGGAAAGCGTCTCTCTAGGAATTTATTCCACCGGCATAGTACTGGGCCTGAAAAGAATGAGAGATGAGCGTGGACAAGTTTCTGAAAGAGGATAAAATGAGAACGTACCCATTAGAAAACCGAACGTAAAGAAACGAAGCGTGCGCTCTGGGTCATATCGTGGACTGTCTTCATGCTCTATGCGTTTTGCAGTCTATCACGACTTTCTATCAGCATCAACATTCCACGCGTAACAAGTTCATAAGTGCTCACCACGATCTGTACAATCTGCGCGGCACAATCCCCAAGAGCATTGAGCGTGCCATTAGTGAACGCAAGCGTAGTATAGGGACGAGCGTCAAAGCTTTGCTGATAAGCACGAGCCGCAAGAGCAATGGAAGCCATAAGAGGTTGAAGAAAGTAAGGAGAAAGAGCGAAGTGGCCTTTAACCATTTAATATTAGTTGATGGGGAGGGTGCATGTCGCTCCTCGTCGCTCCATTGACACGGTCAGCCATGACGAAGCAAAGGAGACAATTTAAAACGGGACGCGATACCGTGGGAATAGGGATCGACGCGAATTAAGTTTCCATGATTTTCGATGATTTTCTTACCGAGTCTGGACCTTGTGCCAGTGGCTCGCTTTTTCATACCGCTCTGATAAAATATGCAAGTCGTTAACGTTTCGAATTGGAAAACCACAAGGCCTTATCCTCTCATTTATATGTTCTTGCTATCGAAGCTCGAAATTTAATTTCTCGGCGACTCGTTAATTCTCATCAGTTTGGACCCTGCCCGCGCCATCACCGACTTCTTGCGAAAATTGCCTTCCGCAACTTAGAACCCTCATTATATACATAATATAATGACTTAGCGACGCAACGGTTCAGACTGTACTGTCATACATACACACCTGTGCTAGACATTTTCACTGAACATGCAGGTGTACTTGGATTTCACAGCTTGCATGATAAGTGTCTATGAAATGCATGGAGCCTCGGAGAAAGATGAAACAAAAAGATGACGGCAAGAAAAGATGCAGAAATGCCAATATACTTTTCTCGTTCTCTTGAAGTTGAGATGTGTGATTGGTCTAAGTACCGTACCGAGGCTTGAAGAACGCTGGCGGTAGACCGCGCAAGACATCAAGAAGGGGGCGCTCAACCACCAAAAGTTCCCCGGAGTCCAAGAAGTCCACTCGAAGAATCGGACGGTATCGCGTAACAAGTTTAAAGTTACTCGCCGTTTCATCATCATTTTCCGCAGCTAAACCGCGTCCTGTTTCTACCCCTGCGTCTTCTATAGAAGCACCTTGCGCCGTCGGAGAAATAGCAGGCTTCGAGCAAACTCTGTTCTTGGATTTATTCTTGGACTTCGAAGTTGGTTTTTGTGAAGTGATGGACGGTGCCTGTGTAGTATGGCCATCGCGTCGCCGTTTTTTAACAACAAATCCACCCCATCCCACTGGTGCATCAAGAGAGACACGACATAACCAAGTGGAGCCCCAGAATAATGCATGTCGTGTACCCACGCCACTCTCTGATTTGCCAACTAGCGCAGGTGGTGCAAGTTTGCGAGAAGATGGAGGCTCGATGGTAATTCCAAGTACGCTGTCGTGTAACTTTGTCCAGAGTCGCGGGAGTTGCTCGAGTTGCGCGAGATGCGCAGCCCATGGCGCAAATCGACGTGCTTCAACGTCGAACACGCCTATAGTGGAATCGGAGTGCGCCAGAATTAGCAGTGTGGCACCTGAGGTGGGGCTGGAAGATGCAAGGTGTGAAAAGGCAAGTGCAGTTACAAGGGCAGGAGAGGTCGGAAGGGCGGTATGGTGCTGAAAAGCAGAGACAGTTCAGCAAAAATGGGCCGGGAATCCAGTAGTTCATACTAACCTGTACAGCATCGAGGCTGAAGATGTGCGTGCGGTAATGATCGTCTGTCGTGGCGAGCCATTGTCCATCGGGGCTGAAAGCTATGCGAGCTATCGAAGCATGTTCTTCGTCACCTTCTTCCTCCGAATCGTCTTCTGGCTCTGCTTGCTGGTCGGGACTCTCGCCTTCTATCCCCGAATTACTCTCATCCCCCGTATCCTCTGAAGCACTTGAGTGAGCAGCACCATTAACGATAGGAGCTCCATTCAGCCGGCCCGGTATGCTTTTCACGACGCGTCTACTCGCAAACAACGCTCCACGTCGAGCATGATGGTCAAATTTCCTAAGAACGCGCGGTTCATGGCGTCCCTCAGCGGAACGTTCCGTTAGGTCGACGACAAGCACGTGTGCCGTCCGCGACAGAGCAAGCACCAAGCGTCCTCCATCTGGCGTGAAACCCAAAGCACTCGCGCCCTCTGGTTCCTTTCCCGATTTTGAATTCGTGGAGAAGAAGGAAGAGAGTATCGACATGAAGGATTTGATTCGACGGGGTTTTATCCTTCCATTTTCTGTGAGTAGCTCAAAGACTTTGATCTCGTAAGCGTCGGATACCGCAAGCCATCGTCCATCATCAGATACAGCGCTTGAGCAAAGATTCGTCATTGTATCAAGCTCCATGTCAAGCAGCTTTTCATAATCACATTCATCCGCCTCTTGCCCTGTCGGTCCATCTGGTGCACGAGGCGGAGCATCAACGTCCATGGCGTCAGCTGCACGCGGGTCGGATTCAAGCTCATTTGGAACGCGGGCGCGTCCTATTATCCGCCAGATACCCAAGCTCGTATCGCGTCTGCATACGACCAGACGAGCGTTTCGAGCAACCGATATTGCAGGCTGCAGACCAGTGGGGTACGCGACTCTACGATGATATGCATCCTCAAATGTCGATGCTACACTCGTTGCTAGAGGATTGGTTATCTGCTGACCGGCCGAACCTGCAGTAGCGCAGGGAGCGAGAACAAGTGAAGCGTCTAGCCCACCTGATGCGAGAATAGGAGCGATGCTAGAGAAAGGGTTGGGAGTAGGGCGTGTCGATGAGGCTATAGGGAGGTAAGGTGGCCAGACGGCAAGGGCTCGAACATCATGCGAGTGCATCCTTTTTGCAGTGGAATGAACCCAGCGTGACCTGGTCTTCTGCGCTGAGCTTCCGGCTCTGTCTGAGTCGGAGATCTGAACATGGGTGAACAAGCAGACTTTCTGATCTACGCCGGACGTGAACACCGAGTTTCCATCCTATTCGACTTTATCATAAGAGGAATCTTGGTCATTAAAAGGGCAACTTACTGGTCCAATAGCCATGCATAATATGTCTGCACCATGCGCCGAGAAGCTGGAAAGTTGGGTACCTGTTCGGGAATCCCAAAACTTGACGATTCCCAATGAATCTCCCGAAATAATAGTTCCATCACTAAGCAAAGTTTCAGTCAGGAGAAAAGACGCAATGAAGATGCGGCGTACGCAAGAACACCAACAGCCCAGACCAGTGTCCTTTCTCCTCGAGCCTTGTCCGTAGTCATTCTATCCAAGACTCGCCCCGTCTTTGCGTCCCATCTTCTTAGGCTGCTATCCGATCCGCCAGTGACAAGCCAAGAATCCGTCCACTCGTCCTCGTCATCGCTTTCACTACCTCCCTCTTCCCCGCCCTTCTGCGGAGCAGGTGGTACAGGCGGACCCCAGCCAATACTGAGTATCCGACATTTCGCGCGATCAAACCTCCGAATATGCGACATTTCACCAACAGACACATCAATTAAACGTACACAACCGTCTTCGCAGCCGAGCGCAAGCAGAGTACTTGAAGGGTTAGCTGCCATACTCCAAATCGCTCCACCTTGAGAATTCAATGTTCGCTGGGCAACACGTAAGGAAAAAGATCTAAAGTGTTGAATGGAAGATCCGACTTACGAATACTGTCCCAGATGCTATGTCCCATTCTACAAGTTCACTACCACCACCTGCGCTAAAGATTCGGAGATCCTCGATCGTTGGTACCTCGTTGTAACCAATAAGACGAGGATGCCGCAATGTAAACACTAGCGAGTCGACCTTGGACGGGTTCGGACCGCACAATATCTAAAAGAGTGCGTTAAGAAGTGGCCTCTAGGATGTTTACTTTCATGGAACGTACCTTGGTCAACACCCATGCCTTGGGAGCACTGAGAGTATGCTCCTGCTGATCGGATGGAATTGCCCACTCATATAGTTCAATATTTCCATTTGATCGGCCAACAGCAAGCGGTCCAAATATCCCTTTCCTCCTTCGCCGAGCCTGTCTAGGTCTCGAATTGTATAGAGTTGGAAGAACAAGTGGAGGAAAAGCGATGGCAGTAATTGCAGCGGGAGAATAATCTACAAATCTGCAGCGATGTACAGCTAAGGCATCCGCACTTGCAGAGGTAGCGTGCGCTTGCTGGGCTTCCGGAGTCGCAACTGGCATTTAAATGCGAGAGAACACGAATTTGTTACAGATGAATGCCTGGTCAAGAAAACTTTGAAAGGATCGACGTTGATTGACAACGTTTTCCATCACGTGCAGCTTTGGAATCGTGTTTTCGTCGCGTTCTTTATCTACTCTACTTCTCGCCATTCCTGCCTTAACAATGTCATTCCTTCGAGGCTCACCTTCGGCTCCTCCCACGGGAAGCGTCAACCCGGAGAGGATTGAGCTTGCTACTGCTGAGTCTGTGTTCTTTTCTTTTTGTTCCTATCCAGCGCTTTACTGACAATTTTGGCAGACTCGACATGATCACGGACATGTTCAACCGTCTGGTTTCGTTAGCAATCTCCCTATCGAAATTACTTCCATGCACTAACTGGCACGCGTCTAGGACATGTTACACGAAATGTATTAGTCAACGTTTCACCGAAGCGGATCTTAGCAAGGGCGAGAGCGTATGCGTGGATCGTTGCGTTGCGAAATTCTTCGAAGTTAACAAGAAGGTGGGGGAAAGAATGCAACAGATGGGGGCAAATGCACAGGGAGGAGGAGCTGGAAGTTCGTTCACATCGCTATGACGTTAACGGACCAAAGTTCTTCGCTGTTCTCGTCTTCCATGGCCTCACGACCACCCTTACCACATACACACCAGAGCTCAGCAATACTTTACGCATTCTACGCACTCTATAATTCCCAAAAGAAACATGCACCGTAGACAACAGAGAATGAAGCGGGACACGAAGTCCACCGTGCGACAATACACGCAGCACCTCACAGACCCTCGTCAGTCGAAGCACTCCTCCTTCGTTTTCTTGTGCTTATTCTGAGCATGTTCAATAAGCCTTTCGCATCATGCAGTCAGAAACTGTTGGAATTATTGCTTTCGAAAAAGCGGTCAACTCACTGCGGTGGCCGCGTTGTTAGCATCTGTGAGAAGGGAAAAGACACGTCATGTCATCAATGCTTTCCTCAAGAAAGTATAAAATTCATACAAAAGCGTGTTTGCAAACTTTGCATTGAATGGTCTTTGCCGCTTCGTTGACCTTGAGCTGGCTCTTGGCGGACTTTGCCCCCTTGTCTGCTCGTTCACGTCGTTGCGCCGCCTTCGCACCCTGAGAAGTCCCGTGTCAGTGTCGATGATATTGTAATTTTCTTTGATTGGACGGCCATACGTTTCCCATATTGTACACGGATAGAAAACAACAGGGAAAGAAAAGAAATAGAGCTCGAACAGAAAGACACTGTGAACAAGGACAAACCAAACCCTCGCCTACTGACTCGGAATCAACTTCAAATTTTTTGAACTTCGACACGTGGCACGAAGATCTCTTACAAATACATCTGACATCAGCATCCAGTTATATGTGAGTCCGAAAATCTATCTAGTTTTTTTTTGTAGAATTGAGCAAGAAAATCGATAAACATATTACACTGTAATCGTTCGGCTTCTCCTCATAAAGTCGTAGGATTAATCAAAAGCACCGTATACATGACTCGCGCGGTCACACTGAGTGCGTCTCTGCTTCAGTCAGTCAGCATGCCATCGCTGCTTCGATAACAATGGTCTCTCTTCTCCCTATATATCGCCTCTCTTTCGTCCGTTCAACTCCATTATCACTAACCAAACGCAGGATGTCGTCCAAATCTTCTGTACCGTTCCTCTTGACACCAAGCGAACTTGCATCCGCTCTCAGGCTAACTACTACCAGCTCTACTAAAAAAATCGTAACGTTGGACGCAAGTTGGCACATGCCCAATTCTCCGCGTCGTGCGAATGAGGAGTTTAAGCTGAAACGTCTACCTGGAGCGCTCTTTTTTGACCTCGACGAAGTTGCGAGTCCGCATGAGTTGGGACTTAAGCATATGATGCCTAGTCCGGAACGTTTTGCGAAGACTTGTGGTGAGGAGCAACGTACTCGCGTCTTTTAAGTAAGCTCAATCTGTGTCCTACGTACTTAGAGACTTTCGGAATAGCGCCAGACACTCATGTCGTGTTGTGAGTTTGTATTTCTTTTTCCTCGGCAAACATTTAGTGTTGACAAGACCACTGATGTAGGTACGATTCACATGGGATATTCAGTGCTCCCCGTGCACTCTTCATGTTCCGCGCCTTTGGGCATACTAACTCGAGCGTACTTGATGGCGGACTACCGCAATGGGAAGCAGAAGGTTTAAGACTTGAGAAGACAACTGAACAGGAATCCGGAATTAGTAGTAACCAAAGTGAGGATGTGAAGTATCCAATACCGAGTTACGACTCGGAAATTGTGAAAAGTTCGTCTGCTTTTCTAAGTTTGAAACTCCAACTTGCTTATCCTTGCTGTGTTCTTTCGGCGTAGGCTACGAACAAATTGTTTCAAATGCCGAACTTGATCCTTCGGCAAACACTAAGGCCGCTCTGGTGGTCGATGCCCGACCGAAAGGAAGGTTTGTGACCTCTGGCCCAAATGTGATATCGACCACATCTCTAATCGACTCCCTAGATTCACAGGTCAAGATCCCGAACCTCGTGCGGGTCTTTCATCAGGGCACATCCCTCACACATTCTCACTTCCCTTCAACACATTCTTACAAACTAACTCTATTAACTCTCCCTCAGGTGGGACTGGGACCTACACGACATTCCTCCCACCTGAAGGGATCCGAAAGGCTCTTGTGAACGCCATAGGAGAGAAAAACGCTCAAGACGTATTGGAGGGTAAAAGATCGGTTATCACAAGTTGTGGGAGTGGAATGACTGCGGGGATTTTATGGCTTGGTTTGAGGATTTTAGGTGTTCAGAGTGAGAGAGTTGGGTTATATGATGAGGTATGTGTTCTTTCTTCGCCCAAACTCTTACATTCAGCTTTATTTACGAGATTGTGATTAGTCCTGGACGGGATACGCGTTGCGTAAAGAGAGTAGGATAATCAAAGATGTCCTTTAGATCGTTGACTTTGATTTTGAACGTGGTGAATGTAATCTACGATTTCGGATTACTCGGAATACCTATACGCCCGTTCAATCCCACTCAGTCGTTCAATTGTTCAGTTGTTCCGAGTCAATGTGAACTAACCCCTACTGGTTTGTGGTAGTACGTCTTTTAACTGACCGCAGCCCAAGCTAGCCCAAGTGACTTTACCTCCCATGTCATTACTTATCACCGATTACCAATAACTTCTTGCTTCCATTCATTCCTTATGCCTACATGCAATGTCCACAGCTGAACGTACGTACTATGCCAAATAATCAACTATATTATGTCTTGATTATTGAATAAGGAATTCGGGACGGAATCAGGCACCACAGGCTGACGACTGACGAACAACCCGATCATGTTGACTGATGACGGAACTGGTGTCCTCCTTCCGTCTCGTGTCCTCTCATGGAAGGCGAGACCTTCATTCATTCGCTCTTCGTTCATCCGTCCGACTCCTAGTCGATCCTAGTCATCGGTACTTATAGTAATCCATCCTAATTAACTTATCTATTTCTTATCTATCAATGCACTATGCACCATAATTGAATCCTCAATCCCTCTCCTTCCCCTTCTTCCATCTCGATTCTCCATCTCCGTCATCCTCCTGCCTCCTGCTTTCTGACACGTCCGATCAGATAGTCTAGGTATAGGTATAGGTCTAGAAGGAGGCCACCAGTCGGATTGAGGATTGTGGATTGAGGATTGTGGATAGCGGATTGCTCAAATGGAGGGGGGGGGGGGGGCACAAGTCAGTCAGGACTCAGGACTCAGGCGTACTACTAGTAGTCAGTAGTCAGTAGTCAGCGGGATTGGTACTTTTCTACTACCATTGCATGAGACGAGACGAGATATGAGACGAGATATGAGTACACAAGATACATACAGAATGGTTGGGTTCAAACATGTCAGGCTTACGTTAGTCATTCTTCATTCTTTCTTCATTCTTCCCGAGTCCGGGCCAACCCCTCGAATCCAAATGCGATTTCAGTGCGATTCCGCAAGTCCCGCAAGTCCCGCGAGTCCGAGTCCGAGTCCGAGTCCAAGTCCGAGTCCGAGATTCGCTCGTGAGACTTCCATCCGTTTACGAGTAGGGATACACGAGTAGGGTTCCTGAAGTACGATCCGAATCCGATTCGTGGATCGATAATTAATAATCTACACAATAATGGACATTGATATTGCTTGGGATTGGGCTTGTAACAGCTTCAGTATATCGTACAGTACAATATTATTGATTCCATCTCCAGATCTACTCTCTACACTACGCTACTTTACATCATTGCTTATTATTGTACATGAAGGAAAGGAAATGAGAAATAGAAAGCCATGAAACACGTCTAGGTGGGAAGTTCAGAAATACAAATTACAAAAACACGTTGGGTTCGGCAGAGCTTGACGCGCCGTCGAAAGAGAAACTTGAAAGAGCAGAAAGAGCGAAAGAAAGAAAGAGCCCAATTGGTGCAACTAAGTTATAAGCTACGATACGACGACCTGCAGAGTTGAAAAAGCGAAAGTAAGAAAGTAGGAAAGCATAAAGCAGGGACCTCGATAACTAAAAGAGAAAAACACCAGCAAAGCGCCTCCCTCGAAAACACGAAAAACGAAAGTAATAATTTAGGACCGAAAAAGGAAACCACCGTCTCGTTGAGAACAGCATATGAGAAAAGGGGAACGTGGAATGTGTGAGGCTGTTGAGTCGAGATTACCACTCGGCCTTTGCAAGTTGTTGGGACGGAAAGCAGAAACAGTTTGACGCCTTCGCGACGATCATAGCAATCAATATCAAAGGTAGCATCGAACACCTGCGCCCGTAAATGTTTTGACTTGTAGTGAGCGAGCCGAGATCGATGGAGGAAACGTCATAACGACCGAGGAAACGTTCCTGACAAGCACCGTCGACTTCCACGTATTTTTCTTGTGCGAGATCGAAGAACCCACCCCACGAAAGATGCCATCAAAGCCAATGTTCCGCTGTGTTGAGAAGTATCCCAGTGGGATTTCGTCATGATGCATCACGGTGCAACGTTATGATGGAAGGAAGCATAGGGGAATGCCAAGTGTAAGACGCCGATAAGCCGTAGATAATTTCCTGCTGCATGCAGCTTCTGGACTGATTATGGCCGCGCTAAGAGCTCGATGAAAGGGGGTTGCCGTTGTACAAGGTCTGGTTTCCCGGCCGCAAGTGCACCACGACCGTTATATTGCACTTCAATCCTTACGCGTTTTCCCTTTCGGAGGACTGTAAGACGCCATCTGTTTCAAGTTGCAAGGGAAGAAAGCAAAATAATGAGTCATGAGTCATGAGCAAAATTAGCATTGAGGTAATGAGGGAAGGCATGTACGTACCCTTCGAGTAATAGCACGTTGCAATCCTTCTTTGCAACTTCCGAAAGCAGTTGTTGGCGAGCGAAAATGAGTGCCTTTCGTCGATGCTCGCTGTCGAATAGCATCTCTGAACGTGTTGTTCGTCCACTAAGCCGACCAGATCGCTTGTTCGCGGAACTTGCATGCAACTCGAATACGTAAGTGCCTCGCGTTTCTCCAGAGGACACCTTTAGAATATCAACATCTAAGAAGAAACTTGATGTCAGTATATGATACATGATGTAACTGTGATGATCAAAGAAGCGAAGCATGATGCTAAGACGCTCAGACGCTACTGTAGGGTTCACAGCATAGAATAGATAATAGAACTAACCTTCATCATCAAAGAACGTTGGTACGGGTTGAACACTCTTGTGATCCACAACCTCCCAAGGAGCATCGCGTCGGCGAAGGAATACACGCATGAGTTCATATATGCGCGGGAAACCGGGAGGCGGTGGCGGGGCTGAGCCTCTTGAGGACTTTAGTGAAAGCATAAGTACAGAAAGAGAAGAGGGGTGTTTAGCGACACAGGTTAATGTTAAAGTGTGTGGCGAGGCGACAATGAGTCTGACTGGCGTGTAGACGCGAGGCAATGAGTAGATGATTCAGGGGTGGAACAATGAACTCCGTATACGATAGTGAGTATCCCTGCGGGGGTAAGGGGTTGTTAGGGGAGCTATCTCATCCGGGATGTATATTGGAACGAAGGGAGGGAGGATGGTATGCCTATATATGTTTGCTGCTGCGAAATGCGCAGTGTTGGGTAAGTACACGGAAGAGACGCCGGTACCGCACTGCCGTACTGTTTGCGTGTTACGCCCGCGGCCATCTAGCCAATTTCGGAAGTGCCGAGGGAAGTCCTTGTGTTGAGTGAAGGATCTGATCTGATCTGATCAACCCATCAATGATGATTTATCAGCCTGCTTTGAGATCACCGTTACGGATTTGTCACACAGAAATACATACGCAACTCAGTCGGCAGCGTCAATCGATGGTAGTGCGACTGCATCGGACGAGGACCTAGGAGCATGAGTCAATAAAAGACAAGTACCCAGACACTTCAAACATTCACATCATCAACGCTCACTCTCGCTCAGCCATAGCGCTCGAAGACAGCAATTCTCGGCATTGCAACGCGTACGCATCAACCCATCATTTCTTCCTCCCTTCCCTCCAAAAGGAATCATTCCCGTGTCACACACATCCGCTCATTGGCCAAGAACCTCACAACCAGCAAGAAAAGCAATCGGACATAGTCGGACATTCATGCGCGTTCGAAGGGATAGATTGAGAGTTCCGCAGGCTGATCGCAGCCTTTGAGAGATGGGCGGTTAGTTGCCGGTCACTGCGGGGCCGGCACGAACAGAAGAAATTCACTTGTATCCGCAGTTTCCCACGGTGTAGATAGGGGTCTGTCCCTGTCCCTATAACTTTAACTTATAGAATATGTGCGTTCGTTGCCAGGTATTTCGCGTTCTACTCACGTTCGAGCTATTCATTTTTGATGGCTCATAGCATGCCAACCAGTATCATCGAGGAGTTCTTGGATTTCTCACGGATTCTGCACTTCCCATGATCAGCAGTTTTTCAATGCTAATGACATACGAGCGCCAGACAAGAAACTCCATTAATACTTATTATCGGCGCTTCATACATTCGCAATTGGATTGGCCTGCATTGATGAATACAATTCCGCTGTGGGTTAGTTGTATCCAACAAAATGTTGGAGCGATGGAGCATATATCACACCGCAGACGGTCCGATTTCGCACTAGTCCTACTCCTTCCTTTAACTACCTTCACCGACAGACCTAGGTTGGACCAGAAGCATGTAGCATGTAAATATTAAGTGCGCCGTGCTACGTGCTATAATTACTGATATATAAATACTGTAATAATCTGAAAGCGATCATTAATATTTCTCGATAGCACTTTGCACCAGTCTCAGCACGAGCTTCTAGTCTCGTGTCATATCACATTCCCGTCGAGCTAACGCGCCATCTACTCGTGGGTAACGCTATAAGATAGAATGGGAGAAAATGATCGCTCATAAGTAAGACAGGCCCAAACTTCCGATTGTGAACGAAGCATGGTGCTTACATTGTAAACGTCTTGCCGTTGGTATTGCGAATCCGATTAGGATGATTGCCCCAAGTAAAAAGCATATGATTGAAACGATATAATATCCGTCGCGATCCGTTTCGCACGTCCCTCCCAAATCCGCGCAATGCGCTTTACCGTGGTCTGATACACATTCGGTAGCTGATTACGTGGCGTGGCAATTTTTTTGATAGATGGGACGGATGGAAGGATGTAATGAGTAATGGAAGAGACCGTCAGCTTTCACGATCACTGGATCTGACTGTGACTGAAGCAAGGTGACAGTACACACCTTCGAGAATTGTTTCACTTCCACCCTCGGTGATCTTACAAGTGGCAACTGTGAAGAAATCAACTCCCTTTAATACGAAATAGCGAGGCCATGTGCCGCCAAGGTTTGTGAAGGTATTCAGGAGCTACAATTTGCACGAGTTAGGTTTTTGAATAGATTCAAAGTGAAGGAATACACCGGATTCAAGATCCAGTGAACGAATCCGAAACGCACCGTCATGTACGTTCCTCCGATGAGCGGGTCCGATACTCGTGTATGGAAAGCATTGATGCCCACGAATTGGATTGTCCTATGGATGACGTATAATCCCGATGAGAATGAACTCTAGTCGTGTAGTATGGATTACGCAGGAAGGACACGTACACAGAGAATCCCTGCAGGACAGTCATTGCTACGAGGAATGCGAAATACGAGTACCCAATCGGTGGTGTCGGGAACTTCGCAACGATGATTGTCCAAATCGCAGCAAATCCTAGACGTACCCAGCCTGCCAAAACCCACGGACGTAAAGGCTTATCACCCATGGACCATCGTGCAGTGAGATAGCCCGCGAGAATTTGGCATGGAAAGTCAATAAGCACTGCAATACTGAGATCTTCCCGTTCTAATCCCTTCTCGACCAGCTTGAGTGAGGTAACCGCTTCATTTGCTTGGAACCCGATTTTTGCAACGAAATGCAGAAACAGAAGTGATTGTACATCTAGAAAGGATTAGTCCATTGCTCATTTCAGCCGCAAGAACATGTTGAACATATGCCACTCACGTGGAAGTTTGCATATACGCCAAATTATTTGATAGACCTTCACAAGGTCCATATCCTCGTCTTCCGGCGATGGTTTATCCTCACGTTTCGCGAATAATAACCAAATGGTAACAGAGTAACAAACGACGGTCCAGAATTTCAAATATGTCGGTAAAGAAAGTGCGGGGATACCGTATTTTGCCCTATTGAAGATAGATCAAGTAAAGATATCAGAAGAAAGTTTCGGGAAGCGTACGCAAAGGCCTCGCTATTGAGAGCAAGGAAAACGGTGAACGACGCGAAATATCCTGTGTTAAGACCTATTGTCTGGCATGTAGAAGCGTAGGACAGGTTTTCAGGGGACAGAAGCGTAAGGGCCCAGCCATCGACGGCAATGTCTGTCGCATTAGTCAGCAATGGAAGTTCACCATTTGAATGAAAACTTACCTTGAGTTGCAGATAGGAAAACGAGCGAAGTAAAAATGAAAGTGAGTTTATTGATGTTTTCAGCCGGCTGTAAAACGATAAGATAAGAAACTTTTCCTATCTTCCATTCATATTATACGCACCGTCTCCAAAAGCACTTCCACATGGTTTGCTATCCAGAGCATTAAAGTTCCAATAATGAGCTGCATGGGTATGATCCATGATTTCCTCCTGCCCACGTTTGCAAAAAAGAATGAGTCGACTATAGGTGACCAAAGTAATTTCAACGAGTATGGGTATCCTGCCAAAGCGAATGTCCCAAGTTGGGAGTATGATAGATGTTCTCGCAAAAGGAAAGGAACGGATCCCAAGGCAAGGCCAAGCTGAGCAACGAGAAAAGTTAATAACGGCGCTCGTGAGCGAAGCGAAGGATCAACGTACTGGTACACCTTGGATGAGATCTTCAAAAAGCTGGTTAGTTTGGTATATGAAGCACAAAACGGCATCGACTCACATAAAACGATAAGTAGTGCCATGCCACGCTTGTCCTTAGCGGATACACCAGGTTTTGGCTTGCCTCGTCTGTCTACGTCATCCACCGAGGTCCTACGCTCATCGCCATTCAAAAGACCAAGTTCAACTTCGTCCACTGCATCCTCATTATCGGAGCCATAACCACCCCTGGGTGTTCGCGGCGGAATATGTATACCTTCTAATTCTATCGAAGAAGTCAAGGCGTGTTTATTATTTCTCGACATAGATTTGAGATTCGGTTCTGGAGAGGCTGAACGAGAGGTTTTATTCTTATTTTTGCGACGGTGTCTAGATGCTGCTATAGTTGAGGCGAGCTGAATATTGTTATCGGGGTCTGACATGAGCGGCAACAAGACGAGGATATGGGGAGACTGTTGTCGCCTACGTACGGCGGCTAGAAGACATTCGCGTAGTGTGTACGTGTCCTACGCGTTTTAGGAAAGTCGAGATCTGTTGTGTTGCTGATCGTCCACGTCCAATCACACGGCTCACTCCCTTTCGCCTCATTGTACCACTAAGGCAGCGATTGCTTTCTATATTCGAATATTATGTTCGCATTGAAGAAAATCGAGCATTGTCTGTGAAGGACGACTCGGTAGCTGAAATGAGATTGCGCAATACTTTCCCGTTCCCAGTTTCTTACGACGCTCGATGTCCAAAAGAGGAACAAACGCATCGCCCGAAAAAGACAAAGTTGCCGACTACATTTCAGCTTGGACATTCATCAGGACCTATGTATATAACATGGACGGCTTACAGCAACCTTCTTCTGCGCCTCTCTCACTCCATTCATCAACCTCTAGGACGTCTTTCCTCCCAGCCGCTGCTGTGTACCAATGGACGCTGTCGAGGTCCTGTATATCGTGCTTGGATATGGATTGAAGGCCATCGGGCTTTTCGTGCTTGTGCAAGCCCTACGAGGCCTTTGGTGGATCATAAACCTGTACTTGATCGCCCCGCCTTTTGATCCTCTCAGGCATCTACCTGGCCCCAATGCCCCTCGGCTAACTTCGCATTTCCAAGAAGCCATGCATCCCGAGGTGACTCCTACCGTTTACTTGGACTGGGTTAAACGGTACGGTAAGACACTTCGATATCATGGGTTTGGAGCGGTTCGTCTTTCGTTCGTTCTTTCTCATTCTGTGTTCTGACTTTATCCAACAGCACGATTATCGCCTGTTGACGTTCGATCTTCGTGCTGTATCCCACGTACTGAATTCACCGACATTCGAGAAGCCATGGCAGACACGTAGATATCTCTCACGGCTGTTGGGCCAGGGTATGTGTACAACCCGTTACAAGAGCTCTATTAAATTGTCTCGAAGGCGTTTTCGCAATGGAAGGCGAGAAACACAAGATACAACGTAGAATCATGGCTCCAGCATTCACTTCTCATGCTCTAAGGAACCTTGCTCCGATCATGCTGCAGAAGGTCTTTCTTCCTTACAATAACCTTGTTTTGATGCTAACCGAGCTTCAGGCCGAAGAGCTGAGAGACAAGTGGCTAACTATTGTGGATGATGGTGTGGAGACAGAATGGGACGACATTGCGAATCCTTGGGATGAGGCTCGAGTCTCAAACGCTAAGCATGGCACCGAGGTTCAAGAAAATAAGCCTAGAAAGGACGGCGTGCTCATTGATATCGCCCACTGGACATCACGCGCAACTCTTGATGTTATCGGACTAGCAGGATTTGACTATCCTTTCCGAGCGCTCGAAACTGAAACAGAAGAGATTTACGTCGCCTACCGCTCGTTGTTTCTCTCATTAGAGACAGGCTCGAGCTTTAAGCGACTTGCTGAGCTGTTCTTTCCCATTCTTGAGAAAGTTCTTCCAGACAAAGGTATCAGGCAACGAGACGCTGCGTTGAAGATTGTCAGAAGCAAAGGAGAGGAGATTGTAAAGAGTAAGAGACAAGCAATTATGGCGGAAATAACTACTACGAAGGATATCTGGGATAAGGATATTCTTTCGCTATTAAGTAAGTTCTATTCGATGACGTATATGTGATCTGACTGACCGTCCACATCTCCAGTTAGAGCGAACCTTTCCGAGAACCCTTCGATTCGACTATCTGATTCGGAGTTGCTTGACCAAATCTCAACATTCCTGGTCAGTTCCTCTTTGAGATGCATCTATTTGACTAACCCTTGTTCGTTGTAGTTCGCTGGCTCAGATACGACATCACTTGCCATTTCCTGGGCACTCTACCACCTCGCATTCAATCCCAAATATCAAAGTCAACTACGAGATGAACTAGCAACGTGCCACGTAGACTCATCTTCCAAAAATGCAGAATACATCGATGCTTTGGACAATTTACCCTTCTTGGACGCTGTAGTCCGTGAAACACTTCGACTTTCTCCACCAGTCCACGGAACGATACGCGTCGCGATGAAAGACGAGATGATTCCTCTCAGTGAGCCAATTGTACTTCGTAATGGTTCGGCTGTAAGGGAGGTCCACATTCGTGAGGGAAGCTATGTCCACATCCCTATTGAAGGTTTGAACTCTAATAAGGACATATGGGGGAAGGACTCGGAGGTTTTCAGGTCAGCCATACACACCTGTCAACCCTCTAATCTACGACAAAACAAAGACTAATCCCGAATTGCAGGCCCGACCGATGGTTCAACCTACCTACAACCGCCTCCAAACAACCAGGACTAGCAAACCTAATGTCTTTCACCTTCGGTCCACACGCATGCATTGGCTGGCGCTTTTCCCTCCTCGAAATGAAAGTTTTCCTCGCAGCTCTCATACCGCACCTCGACTTCGAACGCGCCGTCTATATCGGAATGTATAACACGGTCGTCACTCGCCCTTACGTGAGAGATAGATACGAGCGCGGTCCTGCTCTTCCGTTGAGGGTGTCAAGGTATAACTCATGATGTTGGGGACGTCATACTTTAGTAACTTCAGACGCAAACGTTACAATTGGTCTAACTTATTCGTTCTTTTAAACTTCGTCAACGTACTTTTGTTGCCTATTCCTACCAAATGCCACCGCGCGTTGTATTTCAATTCGATTGGTGTAAAAACAAAAAGATTATCGCTAATTGCGAAAAGAACTTACTAGCCCACGGCGAGGGTCGAACTCGCAGCCTTCAGATACACCCGCTGGATAACTCATAAGAGTCTGACGCTCTATCCGATTGAGCTACGCGGGCGGCGTTTTTTTTGAGGTTGATCCTAGTGTAGGAGAGTAATACCTTAAACAGCAGAATGATCTTGTCGGAAGAGGGATGGACCCTTGACTGTGACAAATCAGCGCAGGAATACCTAACCCGCAGAAGAGGGACTCACTTACTTACCTGTCCGGACAGGTCGTGTACGCCGTCGCCCAACAGTCCTGGACCTCGACTACCACGCAGACCGCACGTCCAGCACCTCGTTGGGATACTGAGGACAGAAACATGAATGAGTCCCAACCGAAGCGATAATATATAGAAAAAGCTCGCGACTCCCTCCTCACTTTTCCGTTCCGATCCTGTATACTTCTGAATTTCACCGCAAACCGTGGCATTTGCGTTGGGATGTGCACACTTGGTAACGTAGCGAATTTTCCGTAGCGAATTTTCTAGACGACCTTGAGCGGCGACAGGTTCCTTTGCATCCGTTGCAGTGTGGCCATACCTTGGAAGAGCGGATCGAGTCCAGACAAGGTGATCACGACCCAGGCGAGACGACTGACATCAAAGATCTGCCTTTGCTTTCGGTCGTGGTACTCTTTTGATCTTTACAAGCCTCCATCATATTGTTGCCACAATGTAAACGCGGGCGCATTTTATCCCTTCTCATTGACCCCTAGGAGTTGCTTATTTGCATTTCTACCTTTTCAGCATGTACAAGCACTTACATCCTCACTCAAGCAACCTGCAGACCCCAGGGTCTACCAGGAACTGTCGCAGAGCTGATATCGGTACGCCTATCGATATCCACTTCGCGACAGTTCCTGGTAGTCTAACATAACCAAACGATTATTTCCTTAGAGGATGGAGATGGGCAGAGATGGGCCCAACGCGTATGTATAGCAAACACATGGCGCAGCTCATATATACAACAACAGGTCTACATGATTAAATAAATTGTGTATAGCAATGATTAGCCCAAGGAAATAAGACAGCACGGCGCAAAGCACATATACAAGAGTTGTGAAAAAATATAAAATCTTCTTCGAGTTGATACAAGCGAGACTAAACTGTCCCTTGGGGTACAGTGAAAGGCACAAGAATTTGCCGCGTACGTCAGTATCTCGCGGCTCAATCATCGGTGAGGTCAATGATAGACATGTGTGTAATAAGCTTGTGGACATTGATCACACTCGTGTCATTCTGGACTTCACGCTTCCTAGCATCATCTCGAGGACCGTCAGGTCGCAAAGCTACTGGAGCATTGATCTTTGTTTCTGCGACGAGATCCGTGTCCGCGTCAGACGGCGACTCGCGATCCGAGTTGGAATCCGATACAATGAAGATCACGCTGTCGTCTAGAACTGTCTTGAGACGTAAAGGCGTGGTCGCCGTAGGCTCAGCCCGACGAGGTGATCCTGAAACTGGTGAATCTACAGGCGCATTGGCATGACTTAAGTTTGGATGAAAGGAGTGATGGAGATGGGATATACCTTGTGTTTTAGTCGCTGCCAGTTTACTAATCGCCTTCGTCGTCCTCGTCCGCTTCTGAAATAGCGGTTTAAGCTCTCCCGTTTTGCAGGCGCCACAAACTATAGCATGATTGAGTTAGTGGAAGAGCTAGCATGAGGAACGGGAATAACATACTACTCTTTCCTGGATCTATGGATTTACTGAAACGGCCGTAGCTTATCGAAAGATGGAGGATAAGTATGTTGCTTTAAGCAATCAAGTTTCCGCTCACATTCTCTTGCAAGTGGGCGTTTGACATTGCCATTCGTATTTGTACTGAATATCATAGGAGTGCTTTGTCTGTATGCTTGCTTGTAAACAAATAACTCTGTGAAATAAACAGCGTTGCTTACAGTGATGACAATATCGGGTCTCTTTCCCATGACTTCTTCCACCCTACGGTCGCGAAAGCTATCAGCAGATGAGAAGAGTGCGAAAAGAAGGAAGATCCACACACCAGCCTCGCCATACTCCGCCATGATTCTCCTTCGGATTACAGTTGATGACCCAGCAAGCAAGGTGACACATTTCATGCGAAAGTGTATTCCTTATGCGCTCTGAAGCAATTGCGATCACATCGGGCGAAGACTAGCAAAAAATACCAGATAATGTACCTTCACAGTCCAATACTTTGGTGGCGAGTTCGATACTTGTTGTCACTGAGCCTTTACTGTCCCTAATTTATCCATAGTTAGAGTCGAGAGACTAATGTCGGGAAACATGTTATAAATACGACCTGTGCCACTTCGCCCTGCCAGCCGTAGCCAAGAGTCTCTTGTTCCATACCAGCGGGGTATCCTTTGGCAGTCGGCCTCTGAAGACGGACTCATTGAGCTCGTTGAACAAAGCCTGCGCATATGTGGCCAAGTGGGCTTGCTTCTCCTGCTCCAGCACCTTCTTGGTCCTGCGTTTAAAGGTGGGCTTAATAGGCGCCGGCGCCGTCGGTGCAGTACCAGTCGAAGATGACACTCCTGTCGCACCGGAACCGGGTGCTTCATCGGAATCCTTGTCTCCCTTTGACCTTCGACTGCCCTGAAAGAAATCCGGCAATCTTGTCTGAGCGCTTGGTGTACCCTTGAGATGAACGGCAGCGGGCCTTTGTATCCTTTCCTTTGGCTTCATTGGAGAATCGGGATCGCGAGGAATAGGACTACGTGAGGACGACGGATCACTGAAAACTAATGTTGATCCATTATCGACTTCTCCGGTGCGTTCGGCAAAGTTCCCGATTTCAGATTCATTATGACCCCCCGTTTCATCTTCAGAGTCCGAGACGACAGTTCGACGAGACCTGCCGGCTTTCGGAAGGCTTTACTTGGAACATGAGTATTTGTTTGTATCTACATGCTATCCCTTACTAGTGTGGCTGTACGTCAGAGTCATCCTCATTTTCATCCACTCTGATAGTTGTCCTCGGTAGTTTGATCGCATTCGTTAGCTTCGTCGGAGAACTTGGAGAACTTGGGATTGGATCGGAGCTAACGAGCGGTATCTCGATCCTGGTCAGGTCAGCATCAAGTGAGCACAAAGAACAAGGACATAAATATTGACAGAAATACGGTGATTCGAGGTTCTCTTCCGTATCCTTTCCGTCTGACCCCGAGGACAAGTCAATAATTTCGCCTTTGTACAGACTTCCAAAGAAGTAAGCCGGTTAACTCGACGTATAAACTCTTCTCATGGCGTACCACGTCTTTCTTCCACGTTTTTCCTTGCTACCTGGTACAATATCAATAGGCTTTCCGATTCTTTTCCCAGGGACCCCGCTCTTTGTAGGTGAGCTGACCACTAGAGATGAGGTCCTAGAGAGACTACTGCCGCCATCAGGTACCATAGTGGCCTTCCTGAGTAGCGGCGTGATGGAAGGAAGGAAAGTGACGCTTGGTACCTATCTTAACAGTTGCACTGCATGTGTACTGGCGAGAGACTTTAAACCTTTTTCAAACATGCCGAAACGCGTGCGTCACGAGTCTCGTGATTTCTGTCACAAAATAACAAAATATCAAACTCTAATCCTATATTGAAGCTCCTCAAAAAACCATGTCGCTACGTAATTCCTGGAGCGACAGAGGGCGAGCCCCCTGCAGTACCCTGTGTTTCAGCGGCCGTCCCTGTATTATTCATAGCAAGAAACTGCATCATATCGATGTGTTGCTGGTTCTCATTGAAGAACAAAGAATAGTCAAATCCGACATTGTCTCCATTTCCACCGTTTGCCCCGTCGCCGGTTCCTTGTGAGTTTAAAATGACTTCTCCTGACCTGTCGTTCTTGGGGTTCAATGATGCGAAAATAGCGTCATCGTTACCATGATTCTCTGATGATAACAACAAGTTCATGTCCATGCCTGACGTAGCGTTGCCCGCATCTGTTGCGCTCGAAACTCCACCTGCTTCTGGACCAAATAGCTTCTCCATGTCGGCGTCTGTGGGTGCTCCTGATTGTTGCGCTCCGTCAGCCCGCTGCTCTCCAAATATGTCAG
Source organism: Inonotus obliquus (assembly GCA_032164295.1). Lineage (NCBI taxonomy): Eukaryota > Fungi > Basidiomycota > Agaricomycetes > Hymenochaetales > Hymenochaetaceae > Inonotus > Inonotus obliquus. The sequence continues at coordinate 3,103,695 of JAJHTX010000001.1, read as the reverse complement.
ACATCTGAACGTCAAAATCGAGCTCTATCGGCTTATCCGCAGAGTTTCCGGAATTCAGCAGTCTCATGTTTGCAGGTATCGCCAAATCATCCTCTATCGTTAAATCGATGTCGACATGCTGGCTTGGGTCTGGCAATTGCATGTTCTGGCTTCCAACACCTGAAGCGGATGCCAACGCAGCCAGAACTTCAGGCGGAAGCTCTCCGGGTGCCATAGGGCGTGCTGATTTCGGAGCAAGTGTGACTTGCACTTTTGGTGAGTGTACAAGATAACCGGGTACAAGGTAAAATGCCTACCTGGTGACGCCAGCCCAGAGATACTATCAACACCCATCGAGCCTAATGCCGATAAATCATTCAAGTTGTCCAGTGCGGATATGTTTAGACCTTCATCCGATCCAAGGCGCAGTGAAGCAGACGAAAGGTCTAATTTCATTGGGAAAGGGTTTCGATGTAGTGTTGAGAGTGAGATTTTTGACGGTCGTCTAAGTGGAACCTTCCCAGTTCCTGAAATTGGACCAAAAGGCGTAGACTGTCGTTGTTTTTCTGTTGCTTCACTCGAGGGCTCCGGAGCGTTGCTCAGTTCCACGCCCGCATTTGTTTCCAGAGCCGCTTTGGCCTTAGCTCTCGCCTTCTCTGCCTCTTCCTCGCGAATTCGGTTTTCCTCTCTCGTGAGATCCCTTTGTAGGATGGCGATTGCACGGGTCTGCGAATGAGTAAGTAGCTTGATACTGGAAGCGAGGTACTCGAATTACAAGATGAGCGTCAATAGTGTCACAGATCTGATCATATCTTCCAAGCTCCCGTTCAAGATCATGAGTCATGGAGCGTGGAGGACGAGGTGCGCGTGTCTGAAGGCCCCTACGGCTGAAAGTTAGGGTACTGATACATTGCTAAATGACACCATTCGCACAGTCTTTTTGCGTCTGCATAGAATCTGAATATCTGGGCCGTTGTAATGGTTATTGTCTGTTCAACAAGCAATGAGTTGCATGTTTCGTGGCCGGAAAATAGTATGCCGCACCTTCAAGCTCTCTTCCAACGCTCCCAATTCTGGTTCGAGAAGAATGTCTGGTTTTGAAGGCGGAGGTGGGGGTGGTGGCATAATCTCGCTGTCATTAATCTTCTTGGTTGTAGTAGTCTTCTCTGGTTCCATGTCTTTCTCCTTGGTTTTACCCTTGTGATCAGCGAGATTGCTGATCGCAGTCGGCTTGCGGGTATGCTGCTGTGACACAGTTCCGGGAGCATTTTTCGGCGGCATAGATACTCGTCGGGGTATGTTTGAGCGAGCAAGGGAGTGATAAGTATGAGCAGAAGGTAATAGTAGTAATAAGATGCTTGAATTTGTTTGAATCTCAACAACAGATTTTACACTACTTTCCTAGTTCGGTAACAGCCACTGCGACTACTTCCACCGCCAACCACTGCTCTGCAAATCATGGCTATTATTCCCTGCTCCTTCTAGATATTACAGCGTTATCCAACCTTGCGCGGAGAGGCTTTTGAAGAAACCAGGTCGAAGTCTTACAACCACCGTACTTATTCGGCGTATGGCAACTATAGGCGACGTGGAAGGAACCCTGGAATGGGATGGCTCAAGAGACGAGGTTATACTTGACTCATCACCGACGCAGGTGAGATAGCTCTACATCTAAAGAAAAGTGGATGAACCGTAATCTGCGAATAGCCTTGCCTCCGTCATATCACCTCTATTCAAGTGCGCAATCTTTCTCCTTTCCCAGCTCGAGACTCTCTTGCGTCGGCGTTAACGCAGAGATCATCTGTCGCCCCTTTCGTATCTGGCGCCGGATCCGTACTGGCATCTGACGACGCTGACATTCTCCTTGAGCAACGGAGAAAGCGACGTATCTCTTCTGCATCGACGCATACTCTGAAGAGCGTTGCCCATTCCGACCACGAGCTCGACTCGGCAGCACTCCACGATTTCAGTAAGAACTTACGCAAACGGAAGAATTCAAAGGCCAGCTTTCATGCAGTAGGCAAGAAGTCACCAAGTCCTTCGGCAAAGAGGCAGGCTCATTCAGGGTCACCCGAGAATCGGCAAAGGGAACATTTTGTTTCTGAGGCCTCACTGCCCGAGGATTCTGCGCCGCCCTGGCACGCGGCGTCTCCCACGGTTTACTCATCTTGGTTGACGGATACGTTGAGCTCGCAGAGGCAGCTTGAAGAGGTTATATGGGCTCGACTCGTGGAGACGTTTCTGACAATCGACCTCCCTCAATACGACGGTTACTCTCCCACTTCTCCGTTCCCCGATATCCCCCACCAGAAGTCGCAGGCTCGTATTGGAAAACCTACGCAAGTAGGCCGATCCAATGGTTCAATCGACTTGAGAGACTCCATTCAGCCTTCATCGTCGTCGACCGCTTACTCTCGACGGATAGCATCCGTATCAAACGTCCCGACAATTAGTTCACGCCAAAGTACACTGTCTCCATCCATTCCGTCTTTTAGCTCTGTGACCACTGACACAGCTCCCAAGTCGTCCGGCTCCCCACATAAGACAAGTTTTCCACAGTCTCCACCTCTAACACCTCCTCCCATCGTCTCCCCGAGTTCATCTCACGTACCCATCTTCATATCTCCATTTCACAGGGCTTCGACCAATCCAAAGTTTGTGTTAGATCCGGAAGAGCCTACCTTCGCGCGATGGACGGATCTTTCTGCTGAATGTGTTACCATTCAGCTGTGGGCGAGCGTTGGTAAAGGGGTGCTTTGGCCTGTAGAAAACCGAGAAAATAGAAAGGGCAAAGCGAAAGCGGAGCAAGATGAGAACTATGACAACGGAGGCAGAACCGAATGGAGAGTCTTATGCGAGTGGGAAGTGCGCTTCTCTGATCTGGTTCCACTTCCAGAAGACGTGAGCGTTCAACAATTTGAGTGGAACGGATTGATTAATTCTTATCTACGATAGTTAATCGAACATCCCTGGAAGCTTCCTGCCAATACTCTCATCTTGACACACTCTCCTTCGAACAGACCGTTCTATATTCCTTCCACACTGCTTGGAGCTAACTCGCTGGACAGACCAGAGTCACTATCGTACAACTCTGACACCGAAGTTACACATAGACAGCCACTTTCCAAATCAGTTTTCTCCAGTGATCGTGGTCGTCAGCGTAAATCCCGTCGTCAACTGAAAAGTGCGAATCTCAATGAACTCGTGAAGTATGTTTTTTCTCGACTCTTGCTTCCTCGTATCCTCATACAAGTCCTGCAGACTTGTTTCTCTGCAAGCATCTCTGTTGGATACCCGGAACTTATTGAAGGAGGTTGTGGAAAATTGTGATCGACTCATTGAAGAAGGGTGCAGTACTATGCTTGTAAGTCTTTCCAAGGACCAATCCGAGTTATACGACTTAATCAGTTGTCAGCGTCGAGAGTCATCGGAACGCGAGTACCGCCTTCAGTGTCTACAAGAGCAGCGCAATGTACTTGATGACCGGATAAAGTTGGGTAAGTAACACTTCCTTCCTGAGATGAGGATCTGAACCCAATACATGCGTTAAGCGCGTGATGACATTGCATCTCGCAGGCAGCAACTCAATCAACGGCGAATCCGACTGGCTGAGGCACGGGCTTTTCACGAGGATGACTTACTTACCGAGTTTGATGCCGGGGTACGCTTAGCAGAGGAAAGGTATATCTTGGCCTTCGTATCCTTCTGCAGTTTCTCATCGTTGTCGCTCACTAACAAGGAAACGAGTCCAAAACCTCCGAAGTCAAGTCAAGCCTGTCCAGACATCACTATTATCTACTCTTGGATTCATCTTTCCCATCGAATTGCTCTCTCCACCTGACCTATTATATACCATCCTTGGCGTCCCCTTACCTATTCCTTTACAAGGGACAGATCCAGCGCCGCCATTATTCATGCCGCACGAGCCCATCGTGACAGAGGACGGTGTCGCTACCGCATTGGGGTACGCGGCACTCCTCGTGCATCTCATGGCTGCCTATCTTTGTCAAAGACTCCTTTATCCTATCACATACGTTGGAAGTCGTAGCCTTGTGAAGGATCCTATATCAGCGATGATGGGCCCACGGATGTGAATTCCCGGTTTCCCCCTCTTTTTTTGCATCTACTGATGCTGCTTATTTGCCTTGGTTCCAGGTTTCCCCTCTACTCCAAGGGTGTCGATACCTACCGCTTCGAATATGCCGTATTTCTTTTAAACAAAGATATCGAAATGGTGAGCTTGCTTCCGAATCTCGATGTATATCTGCAGCCGAAGTTTCCTACGAAACGTTTCTTAAGAAGACCTGAATCTGACTTTCAGTAATTCTGTAGCTCATGGCAGAACGAAACCTGCGCGCACTAGATCTTCGCCATACATTGCCCAACCTCAAGAATCTCCTACTGACACTTACAAGCGGGGAGGGCGCATTACCTAGGTGAGATCTGATTTCGCATTATCTATTTCCCGTATTCGTTCGTTCGTAGCGTACACAACCGTTATTCTTCTGGACCCAAACACTTAGATCCGCTTTGTTGACGACGGTTCTTCCAAAAAATCCTTCTTTTCCACGGCCTAGTTTTATTGGCGCTCTGTTTGCATGATGCTGACACATGTTTATACACTGCTTCTTTCATTTACACGATTACATACATATGCTTGCTCGGCCACGGCTCCGACTTCTGGGATTGCCTCCGCGCTCGGTTGTGCCGACTCGCCCTGACATCTTCGCTTGGACGGACCGTAAAAATCACGAAAAAACTGCCGGAACATCGGGTGAAGGTCGCATCACTTGTGTTCGCCCTCGGTCGTGTCAATCACTCCCGGTTTACAGTCACCAAGTCCCTATGTTCCTGAAGCGACGGAATCTGGAATATCAGAAACTCTACCAGTGAGACTTGAGGTCGACGACGCAGGCTCTAGCACTACTCCAAAGGGACGTGCTGTTGTACTGCCCTCTGTCGACGATGAGATAGACACTACGAGTTTAGCCGATATTGGCAATAAGAACGCGGACGATAGTATGATCACGAGCTCTAACTCAGCTCAGGATGCAAGCGATGCATCTTTGTCTTCTGCGAACGAAGATAGATCGGGCAGCTCAAGCGGCGCCAGCACACTGCGTCCTCGCCTACCACGTATCCAGATTCAGTCTTACTTGGGACTGGCGCCTCTCTCTTCAATGTGGAGAGGAAGGGGCACGTCTTCCTCTACCTCACTATCAAGTCAGCCGGGAGATGCGGAAGGGTCTCCTGAAGGGCAATCCTCGGACGGTGTCGCACCTTCATCTGCTTTCAACGAGGACAATAATAAGGATACCTCAGAAGGCAACGAGGAACGTGACGAATGCGAAGAGGATGATCGATGCACAGTACGCGCACCTTCCGCTCCGACGACACCTATCCCAGAGACTCGATCGAGGAGAGGGAGCATCGCGCCCGAAAGCCTGCTGGACAATCTGAAGGCACGTGTTCACTTACGAGGCGGGGGTGCGGCCACCGTGAGCCCCGAAAGAGAAAAGCATCTAAACTCTGTTGATGACAGGGATACAGTTGTTGATCCAGCGTGTTAGATTTGTATATTGAGGCGATAGAATAAACGGAGGTAGCATTGTCTATAAGTCAGGTTGGGGATCATTCTCGATCAGGACTGGCCACGGAGACCTAAAGTTTAGGAACGAGGCCGCGGCTCGTGGCAATAGTCGTTACCCCGTGTAACTGACCTTAGCCGGATTTCTGGTTCCGGATTGAAAGATACGGAAGCTATGGAATATTGCGGAATAAAAGCATGTAGGGACGTAGAGTGCTATGCGAATGTATTATGCTGAGAAAGTATACGCGTGGTAGATCGGATGTCGCGTTGCAACAGCGACGAAGAACGGAAATTCTGATTCATTCTGATGCTTCACACCATGCCATTTTGCAAAGCAATACCAAATTGCTTTTGGTTGCCTCGAAATTGCTGGCACGAGAATGCGAGAAGCTGATGAAAAGAGAAAATAGGATTTTTAGAGTGTGACTCACCTAGACTACTTTGAGGCTCATAATTAGTGGCTCGGCCGAGAAGCTGGCAGCGTATTTCTGATGGGATAGACCAGCACTAACCGCGAAGAGACGGGAAAGTGAGACGACGAGAAATAAATAAAAAAGAGGGAGTAAAAAAAAGAAAAGTAAAATGGAAATAAAAGTGAAGAAAGTCCGCTGCCGCGCTGCTAGCCGACATAGCGTGGTCCCTTATAACCTCCCCGTTACACCGGACGCCTCTTCAGCTCCTCTACTCACACATCTCTCATTCCTCGGTGTGTATTCCTCGTCTTCCTCATTCTCACTTTCTTCAGCTCTAATAATCATTCTTCTTCTTCTTCCTAACAGCCCGCCTGTGTACCACCAGTTCTTATAGACACAGAAAAGTTTCGCATTTTCTGGTAAGCGCCCCCCCTTCGTCATCACATGCATAACTTTCCCCGGCGTCCTCAGCTCACATGTTAGAGCAGGATAACACTTGTGCAACTAGGTTATCTCTCTATATTCACTAGTTTTTCGCTGCCTTCGTCCTTTTTTCCTTTCTGTCGTTCACCCGGAAAGAGACTTTTTTCATTACCTTCCTATACCTCACTTTCATCCATTATGAACGCTGCTACGGACCACTCGGCTTCGCCGAATGACTCTCGCTCAGCTGAGGAGCGCAAGCATAGCCCGCCTGCTTTTCTCGACTTGGCAGACTCGGTGGGTCGCGTCGGTCTCACAGTACACACCGAGCGGTCTGACACGTCCCACTTTTTCCTCATTCAGGCGGCCAGACTAGGTACTAATATGCCCGACATTTCAGCAGTAAGTTGAAAGCCTTCTTCGGCTCTGTACCGTACTTGGTGCACTAATGTTGGAAAACTTGAAGCGTGTCGAGCTGAAACGCATGGAGCACGAACGCCAGCGTTTAATGCAGCGAAAAATATTTGAAGAGCAGATGCGTGCTCTAGAGCAACAGCAGCAGCAGGAACTGCTAAGCCTCCCGCTGGACGGCGCACAGAGCCTCCAGCATCTCGCTGCCTCTGCACCGACTACGCCCCCGCGTGTCAATTCGACGCTTATGAATGAACATTCGCCCCATCCCGTCATGCATAATCGCCTCATGGACGCGACTGGTCTATCAAACGCAGCCGGCACGGGTGGGAATATTGACAAACGCAAGTCTGTTACGTACGCGGACGCCCCTCAGATCGGCTATGGACTTGGCGTGGAGGCGAATGGCGCATCCTTTGCCCGTGCGGGAGCTAAATCGATGCCAGCAAGCCGTCGCACGTCTGCTAGTGAGCACGACGAGGATCTCGCGAGTCATTTGCAAGGGCTTTCGGTACAAGACGTCCCTTCTGCTGGAAACAGCTCTCCATTAAGTCGGACGGCGTCTCAAGGGGCTGATAGAATTGCTATGAATGGAGCAGTCTACGTCGGAGGACAAGGTGTTCGTCTCAGCGGCTCTGGCAATGGCTATAATGCTGGCATACTCTTGGATGCGCAGCTAGACAAAGAAGTACAGAGTACGTTCTATTAATCTTTGCGCAATTCTCGTTGTCCAGAAAGAAATTCATAAATCCGCATTTCTTAAGATGCGATGAGGCACTTGCCCCTTCCCGATGACGATAAATTTGTTGCCTCAAAGGGAGAATTCAATAAGGTATAGCTCTACATATTTCATTCGTATATATGCTAAATCCGATCCATCCTACTAGCTCTCGTCGTCGTCGGCCGCTTTAGACTTGGCGCCTCTGTCACAGAAATCTTCAGAGTGGCCGCAGTTCGTGCGTGGTCAGGAGGGCGTTACGGCTCGTACTGACCGACGCACGGGTACACCGCAGCTCGGACCCGGAGCATTGACCACCAGTCTGAACGAGCTGCAGCCCAAGCTCGCTACCGCTAGCCCGACACCCCACCTTCAGAATACGCCCGGCGTGTCGCGACGTGCATCGCCTTTGAATGTCAGTCCAGGTCCGCTTTCATTGCGCACAGATATCACACAATTCGGGAAAGCTCCTGGTGGACCCACCACTCCACAATCAAGTTCTGAGGCTCACATGCTTGGCGCTCGTCTTTCGGCAAGCGCTATGGATACTCCCGCAAGTGCTGGTGAATTAGCTTCCTCGAATTTGCTTAGCAGGATCTCGCCATCTCAGTACGAGAGTCCCTTGGGCTTCGGTTCAAGCGATTCACCGCAGAACCATTACGATGTTGACTCGATTTACTTGAACCAGGACAGTCGGTTCAGCGGATACGGCTTAGAATCCAATGGCCGTCTTAATGGATCAGGGACCACGGGTGGGTCTACTGCCCTTTACCACCATCACGGTTCTCGCTATGGACTGTCCTTGGGTGCGCGTGTCGGGTCTGATAATAAGATGAACGGTCTTCACGGTGCTAAGCACAAACGCGGCGATATTGATCGTGAGCAACGCTCCAGCTTCTACACTTCTCAACCACCGTTTCCTGACCCCTTGGACATCGTAGTTAACCGGTTCACCGGAACCCGTCTAGAAGATCTCCAGGGTGAGATCGCTACATTATGCAAGGACCAGCACGGCTGCCGGTTCTTGCAGAAGAAACTCGAGGAAGGCAACCCAGAATATCGGGACATGATTTTCCGTGAAACCTTCGGACATTTTGCAGAACTTATGACAGGTGAGAAAAGGAGTCTCGTGGGTTTTCCAAAAAGAAACTTCACTTAATCGAAATAAATTAGATCCCTTTGGAAACTACCTTTGCCAGAAGCTCTTGGAGTATTCGACGGATGAACAACGTAACCTCATCTGCGAGTCTGTCGCACAAGATCTTGTCAACATCTCGCTCAATATGCACGGAACGCGGGCGGTTCAGAAAATGATCGACTTTCTATCAACGCAACGACAGGCAAGTACCAGATGCGCTCCCCTCTTCTTTATGTGCTTACGCGTAGGCGGAAGCAGACTGATCTTAGATACAATGCTCAGATCCACTCTATCATCGTCGCATTGAGCCTTCACGTAGTGGTCCTCATCAAGGATCTGAACGGCAATCACGTCATCCAAAAGTGCCTCAACAAGTTATCCCCTGAGGATAATCAGGTACGTTTCTCATGGGAAGAAATTCCACGCCCGATTCTTACGTTTGCTGTGTCTTAGTTCATTTACAATGCGGTCGCTGCGAATTGCGTTGAAGTTGCAACTCACCGTCATGGTTGCTGCGTCCTCCAGAGGTGCATCGACCATGCATCTGATCACCAAAGAGTACAGCTCGTGAATGAAATCACGTACAACGCGCTTACTTTAGTACAAGATCCTTATGGCAACTACGTAAGTTCATCGGGTTCCATGAACCGGCAGGTACTTGACGTGCATTCCAGGTCGTGCAATATATTCTTGATTTGAACGACAGCCGGTTTAGCGACGCAGTCATCCGCCAATTTACGGGAAATGTCTGCGCGCTCTCTGTTCAGAAGTTCAGTTCAAACGTCATCGAAAAATGTATACGCGTTGCGGAACAGAACACGAGAAAGATGTTAATTGACGAGGTCCTTAATCGCACTCGCCTTGAGAAACTTCTTCGCGACTCTTTCGGGAACTATTGCGTGCAGACTGCTCTCGACTACGCAGACCCCGGGCAGCGAGCACTGCTCGTTGAGGGCATCCGGCCCATACTCCCTCTTATCCGTAATACTCCGTACGGCAAACGCATTCAATCGAAGCTCCAGCGTGAGCAGATGGAACTTGCGAGTACGAACGGAGTGAACCACTACAACGGGGCTTACGGACAGCAGGGCATGATGAATGTGACTCTCCCAAACCAGGGTATTGGTGGACACCCTGGTATTGCGCCGCGTGGACCTGTGACGGGTGCGATTCATCCCTCCAACCAGCTAGGCGATCTATACAGCACGCGCTCGACTATCTATAATCTTGGTCAGAACGGTGCGGCGGGAGCCGGACTCCATTCTCAGCAAGCGACTTTGCACTTGCAACAACCGATTCATTCCCTACAACCCCAGGCGCTTGACGGCTATGTTCTCCAAGGCGCAGCTGGCCATGCTCACGCTCTGAACAACAACTCGAACGGCTTTGGGGTTGGCGGGTTCAACGGTGGTCTTCAGCTTCCCGGTGTGGCGTCCTACGGTGGGTCCGTCGGTATTGCGAACGGTCTCAACGATCCCTATCAGCGCTCGTCGTACGGCTACGGCATGTAAAACTTCTACGCAAATCACCCAAGAACGTGTATCTCATCGTCCCAGGACAAGGCGCACTCGCAGACCCCAGCATGAGGAGCTCTAGTGGGCCGTTCGTCGCTCTTGTACAGCAATATCGATACCACAAAATTCTCCCTCAATTTCTATCTCGCCCTGCTATCGTAACCGCTCAGCGTCTGACCCTTTAATGTTTGCTTACTGTGTTCATCAAATTTTCTGGTCTCTCATATTGCTTCGCTAGTCTGTCATCATACACCATTGCCTCGGCACTTAAACTCGCCTCTCCCCCAATTACCCGTCATCAACTACTGTATTTCTCCGCACTAACCCTTGCTTCCCCGCTTGCTCTTCATTGTTTAAGTGTTGGACTGTTGATTGTTTTTCCCATTCCGACTCCGTTCTTGATTGTTGCGTGTATAGCACAGTGCTCGGTTCTGCATCATCGGTCCATCCATTGTCTCATAGCTCACACGCTCGACTGTCTGTATTTACCACTATTGCCCCATTATCCTCTTATTCCTTCTCTTTTTCGCATTGTCACTTACTTGTCTTGCTTTCAGATGTCCTTTATTTACCTAACTCATGTTGTGGAAAGAAACCAAACTCGGTCAAAATATACATCTAGTTGTTTGTCCTAATTGGCCATCGACAAACCCAAACCCTAATTTTGAAACCGACGGTGAGACTGTGAACTTGTCCTTGACCATTGTGGCACTCCCTTCATACTGGAAAAGTTGCTAGCCACTCACCACATCAATGATACCGATTAAAGATGACCTTAAAGCATTGCCTGTGTTCGCTCCCCTTATAGCAGCAGTCATCGCGCCGCTCAGCACCCTTCTCGATATTCCTGCGCTGACGTAAGCCAACTCTCGATATTGAGCTTGGCTTGATTGTCAGATTTACCTTTACTTCTTCCTTTCAATAGTGAACCATGGTCCTTTCAACACAGTTCAGATGCGGATGCAAGTGGTTTTGCGAGATTGCCGGATCCACACACGAACATTGCGTTGAGTGCTATTGGTCTTGCGTTTAACGTCCTTGCGAACGTGCTACTTGTTGTCCGGTTCTCGGTGACCGGTGGTATGTGGAAGTATTCGACTTCCGCAAGTTTGGCTTGTTGGGTAGTGAAGGTGAGAATAATCTGGTTCTGGCCGAGGTGAATGGTTAACATAATATGTGCATTCTCCAGTTTGGCATCGCTCTTGGTAATATACTTGTTTATGGTATATTGTCGAGAAACACTCCTGGCATTAGTTACGGGGAGGGTTTCTGGTGCGCGTAAGCGAATCACAGTTATATCTAGTTTCTGTTTCTGACACTTCAATGACTTTCAGTTTCGTATCGCTGCTGCTTGCACTCGTTATCGCAGTACTTCTTCTCTGCCACTACATCCGTCTTGTACGCGGCAGAAAGCAACAGTCAATCTCGGAGAATCAAATACGCGTACGAGTAGCTGGAAGACACTTTATGCTGCAGACTACCCTTTTCGTGTTGACTATTGGACTGTTGGCCTTGTTCATGTCCAGAGTGGTGAGATGGATCTTTCGCATAATATGCCAATACTGCTGAAGTAATGTCCTCGATCAGGAAGACTGGACCTATTTGCAGGGTATCTACTTTTCGATCGTCGCAATACTCACTGTTGGATTCGGAGACTTCTATCCTACCAAATCAGCCTCGCAAATCGTGCTATTTCCCTTTGTTCTGGTGGGTATCGTTCAGCTTGCGTCTATTGTCAATCTACTTGTACGCTTCTTTCACGGGCGTCTCGCCTCCCGCCGTATAGAAAGAAGACGCGCCTTTGAGCAGCGGAGGCAGGAGGAAGAGAACAGGCTTGAGAAAGAGCCGAATCTGGAACGGGAACTCCTTTTCTTGCAAGGGCTGTATAATGAAGGAGACAAGTGGAAAACGACACAAGATCTTGTGGCTAATTGCTCTGGCTTCTTGCTGTTCTGGGTAATTGGCGCTCTGATATTCTCTCAGATTGAGGTGAGCAGTCTTGGGGTTTATATCGCGCTTGCATGGTCTGATGCTCTGTTGACTGAAAGAGCTGGACGTACGGTCAAGGACTATATTTCTGCTATGTCTTCTTCTTAACTATCGGGTTCGGAGACTACGTTCCAGTGACTCCTGCCGGTCGAGGTGCGTATTCTCCGATGCAACGACTGGCGCACTCTAATGAAGCGATTCAGTCGTCTTTATCCTGTATTCGATCATCACAGTGCCAATCATGGCCTCATTTGCGGTGCAGACCATCCAGAGCGTTCTGCAAAAGCTTTCCTCAGAAGAGCTTCGGCGGAATGAAGCAAAGGCAGGTATTGGAGAAGGTTCCGGTGCGATGGACGAACGAGCTAGAATGGCGGAAGGCGCCGGAGATCACGAGAAGACGCTACCTCACGACATACAGCAACGGCTTCGTAGGAGCGAAGGTTCGAGGAATTATAGGACGCACACGGACTTCGTCATGGAAGGACACGAATGGATCAAGTCACAGCTATTAGCCAGCGGCGTGAACGAGATCGAGGACGAAAGCCGAGACAAGGACGCCGAAGAAGCAGCCGGGCGCGAGACGAAAAGGAAGCGAGAGGAAGACCGGATCCTAACTGAATACATTCTCGAACTCGCTGTCGAACTGGAGAAGCATGCACGAAGGCTCCTCCTCGGAAACATGAAGGAAGGGAGTAACGCGCGCATGCTATTGAAAGCAGATCGTATCATCCAGCTCCGCAATATCAAAGCACTAGCCACCCAGGAACAATCCTACCCAGACGAAGTCCATCGAGTAGATGGTTCGCTTGAAGCAAGTTCTTCTCGTGCTTCTGCCGAGAACATTGATAATAAAAGCAAAGTCAGCGAGATGATGAAGAAATATTACGAGGAAGAGGCGGAGCTCATTCCATATCCCGCCGAGTTGGACGAACAGGAAACACTAGAGGAAGTTGCACGATACCGGGAGGCTTTTGCCGGTTTACTTGCAGCGGGGAGTAGGCTTCTAAAGTTAAAGGATGAGGAGAAATTTCTATTTGAGAGACGGTATTGGGGTGGTCAAATGAGAGAAGGATAGCTGATTGTTTGTAACTGTCAAAGTTCTTGTTCGATCGCGAAGCTGGGGTGATTTCGACAGCAATTACGACTTCATAGGGCAGCGGAGTGTTACACTCTTTGGAATTGGGCCATAATTGTCCAGAGTCTTACATAATGGATCTTGATAGTTCAGTAGAATATTTCAATATTATGTCAGAATTGAAGTTCACAGGACCTAGGAAACGCTCCTCCAAGTCGCACGCAAATCCATAGGATGAAAGAATTACTCGTAGATTGCATGTCTCTCTGATACATCTCGAGTCAAGACTTGATGAATGGATAGTAATGAAAAGGGCGGGTACAAGCTTCAGAGTATTTTTCATCGGTTCTAGTAACACAAACACAAGCAGATGAGCCAAAGAAGAATAACGCAGATAGCAGGTGAAGGAAAAATAGGCGTACTTTGACGAAACCGATAGCAGCAGACTTCTCGCGGAAACACTGACGGCAAAGGTCAAGACCGTATTTACGGATGAGACCGGCTTGGTGAGCGCAGAGGCGGCTGATGAAGAAAGAAACAGTAGTTAGCGTCTTTGTAATCTCCAAGATGTTCCACCACCAATAGTGTATGTAGAAAACAAGGTGAACTCACCATTGGCGACTGCCCTTACCGAATTTACGAGGACGAGAGAACCAAACGGCGTCGTGTGTCATTTTAAAAGCCTTTTAGGAGGAAAACTGTTGGGTTCTTCTTCAACGAGACGATTCAGATGATGAAAAGGTTGTACATACCACGGGAAACAACGGCAACGGAGACACGACAAAGTCGATGGACTGAGTCCGCTGCGCGCGGCTCACTGAAATGTCAGATCACGTGATTAAGTGCTGCATAGTTTTTGGTACCTGGCACGGCCTATGTAATTTCCGTGACATTCCCACGGTCCCTCCCATGGCTAAGCGGCGATCGACGCACGGATTCACCTGTTTCACTTTTTGTTTAGAGATTCGATGGCTCGTCCTGTCCTCCACCACACTAAATAAAATCCGAAAAAATATCCAAAAATTATTTTTTGAGATTCTGAGCAAGACTGTCAAAAAAAATCAAAAAAAGTACCTACCAAATGTCAAGATATGGCGATTTTAGATGCATATATAAATAACTAAGACATTTCTACAAAATATTTTTTGTACAAAATCTTTATTTTTCCTTAAGATTCAGATATGTGAAAGAAACACAATGAAAGAGCACGAATTCGTTGAGCTATTAAGCATATATGCTGCTGTGTCTATTGTATATGCTAATCTCCACACCAGTAAGTCAATTTTTTTTGCAAATTGTTGACAGGACTACTCTAATACACTCATACATAGTGCACAAGCAGTTTTAAAGGTGTTTTATGAGTGTTTTCAGAGGAAGATATGGTCATGCAAAAAAGCCAAAATAAGATCACGTGACACATAAATGAAAACAGACATGTGTATTCTGCTTGAACATCACCTACAATAGACTTGTACTTGATATATTTCACATTGGATAGCTATTCTAAGCCTTTTTGTGTTGAAAGAAAGGGACAAATAACTCGAACTCTGTGGAACTACATATTCAAGGGATTTAGTGGGGACGGAAAGTGGTCCATGAAGATCGACGCAAGTTACCATAAATGGAAATTATGTAAAACTCCGACCGGGTAAAAGTGTCACGGATTTTTCACAGGCCGTGCCAGGCACCATAGTTTTATTTCTCACGGTTTGCTCACACTTTGTGTCATTATGTAATATCGGCTAGGATTATAAATAGACTAGTGTTTACGTTCAGCTTCGCTGACACCCAAGAGACAATGATCACAGCCAATCATTTCACCATGTTTAGCATAACTACTATGAGACCAATTTTCAAAGTCCGAATCTAGTCAGCACACACAGCCAAAAAGAGAATTCAGTCAGCAGGCTCAGCCACAAAAAGTCGGATGTGTCTTTATTACAGTCGAACCTGTGGATAAGCATACCGTGGATAAGCATAACCTGTGTGTAAGCATAGAAAATTTTGCCCACCGAGTCAGTAGACAGTAAAATCAGGGTCTAATAAGCATAATTCCATATAAGCATATAGCATAACGTTTTTGGGGAAGTCCTAATGAAATAATGCTTACCGGGAGGTAATCAGGTGATCTTTTGTTGCCTAATTTAGAGAAAGTGTGACTAATTTCGATCCGGGACGAATTTTTAAAGGCAACTAAGGGTCAAGAAAGCATTTTTTCTTATCCCAATTCGGCATATAGCACTCCAAAAACTGATGTGTGAAAGAAAATGTAATTGTAAGTCACATGTCGACAATTTATGTTGCTTAACTTTCCATATTTAGAAGGATGGGGAATTATGTAATGACGTGTACTAGCATAACCTGTAGTTAAGCATAGCCGAACCTGTCCACCGAGGGCTATGCTTATCCACAGGTTCGACTGTATATAGATAGATACAAGATGAAACGAAATGTGTTAGATATCGTTTGAAGGTCTACTGAAGTTGCGTATCAGTTACTAGGTGCCTCGTGGATCGAAAGGTTTCAGTGCAAGCTGAAAAAGCACTCAGCACGGTTTGGAAAGTTGCGGTCATTTATATCGGAGTATATCGGAGCTCAAACTCAACCCTTAAACCGCAAAAAAGCAACAAAAATTTGCACGATAGAGCTTGTTGACCGGGACCAGAATTTTCGGACCACCTTGCTCGGGCCCGGATGCACAGAGAGGCAAAACGTTCTTTGTTCGAAATGAATCAAATCAAAGAGATTTTCCAATACTCTACTGTCATAATTATCGACCTACGACATTAGATTCCTTATAGCCGCTGTTTACCACAGGTGCAAGCATAAATATGTATACAGACGAGCCTGATGGTACGTGTGTGATGTAATTTGATATTGCAAAAGAGGGACTGAGAGTAAAACTAACAGTCAAGAGTCTTGATGATTCTGAAGAGAAGAAAGAACGAAGGAGCCGGATGGAAGACGAAGGGATAAAAGGTGAACAGATACTACACGTCCTGCGCCTACTGAAGGCCATGAGAAAATTTTGTGGGGAAGAGAATTAGTGCCTCGAGGGTTCACGAAGGAAACCCGACCAAGAGGTGGTCCCAGTTTCCAGGAGCAGACGAGCAGAAGCATAACGGGGAAAGAGACTAGGAGTTGATAATGTGGAAAAAATGTCACTGCTTTCGTTAGGCATCTCCAGGAGCTGCTCCAAGCCGAAATCGAATGGAGGTTCAAATTAAGAGGTCAAATTCGTCGCTGGAAAATGATCAATCTCCAGTCGCGTCTTCGCCCACTTCTGTTGGGAATGCGGAGGCCTCCGCTCCCATCCCCGGCTCGAACGTAGTCCTGAAGCCAAGTACTGTTGCAGTGTTCGCACGAGCTAGGAGTGATTTGCGGACTGTTGAAGAGTTGAAACTTAGTTTGATAACATGTACTTCCTATTACTGAACTTAAGAAACTGAAGCAGAATACGGAGCACTTGGGACTTCTGGATTAATTCGTGATAGGAACCAAATCATGGACTGATTTACGACCTTTGTCTTTATTATCACGCCTTCGCGGAAGCGGATCTTCATTGTACAATTACTGGATGAATACAGAATCCAAGTTGTAACAAAAAGAGAGTGAGACACGGGATGATTGAAAAAGAAAAAAGGGTGATAAACCTTCCCGGTGTGACACTGATGCGATTTCTCCAACAATGCACCATCACATTCGTACCAATAGGGACTGTTGACCGATATGAATATGGTCAACCCGTAAGCATAACCTGAGGCATTCCATTCCAGAGCGTTCCATAATGCGGCTTTCAGGATCTGAAAGGTGGTCTTTTCAACGTGTCGTCGGCATCTGCCGTTCTTGGCTTCAGGCCACAAAACGCTTGAGTATAACAAGGCGCGGCGGAAGCAATCATCCTACTCTATCATCTCTCCACACTCTCGCGCGTTCCCGCCACCCACTGGCACTCCCAACTCCCTCATTCCAACATACTGCTCTCTGTCATGCCGCGTACCGTCACGAACGTGGGTCATCAACCACTTGGATATTGGAGGCGTATACCCACAACGGTGGAGTGTAACCGTGTCGCGAATGAAGCAGAGGCTGTCGTGAATCCTGAGGTCGAGCAACTGCTCAGCATTCTAGATCTCAACGACCAGCCTCCTTCAATCTACAACAACGTCACACTGCGCAAGCCTCGGGCAAAGAGGATCGAGCTCCATCAGCCGCGTCCAATGCGGCAGCTAGCAATTCGGAGCGCTCTGGCCCACTTCGAAGAAGTAACCTTATCTTTATATCCTCATATCCAAGCCACTCATCGCATTCCCATCAGGTGGTAAACCACACAAATGAAGAGCAGCGGCCTGTAGCGACGCAGCCGAGTGTTGATGCAGCGCCCAAGCCCAAGCCTTTCAACCCGGTTCGTGTTGTATCATAGCTCGATCACATACCGGTTACTCACTTCGGGCCCATTGGGTGAAACAGAGGAACATCCGACTTCCCCCTCTCTTCAATGGCAATGCTTTACCATTACTCGGCCGCGTTCCAGCAACTCATCTTCATCAGATAGCGGGTCCATCATCTTTCAAGCCACCCAGATCACCTCCGTTCAAGACGACGCGAGTCCGACCGCCCGCGCCGAAGGCCGCTAGTCCGATCCAGATCCCCCAGATCCGCGGTTGCCGCTTCCCCAGCCCGGATCTCCCTATTCACCTACACCATCATCATGGTGAACTTCCTCCATCAATATTCAAGCTCTGCAGGGCATTAGTACGTGCGCCTTCATATATTATTCTCCTGATTCTGACAATCCTCGTCTAGATCGAGAGCAGCGAGGAGGCAGCCGAGTGGTGGGGCGCCTTCGAGGCCGAGCCGGAGCCGGAGGAGGATGAGGATGAGGATTAGGAGTCGCTAAATAGAGGACGGGTGGATCACGCCCGTCGGGGCTCGTTCAGGTACTCCCCGGACGCCTCTGAGGACGAAGACGGCTGGGCTCGCGCAGCGCGATTAGAGAGGACGGCCGATATAGACGACCTGGACGTCTCCGTCAATCCTGTAAGGCAATGGCACGCTGAAGCACACCTCGCTGATGATGAGCTGTTGGAGGCGGAAACGGACTCGGAATAATTCTTCACGCCCTCCGACAAGCCCGGATCCCTACTTCCCGCACGCACGGCCCGTCTCGCCTGGCCTGCTCGAGTCGGGGATGGCAACGGTGAGGCTCGTCCCGAAGAGCACAACGTCCGCTGAGCTGGATCCTCCCCTCCCGCTCCAGGGACAAGGCGTAATCCTGGGTCGCATGGGATCGATGATCATAGGCGGCAGCACATGAAGTCGGCGACAGAAAGTATAGACATTAGCTGTCACCTTGTTTCCCATATGTTCTCTACCTGTAGAGCGTTATTTTATTAAGAATGTATCATCCAGATGATATGTCGATATAATTCGTCTTCTCGTTCCTCGAACAGACTGCTGACGCGTTCACTATGCGAAAAGGCAGGACATGCATTCGTCAGCTTCGAAACAAGTCTGCTTGAATACTCACAATGATCATCTGTGTATTTCTTTGCATGACCTTTTTGGTACGAGTGTGCGAACCACCTTCAGACTCCTTTCTTCGAAGGAGGATGCTTCGACTTCACCGTCGCCCAAATGTCAGCACATTCTTTCCATATCACTCTTCTTCGTTCCCTCCGTTTTCAGGCAACATCACTTACCTCGCAATTAGCTCTGTTGTAGGTGGCAATTGGCGTCGTAAATACTTCTGCGTCGTTGAGCCTCTGAGAGGTGAAAGAGATGCTATCAGATAAATCCTGTATTAATCCATTGTGATGATACCTTTGCGATGATGCGTCGTTTTTGCGTATGGGACTCGCACACCTGTATCGGCGAGATTGCAGCTTTCATCGAATCGCTTGGTTATCTCGGTTGTTCTAAGAGGTGATATGGTTGGTTCTGAGAAACGTCTACGGCGTGAAGGCGTGATATATGTGGACATTCCCGAGAGTCGAGAAGGAAATAAAACACGTCGATGGCGGGGTGAGCGTATATATAGTAGGATCAGTAGGCAACTAATGCATCTATTTCTTGATAGATTCGTAGAGAAGGAAGGACGGGTAGAACATACAACATACCATCTAAACTAGCGAGACATTCTTCTGGCCACGGATTCATGATTTAAGATGAGAAAAGCGGAAATGAGACACTCACTTGTCAACTTTTCAACTATATTCTTCGTTTCTTGTGACCAGTGATATCGTTTCTGGCTTCGCCAGGAGTTCTAAATCCGAGTCTGTGAGACTATGATTTTTTTGAGGGGAGGGAAGGGAGGAATTTGCGTGAAGACCGCAGATCAACTTACCATACATAGCTTAGCTTGTGAGAATTGAAAGTCCGAATTTTAGTCATGGTGGCTGTGTCGAATTCGTCGTTTTGTTTTAAACCAGTGAGTACTCCCAGCTTCGCTGGGCGGACATGGGAGAATTGAACTTTGCAGAAAAACTTACCATATGTAGTTTAGCTTGCGCATATTGAAAGTCCGAAATTAGTCAGCAGGCACAGCCACAAAAAGTCGGATGTGTCTTTATTATATAGATATCAAGATGATGATAGGCTGCGAAAGATTGAGGATATTGCCTAGCGCGGACCTTGGCTCCCATTGCAATGGAAGCAGGATCAAGTGGCGGTTTTAGACACATGTGCTGCAGCTTGAGTGAGCTTAAGGAGACATGGCGTAAATTGGACTTGTTAGTTTTTCGCTTCGCAGGAGTGAAAACCAAGAATTATAGCAAACACGTAGCTCCATTAGGTGGGTGATGGGCGTTTCGGCAGACTATGCATATGGAGGTTTTCGTGCGAGGTCGTTTTGATAGGTTTTGATACCTGTATAGGTCGGTAGGACGGTATCCTGGAAATAGTCATCTCAAACCATTAGATGATGCCACAGCCTAGGGCGACTAAAGAATAGCGGATTGCCAGATGATTTGTCTGGCCTTTCACCACATGGCTCCGAAGAGCTGACTGAACTACTCGTGGCTAGGACCTTCGCTCACGGTTGGCGAGTGATAAAATTCAGAAAGCAGACCTCGACGCGAGAAGGATCAATGTGGTATGCCACATGTCCAGACAAAAGCTCCATTGAATACGATTTTGCACATCGGGACAGTATTAGCCAAGCAGGGAAAAGGTCCAAAGCACCAGAAATGTTGTCTCTCCCTCTGTATACTGACGTAGTGTAGTAAGTAGTGTAGTAACGGAACCACGACGACGAACAAATACAGTCACAGTTCCATTGGAGATGTTATAGTGATGCGCCCTTGCATAGCTGCTGAGAGACTTGGCGCGTTCTAGGAGAGGCGAAATACGGACCTAGTCTATGCTAGGACCGGACCCGACAATACGTGATTTAGTTCTTGCAATCAAAACGCACTGTAAGTTAACGTACCATAACTAGTCCTAATTAGCTACTGGTAGGGATGTGGGGACTAAGGAGGAGGAAAAACATCTTGCCATGATAAGATACGCATCCATCACCAAGGCGACAGTGTGGACAAAAAACAAATGCTGGTGATTGCAATCCAAAGATAGAAGTGCCGATCATAGTTCTCACGGCGGGATGCATGGCACTTCTACATTTGGCGACGACAATAAACGCTCGTTGCACGTACGAATAAGGCACACAATTAATTTCCGTTCGCCGATGGGTGCCCAGTGCGGAATAATCCTGCTTTTGTTTCTCCAAACTTATCATTCTCCAAATGGCTCTTGTCCAGTTCGACTGCACCATACATACCGTGCTCCGAGAGCATCTGTGGAATGTGCTCGACTATGGTAGCAGAAATGAGACGAGCGAGACAGACAGACAAGAAAAAAAGCTCAGGACCAATATATATAGAAGGTACAACATTGGTTCCGTACTTCAGGGTCCATGACTTGAATCTTGTGATCCCGTGTCTTATTGTCTTTTTCTTATCGCGTAGCTTAGAAGCCTCTCCATTCCATCTCCCAGCAAGCACGAATGATTCCATATTGTCTTTTGGCATCACTTGAACCTGACTCTCGCACACTATGTAAAGAAGGGTTTGACCAGCGCCATTGTCCTTTGTCTGCCCATCTCCCTCTCCTGACGCCCGCCTTCGTTCCTCCGCGCACTTTTTTCGGCACTGTACAATGGACATCAAGGAGGCAGCGCCCGACTACCATGCCCCGAACCTCAGGCAAAGACATGGTCGTCTACGTGCTGATGTACCAGAGGATGTAGCAGTCGCGCTGCTGCACTTGAACGACCCAAACTGGGACTTCGACGGCTCCGATGCAGCGTCATTCGAGACGAGTAGCTTCATCTTCGACGATGAGAGAACTCCTCCGCCGAAGTTCTCGGGCAGCTTTGACATGCCTCGCATCTCCAAAGTAGGGTCATCCGAGGCTGACGCGGAATCCCAGACTACTTCGAAACTACGCTTTCAATCGGCAGAGGCGGTCGACTATGAAGAGTGAGTGGATTTCAGCCAGCATTTTCAATCTTAGCTTCTAATCTGCATCGTTCAGTGAGTCACCATACGCAGAAGTGCGGGCGTCCGTCTCGAATACGGACGACCCAAATATGCCCGTCAGCACGTTCCGAATGTGGTTCCTCGGGATCATCGTCGTACTAGTCATCTCAGCCGTTAACCAATTCTTCTCAATGCGATGTACGAGAGATTCTCTACCTTTTTCTTTCTTTTTTATAACTTATAATCCTCGCGTCCCATTAGATCCGTCCGTTTATATCACTGGCATTGTTGCGCAGCTTATCGTGCTACCCTTCGGCAAGTTTCTCGAGCGCGTTACTCCCACTACGCGGTTCAGGACTTTCGGTTATACTTGGACGCTCAATCCCGGGCCATTCAATATCAAGGAGCACACGTTGATTACTGTCATGGCCAGCGTTGTCCAAAACGGAGTCTATGCCACAGACGTCGTCGCCGCTCAACGAATCTACTTCAATCAGAACTGGGACTCTGGTTTCCAATTACTGATCTGCTTCTCGTCGCAACTCCTTGGTTTTGCGTTTGCAGGTCTAGTTCGACAATTCCTGGTTTGGCCATCTGCGATGATTTACCCTGGCGTACTTGTGAACTGCGCTTTGTTCAATACTCTTCATGGGAATTACGGGAAGAGGGAGGGTTCGCACATGTCCCGACAGCGATTCTTCGTATACGCGATGATTGCCAGCTTCGTCTGGTTCTGGTTCCCCGGTTACCTTTTCACCGCACTTTCGGTATTCAACTGGGCATGCTGGATCGCCCCAGACAATATTATTGTGAATCAGCTGTTTGGCTACTCGACCGGTCTGGGTATGGGATTCCTGACGTTTGATTGGGCAATGATTGCGTATATTGGTAGTCCCCTCGTTATACCGGTGCATCATTCGACTATTGCTAGCGTCCTTCTAACTAATCATTCCATCTTTTCGCCAGTGGTGGGCCCAAGTCAATATATTCTCTGTTTTCCTTATCTTCCCTTGGTTCATTGTCCCAATTCTTTACTGTAAGTCTTTCCGTCCGATATGCGCCTGCCTTACTGAATAGCATGTCCAGACAACAATGTATTTTTCGCCAAATATCTTCCCATTTCTATTCCGGCGGTGTTCGACAATACCGGTGCACCATACCAAGCGAGTGCTGTCGTTCAAGACGGCGTCCTCAACGAGGAACTTTATCGAGCGTATTCCCCCTTATTCATGCCGATTGCCCTTGTGTTCTCTTACGGCGTAACCTTCGCATCGTTTACTGCCGCTGTCGTTCACACCTATCGTGAGTATCTTCTGGAATTTCTCCCTCAATCAGCTCTCTAATGGACGTTGACAGTGTGGTACCGTCGCGACATTATGATGCAGACTCGCAAGTCTCTGAGGGATAATCGTGACGTTCACAGTCGGCTCATGGCAATTTATCCGGAGGTTCCCCACTGGTGGTATGCAATTCTGGGTGCGCTTGCCTTCGGCGCAGGCATCGCAGCCGTCCAAGCATGGGATACAAAACTACCTGTTTGGGGACTTATTGTCGCGATCCTTATACCGGCGCTGTTTATCGTACCAGCTGGTATCATTCGCGCATTGACGAATCAGACGCTTCCACTGCAGGTACTCGGGCAGCTCATCGCTGGATACATCCTTCCAGGGCGTCCGGTTGCAAATATGATCTTCAAGACATTTTCCTTCATGATAATGTACCAAGGCCTTAACTTCGTTTCGGACCTCAAGCTTGGCCACTACATGAAGGTTCCCCCACGGTTGATGTTCCTTGCGCAAGTAATTGCATCCGTAGAATGCGTCGTCATCGTCGTATTTGTGCAACAATGGATGTTCGCCAACATCACTGACATGTGCACACCCACGCAGAAGCACATGTTTACTTGCCCGAGTACGAGGACTTTCGCGACAGCGGCCTTGATCTGGGGTACAATTGGACCTTCCCGTCTCTTCAGCCCAGGGGAAATGTACTACCCGTTTGTTTATTTCTTCCTCTTCGGCGCTCTTCTTCCCATTCCGGCCTATTACCTTGCAAAGCGTTACCCGCTCTCACTCTGGAGATACGTTAACGTACCTGTCGCGCTGTCAGGTTTAGGAATGATGCCTCCGGCAACTGGCATCAATTTCTCGTCATGGTTTATGTTTGGAGCGTTCTTCCAATATTTCATGCGTCGTCGCCATCTTCGCGTAAGTGTTATCATTTCGGTCGATTGCCTTCATACTTAAATTCTTCCCTGTAGTGGTGGTCTCGGTTCAACTACATTCTATCCGCGGCGCTTGATGCTGGCGTCGCTTTCGCAGTGATTATCATTTTCTTCAGTCTGCAGCTCCCGAAGAACGGGATCGAGCTGAACTGGTGGGGCAACACGGTATGGCAGAATACTGCAGATTACAATGCCATGCCACTCATTACGTTGGAGGAGGGACAAACTTTCGGTCCAAGTAGTTGGTCATGAATACTTTTCACGACATTCTTTCTCGTCTATTGCTCCATTATCCATTAAACAATAGCCGCGACATTTTCCTAGCTCACTCACTTCACGATCTTATTAAAATTTTGGAATTACGGGGCGGGCGAATCCCTATTTATACCTTTTATCGCTTCACTGGTGTAGATATTATCCATGTATTTTATTCCATTTTTGCGGGATTGCTGGCATGTATGCTTACGAGTTTATGATATACGATCGACTGATGTTTCATGTGTGGAGTTACGACGATAAACAGAATATTAAGAAACCGGAAGTATTTCCTGATGTTGGACGCGTCGCGCTCACGGGAACGCGTGAAGTATATCACGTGCGTGTAATGTATTAGTGTCCCAACAGAAGCATGTCGAGCTTGACTTCAACCACATCATTTCGGCAAGAGCGGGGTAGAAATATGTCGGAAGTTTCTTGTAAGTAGAGCGCACACTTCGAAGGCCCGCGACATGTGACGTTCTGACGACGAATGATCCACAGTACGAGTGCTGTACACGGTCAATACATCGCCCCAGTACATACTTGCTAAAGCACCACACAAAATCCCGTTCATTCCTACCGATAGCTCGTCGTCGTCAGATTCGCGAGTAAAACATGGGCGCGCCTCACTCAAGGCATGTGCTGTTGCGATATGTCGTTCAAGGTAAGACAAGATGATCATGTAATAGTTTCATTGACCTGAACCTACCTCTCGTCACACGGAAGCCCCGAACTCAGGCCGGATGCAACGAAAGACTTCTCACTATATATACTTGATCCCTTGGAGGATCTTATTTCTAACCGAAACGGTCAAACGGGAGGGGTGGCGGTAGGTTTGGGTCTTCTTTCCGCTACTCTTTCACCGTATACACCGGACACGACGATGGTCACGGGAACCTTTGTTGATTGCGGTCAAGAGGAAAATGCTCTCGAGGTTGTAATGTCATTACGACAGGTATATCGCCTATCTTCAATCCCCGGGAGTACCATTCTAACACTTTCACGAAGGTCGCTCCACCTGTCCTGCACCCAGTAGACAGTTACTCCCAAGCCACCGTCGGCCCTAAAAGGACTAAGGCCAATTCGAAACGTGCTAAAAGCAACCAACCGTACCTCACATCGAATCCTTTACCTTTGCCGTCTTTCAATGATCGCCTGTTTGCTTACTATGCTCAACCACGAGCGCCAGAGCCGCAGAAGGTTCAAAGAGAGCCGCGAAAACCGGACCCTGCTCATTCAACCCGAGCGCATCAATTGCCGACACCGTACATCGGACCGCCCAAGCGCAAATACTTGCGAGACTCGGAGCGCGACAAGGAGACGGAGAGCCATTCCAGCCGTGAATCTACGGATGATCTACCGGATTTACCCTCCAGCCAAGTCTCAGAGGAAACAAACGATGATGGAACACCGGAGCCAGCCAGCTCTGACTTGTTATCAACTTCCGACACCGAAAGCGTTGCCTCTTCAAGCACCATTCAGCCTAGCCCTGAATGCAGGCCTCCCGATGTTTCTGAAGCAGCTGTTATGTTAGCGGCGTTATCATCGGTTTCCTCCAAGTCGACTAGCAAAGAAACTACTTCAACCGAGCAAGAACACATACCCCCGAATCCCGAACTTGTCTCGTTTCTTCGAGCGTACCTTGGTTACCTGGAAGCTCAGCAACAGCCCGCTCCTGTTGATGTGCCACCATCAAGTCCATCGTCCCTGAAACCCACAAGCACCGCTATCACAAGTTTCCCAAGTGCAAGCAAAGCCTCAGACCCTTCCGATAAGGAGAATCAGAAGCCACGGCCGCCCGTTGAGTCTTCGAAGGTGGCAGAGGCGAAAGCATCTGAGCATGTACCGCCGCTAGGTTCCAGTCGACACAATGCCACATCACCAGATTACAGGTTGCAGGAGGGACCGGTCTTAGAGCATACAGGAGATTCCTCTGTATTAAGCGACTGTTCCAGAAAAAGAAAGCTGAGTTTTGCGGATCTTCCAGTACAGGATCAGACCAGGAGAAGGGCCTCGAGTGTCAAACTACCTCATGAAGACTTGAGCGGCGTGCGCCAAAATCGAGGCTGGGGCGGCTTGCGAGTGCGTTCTGATGGTACGCTTTGGGGCGAACAACGGCCTGTGACTTCCTCGCAAGCATCTTCATCTGCCTCGTCTGCAAAGCAAAATGAGAATCCGGTTTTCTTCCGCTCGTCAGGGCAAGCCGCTTCAGCTGCATCGATCCGAAAAGGTCCTTACGTCGTTCCGGACTGGGCCAAAGGGGTGCCTCCGCCCGCACCACCTCCGAAGCAGGAAGGTACCAACGGGGACGATGCCAGGGCGAGAAAGCAAGGGAAGTCAAAGAGCCTAAATCGGCTTGGAGGAAGGGCCACTATCAAACGCTCAGTAAGCATGAATTTGGAAGTTAGGAGTACTTCTGGACAGCCGGCCTCGCTTGCATCGAGCTCCCAGAATATGACATCTGCTCACGAAAGCTTGAGCACTTCTATCAGCAAGTCCCCTGGAAGGCCTCCCATTTTTGCATATTCATCTCCTGTTGGAAAGTCAAAAATGGGTTCCTTATTCCAGGCTTTTCAAACATCACCATGTCGTCCAGCATCTGTTCGCAAATCTCCCTCATCGACTCCGTTTAGACCCAGCAACACGTCTCCAGGTGGCTCAGCATACCGTTTATCACTTTTCACACCTTCTCCATCTACTGCTAAGAAGGGATCTCGATCTGGTTCAAGGCTAGATGACCCATTCGCAGATGACGACGCGCCTCCGTCACCTACTCCAACGAAGAGAAGTCTAATGGGCAGGAAAATCCTTGTGGCAGACAGTAGTCCAACTGTATGTAATGAAGAGAGTATCACCCTTCCTAGTTCACTTCCTATTGCAAGCAGCGACGATGCTCTAGACGGCAGTCACTCCTCGCAAACTCCTACAACATCTTCCGATTCCACGATTATGAATTTCAATAAAGTTCATGACTGGTCGTCTTTGGATCTGCCGCCGTCTTCACCTCCACCGCCGTCTAGCCCTTCGATTACTCCTATAGAGGGGAGTGACCTGCCCTGTTCGGATATCCCGTCATCCGACTTGTCGGAAGCCGATTCTCCTGCCGTCGTCTCATATACTAGTGACTCAAATGATACATCGCCAGCCAAGGGTCATGTCCAGTCGCTTCTCTCAGGAAATGTGGATGCCAATTTATTTGAAGCGAATGTAATCGATATTGGGGGAAGGGAGGACGGTCCGAACCTCACCGACACCTTCCCACCGCTGTTTGACATTGCTGGAGAAGAAAATCCTACTGTGATCGCTGCATTTGAAGCGCTGCAGAATGGCCTTGGTCAGGAGGATTTGTCAGAGGGATGGCGTTTCTTGGACTCGCTTTTTGGACAGTTTCCTGCAGTTCCGACTTCAGACGCAGCAGGCGAAGGCCAGACTCAGAACTGGATTTCGGAGACCTGTGAGTCAGTTATAGGTGCCGATTTCGGCACGACTGGCAGCTTTACCGATCCATCGTCGACATTCGAAACCGATGTTCAAGATCCTGCGAGCATAGTTGCTACGAACTTCCAAGACTTGCTAGACGGTTGTTTGGTGTAGCTCAGCAATAGTTATTCGTTCGTGTCTCCCGCCTCTTGCATTTCATTATCATCACATTCTCCTTTCGTCGCCTTCACCCGCCACGCATACTTAGATTATCAGACCCACATCACTAAATTTATCAACTGCAATTTTCCTGTAAATGCATGTATCCATTGCGATTTCATCAACTACGGACTAATACCCTCCGCACTTCGTCATCTGGCACTTTGTTCCACTGTTGGACCAAATGCGCAAGTTTCTTTTCCAAGTAGCGCATCGCAACAGCGTCCTTTTTCCACACGTCTTCCACAAGAATAGATAGCGGTCCCTTCGGCCCTTCGCTTTCGTTCTTGCTCTGAACCTCTTTTCCAGCATCAATAATCTCTCCCTTTTCAAGAGAACCGAATTGAAGTTCTTTACGTGCAAGTTCTCTGTATGGACGCATGCGATTGGCGAGTATAACATCCGTGAAAATCCTGTCGCCAACAATGAACAACGCAGTGTCGGGTATAGGTCTTGGCAGCGAAGCAAAGTAAGCCCTTATGGCGTTTATACACGCGTAACCCGGTTTCATGGTGTCATGACGCAAAACGGGTACACCGAGATGATAAGATACGGCTTCTGCCTAGGTGTTTCTGGTTAGATGAAGGTGACGTGGAGAGAATGTACTGAACACAAGCTCACCTCGATTCCTCCAGGATCAAAACGAGTACCAGCAGAGTTGCTGACAATGAGTATATTTTCAGACCCAAAAACCTTCTTGCATTCTTCCCAAGTCTCCTACACCGTTGCAATTGTAAGGAGGTGGAAAAGACGTGGATTCCACACACGTATTTACCTTGAGCTCAGGCACTAGAGTATCTTCGTATGGTAATGTCTATAACGCACAGTGTCTTGTCATTGATATTCAAGTTCAACAGAAGACTCCATACCAGACAGTTGTCCTTGTCAATCACTGCTCCGCGATACCCAGCTTTGTAAAGAGCGTAAAAGTCGAGATATCTCAAGTCTTAACTTCAGGGCTGCACTCAGTACGTGGGGCGCTGGATTTCTAACAACTGCCGTCTCACCTTTTATGGTGAAAGATGGTACTAGTAGACGGGGACGGAACAGCAGCTGGAAGGGAGCAAGGAGGCCCGGTATGTTAAGAGGCATGATTAAGTCGTGATCAAACAAGTAGATTAGAAAAGAAAAAAAATGATGTTCTCTGATCGGCAGGTTCTATTTCGGCTATGATCGGCATTACCGAATACATCTATCAAGACTTCTCAAACAAACACAACACAGGTACAATATGCAAATAGCCGTCACAAGTTTATCTGAAGCCATTAGTAAGGGAAGCCAGCAAGCCCTGAATCGAGAACGGCGACGGTTTAGCTGCGACTACATCTAATGCGTTGGACGGGTGCTCTTTGGCCGTTCTGGTCTTCAGAGCAGACGAACTCTGGCGAACTGGTTGGACGGAGTCCGTACGAGAAGCTGAACGTCGTTGCGAAGACTCCGTAACCCACTGGGCGCGGTGCGCCAGTCGAGGAGGGATGTCAAATTCTCGTATGATGAGGTCGGGAAAATCGGTGGTCAAGTCCTCCGTTGAGTCGTGCGAGAGCCGGTCAGCAATAGCAAACTCGTCTTTATCGCCTGTTCGCAAAACCACGAAATCCATATCTGCTTTTACAAGAAATTCCATTGCGATGAGGAGGATGTGGCGTAGTTCGTCCGGTGCGCGTAGTTGGCTGAACATGCTGAAAGTCGACTTATCATTCGTAAATAAAGCGAGCCGTCCCATAGATCCGCTGGAGTTCTTTCTCCACTCTCTTGTAGCAACATAAAGTGCACAAAGCACAGCGAATGTGTGCGCGTGGGAGATGTATTGAGACGGTTCCGGATTGATAAACCTGTTGTAAAAGGCCTGTCGTGTAATCGGAAGCCAGAGTCCGAAACCCTCAGTCGATGCGCATATATACGCAATCTGGGACACATCCTCTTGGTTACGGTAGGGGAAGCCGGTGATGTGCACGCCCTTTGACTTTCGGAGCAATTTTTCGAGCCACCGCATGCCAAAGATGATTTTCGCTGTGATAGTCACTTGCGCTGTACCGATGGTCGCATCGACTTTCGCCATCCCTTCATGTAGTGGTGTTATTCCTGGCCGGAGGAGAGGATTGACTTCAAGGGCCCAGTTGACTAAGCCAGCAAGTTTCTGGCATTCGTGCAGAGTCATACTTGATGCTGCGCAATATTCCGATAAGGAGCGGAAGATGTGCTCCAATCGTTCGTCGGATACTGTAACACGCATTCGCTTCAAATCCACGTGATATCCCAGAATCGTTAAGATATTTCCGAATTCCTGCTTTTTCGTGGCGTGCGGGATACCAAGGCAGTCCCACAACCCAAGAAGACGAGCCTGCTTCGTTGGATACTCTCTGCCGTGTCTCCTGTAATACTTCATTGATCCTCGATATTCCCAGGAGAAATTGTCATCCACGTAACAGCAAATATCTGTCAAACGCAGTAGGTTCTCGGCTATCCATAAGACAAGCGAGTAGAATGCGCAGAAAAGCCTTTGAGAACCTGCGTTTCCGAATGTATTGCATCGGTCTACATAATACAGGCCATTGATCTTCACGACCTGCATTGCTTGCCAGTACGGCGACATTGGCAGGATGCGGAACGCGTGGGAAACGTCCGACTTGAATAGAAGGACGTCGGCCAAATGAAGATGACGATTACGCAGTACGCGGATCAAAGCATCAAGCCCGTCAGCTGGAGCACTCCTCTCATGCTTGGGAATCAGCGAATTCAGTGCGTGTTGGCCGGCACTGTGGTCATAAATGAGGCGAAACTTGCCGTGGGCTGAGGCAACATGTACTGGCATACATGCCATCCCAGCTAGGAGCCTTTTGAAGGGGCGGGAAAATCTTCGAGACCTAATCTCCTCTTGTACATGCTTGTCTAGGAACTCTCGCTTTGGACCGACAAGATGTTTCTGTCGCCGGGATTCGTCTGGAAGTTCTCGTGGAGGACTTGCAAAGGGCCAGAACCCTTCACGCAGGCCAATGACAACAGAACTGACGAAGTCTGGGTTCGGATGTGTCGCTAAGAGACCTTCGAAGACATCCACATTTATGGGCGTTTGGATATCGAAGAGCTCCGGATGATCCCGGACTACGCGAACAAGAGCGGGCGGTAATTCACTAAGGGGCGGTGGCCTGGGAAGCGGTGCCGCATTAAGTGACGCCTCCGCGCAAGGAGAATAAGAATCGTCCTTGTTCCAAGTTTCCCTTTCTTTCCTTTCCGGTTGACGAGGGCCGCGCGCCTTCGTGGAGCAGCTGGTTACCGGGTGTTCGGCATGACACGAGCTGCAAACATGCGGGCGTGGACATGTAGATGGTACAGCGCAGGCGCCTTTGTTGAATTCCTCGCAGGGAGGACGCAGTGCGGATGGCTGGTCGAGGTGGTGAGTGTGCAACACACTGACGTCTTCCCAGTTCAAATCAGCCACTTCTGGATCCTTCGCATACTCTTCGATCAACGTCGGAGAAGGCGAATCCGGACCATCGTCGTCCATCGGAAGGTAGTGAGAGCCGTGCAAGTATGACTGTCAATAACAGATAAGGGTGAGATGTAAGAGGTGCTGGAGACAGACGCCAAATGCAAAGTCGAAGGGCTAGGACCCGAAGCTCTCGAGCAATAGCATTAAATAGTGTAGCTCTGCCTATGCGTCATGGCGCTTGTCTTCATGCCATACGAACAGACGCCTGCTGCGGTTGCCCCCTGAGCTCGAGAACTAGGCTAGAGCTGCCCTTTGTACCTACTGAGCTCGGTAACTGCTCTAGTCTAATAGTTCAGCGTCCCCCTAACTCCCCGGATACGCGCCCATAAGCCCTTGCTTTAGAGCACCATACTACCACCATTTCCCTGCGTAATTTCTCCACTACTCCTAGAGTTCCTATCACCGCGTAGCTTCGTCTACCGCGCACTTGTAACTAGAATTACTGACGCGCGTAATAAATCCAATTTTTTTTAAAAAAAATAGTTCAGTGTCCATCCATACTTGCAACAAGCATACGGATCTTGACTACATAATAGAATAGTAGTGAGTCGTGGGAAAGAAAATTAGACGCGAATGTTAAGGGCCGGTTAGATGGCGTTTTCGAGGGGTGGCTAGAGTCTACACACGACACGCGTCTCTTCATCCTTTTACTTTACACAACCGTGTCCACCTCAAGCGTAATGTCGGGTTTCGATGCGGACAGAGTCTACAACATCCAAGTGCACGATGCACCTCCGCCCCAGGACATCGAGCGTCCTGCTGAAGTTGAGCGCATGCTTCTCGACTTCTTGCTCGAGTACCGTGTCGGCGGAGAGTTCATTTACCGGTAAGAAACAAAGCTCTGTATCGGTTCGTAGTATTTATCGCTGATCTAATGTACTCAGCGATAAACTTCGTGCAAATCTCCTGTTGAAGCAGTACTACCTTGAGATTGACCTGCAACATATTGGACTGTACAATGAGGAACTGGCCCACGCGATCCAGGGGAGACCTGCAGAAATCATGCCACTCGTTCGTTTATTTCCCTTTCTGGTCTCGATTTAGGACTGACATCTCTTTTAGTTTGAAGCCGCGGCGACGACGGCTGCCCATAGTATTCTCTTTCCCCTTGCAAAGAACGTAGGAAACCAGTCGGACTCTTCGGGCATCCCTGCTGTGCAAGTTACTATCAAGTCTGGGCTCAACATGCTTCAATTCCGGGACCTGTCCGCAGATACTCTCCATAAGCTAGTTCGTGTTCCTGGAATAGTCATTTCCACGTCCGTGCTCTCCTCCAGGGCAACAAAGTTACATCTCCAATGTCGAGGGTGTAGGTCCACCACGGATATATTCCCGTCGGGTGGGCTCGGTGGTGTGGGTGGCGGCGGAGACCGAGGCTTGCCTAGGCAGTGCGTCGCGCCAGAACCTCAGGGTCAGAAGAAAGACTGTCCATTAGACCCGTATATGATCGTTCATTCGAAAAGCACCTTCACCGACCATCAAACCTTGAAACTACAAGAGGCACCAGACATGGTCCCTGTCGGAGAGCTACCGAGGCATATTTTGCTTTCAGCAGACCGTTATTTAACGGGCAAGGTTGTTCCCGGGTCTCGAGTTATTGCGACTGGCATTTACTCCACTTATGAGGCAAAGACCGTATGTTCCTCGCATTCTTTTTAAAGAATAAATCTGAATAGCAGCGTCGCAGAAAGGCAGCGGGGGAGCACCTGCTCTTCGCAATCCTTATCTTCGTGTTATACATCTTGAGTTGTCGTCTCCATCGGCATCCTCCAGTGGCTTGAATCCTTTTGGGGTCCAATTTAGCCCCGAGGAAGAAGAGGAATTCGGTCAGATGGCAAGGAGCGAAAACTTTTATGAACGTTTTGCAAAGAGTGTAGCGCCGAGCATATACGGAAGCTTAGGTAGCATCGGTCTTTTTGGTCAATTGTTCATTATTAACTACGATTTGAAAGATATCAAGAAAGCTATAGCGTGTTTGCTCTTTGGCGGTTCCAAGAAAATTCTGCCCGACGGAATGCGCCTTCGGGGAGATATAAACTTACTGCTTCTTGGTGACCCAGGCACGGCGAAATCTCAGCTTCTGAAATTCGTCGAGAAGGTACCCGTAAAGTTTGACAATCTCCATGACAAGTCGCTGATGACACTTTTTTGGTATTAGGTAGCACCTATCGCCGTATATACCTCCGGGAAGGGATCTAGTGCTGCTGGTCTAACAGCTTCTGTGCAGCGGGATAGCATATCCGTAAGCATCTGTTGTATGCCGAGAAGTATCTCGTTTCACCATGATTGTTAGCGTGAGTTCTATCTTGAAGGAGGCGCTATGGTTCTTGCCGACACAGGAGTTGTCTGTATTGATGAATTCGACAAGATGCGAGATGAAGACCGTGTTGCGATTCACGAAGCCATGGAGCAACAGACTATATCGATAGCAAAGGCAGGTATTACGACTGTGCTCAACTCAAGAACCAGCGTGCTTGCTGCAGCTAATCCCGTCTGGGGAAGATATGATGAAGGACGAAGTCCTGGAGAGGCATGTTTTTTTTTTTCCATTTTGACGTGATCGTTGATTGACAAGCTATTATGAATACCAGAACATCGACTTTCAGACCACCATATTATCTCGATTTGACATGATTTTCATAGTGAAAGATGAGCATAATGAGCAACGGGACCGGGTTTGTTTGGTTACACCTTAGGCGAGATGTTGTACTAACACCTTCCCATTTACAGACAATCGCAAAACATGTTATGAACATACATATGAACAGGCCAACCGATCTTTCTGGTGAAAACGGAGAAGCGGTAGGCGAGATTGATATTGACAAGATGAAGCGTTATATCGCTTATTGCAAGGCGTATGGATTCTGGACCTACTGATCATACTTGACGCTGACTGGTTTTGCAGAAAATGTGCTCCAAGGCTTTCGGCTGAAGCGCAGGAGATGCTCAGCAGCCATTTCGTCGCGCTGAGGAAGCAAATCCAGCAGGTCGAGCAAGACAATGACGAGCGAAGCTCTATTCCGATAACAGTTCGGTATGTCCTTTCATGGTTATCGCACTTTCGTGTCCGCTGAAGGGGAATTATAGTCAGCTTGAAGCTGTCATCCGTATCTCTGAAGCACTTGCAAAAATGACTCTCTCACCAACTGTACTTCCGCATCATGTCGAAGAGGCAATTCGGCTCTTCAAATACTCAACGATGGATGCAGCATCTGCAGGTTCTGTGGATGGGTTATCGCGTACTGAACTGAACGAAGAAATGAACCGAATAGAGAAGGAGCTTCGACGACGTCTCCCCATTGGGTGGAGCACCAGCTATCAAAGTCTCGTTAAAGAGTTTGTGAATAATCAAGGCTATTCAAGCCACGCTCTGGAGAGAACACTTTTCGTGCTGGAAAAAAGAGAAGTGATCCGGTTCTCGGGCCAGGTGAGAAGAAATGGCGTCTTTTCAACCACACGTACTTACAACAGTTCATCTTTGACTCCTTAGAAAAAGGTCGTTCATAGGTGAGTACAATCTAGAATCATTACAGGCTTGCATTATATTCTAACTATGCCTTGCTTTTCAGGGTCGGAGTCTGAGCAGGTTATGTATTATTTTTTGCTTTGAGATTGCATGTATTGTTCCTATTCCCGTGTAGCTGCTGTCTCTGTGTGCAGCCTCTGATCTATTCAATATTGTTTAGAGTCCCTTCGAGTTGAAATGCCACCTCGTGATGCCTAGCACCTTCCCGTCACTTGTAGCTGAGGCGCATTATTTAATGCTTGGTCAACGTCGACCATCATCTCATAAGCCGTCAAAGATACACCTTGCGCCCTTCACATCTGCTATTTGATCACCTACTGCTATCATGCCTTCCTCCAGGTACCGGCAGACGAACCTTCTTTCTTCTTGAATTGCTTGACTCCCGTTTCCGGTCCTAATGCCCCTTCTTATGTGAGCCTGTACTCGCGGTCATAGACTCATACCCCTCTGCGACCGACTGTGTCGTGATGTTCGACACTCTTCCTGGGTACGGCCATGTGGGTAAGTGATACGAGATCTGGCGTTATATGCGTGTTCTGAAACGGCTGCAAAGGAATCGGCCGCCGCGGTTAGAGAGTCCCAAGGTCGTCTAGAAAATTCGCCAGTACGTTCTGCGGTGAGATTCGGAGGGCACGTAGAATCGGAACGGAAAAAGGCAGGCGAGCATTCTATATAAACATCGGGTCGTCGTTGACCTGGTTGGACTCACTCATGTTTGTGACCTCATCCTCCCAACGGGGAGCTCGACGTGCTAGCTGAGTGGGAGATGAGGTTCATCTCTTCTCTCCTCCTGTCGCTGTGGTCGATTTTAGCTTCGAATTTGGCGTAGGAGTGATGATCTGGTGCTACCGGTGATTGACAAAGGCCTTGGTTTGCTATTTTGGAAGTCATTTTTTTACATAGTGTGGCTGTAGAGTTAATCAAGTGCCCGCCTAGCTCAATCGGATAGAGCGTCAGACTCTTAGTAGAGGGCACATCTGAAGGCTGCGAGTTCGACCCTCGCGGTGGGCTAATTTCCTCTTTTTTCATGATTTTTGCATTTTCAAGACCTATATTTTTGTGAAATTATGATAGAAATTTAGCAGTGCTGGGATCTATATCAAAATTATACAGTATTGGTTCTTTGAGTCAGATTCAAGATGGGATGTATCTGGTAACCTACAAAAGGAATATAGACCTGTCCATACTTGCTCTGTCACTTTCCGTTTATTGAAAACTTGACGGCAATGGCATTCAACCGAAGCATAAAGTAGTTACACGGATGAAGAATACCTTGAAGTAAGAGCGAACTTGCCTGCATGGCGGGAGTCAGTTTTCCTATCGTGTCGATTAATCGGCGAAGTGTGAAATGAGCGGCGAGGAATGCTCTAATTTTCCACAAGGGACAACTCCAGACGATATGCATTTATACGATCCAAAAGAAAAAGACAAAAATTCCACGCAAGACGCATATATAATGAGATTTTCAACACGATAATTACAACAATCCAAAATTAGTGTCCGTCAAAGATAACGGTACTAATTAAACAAAAAAAAAGCATATGATGTCAAAGAGTGGGGACTTTGCAGTTTACTTGTAGCGAGCGGGATTCTGTTAAAAGAGATAAAGAAGAAAAACAGAGGAACGAAGAGGAACACACTCGGCAGTAGTGAACGAGGTTGAGGAGAGTAGAAACATACGAATTTACGGAATAGGGTTGTGATTTGATGCGGATACATGTCCGCCATCTCCCCTCCAAAACCGCTTGATCACGTTCGTCGCTGGGTCCAGCCTGGTGTCTGTACGGTACGATACGCGACACGAAAACGGAATTCTGGAAGAGGAGCATAGATTGAGCAATCTGTCATTCGACGTCGTTCTTTCAACGACGGACGGCACAGTTACAATCATTCTGTCGCAGCGCGTAAGTGGTTAAAACAATGCACGAATGTATTACGGGAGACTTACTAGAAGTTTGAAAACCTGGTGCCTAAATAATAGGTTACTTGACATCGTGCTTGCAAGTGCATTTCTTTGGACCGCTCTTGCCGCAGACGTCGCATCTATGCATGCCATTCTTAGCCGCTACACCGATGCGCTGCTCACTTCCAGAACTGCCGCTGTCACTTCCGTCATCGTATGCCGAGCCGCTTGCAGCAGACTCGTCACGATGAATGGACACCAGGTGACGACCCAAGTCATGCTTGCGAGAGAAGGAACGTCCGCATACCGCGTGAGAGCAAGCGAAGGGTTTCGGACGGAGAGGATCGTGTGTTGCCATATGCGTCTTGAGATTATATGCCCTAGCGAAGGCTCGCATGCACTGATTGCACCGATACTTCCTGCGTGGGTCATCGATCGACTCGCTCTGTGAATGCTGCGAACCGGCTGGTTGTGTGGGCATCTGCGCTACTGGATGAAGGCGTGGCACAGAGCGGCTGTCGCTGCGCGACGAGATACGGGGCAACAACGACATTGCGAGATTCGCCCCAACCGGACTCGGGGCGCGAGCCTGAGGAGGATGAACTTGGGTGTGTGCGGAAACCGTAGACGCTTGAACAGATTGGAATGCCAATGACGGATGGCTGGTACTAACGGGGTAGTAGTCCGACCGTGTATCGTAGCCCGAGTATACAGTCGACGTGTTACGATTTGCGGGCGATGGAGAGTGTTGGCTGAACTCGTCGAGTGAGATACTGCCAGACCCACTGGACGAAGGTGACGGCTCGTATGAGTAATCGGATGTCGCGTCAGCCAAGCCGGGGGCGGTGTTTTGAGCCGCAGATGCCGATCCATAATCACTATGAGCGCTGAGGGATGCACGTGCGAAATCCATGTCGAGGTCGAAAGGGAAGGAGTAATTCGATGAAGCTTGGTTATAAAACGACTCTGAGTATGTGGATAATGTATCATAAGCCGACGCGGACTCCGAGCTGACGGTGATGGTCGAGGGAGGTCCGCAAGTTGGCGTGTCCGAGCGTAGGAAATTGAACGTGTCCGGTTGTTCGATGATGAGCGACTGTAGCTGGAGAGGGTCAAAACCAGCCAAAGACGAATCTAGTTCAGATTCGAAGAGATCCGGGTGAGGCGCAAGTATATCAAGGTCGGACGGGTTTGTGAACGACAGAAAGTCGAGGTTTGCCGCTGCTTGCTGCAACTGCTGCAATTGTAACTGTTGCTGTTGCTGCGCTTGCTGCGACTGCTTGGTATTTGTGCTGGTGAGCATCTCGGGAGAGATATACTGTTCCATTGCTGCAATATTTGAGGATGTGAATGTGCTGGAGGATGACTTGTAGAGTAGGGATGAGGGGTGTGATCGCAGTCGAAGTGAGAGTGAGAGGTTAAGAGGGGGTGCGACTGCGGCGATGTCGTTAGATTCAGTTATTTGCGCTCCCACGGCATCTCCCATTTTGCCGTCGGCTGTGCCTGTCACATTGTCACACTCTTATTTCTTTTTCCGTTCGTCTTAATTTCGTCACTGCTGCGCCTTGTTTCTCTACCAACCTGCAACCAACAGCTTCCTATCAACTCAATTCTGGTCTTGCAAGACATCTACTTTAGCCCTCTTTCCTTAATACCCAGGCATCCTCACGCTTCTTGTTCGTTGTAATGGCAACCACGTAAGCATCCAGATCGGACAATTGGCCGCCCAGGAGTCTGGCAATGCAGTTCCATAACAAGGCATTCATCAATGGAACAAGAGAACCCAACACCGCACGAATCCAGTGGCCAAAGCGAATGCCAGATGTCGTTCAGTGCATCACAACGATATCATTTAGCGGTAGCGGTTGTTTTTTATTATTCGTGTTTTGACAAGAGAACAGTATGCCCGAATAAGGCATCACCTGCCTTACTTAAAGAGCAAAGCCGATGACGTGAGCTCCATGAAAGGAAAGAGATGAGAACGTTTCACTAATTTCGGCAGGTCTATCAAATAGGCACGATATGCTCAAACTGCAGAAATCATCAAGAATCTGATTCTATCTCACTGTCGTTCCGCAGTCACGATGATATCGTATGTTACACAAACTGTCCATGATGAGAGCTCTGATGATCAAGATCTATGTAATCCAAGGAGGTCGCTTGGATGCCGCCAGTCAGGATGGAGACCGAAACATGTCCATCTTGATGCGCCCCCGTCGTCGAATCGACTTGTAACTGATGTCCTGAGAACGTATCGTTTACGCGCAAAGGTTGCGCAGCACCATCCATCTACGGGGTCATGTGCCACACACTCAAGAACTCGCGCCGAAACGGCGATTCCGGAAAAGCGTGACAGTCAGCGCTCTAATACCCCCCCCAGGCCCAGGAAGACCCGCTCCGACGACTGCGCGTCAGGCTCAATGCGTGAGTGCCCTTTACAAATCGACAACAAAGCGCAGCTCGTATCTCTTTCCTTCTACACTTCTAGCATTGAGCACAAGTGCTCCAGCCATCATAGATATTTTGGGTGATTGAACTAAACGCCTAAAAGCACGTTCCTGATTAGCGAAATCAGATACCTGC
The DNA here is from genome assembly GCA_032164295.1 of Inonotus obliquus. NCBI lineage: Eukaryota > Fungi > Basidiomycota > Agaricomycetes > Hymenochaetales > Hymenochaetaceae > Inonotus > Inonotus obliquus. The sequence continues at coordinate 3,064,345 of JAJHTX010000001.1, read as the reverse complement.
CCTGCCCAGACTTGGAAGCAAAATCCCCGCTGCGATCATTTCCTAGACTGCGCAGCCACAGGTACGGTGAACAAGTATCAAGTGGTCCGAAGTCGCTCACAGAGTAGTGCAAGTACTCCATAATGACCGGACAAAAGTCCGACTATGGGCTCTGTTCAAGCGCCACTGCGCGCGGGTTTTCTCCTGCACCGTCGGTATTTGTCTCTACGGCTGCGGACAAGGTAGAACGTTGTTGTATGACTCGTGCGAATACTCAAGCGCATCAGAACCGTCGCTGATCTGGCGCCTTTCGGCTTTCGCGTCACCAGCGATATTGCGCTCCGGTCTTTCGGGTGCGTGATTGAATGGTCGAATAAAACGGGCCCGGAATACTGATCTCGCAAAGCTCTCCTGCTGCGCTCCGCAGAAACTAACTTTTCACTTCGGACCACACTACATCTACGAGGATACTAGCTGCGGACAGACACATGTATCCTCTTCCGATAATTCATCCAAGTTCAAAACTCTCGAGCTATCTGGAGCAATTTTCGGGTGACTTTACGTGAAGTAGTGGCTGCGGACTCAGTGACCATGCGTCACGATCGTAAAATACGAGCGCCTACTCCCATTTCGAGTCCATGAGGACATTGAGATACACTATTTGTAGCTTCTCACTATCCGGCATCACCGAACGCTTAAGGGTCTTTGCTGCGACCCAGGGAAACATCGTAGATACGAAACTTCGACATCGGAAGGTAGTGTCGCCATAAACAGGAGTGCTTGATAGGTGGCCTTGCAGAACTTAGGTGATTGTTCACCAACTCAAGCTGCGGAACTTCTGATACTTCCTAATTTATGCGCCCCTTCATCATACCAGGCTCACTAGGCTGTCTTTATAACGCTTCGCTTCGCTGAGGCCACCTATCACTTGGCATCCCAGAGCGACGCTTCAGCGCAGCTAAGGGTTTCCAGACTTTACAACCCGGATAGTAATATCGAGAAAATCCGAAACATCCATAATGAACGTTAGCTGCGGACCAGGAGCTTCCATTTCCTTTCTGCCAAGGCAGCCACATACTTCTCAGTACTTCAACACGTCACATTCAGCACGATCCTGGAATTAAGGCGGCGGGGCTTTCTGAATTTGAGAAAACTGCTTTGTATACGCCTCAGGGAACCATCACAATACTTAAAAAAAGAAGCGCAGCATCCTTCCTTATCCGGTACAGTTGACACCCAATCGACTCGTCATCGAGCGCTAGGGACTGCTAGTATATGCCGCAGCATTTTACTAAGTTGGGTAATTAACTGTTTTCATCAGAAGGCACCAATATTGTGTTCCATAAATTCCTGCAGTTTAACCGCACTAGATCTTTCCATTCATAATTTCCCATTCCTTGTCACGAAAGGCTCTTTGATTTGGACGTGAGATGTACGATTGCAACGGCAACGATAGTGTAACATTGTGATTCAATAATGCTAGTACTAGTGACATTATGTCTGGTCCATACGTCGAAGGCTCGATAATAAGACGGACTGAAACACGTAACTCCAGACTCTTGATTCTGTTGAAAATTCTTAGGAGATGAGGAAGGTCTTCATTTCATGTCAGATGCACTGGCAAGTCGCGTTGATACTTGCTTTATTCCTACTCTACGACCTTCCATAGAATCTTCGTTGATTATTTTTCACCCGACAACTATGCAGTATAATTACAACATGAACGTGTAGCAGAACAGAACGAATAGCATGATAGCGCGAGTAGGATACCTTATGTCTGGTTCCGTCATTCAATACGCAACCTTGCTCGACAAGCCGGCGGTCTCGCGCTCGAAGCACTTGTGCTGGCTGACTTGATAAGCAAACGCTCCGATGAAGTCCGTGGCGTTCTTTATGATTTTGATGCCATCTGCAAAGGAAGTGGGAGGGCCAAGCTTAGGAGCTGTAACAACACCAAAGTCGACTGTCACTGAGTCGCCTGTTTCACCGGCAAATTGTATTCCGGGTAGGCGTACGGCTTCGCTAAGGAATTCCACCGCTAACAATGAAGAAAAGTTTTCAGAACATTGAGGTATACAAAGTATTAAGCATCCCACCTTCACCGACAGCACCAATGGTCTTCAAGTGGCCAAAAGCTTCGAGAACCCAGTGTATAGCACGCCCGTTGCTCGCAAGTGCCTTAACCGATTCAGACCCTCCGGGAATGAAAAGAGCGTCAAACATGGTCGAGCGCTGCCCTTCGAAATGATGATCCGCCGCTACACCGTTTCCTTTGCCAGCGGACGTGCCCTCGGGATAGATTTCGCCTCTTCGTGGACCAATGAGGAAAGGCAAGGCACCTGCTGAGGAAAGTGCCGCCTTCATTGCTTCTACAACGGGTGAATCGAAACCGTCCGCCACCAATATGGCGATACGGCGTGACTTAATGGTCGGCGTCTTGGGCATGAAATCAAATTGTGAGAGGCGCGGAGCTTTACGGCCATGATTAGGACGGCCCGGTTTATCAGGAACGGGGCCGCCAACATTCATAGCAACCTGTTTCGCGAGATCATGGTGTATGTCATTCAAGCGCAAGATTGCCGTTTTATAGACCGTTGGGTCGTCGCAATGATCGAGTTCAAATGAGATCGCAGAAGTCAAGTGCATCTTCTCGATTTCTGTCAAAGAGTTATAGAACAGCTGAGCCTGAGCCCAATGCTCGGTAAACTTGGCCCCACGCATCCGCTGTTTCACTCCGTGTACTTGCTGAGGATACCTGATATAACAAATATCAAGTGTTTGTCAAATATGCTAGGCAAGTTAGGAACGGGCTTACTCTTTATATCCACCCTTCTCCTCGGGAACAGGTGGGACTACATCGAAACGATTGGGAGAATAATTGACAGTGCCCTTCGTAATGCGATGCCTCATTGCGCCGTCCCGATTGAAATTCATATACGGACATATAGGTCGATTTATCGGAAGCTGCAGTACACGCGAATCAGCGCGAGTATATCTTGATCAGAATCGCACATACTTCTTGCCAATTTATTCCGAGACGCGTTATCTGAGTATCGAAATAGGAGAAGTTCCTTCCCTGAAGGAGAGGATCGTTGCTAAAGCCGATGCCCGGGACAACGTGGCTTGTGCAAAACGCGACTTGCTCGACTTGGGGGAAGTACTCATCGACGGTGCGATTTAGCACCAACTCGCCGACAGGGTTCAACGGTACGAGGTCTTCCGGCCAAACTTTGGTCGCATCAAGAATGTCAAAGTCGAACTTGTTCTCATCCGCCTCCGGAATGATCTGCATACACAACGTCCATTTCGGTGGTGCACCGTTCTCAATGGCCTCGTTCAGATCCTTTCTATGAAAATCTACAAAATGTAGAGTTTATTATATTATAGTTGATGGTTAACAGCTCCATAGATTATTCACCTGGATCCTGCCCCGCGAGCTTGAGCGCTTCATCCCAGACGAAACTGTGAACTCCCAACTCAGGAACCCAGTGGAATTTAACGAAAAAAAATTCGTCCTGAGCGTTTGTTAACGTATAAGTGTTCACACCGAAACCTTGCATCATTCGGTAGGAACGGGGAATGCCGCGATCTGACATGACCCACATTACCAGATGGGATGCTTTTCAACACGTATTCCGATCAGCATATAATCGAGGATCGCTGATACTGAGCACTCACTCTCTGGCTGCAAATTGAAGTAATCCCAGAAATTGTTATGAGCTGATTGTCCGGTTGGAACCTCATTGTGCGGTTCGGGCTTGACAGCATGGACGAGATCTGGAAACTTCATCGCATCCTGGATGAAAAAGACAGGGATATCGTTGCCAACAATATCCCAATTGCCTTCCTGAGTGTAGAACTTTACAGCGAAGCCTCGCACATCACGAACAGTATCCTGTTCATGCAAGCGAGTGAGCTTAAGCTAACATCATAATATTAGACGACGGCTTACGGCACTGCCGCGAGAGCCCTGGACAGTGCTGAAACGCACGAAGACAGGGGTAGTACGTGAAGGATCCGTGAGGACACCAGCTTTGGTCCACTTGCTCGCGCTGCTATCAAAGACCTTGAATTCGCCAAAGGCACCAGCGCCACGGGCATGCACGACACGTTCAGGAATACGCTCGTGGTCGAAGCGGTGAATCTTCTCTCGAGCAATCTGATCTTCGAGGAGGGAAGGACCGACCTGAGTTCCATTCGTAGCCTTGAGCCAATTGTCTGTGTCGCATACAGAAACGCCGGTGTCAGTGGTGAGGCCTGGCTTATGGTGTTGAACATCGACAGTGTTGCTCTTTAGATCTTGAAGCTTAGCGTTGGACTCCATGCCTGGGATTACAGACTTGAGAGTAGAAGCGAGGGAAGACATTGGAGGAAAGGAGGGGGGATCAAGCAAGGGCGAGTGGGTGGCAGAGGAGATATATAAGTGGGGAGAGGCCCGGAGACGACGTAGGGTATGACTTCATTCCGACGACGGATCGAATTCGAAGACTGAACGTCCGATCGACATCCGTCATGACACCCGGCGAATCATATCACTGGCAATCTCTGTGTACAGACGAATGGCACGTGTCGACTAAAGCCCAGAGGAGATTGCTTTGTCATTGAGGGCAACGGAACTCTAGATAGTCATAACAAACGCAGATCACCGACGCGTCGCGACATGTCACGTCACGCTTCACGCGCAGTGTGGTTCTGTTGTTGGCTCATGTGCTACTCATCTCGGGATATGCCGGTCAACAACTTGTGGACGATATAAATTCGGTGCGGTGCTCACTTCGTCTCCTTATCACAGACTCTCATCATCCTCAACTCGATTGAACAAATCTACCCAAAACTCAACTCTCTCATCAGCTCTAAATAAATGGCTCGTACCAAGCAGACCGCTCGCAAGTCCACTGGTGGTATGTATCTCTATCGTCAACGCTACTTTTCTATTTCTCATGATCGCGCAGGCAAAGCACCGCGTAAGCAGCTCGCTGCCAAGTCTGCTGCCCGCAAGACTGCCGCTGCCGTAGGTCATCCTGTTTGCTCGATTCTGTCAGCATACTGACAGTCAATCAGACTGCTACTGGTGGTGTCAAGAAGCCTCACCGCTTCAGGCCTGGAACTGTCGCGCTCCGAGAGATTCGTCGCTACCAGAAATCGACCGAACTCCTCATCCGCAAGCTCCCCTTCCAGCGTCTCGTCCGTGAAATCGCACAGGACTTTAAGGTGAGGATTATCCATTGCTGATGAATATTCACTTGCTTATTCGTTATGGGACCAGACCGACCTCCGCTTCCAGTCGTCTGCTGTCATGGCCTTGCAGGAGGCTTCCGAGGCATACCTCGTCTCACTCTTTGAGGACACGAACCTTGCAGCCATCCACGCGAAGCGTGTAACTATCCAACCTAAAGATCTCGCTCTCGCTCGTCGACTCCGCGGCGAACGTACTTGATATTTTGTACTGTACGCTCGCATGGTTTAGTGTACCATTAGTTACTGTGTTCTATTTTTTCGGTTTAATGACAAGAATATCACCACAACCACGAACGCGTGTCTAAATTAGGAACATAAATTTGGAACACAACAACAGACTTCTGAGTCACGTGTAATTGATGATGATCCACGAAATGATCACTGGTTTTGCTGCCTTGACTCCGCCATGCACGGTGTCCAACTATACGCTCGAGGTGGTACCTCCTTCGCTGCTTTCTTTCGACCATGCATTCATCAGCTACATTCTCGAGCACGTCCGCGCTCGCGTTTGAAGGTCCCGCAAATGAACCCTATGCCTCCAAGGCGGGGATTCGCATCATCTTCTCCCCTGAACGCGACCCATCGTGATGCACCCCCTTCTTCGTTGCTATCTCAAGCGCTCGACCAGCGCCGCCAAGCCGTGCGCGAGTCGCAAGCAGACACTGCGGGCCCTTTCATGCTAGGTCCTATCGAACGGAGTGGACCGAAACAGAAAAAGTGGAGTGAACTGTCGACGAAGGGCAAAGGTACGTTCACAGGCAACTAGCAGTGACAAGAGAATATACTAAAGGTCTTTGTCTTCGCGACAGTTCTTCGTTCGACAGAGCGTACATCAAACTTCACAGTCATCGCCATCGGTGCAGGTCTGACCGTCGTCCTCGTTTACGCACTCCTCTCCGAACTTTTCGCGCGGAACTCCCCAACCGTCAAATTCAATGAAGCTAGCAAGCTGATTGAACAATCCGATATTATACGGGCACACCTTCCAGGCAAACTGATTTTTCATAATAATCCACCCTCGGCTATCCGGCCGCGTCATCGCAACCGGCGTGTGTCATCTCGAGTCATGCGGGACTCGGCGGGCAGAGAACACTTATTACTCAACTTCTACGTCAGCGCGGAACCAAAGTCTGAGGATGATGATGGGTACGAAGCGCGCGTTATCGGTGTGATAAAGAGCGTTGGCGAAGAAACGTGGACATGGGAGGAAGTTCGAGACTGGACCAGTGAAAAAGCTCGAAGCACACGAGACGGCGCACGGCGATTATTCCTTTATCTAACAGGAGAAGCTTATCAGGGATCTCCTGGACCATCCTTACCATTAGGATCAGGACCAGAATCTTCATCGACGGCAACATCGACATCGCGACGCGATACGCAGATCGGAAGGAATACAGAGGAAGGTGGTATATGGGGGACTATCACTGGTCTATTCTCTGGTATTGGGAAAAGTGTAACTACTTCCAGTCGAAGCGGTGGACCAGACCCGAAGCAACATGTCGAAGTGTTTGATGAGGGCGAGGTCCACTGCGATCTTGTGAAGGTTAATAGTTTGCTTCTGGTCGGTCTGATTATATGATTAATACTGGTCCTTTACAGAACGACAATGGCGACTTCGTTTGGAGATATATACTCATTGACATGCCTCGTACGTTGCACTGCCTTTCTTCTGTCCGTAATCCTTTATCTGATCTCTATTCCCAGATTCACGCGCTCGTTACCCTAAGCGCGTCTTCGTGCACCGCACGCCAGACGTCCGCGAATACGAAGCGGTTCTACGATGGTCATAGCTCACCCACTCCATACACCCACTCCATACATTTCCACAACCAGTCACACTGGCAGATACGAGGAATAGGCATCACATAACGTTCATGACACCTTTTCGTGCTGTATTGTATAGTACCAGATCTTTGATTGCTTTGCAGCATTTGTCTCGCTTTAACCCGAACCTGGCATCTGGTCAAGCCCTTTGCATGAGACCCATTATAGCAAATAATCGCGCGTTCATCTTGCATAGTTGAGCTCCGGATGCTGTACTTGTATCATAAGGCCCTACAAACACTCCGCTCAATCCAGTGCCATCTGTAGCCAGTTCTTTGAATAGACCGAATCCTTAGATTCTGACCAACGTGCGGATGTTTGTCGTGAAATTACAAGAGGTAAAATAAATATGTCATACGCGAATTTCGGTATGGTGTGGGAGCAGGCAATAAGATGTGAAGCCTGGGCAGCGGCGAAGTGTCTCTATCAGTCACCGAAGAGTTTCTGCACCCGCCTGAGCACGGAATCTCTGCTTGGGTCTAATTTATAATGGTAAGCTCGAAGTATTGATACACGAAACGTGGAACGTACCATATGGATGCTCTTTCGAAGGGATTTCAAGCAATGCTGGGAAGGCTTGCTGGTACCTGTCCACTGTCGGTCGAATTTTATCCGCGATCTAGAAATTGTAGTAAAGTTAGTATTGATGAGGGTTGGAGTAACCACAGAGATGCGTACATGCTGGTTTATGAGCAGAATCGCAATATCCTTACGCTCCGTGAACTCTTCAAAATCAGACTCTATCTTTGATGGCTGTGTCTCTATGCACGCGTTGGATAGAAATATGTTCGAAGTAAGATACAGACGTTATTAGGAATAACAGCCAAGAAAGTAAACGAAAGACACATACTGGAGTCGACAATAAGGAAGTTCTTCGTTCCTTGTTCGCTTACGTTCCCAATACCTGCAAGAAGAAGACCCGTTATACTGTCCTACAGGATGTAATGCGTTTCGTGCGGAAGGTTCAACGGCATTTCATACAAGCAGGAGGGCATACACGCCACAGGAGTAGATCCAAGAAGAAAGGTCGTCAGTCAAAGCGCAATAAGAAACAAACCTTACTCGCCTCATCTCCTATTACAGCGATCAAGTTTCGTTCCTTCGAGGGAGGAGCTGTCGTCATGTTGGCCTCTTGCTGCTACTGAGGAACAAGGAAACAGTTGAAGCAAGGTGTTAAGTAGGTAGTTAGCTCAATAGCTTACGTGATACGATTCGGTACTGGGGATCGACGGTGTATGTCTTCCTTCCTCCTGAGTTTCGACTACCATGGACATATTCAACCGTCCCCCGGGCATCTCTGAAGACACATTACAATACTCTCTCTATCCTCCTCCTAATGCTGCGGATAAGTCATCTGTAACGAGCCTAGCCGCTCTCATCGAATCCTATGTGAAGGAGCTTCTTCCTTTTGACTTCATCTGGCACCGGGACGCGTTTGAGCTCAAAATTGTCCCTGATTCTTACAATTCTAGTAAAGGAAAGCAAGATAAATGGGCGCTCGAGGGAAGTATGCGTGTTGGGGATAGTGTTGATGACGAATGGTGTGTTGTTTGGCTCCTGCGTGAGGTTAGCAAGAAATGGGATGTCGCTGTGACGTAAGTTGCTTTGCCTTCATTGAACAGAACGATCAGTGTAGAAATGACCAAAAGAAATTTCGACATTTAGCGTGTATGACTCGGATGGCGAATTTCTGCTCATTGAAGCCGCAGAGTACTTGCCATCGTGGGTGACACCGGATAACTCTGAGAACAGGGTAGGTAACAATACAGTGGCACTCGAACTGACTGATTTATTTAAACACGTTCAGGTCTGGATATATCATGGTAACCTTCACCTCATTCCGCTTTCGTACCTATCCGCACCATCTACAAAGCCGAAGCAGCGCCGAAGACTTGGAGGGAGTGAAAGTGATGATGGAGAAAACTTCGTCGGTGGAGATGATGATGGATGGCTGAATGTCCAGGATGCACTAATAGCTCTTCGCTCTAGTGATCCTACGGAAGCACCCGAAGAGATCCAAGGGGCCGTGTGGAAGCGGATAGTTGGGTATGTTGTATATCTTTCACTACTTCCATACCCTCAACATGAAACAGTTATCCTGGCTCCACACGTCAACACATTCATGTTGCAAAGGCATTCATTCCGATCGATATAGCCAAAGCTCTCTTAAATGATCCGTCATTAACTCAAAGAGCTGTCGAAACGTTCTACACCAGGGATGCACTACAACTTCGTGTGAGTTTATCTGAATAATCTCATAAAACATATGCTTATGAAACCAATTTCTTCATAGGCCGCTCATAAGATGTCCCGGTTCCCACCACAAACGTCAATACTGAGCCCAGTACGTATGACACGGACGGCCTATGCTCAGCTAGTAGGGCAGAAATTCCACCCTCCAAAAATATTTGGTCAGTTTAAGGAGCGCGAAGGGACACGTGAATGGAGATGGAGAGATGTTGGCATGAAGATGGTGGGTAACCATGAATTCTATTCTACATCATCTAGAAGCATATTGACAACTATGCTAGGCGTGTGGTTTCGAGATGCTATATCAGGAAAGCAAGTCCAAATCGGAAGTGCTAAGCTCAGAGGCCCTGAAAAGCTCGGTAAATAATGTATGGGACTCTTTAGTAAAGATCGGTTATTTACGAGGCTCCTCCCCAGGCTGAAGCACGAAAAGATGCGCTTCGACGGAACTCAGAGTACGTTGAATATATCAACAAACTGAGATCGAGCGGATACTTCAGGAACGAGCTTGAGGGATCTCAATTATGGAACGAACTGGAAGACCGCGCAGCTGATGTATTCGTGAACTCAAGGCATAACGAGTAAGTGGTAAGTCCCCGCCCTAACTAAAGTTCTAACTCCCGCTGTCATTAGGGACTCTGCGCGTCCTTCCTTTGCGAATCTTGTTAACAGCGCAATCGCGCGGGCCGGAGAGAATCCGACTCTTCCGGACTTAGACGAGGATTCGGATGACTGGTTGGACATTGATGCGGAGACCTTCGACCAGAGGCTCGAAGAGGCAATGCATTCGAAGAAGAAAGTCGCGTATTCTTCCGAGAAAGTAGATGCAATGGAAGTTGATCAACCAGTTTCAGTTGAGGATCAGGAAAACCGTCTAGCTCAGGCACAGGCGGACAAGCTAAAGGGTTTGGCTAAGAAGATTGAAACCTTCGTTGAAGGCGAGGGTACTCTAGAGGGCGCAATTTTTGAGGAGTGAGTGATTTCTCTCTGCGTAAGAGCTCGTACTTATTGAAGTTTACATGATAGTGAGAAAATGTCAGAAGATGATGAACTATCCGAGTTCAGCGAGGATGAGTCTGAATCGGAGTCTGACGACAAAAACAAGCAGGAGGAGGATGGCAAAGGCTCGGCAGAGAAAACCGCACGTCAAGAAGCGATGGACAAGCTCGTTCCTGCTCTTGATCCGTCAGATTACGGGAAGATGCCGCCAGAATACTATACCACCTCACAGAAAGTTGCTCCTGTGACAATGGACACAGAATTGAGAGAAGACACTAAGCAATTAGTACCAGGTACACGACATTCGAAACCAATTCGCAGACCAATTCTTCCACGCGATGACTTCGATGGCGTCGACTCAGATGATGAAACGGACGAAGAAGCGGGGGACGAGGAAGAAGAAGAGGACCGTCCACAGATTGTCGGTGAGGTTGAAATTGACATGCGGGAGGAACAGGAGGAATTCCTCGAGTTTTCACGGACTGCACTTGGTATCTCGGACGACATGTGGAATGACATCCTCCGAGATCGGAGGAGTCGAGGAGGTATGTATGATTTAACTTGACCTTTCAGTTGGAGGTTTACTGAGGCATGTTTTCATTCTAGCATATGTCCCAAAGGGGATGGAGGTCAATCAAACTCGCCCGAAGGAGGAGAAGACTGCTCCTTTTCACAGCGTAAGAAAACGAGAAGAGGATGCTGGTCCGCAGCTGCAAAACGCTCGATCCGGTCCTCGACCTAGTGCTAATCCAAACCTCGACTCCTTTGAAGCCGTAATGGAAGCGATGGAGGCAGAACTGAGAAACGCTCAGCTCGCGAAGCGATCGACACAAAGGCGAGCGGCCAAGTCTCTAAATGACGACACAAGGCCTCTTTCAAGCAAAAAAGGAAAGGGGCGGGCAACCGCTGGCGCCGATGAGAACATGAGCGATGAAAACGATGATATAGAGGCGGCAATGGATGCGGAGCTTCGAGCTGCGCTAGAACGCGATGAAGGAGATTCCGGAGACGAGGAGCCGATGGACTATGGTATGATCAAGAACCTCCTGGAGAGTTTCAAGAGCCAGGCGGGTCTTGCAGGTCCAGTGAGCACCCTAGCTGGGAGATTAGAGCCAGGCTGGTTACCTAGGGATGAATCATAAAATGCACTCTGTAATTATAATTATCTTGTATCTGATTCAAATGAGAGTTTTTCATTCAAATCGTTGATGTTACATAATTTGGTGTATAGAGTCATGGAGTTTCCTAAATAAGAAAATCAACAAGAGGGCGGGCGTGTGACTCATGACTCTGGGCGCATCAATCGCGTGACGGGTCGCGGTCCCGAACAACCGCCCACTATATAAACGAGCCACCGACGCATGTTCATTTCCCAACGCCTCACCATGACCCACACCTCCCACACGTCGTTCAACGATCTACCACATGACATCTGCGACCGTATCCTCACTCTTCTACCGGACTTTCTGTCTCTACAACATTCGGTGCTCTCCTTAAAGCACTTTTGTGATACATTCGCGTCGCGGAAGCGGTCAATTATGCGCGCCGTAGTTACCAATGAGGTCGGACCAGCACTACCGTTCGCTGTGGCACTTGTACGCACGATGAATATGCTATCAAACAGGCCCTTGCAAGATATTTTGGAGGGCTTGAGCAATTCTAATCCGGATTCGGCACATTGGACAATCGATGTTACTGCCGCGGAAGCAAAGGCCTTGTCCGGTGTATCTGCAACTGTAAAGAGACTTGAGTCGTTCTTTTGCCTTCTGTGAGTGGAGATGTTGGACTGTGGATAGAAACTCAGGCTTACTCTGAGAAGTTACAAGGATCGAAGTGCGACTGTCAGTACACTCTCGGAAGTAGAGATCTTCAAGTTTCAACGTGCCATGTATCGCCTATGGATTATTAGCGTGTTATTGAACGACAGCCATCCCCAATCAATCCCGCGTGGCTTGAATATCAGCTTCGTGACGAACATGAGCGAAGCAGAGCTCGTTGAAGTCCGAGAGGGGACTGTCTTCCTTGATGCTCTCTTCTTCTCTGTGATGCGCAAGCATATGCGTTTCCATGGTATACCTTTCCAAAGAATAAAGAACGCACATGCTCATTCTTTTCTGCAAAGGCACTGCGGTACAGAATCATAAACCTCCCGAACTCAGATTAGATGAACTTCTGGCACAATTCGACGGGGGCATCGTTCCTGCGTCATTTGGTACTTCTCTTCAGCGGGGAGCCATGGCTGTTAGGGCCGGTTTCGACAACCATCTTCGAGAGCAACAAGTAAAGCAGCTTTTCGAAGGAAAATATGGCCGCAGGGCCATTCTCACAAATTATCGAGTCGAAGATATCCAAACCTGTACGCCTTGATGCCTTTATTAGATGGTGACTGGCTTCTAACGAGCTTATAGGCCAGAAGTGTGGCAATCAGACTCCCGAGCTTTTTGGACAGAACAGTAAGCGTGTAAACTATCTCGCTGTCGGAACAATCATAATCTCTTCTCTAGACTGGCATTTCCTACACTCTTATCTTGATGTGGACAATCTTCTGGCTTTTTTGCCTGGAAAGTTGAGTATGAATGGCAGTGTGAGGATAACTGTGAGCGCGTTGTATGAGCGGCGTGATTCTCATGCTCCCACGCTCAGCGAAATGTTCGATCTGGAGAACGATCCAGAAAGCGGCTGGTGGAAGTCCGACTGGCTGTGCATTACTTGCATACAAAACTTCATGAGGGAAAAGATGTTTACGTGGGTCGTGAGTCAGCTAGTCAAAAGTGAGTAGTAGCGGATGATAATCGGCCGCGCGAAATTCGTACTGAGAAGAGTTACCTAGCCGGGCATCAGTTCAAAACAAACTGCTGGTAAGTTTCGAGCTTCTCACGAAGATTTGTTTCCGTTGATCTTACTACGTTTATGATTAGGTATGGATGGAATTGTAGGACACAGGTTCACAGAGGCGAACATGCGAGCAAATTGAATGTATGCTTTGTGCTCCTTTCCACCCGTCAGCTTCTGATCTTTACTCTATCAGCATCTTTGCGAGCCGGGTGTTCGTGATGATACCGGCAAGACCAACAATAATGCAGATACCAACGTTGCTCAACCTGACTTGGATGCAAACGCCGAAGAGAACATCGAAGATGAGTATGACACAGAAGACGAAGAAGAGGACTGGGATGAATCTGAGGATGAAGAATAGCCTTGACTTCATAGGGTTTCTGGACTGTGATTCTTTTCATCTTGGATAGTATCAAGAAGCATACAGCCGCGACATGTTTCCGCAAAATATCTGCAAGCCAGTATATTTTCCTTTGTTTTATGTATAGTATATATGTAGTATATATCAATCGTCGTAATTGATGCGCTATTTACGAAGATCACGAACCCGTCGATCAACACTGTAACTTGACCTTGACCACAAACCAACTTGAACACGATGATACACGCCGTACTAATATGTGGGCCTACAACAAACTAGCCACGCACTTCCGTCTCATCTAAAACTATCATGTCTGCTTATTACAGTCAACACTTCCGGCGTCCCACGCCTAACCAAGTTTTATACTCCTCTCCGAACGCAATCTCAACAGCTCATCAACAAGATATTCTCGCTTGTTTCGTCACGCTCACCAACTTTATGCAACTTTCTCGATACGCCTGAATTGAATGCACTGCTAGGTGATAGGATTGGAGACGAAGTGCGCGTAGTGTATAGGTGCTACGCAACTCTGTATTTTGTGTTTGTTGTGGATACGTCGGAGAGTGAGCTGGGCATTTTGGATCTAATCCAGGTGTGTGGAGTCTCCGAGTGTCACATTATTGCGGTAACTTATGAAGCACGATTAGGTATTCGTTGAGTCTCTAGACAGGGCGTTCGAGAACGTGTGCGAGCTCGATCTTGTATTCCACTTCGATGATGTCGGTTTTCGCTCATCAATTCTTCAAACGATCTTTAAGTATGTCTAATTGTCAACCGGAACAGGTTCACCACATCCTAGCAGAGGTCATTCAAGGCGGTCTCGTACTCGAAACCAACGTTGTCGAAATTTCCGAAGCTGGTACGTATGCAATCCATGTTACCACATTCATATTGCCGTTTTTTTCACTCTGTCACTCCCTCGGGAGGTCCCAATCTTAATCTATGCCTCTCTTCTGAGTCCCTGCTCCGCTGCATATCCGGGACCCTATTCGTTTCCTTCCCATATCCGTCATTCACAGCGTTCAACCTTCGCCTGCCATCTTCTGCCGAGCTACTTGAAGCTTCATTTTAATCATCTCCTAAGCTCCGTGTCTTGGCTGATTCACTAACCAACCACGTATCTGCAGTACACGCATCCGCACAGGCACGCAAGCAGTCCTTCCAATCTGCTAATCCGCTAGCTTTAGGTGCTGGCCCGGGTCCGCGTGGCTCTGGTTTACAGGCCCCAATCGGTTGGTTGACCAATCGTTTGACTGGCGTCGGGTCTCGCTAGCTTTAACTTTCTCTTCGTTTACGATCATGGCACGCATCTGCTTTTTGTAGACGCTATAACTGGCTCGGATGTATCGCTCGTCTTTGCACTGGTTATACAGTATTGCAGGTAATGAGGTGCGGACTTTGTAAGGCAAGGGGCTTCCTGAACGTTTTCGGTACGAATGTGGTGGTATACACCTATTTCTCAGCGACCCCCGTTTCCGTCTCGTACATCCAAATCTGCAGAACGGAAACAATCCAATCTATCGGTACTAGTAATCGGAGAGACTAAGATTACCTGACAATAGGGTTTATATACATTCGCCCAACATGTATCGGCTTGAATAACTCGTACTTGCTTGGCAAGTACTATATGCACCGTTATTGGGAAGTAGATAGGGATCTAAACACTCATAGCCGCTGCGCATCCTGTGACACCCCCCCTAGGAGCCTCCGAGAACAATCGGACTTCCACTATCGAAGAGAATGCCGAGTCAAGTTTCGAATCCAAATCCTGACGGCTTTCTTGCACGGTAGGAAAGCCCGTCCGATCAAAGCTTCTGGATACGGTTGGGACCGGAGTCAAGACTTGGCGGAGCGAGCTTGAAGTTTATATGTAGATGTACGACTCAAGATTATCCGGTAGCACTTGCTTCAGTTCCGAATGCAGCACTTGACGTACCTTATATGAAACAATGTCAGATCTATTGAATATCGGGTCACAAGGCGTTAATGAGACTCACGCTTCTTTCTTTTCTTCACCCCAGCTGTAGAGGAGTAAGGTGAAATGACGTCTAAGAAGGGGACACTGATAACTTGCCGGCAGAAGAAGAAACAGGGGTCTCTTCTCGCGTTGACTGGGTCGAGGATGCCCGTGGGGTTCCATGAGTAGACAATGCCGTCCCAGCGGCTTGAGATGACTCACGGGCCTTGAACGATGCCGTAGAATGGTCCGCGGTTGTTCGCATGGCATTCCACAGTGGAATTATATTCTCTTGCCTCTTGGTTGCCGTATTAGAGGCAGCCGATCCGCTCTTCTGTTGCTTCAAGTCCGATTCTGAGGCACCTTGAGGTAGAGAAGGATCAGAAGGTTCATTCGCAACGTCAAGGCTTTCTTCTGTTGTGCGTTTCTTTGCGAGAGAATCCGCAGCATTGGGTGCATCAACGATTGGCCAGATGAAGCCGGTGCGAGGGGTGAAATCCGGTCTGTGTGTCCGGAGAACATCCAGTGACGATTGCAGCGCATGCAAACTTGTTAGCTAGACCGTAGGAAAGGAAAGGATGTATCATTAAACTCGCAAGACAAACTCTTGGCAAGGGAGAATAACCGACCAAACGATTGGATAGCACGGTATACAAGTCAGGGGACTGGTAGATACGGTTGTTGATGATAAAATATGCTGCCAACGGTCGGACTGTGGGAGGAAGCAAGTTCAATGTTGTTTTACCGATGAGAGAAAAACCGAGCTTCTACCTTCTTCGGGGGATAGGCGCTCGCGCTTGTGAATGATAAAAAGGGAGGGAGGCTGGGCGTGTACGAGCGCAAACTCGATTCCTGTGAATCGCCTAGGCAATAGAAAGGGCGTCAGCAACCAAGAATCGGAAAGGGGACACCGAATTGGATAAACTCCTACTTGAGCTCCTCCGCTTCGTTCTGAATTGGTTGTCCTGTATGCATTGTTTGCATACGGAGGACTTGATTATTACTCTGCTTGTCATAGAACATAGAAGTAGCAAAGTAATCGAAGACCGTTTCTGTCGTCAACGGACCATTTGCCTTGAGAAAGCGGAGTACTAATTGAGTCCCAAGCCACAAGGTGTTATTATTATAGTTCTTGCTGACCTGGATCCATTCGTGCCAAATAAAAAACCGATGGCTATAATCATCCACTGGATGAAGGTCGTCGAGATCCATCACTATGGTCAGAGTAAAAGCACGAGGACAAGCGGACGCGGCGCGACGAACGGAAAATTTAAAGGACTGAGAGACGCGCCTACTAATTAGGACTCCCACCATCTCTGTACACCCCGAATACCGGGTCCCACTCTCTCGGTTACACTAACATCCTCAAAGCCCGTCAGCAAATGGCAACTTCCAATTCGTACCCTCCATGGCTTCCGTTAGGGCCCCACAACTATCCCAGTCGCGTCTGCGCAACACCGACGCGTCGAGGCGGAGGCTATGGCCTTTCCAGGGCGGTCTGACCATTTTCAAGTCGGTATGCAACACAATTATACACCATATGAAACACCACTTTGGTGTTGGTGTCGTGTGTGCTGTTGCCTATTTTGACCCGTAAGTCCTTGGTCTGCTTTGCATCGAGTTAGCCTGACCGGTGTGGCTGCAGAGGGAACTGGAGCACAGATCTCCTTGCTGGATCTCAGTTCGGCTATAAGCTCCTGTTTGTGGTCCTTCTCGCAGGACTGGGAGCTGTGGTCCTACAAGTAAGATGCAAATCGGCTTGACGAGTGGTAATCCTTAACACAACCTTCAGATTCTGTCAAGCAAGCTGGGATGCGTAACTGGCTTAGGTGAAGTGTCCTCACCGAAAGCGGATTCGCTCAATATTCACGGTTTACCAGACCTGGCATCTCATTGCCGTTTGCTCTTGCATGACCATCCCCGATATCCGAGACTGGTCCGATATATCTTCTTGTACCCGCTTTACGTGCTATCTGAGCTTGCTATCATCAGCACAGACATAGCCGAACTATTGGGTTCTGCAATCGGGCTCGTTCTATTAATACCACGTCTTCCCCTTCCCGTCGCCGTACTCCTGACGGCCGCTGATGTTATCTTCATTCTTGCCATTGGCGACCCCTCGAAGGGTCAAAACAAGAGACCCGTCCGCCTCTTTGAGCTTATCATTATTACTCTGGTGAGCATCAAAATTGATATTCACGAAACTCGTAGTGAGTAATTGCGAGTAGGTTTTGGTTGTCTTCTCGTGTTTCATCGTTCTATTGGCCCGTGTCTCACCCAGGTGGCCTGATGTATTTGAAGGCTATTTACCTTCAAAGGTACTCATTGAGCCGTCCGCTCTATATGCCTGTACGCACATATATGTTGCTCGTTGATGTCCACTTTCTCAACAATTGTTTAGCCGTCGGAATCGTCGGTGCTACCGTCATGCCGCACGGTCTATACTTGGGTTCTCGTCTCGCGACCCAAGATCGTGTATCCCCCAGCTCTGCAAACTCTGAAAGCCTTCCCACACCTTCATCGGCACAGATAACAGCGAATAGGCATGTCAACTTAAAAAAGGCATTGAAGCATCTCTTTTCAGTCAGTCGCGTGAGAGGCAGAGGCGAGGACGACCAGCCCGATACGTGGACGCCGTATGGAGAAAGAAAAAATAACACAATTGAGTTTATTAAAGCCCACTACCAGCACGGTCTTTGGGACCTTGTGATAAACTTGTTGGGCTTCGCAGTACTAATAAACTCAGCGTAAGCTAGATCTTATCCTGTCCTGGGTTTGCTGCATTGCCTGATGCTCTCCGCTCTAGAATTTTAATCATCTCTGGTGCTGTATTTTTCTTTGGACCTGGGAAGACGGCAAATGGGGCGCCCGCAGGCCTATTCGATGCGTTCGATCTGATTCAAGACTTTGTCGGGAGACGTTAGTGATCTATATGCAGGCTCTACTTCCCCCTTTTCTGATATCAGTTAACAGCGGCTGCGGTGATATTTGCAATTGCTTTGATTTGTTCCGGACAAAGTGCCAGCATTACTGCAACCCTTGCTGGTCAGATCGTCTCAGAAGGTTTCATTCAATGGAGCATTTCAGTAAGTCAACAGCGAACACGCATATTGAACAATGGAGCTGATAGTATCCGTAGCCCTTCCTTCGTCGCCTTGTTACCCGTCTACTCGGTCTCGTTCCATCTTTGCTTGTTGCCATCATTGTCGGGCGCTCCGGCATCGACACACTTTTGATCATATCGCAGGTCGTTCTTAGCATAGTCCTCCCGTTCGTCATGTTCCCACTCATCTGGCTTACATCTTCTTCCGTCGTTATGCGAGTACCGCGACCGCGTCGGATCATTCAAGAGGAGGAAACTTCTTCCAGTCCGGAGTCGGAAACGGCTGATGAAGAGAAACGGGGGGAGCCCAAGAAGGAACTCACAGGCGAAGACTTCTCGGAAGTCGTCATTCTCGAATCGGGAGATGATATTTCAGAGTCCGTCGAGAATGAAGATTCAGGGTCCCCAGCGAATGAGAAGCGAAAAGGCAAGGGCCGAGCAGATGAAATCCACGTTGAGACTGTTGCGACTCCGTTGTCTGTAGGGGACGAGGCAACGGAATACGTGGACTACAGCAATAGCTGGTCATTGACTATCCTTTCCTACTTCATTTGGCTCGTGATTCTTGTTGCGAATGGGTATCTTATTGTTACTCTTGCTATCGACTGAGGATTAGATTATCCGGACTCTCAGTTTGTCGTTTGATATTGCTCTGTTCAGTGCTGAAGTGCTTTCGTTTGTCAAGCTGTGGTACTTATTCGCTTCGCTGGGAGCTCATAAAATGTACCTAGTATTCACGCTGTGTACATCACTGTATTGTTGTAGAATTTGGAGTTTGTTGTGCTGCTAAACACCTTGCACATTTCATCCAACATCTACCGATCATTTCATTCTATCTTGTTCTAGTCGTCTAATTTTTCCGGGTGAGGGCCATCAAGCTTTAAAGCGGAATCAACTACTGTAACCGCGTGCATCTCAATTTTGAGACTCCCGCATTCTGTCAGTTCTCAAATAGGCGTTCGCCGAGGCTTATCGTCCAACAATATACACCTCTGCAACGAGCACCGCACCTGCCGAAACAACAGCAGTACCAACAATTGGAAGGTTCAAAGTCGCAAACTGCCTCTGTCGAACAGAAATACCCTTTTGCCTAAGGATGTCTCGCCAAAGCAGTCCTGCGAGGGAAGCAGAGAAGGAGAATGTGAATGCGCCAAAGTTTGTGCCGAGGGCGAGGGCGAATATCGAGCCGAGTTGAATTTTGGGATCGATTGTTGAAGGGGAGGAGATCCATGTTTGAAGGACTCGGGCCAGCAGGATTGTTGCTCCGATGTTCGTTCCGCATATCTGTTATAATCATGATTATTTAGCGAACACAAGGGATCCGAGCCAACGACTGTGAAAAATGATCTCACATTGCACAATAAGGTACTTATCAAAAGCATACCACCAATAGCACCCACTACCCCTGAACCCATCCCATTCCCTTCGCAGACTCTAATCCACGCAGCCCACCAACCGGCAAAGACCTCAACCCACCCCGAAGTCGTCAGAGCCTGTACGAGGATGAACATGCAGAACGCGAATAGGACCAGGGAGATGGGGAGGCGAGGTAAGATGGTCATTACTGTGGGTAGTGTGCCGGTTTTGATGTTTTCGATATAAGCGAGGAGTGTTGAACGTTTTTTTTGGTCCGGTTGCGTGAAGCTGTGGGATGAATACAGCTCTTTGGGGACAGGGTGTAATTCCATCTGTGTCGTCTGTTCTATTGCCAATGATTCTGCCTGGACACTTTCGAGAGTCCCAGGTGAAGAATCGTTTTTCTTCCACATCTTCCTGTCATGCCAAATATCCCTTCCAAGCATAAAAAGTGCCGGAGGGACCGTCACTTTCCATACAGGAATCTTGAGAGGTGACGTCCCAATGAGGACGCAAAGAGTAATTCCCAGCAATGCAGAACCAAATATCGCTCCTTTCTTATCCGTAAGGTCCCCTGGGGCATGTCTGGCAGATCCAGCATCTTCTGAAGGTCTAGATTCGGTTTCAGACACTGAATGCTGAAGCTCCACTACATTGATCTCGCGAGGGACAAGATCCCTAGAGTGGAATAGCAAGAACATCAGAACAGGGAATACGGCAACCCCAGCGGCAAGTGTGGGTAAGACTGTATGAGCGGCGAAGGATATGAAGGAGAACGAGAAGGCGCCTGCAAGTACTAGGTTCGTCAAATTGGATGAAGGTAGCACGGCGGAAGCTGCAACGAACACGATTCACAATATTACTAAACAGCGCCGTTTGAATCGCAGGGGCTTACCCATATTTGCCGTCGCAAACTGGGCAAAAATCCACGCAGTCGGAATAACACTGGGAATCATTTCGTCAGAGTTCTAATATAAGAACAACAGAATTAACTCACCCAGAGACACGGGAAAAGTAAGCCAAGAACGGAGTACCGAAGAGAACGACCGGGTCCTGTGAACATGCCGTCGATGAGTCAGTGAACGCTTCACGATGGTTGTGGTACTCACATTTCCAACGAGAGTCGCGGAAATGAGGAAGAAGATGTACAAGTACAGATACAGACGTCTTCCCGATGAACCTCCCTTACGGACGACCCAGAACGCCATGAAGCGGAAGAGTCCCGTAGTGTCCAAGGAAATTGACAAATACGCCTACTCAGTAACATGTAAATACTTCGTGCCGAGGAACCTGTAGATAAAACTGTTCTTACGAGCGAGATGAAGAGAGCCATGATGTCCAGGGGTCGTATCCCACTGGACTCACTGCCAACAATACCCTCCCTCACATCCGAACCGTGTAAGATACGTGTAGCCAACAAAAGAAGAACAGCCGTTAACGGAGCCGTCTGAAAGTTGATAGCAATTCTATGCCATCGGAACTTCATCTTGCGATGTGTATCCGAGGCGTCTGACCTGCATATTGATGGGTGCATCTGACAACAGGATTGTGATGGTAAACACAGTCGAAGATCCTCTGCGACTTTCGCTGCAATTGGACTGAAGGATGCGGGGAGAGGGACTGTTACGTAAAGCGGGAAGACACCAACAAGGTCTGAGAATGAAGAGGTATGAGGTTTTATGAGTAGTCAGTATAAAAGACGAACCGGAAGGTTGGTACTGACTGGTTAGAAGAAAGATGACTAGAGCAAATATGCTACGCCAGGATGTGATCATGATAGAGCAATAGCCTGAAGTAATGTGTATCGATGGGATTCTTTAGGCCTACTTCCGAGGAGCAGTGACCAGCACGGTGTTGCTGCCAGAGTGATCTAGGAGTACTCGGACTTATTAATGGCGGAGTCAGGGTTACCGTCTACCATTCAGCCACGAAGATGAAGGTGAGCCTGAGGGACACTGAAGATTAAGGAGCGCCGATCAAAGTTCTGCGGAGTTTGAAAGTAGTCATTATCATTAAATCCAATCCAAGTAAGGTACAAGATAGCTAGGTAGGGTTTGCAGACTGAATTTTGAATACAAGAGAACGACAACTATTAGAGACAGGATACATTATTCACTCAAAGTCCATCAACGTATTTCTTTGCCACACAGCACATCCATACCTTTCAAAGTTCACGTATCGAATGCTTACAGTTAATGCAGCTGATTCCTACTGAACGAAGTTATTTCGGAAGTGTTGCATAATATAATTGAGATGGGTGTGAGAATACAAGCCTGGAGCCCAATGATAATATGCAAACAAGAGCAACATCGATATTCAAAGCATTTGCGCATGACGACCATTCACCGCGTAATTACAGGTTGAGAAGATTGTAGGAACTCAATAACGGAATTCTTCAACTGAGGACTACGATTAGCCTACATCCGTAAGGGTCAAGGAAAATGGATTACTTACAGGTGGACTTGTCCCCTTATCCACGAAGTACATCTTAACGAATTCCCTGTGAGATTATTAGAGGCAGCTACCTGAGAACGGGGCACATTCCACATACTTTGCTAACCAGTTGCTTTCGACTGACCCGAGATCACGAACAACCAGCGTCCTTTTCTCTCCGGGATTTTTCGGTGGTGCTAGCAATAGTATGTCTAACGTATCGCCCTTCTTAAGTGGTGAACTCGGGAACATAGACTTGAGCTTGCGAATCGGTGACTGAGCTTCTTCGGCCTCGTGAGTGGATATATCGCCTCCTTTAAGTTGTGTCGATAATCTATGTTGGATAGAGCGCATGAAACCATCACGAAGATGAGAGTACGATGTGTTTCGCGTCGGGACTGACATGTTTTATTAGATCAGTTGCAGGTTGCAGAGACGGTCAACATTGGATACTCACTAATTCGGAGAACACATGCGGTGTTGGAGATGATGTAGTCAATCTTCTCGTCGGGAGAAAGATTCCCAGGAATCTAACGAAGAATACGTTGATGATGTCTAACCAGCAAATACGGTGCACTGACCATCAGGCTGGAGAGGTCTGCATAGAACGCCACCGAGTAAACTTTCAGGTTTATGAACGAGACTGTTCGCACACCCAATCCCACGAGCTGAAATTGCGGGAGTCGTACACGAGAAGGAATAACAAGCGCCTCAGGAAACTCAATCCCAGTAGCAATATCCTCTGAAGTCCGAACCATTGAATACAAGCGATACTTTAACTTTGACAACTCACTGACTGCGTTTTGCACCTGTGTCTAGTTCCTCCGGTGTGGAAGGGATAGGCGACCTAGAGTCCAAAAGGATCTTGTCCTGTGTCTGGAGCATGAGAGCAGCACCACCAGCACCCACGACAGCCGCAAATAGGCCGACGCGTCGCCATGCCGTGTTCCAGTTGCCCTTGGGCACTGCATAAAAAGAGAGCTGACGGTAAGCCGGACGGAACACGCGTGCTCTCGCAGCAGAACGAAGTGAAATGGGTAATTGTCGAAGCATTATGAGTTTGAGGTTAGTTGCGAGCGGGTGAGGTCGGGGGGCGACGCGATTCCGACGCGTACTCACGTGCTTTCATTTCCGTGTGTGAAGGTTATACATCAACGGTCACCATTCTATACCCATCTTTCCTGTCTTATTCACTTACGAAAGGCCACATTAATCACCGTGAAGAGCGCGAGTGAAGCTAATCCGCAGGCGGACCTCGAGTCTCGTGTTCTTTTCAGGGTGCCCACATCGAGAGCTCAGTAGTGGCAACAGGCTTATTCCACTTTGTTGCGAACAACTACATTCACCAGACCTCATTCTCTCCTCCATCGTTAATTATGCGTCGACTGGACGAAGAAACGGCTTCAAGACGGCGACGCTCAGCCGTTTCGGACCGTAACGAAAACACACGAACGATAATTTCACGTTTGCCTCAGGAGGATCAAACACGACAATCTGCACCTAATGCTGAACAGGCGAATTCGGGCAGCTCATCACCGAGTTTTAGCGACACTTTTCTTCGTTTGACTCAAGTTCGTGACGCGCTCTCGTATGTAGAAGAAAGTATGGTTGGAGACTCATCAGATACAAACGGGGAACAATCCACACGGCAAACCACCACATCAAACGCGGAATCTAGTATAGGGCCATCTCACTCCGCGATAGTGCTGTCGGAAGAGAGTAATTTAGCGCCAGCCGACAGCGAAGCCGTGCTCAATCAGGATCTTCCGGAATACATGCGTCCCACAACCAACATGATGCAAAATATGGCTCGCACGCGCAGGGGAGACAGTCAGACCAACAATACCGGGCGCTTGACAAGTTCTTCGAACATGTCAAGTAACGCCTCCAGGCAGCCAGGCTCGAGTGGGATCTCGCCGCGGAATCGGGCGTCAGACGCTGCGTCTTCGCGATCCGTCCGACCCGTACGAGAAAGCAGCAGCGGGCTAATTCGCCCAGAAGGTCGTTCCACCATTACACTACCCGCTTGGCGCGTTTCGCATCGTAATGACGACTCCGCGAGCACGATCCTAGGCAGACGTGTCGCATCTCGTGCAGCAGCAGCCAGGTCTCCGGCTCCTGACCAACGGCGACTTCCTCCCTTATGGCACGAAAATGCCGGAGCATCCGGAGTATTCATTCCACCTCGTCCAGATAGTGTTGCGCGGCTAACCGCT
Organism: Inonotus obliquus; assembly: GCA_032164295.1. Lineage (NCBI taxonomy): Eukaryota > Fungi > Basidiomycota > Agaricomycetes > Hymenochaetales > Hymenochaetaceae > Inonotus > Inonotus obliquus. The sequence continues at coordinate 3,039,794 of JAJHTX010000001.1, read as the reverse complement.
CAATTCGACGCAGCTTCGAGGTTAACAGGACGTCTGGATGACAGTGATGGGTCTGAGACTGAGGTTGATAACTATATTTTCCGGCCGATAAGAGTGGTGAGAGGGCGTGACAGTGTCTTAAGACAAAGAAGAGCAGCCAGCAATAGGCCATCCACGAATCTTCCGGACGCTGCGCCAATCAGTCCGTCTACTTCTACCGGTCCATCCAGTTCGGAGAGCACCACACAGATTGCCGACGAGGATCAATCTCAAGACGTGTCTTCTTACCTACACAACGTCTATGGACACTTGGACCGTATCACAAATGCTTTGTCGGACGCGCGAAGCAGTATAAGCCGTATCCCGTCATCAACGGACGGAGAGGATTTGGATGGAGCCCTCTTTTCGCGCCGCACGGAGGGTCGTCAAGAAGGGGATAGCCTATACCACGAGGTTGTAGATGAAGAGGAAGGTCGGTCTTACCGGATTCGTCGACGGGTTAACGCAGACGGGGACGAGCAGGTACACCAGCTCAATGCTGATCCTTGGTGGGATTGGGAAAACTATCCGGAGGTCATTCCGCCGAATTCATTGGAGGTTTTGCGTGAAGGTGATACGTACCGGCGAATATTGCCAGCTACACAGCCCGCCACAAATGCTGACAGCAGTAATGTTTCCTTGTTGGAACGATTGAGGCGTACCTTCGGTTCGTGGAGTCAAAGTCAGCAAAGTGAGACGGATTTGCCGCCTCTTATTACAGATACTCCTTCTACAAGTACCAATATGCCCACTCGAAGGCGACGAGGCTGGGGTACGTGTATCAGTCAATCTATTTTTAGAAAACTTAGAAGTTGGTGTCTCTAGCACGGCTTGACGCAAATGGAGACGAGATACCAACAGACGAAGAAGAGGAGATCGACCGCATTCTGACAGCTCAGCGTACCCGGGGCACTTGGCAGAACCCGTGGCGTAGCGCAACTTCTGCCCCGACGGTGCGCACCAGGTTAGAGTACCTGGCTCCAACGACGCGTAGCGTATTCTCACACGCCACGGACGAGGACGATGAAGATGAGAACGAAGTTCGGGTGCGCCTCAGTTTACCACCCACGTTGCCAAGGCGGCGATTGTCAAACCCGAGATATAACGCTTTTTCTGATGCGTGGAAGGAGAAAGAAAAGGGAAGAGAGCCAGAACGGGAGTTCTTTGGAACATCTGAGCCTTACTACGTTAGCCCCATACCTCGGCTTCTTGAAGAACATGCTTTTTCCAGTTCCGGGAACTCCTCAGGTAATAATTCTGCTCTGTCCGGATTTGCAGAGTTGCAACCGAAACAGGTTGCAGGCCTTTGAATCCGCATCCTTCCTTGGTCGGATTATCATTGCTCACGCAAATGATGCAAACTGATTTTACGCCTTCAGTATCTATTAGTATTAGAGATCGTAGGTCTGTTTCGTGTACCCTCGCCACACCTATCTAAATTTGAGCTTGGGTTATCCCGAATCGTGTGATTGTCCGTCGAACAAGTTTTGTCTAGCGGAATTGCCGCAAAGACGGTACTTATGAGGTGAGGTGCGAACGACATGGAAGATGTGCTCCGCTAGTTGAAGGTTGGCTATACTATATTTTGTACGTTTCCGGGACGTGTAACCCGCTCCAAATACCCCTAGCTGCCTCTGTCGTGCTGACGACCGTCTTTCGTTTCAATGGTACGATCTTGGCGCCGGAAGAGTCGAGGAGGAGTTGGACCTTTTGCTGTATCTGAGTGACCTCGAATCCTTTGAGGCTGATGACTTTGTCTCGATTGTTCACTACAACAAACATCAGACAAGAATCACCATAAACAAAGAGAAAGCGGAATGACATACGGTAAAAGCCTCTGATTATAGGCTCCCTTGAAGGACGTTGTTTTACTACGAACTCGACATGAGGGTTTTCGCGGGCGAGTTGCTCTGTGTGATTGAAGATGAAAGTTCTCAAGTTTGTGGATGACGGCCAGACGTCGCAGTATTCGAATACGAGTTTTCGGATGCTTGGGATGAAGGCTGCGTGGCCGTTTGAAGGTCTCGTTTGTAATGTGCGTCTGTTGATGATTGGGGTTGCTGGCGGGAGACGGGGCATGGTAGACGCTGAGAGAAGAGGATCCTCTCTGCTTGGACTGGATCGACAGACAGAATAAGCCAGACAACAATTCATGAACGTTTGGAAACTACTTCTTCATATTCGTTCAATATTCGTCAAGTTAGTTGGGTCTCACTTGACAGTACTTGTTATTATTGATATTAATGCAGCCGTTAGACTAATGGATTAATAAAAAGGGGTTAAAGTGAGTGTGACACAATGAGTCACAGCTTGTCACGTCGCATGAAGAGCCCTGTGGACCAACCGAATATTATGATTCACTCTCGTCCACGACGCGCACCGCGACGCGACTGCCATTACAGCCAGACGCGCCTCATAATCCATCAAGCTTTTCTCTCAACTCATACTTCCCATCCATCTCCTTTCTTTTTTATCTCATTTTAGCCGCGACTCACAGCACACAGTTTGTGATACCAACAGCAGCAGCAGCAGCAGCAGGGGCTTTCACAACACCACCTCTTCCATAAAGAGCTCATACCCCGTCCTTGCTCTATCCCTCGCTTTCTGCTCCTCACCACATCCTTCATGGCACGCGCTACTCGATCAACAATAAACCACACAGAAAAGCACGAGGATGAGAACCAGGACACAAGTGGCACACCTCCACCCCCAACGCCGTCTATCACAAAACCAGCCAAGGGGGCAAACAAGAAACGCAAGCGCACCGTTGGTACAGACTCCGACGACCTCCCTTCTGCAAAGCTGTCGAAAACAGCAACAGTAACCAAAGAAGAAACTTCTCTCGACGAAAGGACAGAAGATGTACAACCGGAGGAATCTGGGTATCTACCCCTCGCGGGTGACTTGCCAATGACAGATGAAGACGCCCAGAAAATATTGGAGATATTAGAAATGTGCGTCGGCTCCACATAAACACCTTATCATGTTCTGAGCCACTTATACATCCTATAGGACTGATACGCAAGGCCTGTTGGACAGGGTCTTTCCTTTGGATGATGCTGCGTTGCCCAATCCATCTTCTTCCCCATCAAGCTCAAAAACGGCCGCGGATTCATACTCGCTACGTACATTACTGAAGGAATCGAAGAATTATCCGCTTGGGGTGTTTCGAGTACGTGCATACATCCTCCCATGTCATAATATGTTCTAACTTGTTCCACAGTCTGCCATCAGACAACTGTACCCCATCTCCTCCCATCCACGGGCGCGAATATCATCACCCGCTGCTCAACAACTACGATTCTGCCAACTGGCGCTTTCGTTAATCGAGCAAGCTTCCCGACGAAGCATTGACGGTCTCTCGCTGAAACCGGAGCAAATTTTGCCGGCAAGGGCTGCGGGGGAAGAAGAGAAGAAAGATACTAGGGGTGCGCGGAGGAAGTACGCTCTTGTTCAGAGACTTCCAACCGGAGACCTCTGGACGTCGTTAGATTCGGACCTCGTCGGCTCTGATACAAAGTCGCTTTCGCAGCTTGGTACTGGTTATGCTGAGCTTGTTGCTATTCTGCCGTCGGCGTCATCCTCTAAGCCGATACCCACCCTTGGGGAGCTCCATGCCGAGAAGAAGATTCAAACGAGGTACAAGGCGCCGACCGCACGACATGTAAGCTGTGGTTCTTTTCTGGACTACGGGCCGTATGCTAGCTTCGCACCTGCTTTCGACAATGACGGTGCGGATGTTGGTCGAATGGGGGTGAGCAATGTTCTATGGCGCCGTCATGAAAAGGGGAAGGCGCGAGAAAAGGCGCGGATTTTGGGCGAGCGACTACGTACCAAGCTTGCGGGCCAGGCCGCGGAATGTATGGAGGTGGACGGGGTCGTCGAAGTTGATTCTTCTGAGGTGGAGGGCAATAATTCATGGGAAGAAGCGGAGAAGCGGAGATCGCTTCTGGAGAAGTTGTTTGCGCCTGAGGAATCCGATACTTTGGAGAAGGTGATAGATAAGCTGGGATGTGAAGAGAATGTTAGCGAGCTACTGCTTCATAATGCACGGGCATTGGTGCGATTGCAAGAGCTGCAGAAGGAGCGCCTTCGCGGTGAGAGCGGCGGATCTAAAGACGTTGAGGTTGGATCGGAAGAATGGAATCTCGGTGAGTTGATGAGACGTCTTGCACTGAATCGAAGAACTGATTAGCGACCGTAGCCCAAAATATAATGGACTCGTTGACGCTGCTTGCTTCTTTGAGGCCGAGAAATCCGAACGGAATCGCATCCGCCATTGTTCCTCCGGAGTCCGTGTTACGGGTTCTTCAGCAAACTCTCCCTTCGGGGCCTTCGCAAGGCTGGTATGGTACCTTATCTGAATCGCGAGGCCTCGCTGTTCGGGATGACACGACAATCCGACTAAAGGGGTCGATGGAATCATTGCCTTCAACGACAGCTCAAGCTGCGCCGTCTTCTACCTCCGCAGCGCAGACGCCAGCGCCATCTTATTCTACAAATTACACTTATGCGGCCTTCTCGCAACACTATCGTACCGGTCCGACACAAAACCAAACCTATTATGCGAATGCCTATCAGCAGACACCACAAGCGCAGAAGGTACAAGCGTCCTATCAGTCACAGTACGGTAGTTCGAGTCAATATACATATGGTTCGTGGCTAGCTGGACAAGCGGCGGGGAGCAACGTTGGTACGCCCACACCGGGTTCACGAAAAGGGACGCCACAACCGACAACTGGGCTCGCCGCCCCGAGCACGTTGAGTAACTCGACTTATTTGCCGTACAGTTCGGCGTTGGCGGCTACGACCGCGGCGACGCCTGCGAGAGCCGTAGCGAATACGGTTGCGAAACCACAAACGAATGGATGGCCGGCCACGCCGATGACACTGCCTGGTACACCTACGCCAGGAGCTGCTGGTTCGTACACGATGCCGCCTCACCTCCGACCATCTGGCGGGGTGACCCCCGTCTCTATGAGCGCTCAGAATTATCTATCCGGGTATCAGGCGACTCCTCCAGCGAATACTTGACACGCCAGCTTTTCAGATATGATTACTTGAGTACTTAGAATCCGACTAGTCTCGTATGATACTTCTACTTAAACTTATCTCAGTCTATAATTTCATTTTCGTGTTCTCGTATTCTCTTTTTGTTCATTCGTCCGCGCATTAGGCGAAAAGTCTTTTTTTTTTGAAGCATACTGGGCTTGGTGTGGTTGCGATTCTAGAGCCAACAATCATAGTTTTATCATGTATTGTTGGTTTGTTCCCCGTCCTCTTTCCGTTCTCCTGGTTTATAAGAAAGTTCCCGATTTGTCTATCAAATTATCCAACTCACTTCATATGGTGTAAATACATACATACGGGTGATAATGAACCCATCTCCCGTGCAATGATCCAAAGTGCCAAAAAACAATCACTTTTTTTTTATCTGTCCGATTCGTCCAGAACGCACGCTTCCATCCTCGTCCTCAATGAGAAACGAGAAAGGTGCGCACGACTCTCCACTCGAAATCGGTTTTTTTGAGAATTATTTTTACACGTCAAACCACCTCCTTTTGTTCGTTCCTTGAGTCAAAAAAAAATCTGGTGACTCTAAACGAGGAGGAAAGTAACCCCTTCCCGTTGGTACCTGTGCGTATTGTGGATGAGTGGGGTGGGTGGGATACGCTTAGGTGGGAGGGGTTATTCGTGTTTGTTGAAAAGAAGGAAGTTGTGAGGGGGAGCCTCCTCTGATGAGAGAGAAGATGGTTCAGGGCCGGATAAGTATGCCTTGCGCATGCACATCTCTCGGAATCTACTACTCATTTACGCATAAAATTTTGTATTCCGGAAGAAAAAGAAAAAGAGAAAGAGATAAAGAAAAGGACAGAACAGACAAAATAAATCACAACGTACATGTGCATCTGCATATGCAACTTCAGACTACCTAAAAAAACAAAAACAGAAACAGAAACAAATCCACGTTCGCTCTCAGCTCCCAATCGACTTCTTCCCCTCTATTTTTTTCTTTTTGCTTGTTATGTTAGTGAAGTCGTTGGTATAAGCGTGCGGGGCTTCATGTTGTGCGTTATAGAACGGAAGTGGATTTGTGTTTTTCGTTTCGTTTCGTTTCGTTTCGTCTTGTGTTATATGATGCATGATGCGAAGTTGCTTTTTTTGCACGTCATGAAGAAGTTTCTTCCGTTTCCTTTTCTCCCTCTCCCTCTTCCTCTCCCCCCTTCCCCCTCACTAGACACACTCGCCCTCGCAATTCGCCATAACCATAACCATACCTACCATAAACATAGCCGTAACACCATATGCATATAGGTAGTAGAAATGGCGAGCTCGTGTCTAGTAGAGACGACTCGGTTTACCCATCGTCGTCTTGACGTGTAGCGAACCAACGTTTTGCCAGTTCTTCTTGAGTAGTGAGACGAGGAAGTTGATAGCTATACGGATAGGGGGGAGGGGAGAAATAAAATAAAAAGTAGATAAATAGGATAGACCGGAAGAGTGAATGAGTTGACGTACCAAGCATGACGTTAGCGAGGACCTGGTCCTCTGTCATATCGACGTGTCCGACTGCAACACCCAAGCATAGAACTTTCTTGAGTTGGAATTTGATTGTTGAACGGACTTCGCTGACTTTGTTGGCGAGATCTTCGCTGTGTGAGACGGGAGTTGGGAACTTTCCGGCTAATCGAAAAATCAGTATCAACGATATCGAGTGAATGAACGATGTGTTGTTTGATGTTCGGACGTACCTTTCGAAAGACCTGGACCGAGGAGACGAGGAATCTGCTTGATGAGTGCTTCCGAAGCTAGGAAAGCATCATGTTTCTTCGCAAGCTTCTTAACAAGCTTCTTGTTCTTGTTGAGCCTAGCAACCAAAACCAAAACCAATCAACAAAAATCATCATATCATCAAAAAAAGAGAGAAAAACGTACTTCTTCAAATCATCCACCGACATATAATCAAGCCCAATCAACTTTGCACGGTCGATATCATTCTGATCACCAAGCAAGCAAATCGACATGCGAGGACGAGGGAGGTTAGGAAGTTTGACAGTTCCAGAAAAACGTTTGTCTCGCTGTGGGTCATAGTTCTTCAACCCGATCTGAAGCTCGATCGTCTCGACGAAATTGCGTTTATTCTCGCCAGTTGCCTCGCCGAGCATTTCTTTGACGGAACCCCGCACGCTTGCCACTGAGAGCTTGCTTCCGCTATTCGAGCATTTGGTTTCTTTAGTATTTGAGGGGTATGAGGAGGAGGAGATGCGATTGGAATACGTACCTCATGATGAGTTCTTCACCTTTACAGAGGGGGTAGGTGTTTTAGTGAGTGGACTTGCGAATGAGCAAGGGAATTTGTGTGATTAGGTAAGTGCTATATAGTTGTTCAAGAATACATTCCGCATTGCGTAATCAATCGAAACTTCGTCAAGCTAATGTGATCGTGAAAGTGAAGACAAAAACATCACAGAAAGCGTCGAGCAAAGACGAAGGAGTAGTAATTACTATCGACTCCAATTCCCTGTCTTCCTCTCCCGACCCCTCTTGAATACCTCCTTCTGAACTTTCTTCCTACCTAGTGTCTCCATCCTTCGTGCTTTCCCTTGCCTCATATCTCCTCGAGGCTTATATTTCACATCCTCTTCACCTTCCTCGTCCTCCCATTCATCCTCATCGTCCTCTTGTTCACCATCTATCCCTCGTTTTCGTTTATTCCCTGACTTATTCCCACTCTTTCCACCACCAACGGTAATATTCACTCGTGGAGGAACAGAGAAGCCGAAAGCTCTACCGACTTTCACGAGGTCAAGAGCATTGACATCAAATATTTTCTTATGCGAGTGAGATGCGTATGCTTGAAGGTATGACCGATATCCGTCTTTTGCAGACTGATGAAGGAAGTAGTTCTTCTGTAAGAGTTTCTCGAGCTGAAAGTACAAAAGTCAACAACATCAGGAAAAAAACAAAACAGTGAGAGCAGTGTACGGACGTACCTGACTCTGAACATTCGCAATGCGCTCTATGGGGAACGTGTACTCGTTCAAAGGTACTTTCGCCTCTTTCAAGAACCGAAGGAAGCCAAGTTCGCTCTCCAATAGGAATAACAAACTCTTCCCGGCTTTGCCTGCTCTCGCAGTTCGACCGACTCGATGAATATAATCACGAGGATCGTCCGGAGGGTCGTATTGGATGATCCAGTCGACCTTTGGGATGTCAAGACCTCGCGCGCCTACGTCCGTACAAAGTAAGATACCAGACTCTGCGTTGCAGAATTCGAAGAACGTGTTCGTTCGTTTTTGTTGCTTTTGCTTTCCCTGTAGGAGTAAACCCATAAATTAGCATCATGGAGAAATAAATTCAATAAAAGTCTGATACGTACGTGAAGATCCAAAACTGGTACGTCGATATAATTCAACAACTCGGCATGGTATTTGACAGAGTTGCAGCTCGAGAAGAATACGATAACCTTTTTCTTGAGGTTCTTCCTTAGGAAAGTGAATAGCAATAAGAATCGGCGGTCGGAAGGGCAAACAACGTAGCCCTGAGTAAGAGTTGAGACTGTGCTAGTCTCCTCTTCTTTGTCAACGTCGACATGTAGTGGTCCGGGACGAAGAGATATACGCGCAAGGTCCTGCACCTTTGTTGTTTGCGTTGCGGAGAAAAGCATTGATTGTCGGTTCTCTGAACGTATCCTTAAGATAACTACCATTATGGATAAGAAGAAATGACACACCATTAGGCAGGATGGCGATTATTTTCTTCATTTCCTCCTCAAAACCAACTTCAAGTATTCGATCTGCCTCGTCGATGACGAGTGCTCTAAGGTTTCTGAAGACGAAACCCTTGGTGTTCTATACTTTAAAGATCAGTACACACACGAGGTATTCAACCCAAGTGAACGACATCAAGACCTACCTCAAGATGATCTAGAAGTCGGCCAGGCGTCGCAACCAGCATATTAACACCTTTCACCAACTTCTCCACTTCCGCTTTCCGGTTCGCGCCACCCATGACAATACCGAACGTCTGAGAGTGATATGCCATTAACTCTTTAGCAACTCCGAATATCTGAAGTGCTAATTCTCGTGTTGGTGATAGAATGACGATGCCCGTTCCTAATAACACAAGCAACGCGGAACGCATCAAAATACCGTTCAGCCAAGTATAGTATATTCATCGATGCGAGACGTACCGTTCCTAGGCTTGAACTTCAATCGATGTAGTAACTCAACAGCAGGAACCAAAAAAGCAAGTGTCTTCCCAGAACCCGTCCTCGCGGCACCAAGGACATCCTTTCCCGCAAGTAAAGGCGGAATCGCTTTAGCCTGAACAGGTGTCATAGTTTCAAATCCCATCTCTTTTATCGCTTTCGCTGTAGGTTCTGAGAGTTCGAGAGTCGAGAATGGTTGGCGCTCCTGTTTCGTCGCCCCAGGACCGGCGCCAGGAGCGCTTGCGCTCGCTACTGCCGTCATTTTTTAGTTTTTCTGCTCCAAGGTAGGTCTCGAGCACGACGAAAGAAGCGTTGTCTGAAATCTGAATGCACGAAAAATCTTTACTTGAGCGGCACTTGCCGATCACACATGATCGACGCGGTCATTCACATTTCACAAGTTCGGTTCGTCACAAACTCAGAATTCCATGAAGTACACGCAAAGTCTGCTTTCAAAATGACAACACCGGACTCGACCTCATTTTCAACGTACAGTTCGTCCGTTACCATATTGTACCGACAATGAAATCAAAACTAACTTTCATCGAAACAGCCACAACCGCGACTCAGATCCTCCTCGTTCTTACATCCCTCGCCGCAGGCTTTAAACTCGGTTCATCACACACTCTACGTCTCTCGCGCTCCCAACCACCTCCAATTATAGACTTGCCACCTCCTCCCGAACCAGAGATACAGCAAGCAGTTCTTGAAGATGCTGCAACTTTGAAAGAAGAGGAGGAGGAGGAGGAAGACGCTTGTGCTGTTTCGGAGCTTGGACTTGAGGAAGAGGCGGATGGAGACCTTGCTGCCGTTGTGCCAAAAGTTTGGGAGCCTTGTAAACTTGTACGCATTTATACATGATTTATTCTTTTATGCAGTCTGGTTTTCATTCTCGACTATAGGTTCTTGTAGTTCGAACGGACCTGCATATGAGTCCTGGAGATATGGCTGGACAGTATGTTATTTCCGACTTTCTATACTCGGGATCGTTCGCTAATTGTTATCCCTACGTGCTTTCTAGATGCTCGTGAGTCAATACCTTTTCTTGATAAACCAGTGGTATGCTTACAAGCTTTTCGAATGACACAGAGACGCGACAATCGCATGCTACAGGGCTCTCCAACACCGAAACCCTCATCTCATCCGACATTGGGAAATCACAGGGTAAGTAACCACTCACATATATCCGATGAAGACATCATTGAGTAGTATCATCCATACTGATACCCTGGTATGGTTCATCTACAGACAAGCTAAAATCGCATTGAAAGGTACCTCAGAGGAACAACTTCTTGAATTCGAAGCTATAGCGAAGAGTCTCAATCTGTGCGCGCGTGCAGTTCGTAATGAGTATGTCACTTTCCATCTAGCTTTTCGTTGTTCTTTTTTTTTGCTTCCGGATTGAAGTTGACGCGTTGTATTCATTCAGAGAGTTGACGAAAGACAAGGAAGGGACGATAACAGTTCTTGGTGTTGGACCCGGTATGAGTGTTTTATTCGCCGTTACTATAGTCGAATACTAAGACGACTTCAACTTTCTTTAGCCCCAGTAGATCTCGTGAACAAAGTGACTGGGAAGCTTAGACTACTATAGATCATAGAGAACATGACCTATATAATCCATTCTTGCATATGCATATGGTATTATGTAACTCCCTTCCAGCGTAAACTCAATAACCACGACCTTACGATTCCTCTTGACTTTTCGAGCACCTTCGTCTACCTACTCATCTGATCGGATCGATGTTACATATTGACTCAAAAAGGAGTATTTTATCTGATATATCGGAGAGTCGGATAGTCCAAAGTCCAAGAGGCAAAGACTCTACTCTTGTGATCATGTGGATGCTGATGCAAGCTTTCTTCTCCTCAGATAGAAATTGACAAATTTTTGACGGAGGACCAAGGTCAAGGGGATCTGGAGTCGTCGCAGTCGGGGATAGATCGGATATTACCGAGATCTCTGTCAGATAACATTTTCTCCTGCGAGTATCCCGAGTATCCCGAGTATTATCGCCACCCGATCAGCACTCTCTCACCCCAAGTACCAACGTACCAACAGTCTTGGGATTTCTAACACCCAAGCAGTATTAACCCAACCATTCGACGACCGGACTGAAGATATTGAAGTTAATCAACACGTGTTCCCAAACCCAGTACTAATGGCAGGTAAGGGTTCCCGCATGTATGTCTGTGTGGACTCCAAGTACTTTATTTTACTTCACTTGACCGCACCGCCGACCCGACCCGAAATCGACCATGCACCCTTTCTTCGATTTTTCATATTAAAGGTTGAGCTTGATAGTAGATAGTAGATAGTGGATTAAGCGCTGTAAGATGATAGATCTACACCCGTTTGTTGGGTGAGGAGTTTCCATCTGCATCCTTACATCTTTTCAAAGGAAGGATTAGCGTTATGTGTTAGTTGGTTTGTAGCAAGTGTGATCCACCTGGATGGTCACCGTGCACGGTGCCGGCGGTGTGATTCATATGCGTGTGACATGCTGTGAGTACCCTATGTAACAAGATCGTTATCAAATATACAGTATATGTTCTCAGCCCAACGTCGAATATGGAAACATACCCATTAAACTAAATGAAATCTTGATGCCCGCTGATAAAGCGTGGATCAACGAAAGTTTATTTCCCATAACGAGACAAGTGACAGGATTATGTGATTGGTGGCAACAGAGAAAACAGGACGATCGAGGCGTCCGTCTAAAGCGGAAAGACGTCAACACGTGAGTGTATGTACGGTTTGGATTCTGTGTAGCTCTCCCGTACTTGACTCCACCACCACCGTCAAAGAAGCAAAGCTATATGTGTACTGCATCTATCGTATATAGCCCAGAACAATAACCGGCTTCTTTCTTGACACGCTGTTGGTTATCTAACCTCCTATCTACTTTACTTACCTTACTCGCTTATCTTCCGATCCTCGATCCTCGATCTCCGGTGAAGGAGATGCCTCGAAGGAACTTCAAGGAGCTCCGAGTCTTTCTCCTTTGATTCTTCCTTCGCCTTCGAACACAATAACGATGATAGATAGTAGGTCTTGTGTCCGTTAATATAAACGCTGCTCGTCGACTGTGTAAGAAGTCCATACTTATACTTAGTAGCACGGAGCGCCCATATACATTAATATTCGCTTTTGTATTCAACGGACATATGCATACATGACTTCATCTCATCTCATTTCAGTTACCTAATTATCAACTCATGATCAATATTAGTACTCCAGACTCCTTTATTGTAAGGACGTACGAGGATATATTAACAAGCGTTCAGGCGCACAAAAACACAAAGAAGCCAGAGTACATACTTCCAGAACACGGACTGCTTCGTCTTTGTCTTCGTCGTTGGAGCTAGGATTAGGAGCGGAGATGGCGCCTTGCCCGTCCCGGAGTTCACTTCTCATCTGCTGTCGGTAGTCTTTAGTCTACCGTCTGTAGCCTTGGTTCGTTTTGCCGCTTGATCCTTACACTAACTAGCACTCCCTGGAGTACTACCTAGTCAGATGTTATATGTCCCGTTGATATCCGAGTGTCGTCCTATCTGGTGTGCTACACTAGTTTCCAGTTCCGGCGACATATACATATACAATCGTCTCACTTAACAATCCGAACATCGACTGCAAATTCTGGTAGTTTGCAGTCTAGCAGTTTGCGGATTCGAATTCTTTCATGCGATTGTATTGGTGGTCGATTAGATATCCGAATCGATATCGTATAAAGTCGCGCGACCACGAGAGAGAGAGTGTGTGTGTGTGAGGGAAACATTTTGTCAGTGAGAAGATTCGAGAGAGATCTAGTGGAATTCGAGAACTTCAGAATTTCAGAATCCAGAATCCAGAATTCAGAAGAAAGTCATTCGTGTTCGTGTTTGTATGTTAGTTTGTACGTACACCTCCCGAGTCTTAGTATCATTGGCTAACGGGAGAAATCCTCGGCTCGGACTCAGGACTCAAGACCCACCCATGTATCGGGATTCGGGGCAGGGATAACCTTTAGGACTCTTTTTTCTCTTTCCAGTGACTCATGTGAGGATTGAATAGGTTAGGCCAGGATGTAGGATAAGTATTCTTTTGCTTTGTCTCGATGTCATCATTCGTCATTCGTCCCACCCACTATTCTCGATCGTACCAAAGTACATACTTAGTACCGTATCCATCCTTTGATCCTTCGAGCATATTGATTTCAATAGATTGCCAGTGAATACCAGATCCGACCCGAAAAGCTATATTTTCCCAAGCTATAGATTTTCAGGAGAAATTAGTATTGATATTGACCTCAAATCAATCAACAATAAGGAAACTTGAACAAAGTTAGTGAGCGTAGCTTTTATATGCAATCTATGCGGCATCAAATTTCTCAATATTCAATCTTGTGTGGGTGTGCCTTACCACTTGCTTCCGGAAGAGTTATCGCATGCAAGCCTATAGAGGAACCTGTGTTGATTCCGAAATTGAAGCCGGCGGAACTGTTGATTACGGGTGATCGGTGATTGGGTGGTTGCTCGACAGAGCGGGAGCAAGGAAGGGATAGATTACCTTTGAGCGGGGACCTTAGTAGAGAGTATGACCTCGATCAAGAACAGACCCTGAGCACCACACTGACAGTCTTGACATAATGGTACCTTACAGCCCGTTCTAGATCTCAAGTCCTGATGTCAAGGGGGGGTGCCTAAAAAGAGGGACATTTGAGTTACATAACACGCATACACTGAAGTAATTCGAACACCGAAAATCCCCATAATTTCGGAGCCCGGAGTGGCAATCAGGCTCATATCAAAGCAGATCGCAAAAGGGAGATTGAGGAAAGTCTAAAGGACGATAGGAGTCTCAAAACATCTCCGTCCGACATACACGACAACTTACTTAATTATGTCCATGACCCCCATGAGCGATGAGCGCGAGGGGTGGCTTCTCATCTCAGCCCTTCCCAAGCTCCGGAGGGACTTTCTTTAAGGTTGACTGAACAAGCTCGGCGTAGATGAGAAACATGTGTAGTTTGAACTCTACTTTTATTGGTATGTATAGCACCCTGCGGTCTTTGGACTTTCCTGCATCTCTGTGTACATGTGAGTCTCGTAGATGGATGCAGCGGATAGATAGATAGATGATGATGTACGCACATGGTGGATGGATTATAAATTCTTCGGACCCGGCGGTGCAGGCTCGTCGATTCTCCATGTATGGATGTATCATCCTATCTTGGTGCTGGGAATTTAGAACCAAGTAGGAGGAATTCGAATTCGCAAAGAACGGGAAAGGAGTGAGGACAAATGCGCGGAGTGGCACTTGCTTTCTCGGTGATCTAGGGGTTGACCGCGGTGTTGAGTGCCGTGCATGTCTGTAAATGGCAGAAGACCGGTGGTACTTGAATAGGGAGGGAGATGAAATCTACGGACTGTGCCGTAGGATGCGCCAGAGAGGAGGGAGGGGATAAAGAGGATGAAGGGATACGGAAGACGGGAATGTAGTCCTTCTCGATGCGTCAAGTGGTGGAAGCGAGTGCTGTGTGTGATTGGGCAACAGGCGGCTAAAAGCCATCCATGGTCCTGGATATTACCGACCTTATTGTGCTCATCGGAAACAAAAAGGAGAGGAGTAAACAAAGACTGCGTAGAGGAACTCGTGATGGCAGGTAGGAGTATATATCTTCAGGCGGCGAGTGGTTGTTGTTGGTTGGCTGTGTTGAGGGGCACGGAGAGCAGGGGTATTACGTAATGATGTTATATAATTTTGCATACGTATACAAATAGCGGGGTGGGACTCATTCGTCAACACCGTGAACATCCCAAGTCTGTGAGCAAGTGCGAGCCTTAAGCCCGATCTTTTTCTCCTCCTCTTTTACTCACTTTTCTTTCTAACGACGAGACACGAACTTTGCGACGACGACTAAGTTCTCTCTTTTCATTTCTATAAATCATTATCCACAACACCTCGCATCTCTAAACGCCATCCCATCGAATCAGTTTCTATACGGAGGCATACGAGAAGCTCTATACCCTCCAACAACCCCTCAAATCAAAGCCATCTCTGCATTTCAATCTTCCTAAAAAGTGAGCCAATTTTCTTCTCCCTCTCTGCCATCGCCTCACCCTTCGGTCCTGACCTTCCTCTGTCACCCCAGAAAACAGCGGATTTCTCGGCATATTCGCCACCGATCATCTGCGCGCATCAACGCGACCCGTTATCGCCTCGCGTAATCCTTTGAATCTTACTACGTCCTTCCCTTTCGCTTCCATCTACTGCGGGCATGGACTCTTGGCGCGTAGCTGTGTTGGGTGATGGTGGTGTCGGCAAGACAGCTTTGGCTGTTCAGGTGAGCTTCTGATCATTTTTCCAATTTTAACGCGCATGGCTGATTTATGATCAATCAAATACCTCAGTTCACGCTGAACTGCTTTGTCGGTGCGTGTTTCGTTACTATGCTCCTTTTTTCGACTGAGATAACTGAGATGTACCCCGTGTGGAATCACACCATTTTCTTCGTTCCAGAGGTACGTGTGAGCTCCGCCTCGTCGGATTGCTGATTCATCGGGATAACGTTGCCGTATCTGATAATGGTTCGCCTCTGCAGACTTACGACCCGACAATAGAGGATGCGTACCGAAAGCAACTTGTAGTGGACAATCGGATGTGCTTCGTCGAGGTGATAGATACTGCGGGGCAAGGTGCGTCAAGTTTAAAAAGTTGACAGGGATTTGTCACTGAGATTTCTCTGTAGAGGAGTACGCGACGCTCCGCGATCAATGGGTTCGGTATGTTCTCCATTTCCCAGCCACCAAGCCACAGAATGAAACAAGTATACTCATGCGCGCACAGGGAAGGCCAGGGATTCATCCTGGTGTATTCGATCGCGTCGCGCGCAACTTTCGAGCGACTGGAAGTCTTCCGACAGTTAATGTTGCGCGTAAAGCGCAACAAACCAATCTTCGTCCTGGTCGGAAACAAGTGTGACAAGACGTACGAGCGAGAGGTGTCGCGGGAGGAAGGACTGGCGCTGGCGCGTTCCTTCGGGTGCGAGTTCCTCGAGACTTCCGCCAAGACCTCCCATAATGTGGAGCGTCTGTTTACCAATCTCGTGCGGGCTCTTCGTCAAACCAGGCAGATCGAGCAGGGACCCCCGATGCCCATCCGTCAAGAACGCGAGAAGAGGAAGAAATGTATCATTATGTAGGACAAGGGTTCTGTGAATATTTTTCTCTCTATAGACGCATAAACTGCATTAACCCCCGTCTCATCCCTTTTCCATTCTTCCCTCCTCTCTTCACCTCCCAGCCGCTTTTCACCATTTTACCGCTTCAGCATCTCAAACTGTACATTGCTTCCATTTTTTCCTAACTCTTCTCTTCTCTTTTCTTCTGTTGCTGGTACTGCTTGCCTGCCTGCCTTGCGTCAAGTCGATGCAGTCTTCATCATCACACGACCCGCCCTTTTTTTCTTAGCTGTGATATACATTGATATTTGTCGTTGCTCGTGTTAACTCTGACCTACAAGATTGGAAATTTTTGGAGATTTTTCTGTCTTTTTTTTGGTCCGTTCGGCAAGGGCTCTCTCTCTCTTCCTCGTCTCGGTCTCGGTCTCGATTGGTCCCTTTGCCGTCATACCGTCATCCATTATCCAATGTCCGTACGCGTCTCTCAATACATCTCCGTCTTCCAACTTACGTTCCTATCCCCTCCTCCTTTTTTCGTGACCCTCCGCTATGACGCGCGCATGATCTTTTATACGAACCCTCAAAGATATCGATCGCTGTTTATGTCATGTCCCCAAATATTCCAAATTGCATTTCTTTTCTTTCCTTTTTTCGTATATCTTTTTTTCCTTACTGTGACTGTGTGAGAAAGAAATCAAAGAAATCATTCGACTATTTCAGCTCTAGCACACAGCGTCATCCGTCGGCCGTCGGCCGTTGTCCATCGTGAGAAAGGTATACTTTGAATTATGATATATATAAAGAAGCGGCATAAGGGGGTTGTTTCCATACGGAAGGTAATATGCATCTACATACAGATGGACTTGTGCCACGAAACTACTATCATTCATTTGAGATTACTAGCTAGCAGGGCCGTGTAAAGACATGAATAGGTGACTTGTACTTTGAGTTATCGACAAGAACTGGGGTCTAGTATTTCGCATGATCGCATGGTCGAAGACATCACCAAGAAAAAAATAATGAAGGGAGAAAGGAAAGAAGTGCTTGAGCCTGAGACTAGTAGGTATGCATATCCATTCAATGGGACTACGACTACGGCTACTAAAAGAAAAAATCAACTATCCACCATTCGTTTTCAGTTCGTTCGTCCGTCTGTTCGTTCCACTTCGATTAATCCGAGAGACGAGAAATCGTAAAGACAGCGATAATAGCAACAGCCAGAGCGCCGATACTCGCAGGTAAGAGTAGATCGCGTGGTATACCGAGTATATCGTCAGCACCTGTAGACGGAACATTACCGGCACCGGTATTAGCTGTACCAGACGCTGCCGCTGCATCCGCTGTCTTATCAACCACGGCAGACGGAGGTACACCATTAGCAAGGGCATTGACACTGGCATTAACTCCCATGTCATCGGCAGACGCTATCCCTTCCTTTCCCTTCACCGGCACATTCGTTTCTGCTGCTGCTACTTCCGGCTTCTTCGGTACAATCCAAGACGCGCCACCGTGCAAGTACAACACTACTCGGTCAACACCGGCTTTTCGAGCGATCTTAACGGCGTCGTTCAAATCGTCACTCTGCGAGACGTATACATCGTCTCCGTCTGCATCTTTGTAATACAGTTGGAAGTCATCTGTCTTTGGAGCTTCTACACCCTCTTCGGTGGAAGGAGTAAAGAAAGGATCCGTTTGGAGTTTACCAATGATGACTTCTAGCAAGTGCTCAAGGTCATCATACCGTGCTTGGAAGCGGTGCGCGCGTTTACTCGGGGTACTGAACTTGAAGACATATGTACCATCATCAACCGGCGTTGGTCCACCCACGCTCGAAAGAGGTGCTCTTCGCAACAAAGGGAAATCCATGTTCGACCCACGATCCTCCTCGACAGCGGACGCCGAATCGTTCGGACCCACCTCCGGGGAACGCCGATGATGGTGAAGTGGGGAGTCCGGGTAGGGAGGAGGGGAGTGGATATTGATGTCGGTTGGAATATTCGAGCCGGAGATGGCGGAATCGTTGTCGTCATGTCCGATTGATTCGAAGAAGCGGCCCCACATCGGTCCGCCGGACGTGTCAACTCCGCTATTGGCCGCCATTTGATCCATCTAGTCACGTTTGAAATATTTAGCAGGTTTTATATGCGATAATAAAGCACCTTGACTGACCTGTTCGAGCGTAGCATAAGTCAATTTTAGTACATCCACTATTGCGACCAAGCGACCATCCGACTCGACAACGGGTAGGTTGAGATAGTGTCCATCTGTGAGCCAAAATTATAGCAATCTCCCGAAAATCGCAAGTCGGTGAAGCACTCACTATACATCTTCTTCAGCGCATCTTGCACTGTCACAGTCGGCGCCGCTACATCCGGATGGGGTGTCATGACGCGAACAACACTGCATCGGGACGGTTCTAGTCCAGCTGCTATCACTCGCAGGACAATGTCCTTGCTCGTGAAAATACCCGCGATACGGGGAGGAGTCCCTGGTACACCCGTATTCTCCATGATGCACACCGCGGTCGTGCGGTTCTCTTTCATAAGCTTAGCTGCTTCCTTCACCGTTGTTTTCGGGCCGACAGTCGCAGGATGTGTGCGCGAGTCCATTACGGTCGTTAAATCTGGTAGCGCGGTCTTTTCGCGCAAAGCGTCAACGTACGCAAGCATCGCAGCTGCCTGTGGATTTGTGGACATATTTGGACCCAACTCCGCTTGTACGCCAGTAAGAGCATGATAGAGCTTTTCAGAAGCAGATGAACTACGCTCGACTTTATCCAAAGCTTCATGGAAGACCTTAGTGATGTCAAGGAGACCGACGACATTTCCTTCTTCGTTGCATACCGGCTAAATGAATCTCGTTAGATTCGCTTAAATCATACCACCTATCGAGGCGGGAGGCTTACGAGATGGCGGAAGTGACGGGTAACCATAAGTTGGAGAGCTTCGGTTGCACTCGTCGTATCCCTCGTCACCATTGGGTTTCGTGTCATAATTGCACTGACGGGTGTTGAACGCGGATCCAAACCTTCCGCAGTAACCTGTTCTTCCATCTAAGCGACAGCTTCTTATAAACCAAAGGTTGAGTGACTCACCCGGTAAGCAAGATCCTTCGCAGTAAAGATGCCGCTCAATCCTTCCTCTTCATCCACGACAAGCACACAGTCCGTTCTTTTCGCTGCACATAACTGACTCGCATCAGAGACTGTAATGCCTTCTGGCACGGTTAGAGCAGGACTAGGCTTGAGCGCAGCGACGGATCCCTTGGGTGTGATCTTCTTTCCGGTAGGTCTACGTTGAGTGTTGTTGATAGAAATTGTACGTTTTCGGGCAAGCTCATTTTCGATCTTCTTCCGTATAGCCTGTGGGGAGAGACAGAACACAGTCAGCCCAGCAGACTCCGTCGTATCAGAGGGAAGCGAAGAAGGCAGAAACGCATTCCACCGGAGATATTTCGCAGAAAATGAAAATGGCGGGCCATAACTCATGAGATCGATGAATTACACGCATCAAACACGCATGCAGACGTGATTTTTGCACATTATATCCACGCCGTTCGTTCGTCCGACACAAAAGTTGAGTAAACGCACCTCATCGCGTTTGTTTTGCTTCTTACGTGTCTCGGACGCTGAGCCGAAGGAGACGGAGGACATTGAAGGAGCGTGCCTGAGGGTAGGAATATGAGAAGGCGAAGTAGCGGGCTCTGGAAATGGGATTGGACTCTGGGGACGCTGCTGGATGTGTTGAGGATGGGGAGGGGAGAGGGAGTGGACGGGAACAGGAATGCGTGACATTACAGGTTCGTGAGCTGGTTGGTTCTTCTCCTAGTGTCCTTTAGCAAAACAACTTTGTTTGCCGATCACTCGCTTCACCTGTTATTGGGTAATACAGTAACAGTCACTCCATCTCTCAAACATAGATTTGTCGTACAAATAACATATACGAGTGTATAAAGCCTCGGTCACGCTTAACCTCCGCTGTAGAGATCTTCGAAAGTGTCACGGTATTTCTACCCAAATTCGATTGTATGGCTGTGACGGACACGTCATGCTCACGCTCCTTGCACGTGCAGGTACTCAGCCGGCCCTAAGTGAGTCGACGTCAGTCAACATTCGGAAAGTGGTGTCTTCACCTCCTCTCCATCTTTCTCTTTATCCAACTCATCATCCACTTCTCGTACTCACAACTTACACGCGTATATCACCATGGCCACTCCTCAGGTCAGTTTTAACGGACTTTAAAATCATATAGCTGCTAACATCGTTCGTGGCTTATAGCACTATGTCTGGGCAGGAGGTCATTTCGTTCTACTCATTTGCGCGACGAAGTATCTTGTCGCCTGGTTGACTTTCCGTAGCGTTGGGCAATCTAGACTCTACTCTCGTGCGTGTTCCTTACTCCGTTCGCTATCTCTAATTTGACAGGCTCCCGATAGTAAGCTACTTTGGCGCTCTCGTCAGTTATGCGATCGTCTGCTAGTGCGTGTCTTATGCATGTTTCGGTCCTTGTCTTCCCGCATGCTTATTTACGTCTTTTCTCAGTAAATCCTTTGCACATCAAGTAAGTTCCGGCGTTAAAAAGGTTCAGAAGACCTGTAGAATATTAACAATCGTTATCAGGCGACTCAACCAAACACCCAAACGTTAAAACGTGCCATGGTCGATGAGGTTAGTTTTGGGCCAGATTCGTCATGATACATCCCAACTGACTGTTTTGAAACAGAATGTACAATATTTCTTGCTTGCTATCTTCTGGTGGATGTCCAAGCCTATTCCAGGTATGTTCTTACATATTTTGTCCGTGACATACGTGGCTTACCCAAACTCGCGACTTTGCGACGGCGATCAACATCAAGTCTCTTTGATTCCATTCGCGACCTTCTCGCTCTTTCATGTTTTGACTTTTGTGCGGTCGAATGTTCTTCCGCACTTCTTCCCGCCTACGCCTCCGGCCGTCACAGGCCAGCCACCAACGCAGCATCCGTTCTTGAAGAAACTTCAGGGCTGGATCAAAGGTGTGTAATTCTAAGCCTAGCCACGAGGCTACCATGCTTATCTGTATGGAATTCCCGCAGCGAACTATGATCCTGCAATGCGCCTCGTTGCATACGCAGAGCTTCTGATCCTTGTGCGCGTTGCACTCGGAGCATTACTCTTCCAGAATTCGCTCCTCGCGCCGATAATCTACGCGCATTTCTTGCGTTTGCGCTTTTACCATTCGCAGTTTACGCAGCGCGCAGTTGAGCATGTGAGGGTTCTCATTGATGGATATGCTCGTCGTCCAGGAACGCCGCCTGTGGTTGTTACTGGTTGGGAGAAAACACAGTCATTGATCTCTCGCTGGGCCGGTTCTGTCCTTGCCCACCAACAGCCCGCAAACCCTGCCCCTGCAGGAGCAGCTCGTCGCTAAAATGATAAGGCGGTTCTCATTCTTATGGAGGAGGGGATTTCGTTTTGAGCTCTTCGAAGCTTTCTCTCTATTCTCTGAACAGTGCTGAACTACTCGTTAAACTGTAGAAGTCGGTTTTGCGAGACATTTAATATATTTTCCTCCTTTCCCGGCATGCTGGTGGGATGCCTGTTTGGATCTTTCGTCTATAGAACTTTCCATGTTTCGAAAGTTACGGATTTCAAAACAAGATAAGACCACACCGCAACTTCTTTGTACGGGAGCGATCGATCCAAATTAGCCGCAACGGTGGCTGCATCGTAAAGTCACTGTCGAAGATTCATTTGTCGGGAGTGATCTGCGTAAATATTCAACAAATATTTCAGACACTCGTTGGTTCGATCATAACTGGACCTAATCTACAAGCCAGCACATCCACGTTTTTGCAACAGCGGGATAAAAAGGCGGAAGTGGTCGGTAAAAGAAGTAGAAGTAGGTGGAAACAACAGGTAATTTGAGAAGTTGGAGCGAAAAAAAAGGGTGACTGGGAAAACTAGAAATACAGGTATGTGTGTGTATGTATCTTATGTTCAAAAATTCGAATAATGTGAAACATATAAAAGCTTTCGAATAATGCAGAGATAAAAATGCGGATAAGGATTGGTTGAAGTTTCAATTACTGGTGGAATCATTCAATAGAGTAAATGAGGTTGAGTTTTTTAAAAATAACACGTCAAAGACATACCTTTTCAACAGCACAAAGTTCCACGGAACACAAAACGCGAGTCGATGAATCACTCTTGCCGACTAAACTCCGCCTGCGTCAGATTAAGCATAAAGCAGCCAGACTTGAACGCCTCGGGAATTTCAAAAGTCTTTGCCGGGTTCGTAGTCGCCTTTGCCGCAACAGAAGGAAACGGCCGTATGGGACGAGACGTTGGGAAACATGATGCTCGTCGCGAGGTAATATTCGAGGTATTACCTGGTGATGATGGTGAGGGCGATGGGATGGAGGAATGGCAAGCTAGAGGGGAGGATTTGCTTGGTATGTATCTTTTCTGAACCTGAGCTGGATGTCTCCCGCTTAGCGGTGACGCCTGGGCCGGGGAATTCAGAGTTACGGTAGCTAAAGCGCGAATATGAAAGAGAACGCGGATCCACAAGACATAAGTTGTTCGACAAAAAGAGATTTGCGAACAAAGAGGTTGGGGGGAGTGATGATTAGCGTTAGTTTCGCGGGATTGTGATAGCAGAGGCGATACAACTCACCCATTGGAAAAGTAAAGCTCTTGGTTAGTTCCCAACTTAGGTTCCCCCAACAATTGACCGTTGACCACTCGTGGCGTCTGGCGTCCACCAAACTCAAGACGCGTGAAGGCAGTGATATGAACGGAGGTAAGATAGGAGAACCGAGACACCGTCTCAACAGTCGATAAGTGCGGTGGCAAATAAAAGAATGGACGAAAACCAAAGAGTACGAAGGGAGTGGCGAACTCTGTACAGTTTCCCCGGGGGTATAAGTAGTAAGAATTAGATTGACTAAAAAGTAAAAAAAGACGAAATTATTGGGGAGAGACAAGAGCGGTCCGAGTGGGTGATGATTGTCGGCCAATTGCTTACGTGCGGCCGCTCTCGTTGGGGATCAATTCATGACGTCGGATTATTCGCCGTTATTCTCCGACCTTATATCCACGTGATCGTTCTTCGGATATCCGTCTCTCCTCCTCATTGACTATCATTGTATCCTAGTAATTTCTACATGAAATCCGAGGGCACTCTAGCCAACTTGTCTGCTTCCTCCTCTCAGTATTGCGACGGCAACAACCTAATCAGACCCCCACAGCCTAACACACTGCCCTCCGCTACTGAAGCTATACAGAAACTCTGGCGCATGATCTCGGATGACTAGTCATAAGGACATGTTCTATGCCTGCTACAGGAGTAACTTTGGTGCACAGGAGTTCTTGCTACTGCTTACTGCTGCGGCCGTCTATCTTCAAAGTTGGCTAAACTTGGTTCACTATGCTTAGGATATAGGTGAAAGTAGACGCGAGACATCGAGATTACAACTAAGATGATGTTCCTGACTCGTCCACGTTAGGAGGATGGAGCAAGACATATAGGTATAGTAACTGTATTGAATCTTTAGGTCTTACACCATCCAAGTCTTAGTCAAGGCGACTGCTTGGCCGCTGAACCCTACGCCTACGTTGAACTCAGTCTCAGTCGGAAACCGGACTGCTTTTTCCTCAATGACGCTCCACATTACCTCGGGCATAACGAATACTCCACCCTATCGAAGTCCAGTTCAGCAACTCTTTTTCTCAGAAGATACACCTCAGCTCAGGAAGGTCCATCTCCATCGGCTTGACACTTCGCTGGAAGTCCGACTCGGGAAAACCTATATGCTGTGTAATCAGCGCGTAGTTTCTCCCGATACCGCCTCTTCTCTCGCTTGGGAGGATAAGAATAAGGATGATGTAGTTGTTATGTGTAATCTTTTCATGCGAAAAGAGTACCTAGTACTTCTCTTACTGCTGCTAATCCCGCACCTCCGCACGATAAGGAGGTGTGCGGATTTAGATGCTCAACGTATTCTTTTACACTAACCGTGAGAGGTAGGTTTTTCTATGAGTCACGATTTGAATCCCGGTTCTCGCAAGGATGTACCGTTTACTGACCAAGAGCAATTTACGGTTAATTCAAAAGTTCGGATGAATGTGTTTTGCAACTGCAATAAGTACTAGCCGCACTACTTGTATTCTCCGGTTTTCATGTGACAGATAATGATTTGTTTATTGAATCTTTCTCAAATCAACTTCAAATACACAAAAATATCCTACAGACGGAAAGACGGGAGCCAAGCAAATATTATATGGAGAACGAACTGCCTGTCCGTGAACAGCCTATGTCCGACTTTTGCCACGATGGTATACGATCACGAGTGAATTGCGTGGGTGCAGAAGGACAGATGAGGAGGTCCGATGTTGTCCGAGCCCGCGAATGTACTGGATGTTTCAAAAGCAATGCACTGCGAACTTCAGGTGCCGCCGATCGTACGTGTACAATCGGTAATCCTCCCAAGTCGGAAGGAAGGGTGACGGTTGTAATAGCTCATTGTAGCTAGGAACAACCGTATTATGACCAAACGAATGGTTAACGTATTTGCAGGCGTATCTGCAACCGTTTGCGCACTAGATGGTGTTAAGTGGGGGTCAGCCACTGGCTGAAAGGGCGCCGAAAGCAGGCTGGGTGCCCTGTCTACTAGAATCGAGCGCACGGCGCTGCTGAGTGAAGGATGGACGGTTTATAGCGTTAACAATTAGCCGGAAAAGAGGTGTGACTGGCATTCGGAAGACCTTAGGAGCAGCGTCGTGGACGCTTCTCCGCCAAGGTCACTGGACGTCTACCAGTAGGTTCCGTTCGAGGATGTACTTTCCTTCCTTGTACTTCTGCGTTACATCGTATGCAAAATCCTGTTCAGCAGACCAGAAGAAATGCCGAAGCAAGCGCGTCAGCGGGACAGGTTCGGACTTCTGAGGTAGTATATTAATGTAGAGAATCTCACGTATTTCCATCCGAGGGTCGTCCCACACTTGACGCAGTAGATATCGCGAACTCGATGGTTTCCGGTAGTCATTTGACGCTCGCTAGGTTCTCCTTCAACAACATTGACACTAGAAATTTCATCCGAAGAAAACATTGCTCCCGTCAGAGCCATCTAATTGCCGTTTCGGAAGCAGACACGCCACTTACACGCCATCAAATAGATAGGCCCGACCGTGTTGACCATTAAAAGCCTTCACACACGAAGAAGATCATGATTAGTGGAGTTAATTCATTACCGGTGTGCGAAGCTGGTTGCTCACACGAGAGATCATTGAGTGGATTGTTGCAAGGTGCGTGCGGCAGGTTGAGCAGCCGTAAATGCGTGCTCCTGCCAAATATTGCCTATAACGCATACCCATCTTGATTCTTCTCGGGCTGGAGACCTTCTGGCTTTCGATGGAAGAGAATACGCTTTCTCTGTGAACAAAGGCGGCTGGTGAGACGCGAGTGGGTCAAGGGCAGGGTATAGAATGGTGGTGGTGATGTTGAAGGGGCTATAAAGTGGGGTTTGTCAGAGGCGCGTTAGAAGAAGTGGCTTGTTATACGCAAAAGCCGCACGATACTTTGGAACGTATCGAGGGGAGGGGTGGTGGTGGTGAATCGCAAAGGAGGCAGGAAAGAGCTGGAAAGTGGTAGGAAGACGCTTATGTAGGACCGGCTATAAGCGATCCTCCCAAGACAGGAATTTCGGACCGTGTGACCAGGTTATTGCCGCGCAAAGAATTCGCATTGAATATTAAATAACTTGCCCTTCATCTCGCCACCCGCCACGGATAATGCGTAAAGAAACCTGCTCGGATGAAGAAGCAGCGGCTCATTTGAGATTTAAAGGGCAATACGAATTTGCACGGTGTAATTGTTTATCGATTTCATAATTGCAGTAACAGTAACCAGGAAAAGTGACCTGTCGACGCATCGATAACATGTCTGACTAGAAAAGTACCTCCGCCGAGCCGAATGCTTGTGGACACCAGATAGCTCGGTTATTCTGTGTGAACATGCGATGGACATATGGTAGTGCCAGCGTGTAGAATGAAAAGACTAGTAAGAATTTGACGCTGTCCAGCGACTCATCACTCAAATTTCATAACAACCGCC
Organism: Inonotus obliquus; assembly: GCA_032164295.1. NCBI lineage: Eukaryota > Fungi > Basidiomycota > Agaricomycetes > Hymenochaetales > Hymenochaetaceae > Inonotus > Inonotus obliquus. The sequence continues at coordinate 3,013,308 of JAJHTX010000001.1, read as the reverse complement.
GATTATGGATGGCAGTCGTCTTGTGCTTGTAAAATTCCGTCTGACATGGGGCCCGGTTAAGTAGGGACTGCGGTGCTGACGCCCACCACGATAGAGCCCAAACGTCCATGCCCAGGCGTCATTTATAAGTACCGCCTTAGATAACGTGCCGCCGCAAAGATGGAATCGCAGAAGCGCCATGTAGCAGTGGGAATATGTACGATCGGAATTCAATCAATATCAGAGCACGCATCTGTTCCCAGGTTCTTCACCATCCAGGCGGGTAACATTCAACGGTTGAACAGTATACAGAAGATACCGTGGTCATACTCTTGATACGACTAAGTGAGGCCCCTAGAAACTCATGTGCTATCTGCGTATTAACCTAGGACAAGACGTACCTTGGTCCGGAGGGTATTTTCAGCGAAATTCCTATCTGTTTTGTGCGATTTCTACACTGCAAGGTGCGTGGGTAAAGATCCATTGGCGCCTTATGGGCAAAGTCAGCTTGAGGGCATAGAAATGGATAGCTACCTCTGAACCTTTCAAGTAGGATCATCCCACTTCAGGCTTTGGAAGACGAGGACGTGATGGTCGTCCAATCGTAAATCCCATCGAAACGTTATGTAATGGTTTAGGGCCGGCTTTATCGCGAAAGAATTTGGCACGCGTCTGACCACGCGCTCTCACCTCTAGTTCCTCCTCCAACCATGTCCTTTCCCAATGATCCCGAGCTCCTCGACCAGGCGCACGCCGAGCGCGCTCGGTACTTTGAAGAATTCTTCAATGCACAAACTGAGCATTACAACTACAAAGACAACATCGCACGTATGCTGCGCGAAGATTCTACGAGGCTCATCGTAAATATCGACGACTTGCGAGACTATAAACGCGAATATGCAGATGGACTATTGAGAGACCCGACGGACTTCTTACCTGCTGCTGAAGATGCGTTGCTGACGATTGTGAAGACGGTGTATGACCCTGAGAAGCATGCGTTGGCGGACAAGGGTTATAAGGTCGGGCTTAGTGGGTCGTTTGGTGATCATCATGTCTCGCCGCGTACACTTCGAGCGACACACGTCAATACGATGCTGTCGATCGAGGGTATTGTCACCCGTTGCTCTCTCGTCCGACCGAAGATGCTCAAGTCCGTGCATTATTGTCCAGAGACTCAGCAGTTCCATGCCCGCGAATATCGTGACGCGACTGTGCCTTCTAACCTTCCTCCAACCACATCCATAACCCCACAAACGGATGATGACGGAAAAAGCCTTGAGACGGAGTTTGGCCTGTGCGTTTTCCGCGACCACCAGCGGATCAGCATTCAGGAAATGCCAGAACGTGCTCCGGCTGGACAGCTGCCGCGAAGTGTGGATGTCATTATGGACGATGATTTGGTAGACAGGTGTAAACCTGGAGATAGAATCCAGATTGTTGGCATTTATCGAAGTGTTGGAGGAGGTGGATCTGGAAGCTTCAAGTGAGTTCTTCTCTAATATTTATTCAAGGGCGTTAACTCACATCGGTCGTAGAACACTTTTGTTGGCAAACAACATCAACTTGCTTTCTTCAAAAGCCGGAGGCGGAATCGCCCACACACCTCTCACAAGCACAGACATCCGTCAGATAAATCAGCTTTCCAAACGCTCTAAAATCTTCGAACTCCTTTCCCAGTCGCTTGCTCCGTCGATTTACGGACATGATTGGATAAAAAAGGCCATCCTGCTCATGCTTCTCGGTGGCGCCGAGAAGAACCTTGCCAATGGAACGCACATTCGTGGAGACATCAACATTCTCATGGTCGGTGATCCATCCACAGCAAAGTCACAATTGTTACGATTCGTGCTCAATACTGCACCACTGGCGATTGCAACCACTGGCCGAGGGAGTTCTGGTGTTGGTTTGACTGCTGCTGTCACAACAGATAAAGATACAGGTGAACGTCGCTTGGAAGCAGGTGCCATGGTGCTTGCCGATAGGGGCGTTGTCTGTATCGACGAATTCGACAAAATGTCTGATATTGATCGTGTCGCTATTCACGAAGTCATGGAACAACAAACCGTGACCATTGCAAAAGCTGGCATTCACACGTCTTTAAATGCAAGGTGTAGCGTTATTGCAGCCGCCAATCCCGTTTATGGACAGGTGCGTTTATCATGCAAGAAAGAAGAGTTTCGTGCTAACTGAATTTTCTTCTTCTCAGTATGACGTTCACAAGGACCCTCACAAAAACATCGCACTCCCGGATTCCCTCCTGTCCCGTTTCGATTTACTCTTCGTCGTGACGGATGATGTCGACGAAGTGCGCGATCGAAGGATTGCCGATCACGTTCTTCGAATGCATAGGTATCTTAAGCCAGGGACAGAGGAAGGTATTCCTGTGCACGACAACCTGGCTCAATCCTTGGCTGTCGATGGACCTGCAACGAACGATCCGGAAATAGAAGCAGAGGAGACGAGTCCGTTTGAGAAGTATGATCCGCTGTTACATGTCGGTATTGGTGCTGCGACGTCTTCGGGGAGAGTTCCAGGAAACAAGAAGAAGGAAGTATTGAGTCTTGCGTTCATCAAGAAATACATTCAGTATGCGAAGAGCAAGCCAGCACCCGCGTTAACTAAGGGTGCCGCGGAATGGATTGTAGATGCATATGCTAATCTACGAAACCAGGAAACCAATCCGAACGAAAAGAGAGTAAGTACTGAAACTCAAAACTCAGTCGTTGACGTGATTCTGATGCGTTCGATCTAGACATCACCCCTCACTGCTCGTACATTAGAAACCCTCATCCGTCTGTCCACGGCCCATGCAAAGTCGCGTCTGTCGGCCAAAGTACAAGAACAAGATGCGCAAGTTGCAGAAGAGATTCTCCGGTGGGCTTTGTTCAAGGAAGTGCTCAAGCGGAAGAAGCACACGAAGAAGCGTAAGCTTAACACGGGTGCTGCAGTGATTCGTAGCTCGGATAGCGAAGACGAAGATGGTGAGGGATCAGAGGATGAGGATGAAGAGGAAGCGACGCAGACGGAGCGAATGCCTGATATTGCGAGAGAGAAACAGAAGGAAATGACGCCTCCTGTTGTTCATGATGATGTGCAGATGCCGGTTGACCAACCACCTACATTAGCAGGCCCGACGCAGTATGATGGTATCACCCCAGACCGGTATGTTTTAGACACCGCATTCCTCCGATCAATTCACTAACCACCTTTTCCTCAGGTTGAAAGTCTTCCGAACGCGTCTTGCTGCTCTGTTCTCTACCAAATTCCAAGACGAAGAGCAAGTATTTTTTGGGGAACTGTTACAAAATGTGAACGAGGGTCTTTCAGCTGGATTGATATTTGGTGATGCAGAGGCGACTGCGGCGTGTCAGGCGATGTCAGATGCGAACGAGTTAATGCTTAGTGATGGAATTGTATACAGGATTTGAAGTGCTTTTGTCTGTTTGTCTGAACGCATGTATTCTATCGAGTCAAGAATCATACTTTTTGTATTGTAAAATAGTAGAGTGATGGGTGTTTAGACGGTGTAGTAAAAATAGTTGCGTAAGGTGACTTTCATGTGATACCGGCAGTCGCGTTACGTAGCGCACCACTCACAAGTTCCTTTTTCTCTCCTATACCTATATTTCACGGCTCTTGTCTCCTCCCCCCACATTCCTGCCCATCTTCACCTTGCTAGACGTCTCTTCTTCATCTCTGATTACGCTTGCTGTACTTGTTCGAACGAGATAGGATGTCGACAATCAACTCTATCCTCTTGAACCCCAGGTATCATGACTTCTTCGCTATTCTCAAAGGTATACGAAATGGTATCGTGTACGGCGTCAAGATCCGTTTCCCGCATGCTTTAATCATGTCTCTTTTGTTCTCAAAGTCAGAGTACGTATCACGCTGTCGTTGCTCCGAACTTGCTGGAGTGGCAACAAGGGAAGAGCTTGCTAACATGATCGTGGTTCATTCATTTTAGTTGGAGATCTCGAATACGTAACGTCTGTCGTATGACAAAAGATCATGCGTTCAATTTGGCGAAATTCGTGACGTTATACAAGATTACGATGATTGCACAGAGGAAGTTACACGGCAAGTCACAAACTACAGACACGTTCTTTGCTGGATTGGTTGGTGGGTATGTGGTGTTTGGTGATAGAACGCCTATCAACGAGCAGGTATGTCTTGCATACGTGCAACACGCGAACGTATTTCTTCATTTACTCATGTTGAGATAGATTGTGCTATACGTTGCTTCACGTGTGGTTGCCGCACTCCTTACGCGAGACCGCGCAAACCCGTATTGCAAGGCACCACCTAATCCAGGCATGCCTGCACGTCCTCTACACCCTGATTCGAGACAGTTCACTGTCTTTGCCGCCCTAGCGTGGGGTGCGGTCATGTGGTTGTTCGAGAACCAAGGCGAAAGGATTCAGCCAGGGATGTGGAGTTCGATGATGTATTTGTACAAGGTAAGGAGTTTGTATAAGTGTCAGCCTTATGGATAGTTTGCTGACTGGGTGTTTTATTCAGGACTCGGAGAGATGGGATGGTCTCCGGACGCTCTTGTGGCACAACAAGTAGCTTGAGAGATATATCCGATTGATTTCACTTAGAGTTCTAGACGATGGCGAGACTATGATATCCAGCGAGATAATACACATGAGCTTGATACCTCTAATACCCTTCCTTGTCCATTTGGCTTATGCGACGAATGGCTTTCTTACATTTATACTGTCGTCGATGGAGACCGCGTTATTCATGTATGACACCATGAAGGCAAGAAGAGAAAGGACTCACGTCGAGCATTTCAGTGGCTGCTACCCACGCTTTCTTGCAGACCTTGCATGCTTTGACTGTGCTGTTCAAACGTTGCGACATTATGGTGGCAACATTGGTACCTGGTACGCCGTTAGCGAGCGCCTCAGTTGTATCATCTCAATGCTTACCACAATGTAGCTCTGATAAGATCCTTCTCCGCCTCCTATTCCACATTTCCTCTGCATGGACCTTGTGATTGCTACACGCGCCGTACCCATGCGGAAATAACTCCTCCTTTATTATAAGCTCTTTCATCTTCTGCTTTCGAAGGCTCTGGAGCTGTAACAGCTTGTGGTACGCCTCTGTGCTTGGGATGATTTTGATATCCTCTACGCTGTATGCCTCCAAGGGTGTAAAAGCGAGGAGTTTGCTTGCGTTGTCCGCAACTTCGGGAAAGGAATATTGAATGGCAAGACCGTATACAAGCAGGGGTGTGACTGAGACTTGTGCTGCGAGGTGAGATTCTAGAACTTGCATGATCGGTGGTTTGAGCGAGTATTTATCGGCAAGTGCGAATAGGCGGGGAAGTAATAGGTACGGGATGACAGGGGAGGGAGCTCTGGAGCTCTGCTTTGTATGTGGTTCTCGCGTTTTGGTTCCTGGTATTTCTGGAGGCGGTTCGTGTAGGAGTCGGATTAGAATGGCCATGTCGTTCGAGGATTCATAGACGTCTATGCAACGAGATGCTCTCCCTTCGTTATCCGCATCGCAACATGCGAACATGTTAGCTTGAGCAAAGTCGGTGTCAGCTTGGACTTGAATATTTGTGCTATTCTTGGATTGGACTCACCGAAGACTTCGCTACCTTCAACGAGCATTGACATTTGAACTGGGAAGATAACACCTTCTGGAAGACAGCGGATTGAGAAATCGGAAGATGCCTTGTTTCTGTCCATTTGCTTAGAATTAGACTTCAAGGGGCTTCAGCAAGGCGCTCTTAGAATCGGAATTTCGGAAAGTCGTTTTATCGGAGAAATTGTCGACGTGTCACTTGCGTGTCGGAGATGTGAGCGCTCTATTTGAGTGATGCTAACGTTCCTGAATCTCAAGGTCTATGCAACTTTACTCCTTCGTGGCACCATCTTCAATCAACTATCGCTTCCGAGCCCAAACGTCCTACCCACGTACTTACAAGTGATCTAGGACAGACCAGAGACGTGAAAAGGAGAAACCAATCAGGGATGCTGCCCATTGAGGAGGTCAGATCTTGACCAAATCCGGGGGGGGCGTAATTTTGACCTTACGAGATATTCAGTGTAGCCATGGTGCAAGATGTGATAGTGTCATTATGTACAGTGCAGTACGGTTGTGCGCAAAGAGAGGCGTGACTTATACGGGTTTGTCACGGTACGCGTCTCGACGCGTTTCGTCGGCTTACGTACAAACCAACGATCCGCGTTCCCGTCGCCAACTTCGCGGATCACTTTCAACTTTCTTCTTCTGCCAGCTAACAGCATCTCTTCTTCTCCTTATCTATCACGGAAATTTAAAAGAAATTGGATGAAAACATGTCGAAGGGAGATAAAGACGCTGTGCTCTCTGATTTGGTGAGTTCAATTTGGTTTTGTTCAATAACGTGTGTCTTGGTGTTGTGGTAGTTTGCTGTTTGACTTTAAAAGTTGAAATTGACCCCCGTCGGTATCTTTGTAGACGACTCGGATTTTCTCTTCTATGCTGGGAGATGTTGTGATGGATGCTGCTATACAAGCTCAGAAGGAAGTAAGGCGTAGTATGGGGGTTTGTAAGATATGTGGAATGAAGTGAGTTTCAGTTCGGCTGACCTTTGTTCGGCACTCATAATTAACTATTGTTGTAGATGCAATCAAGGTAACCCGGCATGCACGTCTTGCCGTCAAACCCTGGTTAATCCACGCTGCTTTAGTGCACAATGTTTCTGCAAATGCACCCTTGGCGGGAACTTCACGAGCAGGTTCTCCCGGCTTGGACGGAACTTCACAACCTGGAACTAGTACTCCTGGTGGCTCGAATAAGACTGACGGGAACATTAACCTCGATTGCGTCAACTGTCAACGGCCCGTGAGTCTCCGAATGATCAGAACATCAACATTGTCTTAAGACCCGCCCCTTTAGGTTGCTTCAAATCGCTATGCGCAGCATCTCACTACTTGTCTCGGAATAGGTACCGGTGTAAGACGTACCGCTCAGCGCAATGCCGTTACGAGAACAAAGTGCGATATTACTCCGTTTAGAGTTGGTGATTGGAAGTGACTGATTTTGAATTGAAAATGAAGGACGAATGCGAATACTCGCTCGGGCTCACCGTATGTTGATGACATCGAAGAACCGAGGGTAATTAAGGGGAAGAGTAAGGCGAAAGGAAGGACTTTAGGTACGCGTGCGGGGTAACTTTGCGTTCTCAATTACTAACTAACTTCAATCAGTCGCCGACGAAGAAATTACCAACCAGAAGCACGTAAGTTCCCGTACTTACTGCCACTGTCACAGTTCTAAACTAGTTTCTTTACCAAAGGCGGGATCTCTACAACCTTCTCCTGCAAAGAAGCAAAAGAAAGGGAAAGGTAAGCTTTTTCTTCATCCCATCAGGCGAAACTCAACGAGCGCGTCTATTCAATTCGTCTTGTTCGTTAACCATTTCAGCCACACCAAGCGGAACAGGTCCACCTCGTCTTCCCGCAAATGTAAGTACTCTCTTTCCTCCCAGACGTTTCATCTCACCTCATCTCACTTCACCTCACCTTATCCGACGTGACTATCCAACACACGTTCCCCACTGGCGTATAATTCAAAATTCAAAAAGCGCCTAGGCCCACCAAGTTCATCATCCAAGCCATCCAAACTCCGCTCAACACCCACACCTTCAATCGCCTCACACCTATCCAAAACCTCTCACTCACCTCCATCAGCAATCCATTCTTCCTCGCCTTCTTCATCCGAAGCAGAAGGTGACTCTTTCCCTGGTATGGGTACGGGAAGTATGCTTGAAGATATGGGAGATGCTGATGCTGAAGGGACGGAATCACAATCGCAGCATTCGTCTACGATCAGCCCCTCTTTGCCTAATGCGGAGAGTATTGGTCGTGGAAGGAGTAAAACGGGAAGTTTCTCTCTTGGTTCTGGTACGGGCGTTGGAGGTGGTATGGGTGGTATTAGTGGACCAGCGAGTAAACCGAAGAAGGTTACGGGGACGGGTCCACCGAAGAAACCTCCACCTCCTGCTCATACTATACCAACACTAGCGCCACCACCTCCACCTGTTAGAAGGCCCGAGTCAAATTTCCTCATAGGTAAGTCCCCGAAGTTCGTTAATTCGAAAGACGCATATCCCTCATTGATTGCGTACATAGATATTGAAGGAGAAGAAACTGGCTCTGATACCGACTGAGAAGCTTCCTTCAATTTATTCAGGCTATCACTCGTCACGTCGCTGTGCTGTTATTCTAACCTTGCTCTCGATTGTTCGGTTCGGTTTCGTGTTTGTATTCACGCACGCTGTTCATCCCACGTTACAATGTATACCACGACAAACTATTTACTTGACATACTTTGGGATCAATAAACAATCTATCGAGGCTATGTACAAGATTGGAACTACCGCTTAATTATGATCTTTTGTAGCTTAACGGTACACCGAGGAAGCGTGATCAGTTCATCTACTGGTAAAGGGGAGTTCTAGTCGGGAAGAATACCCAAAGGATAATTAATGTCACCGTCTGCGAGACAGTCATATACACTAGAACCTTCGGACCAAGGATATTTGACAGGGCACCACAGAGGAATGGAAAAATAGCTATGTACAAGAGCAATCTATCAGTTGCAGGCGAAAAGTAATATGATAACCGTCACTCACAACTGCCAAGGTTGGAAAAGCCGGCGCTGCATGGAATGTTTAGTCGATTGGCTTCTAGGCTATGTAGACTTGGGAATGTAATATACTCACACTATTGCCATCCCTATCATGTGTGTTTCTGTCGGTAGCAGATCTACAGCGAGCGCTAGCACGCTCGGGTAGACGGGTCCATAAAGTAACCCAATAATCCCTGTAGAAAACGCGTTCTCAAAGACGGAATCTATGAACCAGATGCAGAAGTGCATCGAGAGAGCGGAGACTGTCGAGAGTCATCAGAAAATTAGGGCGTCAATTTTCATGCGCACGTATTGTTGAACGCTTACTGAGAATGAAATGGATGGTGTGCTTGCGCTGAGCGAAGCTAAGACTTTAAGTTCGAAGATCCTAATTGAGTAGGTCACTTCCATATGGCAAGATAATACATACTATGGTGAGGCGAAGCCGGTAATGAACCGGGTGATCGCCATGCCGCCCCAGAATCCACTAGTCACGTAGCCCACTGTGTTTGGGTTTGCGTTCTGGATTATTGCGTATTGGTATACAGCAAATCGACATTGTAGACATAACTACGCACCCTGACCGCTAAAAGATAAGTGGCCATCTGGTAAACTGATTAAGATAAAGTTCAAGATTCGTAGTTTGGGGAGTAGCTCACATAGCCTTGCGTAGCGGTTTCACTAGGCTGGCCATTAGAAGGGTAAAAGGGAGGATAATTATGAGCCACACCTTCCGCTGTAAATCAGCATGAAAAAGGAAAAGGCCCACACATAACGTAGTCTCAGGATGGGTCTCAGACCTAAAGGGTAATCAACAAATAGCACAGAAAAATATGAGCTCGGCGCACATACACGATCGGTCCTTTTGTCCGGTCAATGACGGGGAAGGTGAGGAAGAGTTTGAGGCCAGAGACTTCTCGCTGAGCGCCGTTCCAGCTCGATCAATTACCATGGTCCCTTCCTCGGTAATACCCGCAGCACTACAATTCGATTCAGTGTTGACATGTGGATCGCTAGTGATACGGCACCCCTCCTCGATGCTATCGTTCCGAGTAGGGCGGAAAGAGAGGGCAAGAAGACTTGTATTGATTGCGGAAAGTGCCAGGGAACCGAGATAAAAGTGCGTCCACGGGATGCCCCTTGCAAGCAAGGTCTGGCACACCAACGGGGCCGCAAAGGCACCGATGGCTGGAGTATAAGATTTCATCAATCATGGAGCAGAACATACCCATAATATTTCTACTCACAATTACACGCGTACAATTGACCTAGAGGTCGCTTCGGGCTGCTCGCGACATATGCATTTCTGTGTTTTGTTGAGATCTTAGCCAGGTATCATCGTACCAAGTACTTACACAGTGCCTGAGTGAACTTTATGAGTAAGTTCCAATTCTTATATTATCGTGGGAATACGTACCATTCAAGAAAGCTTTTCCTAGAGCAGCGACGAAATAGGCAACCAGGACGTTTGGCAAGCCATTGGCAGTACCCATAAGTATGAAGAAGCTCGCATGTAGGATGCTTGCCATTACTAAAATCCGAAATCGAGCCCGGGAGGGAGAATTGCGCTTATCGCCAATCCTATTTTCCTCGGTGAAAACGGACGAAGGGGCTCGCGCCCTTTTACGTGTTTCTCGGCCGCCCCAAGAATTCGGCGGCCTCGGAAACTCGATCCAGTTGAAATGAAGGCTACCCAACAGACACATGACATGTTCGATCATTATGACACCGAGAGCGAAGCTGTAATATCAGCATATTCGTAAGTTTGGGCAGAAGTCGGGCCATGGAAATAAAGACCTACCCAAGCGTACTCGTTACGAATAGAAGAGACGATAACATGTAGCTTAAATTGAAGTCTTCCTTGATGTCTGGACTCCAAAGTTTAATATAGGCACAGAGATGCTAAGCAAGTAGTTTGACATACGAGGCAGTATCGCTCCGGTCACTGTATCAAACGTTAAGGTATCTGAGCGAGTATCATTATATTCAAAACTCACGGCCATCAGCCCATCCAGCGGTAAACAGGGCAAAGAACGCGCCGCAACACCTAAACCAAAAGCGCTCGGGCGTTTTTAGGGTAGCATGACGAGCCGGTTCTGTCGAAGTTCGCGAAACGGTCCGAACGCTGCTGTCAGAATCAATGTTCACCGAGGGCGTTGGCTCTTGCTCAGAGCAAGGAATTGCGACGCGTGGCTCTCGAGAGTGCAATGGTTTAGGTCTCTTTGGACCACTGGTACTCGGGTCCTAGAGAGTTACCCAAGAATATTATAGAAGTGAGTTTGGATGTTCGTGTACGTCTTTGAGCGTAAGGTCCTTACGTTTTGGCGTTGAGGAAGATCCGTTTTCTCCGTTGAGCCCGGGGCCGAACTAGCTTGTTCGTGTACTGAGGAAGGAGAAGCATAGTGCTGGACCGTAACGGACATCGGATTAGCAGGATGTAAATATTCGGGAGGAGGCACGAGTAGCTACGTACTTCAAATTTGCTTCATGACCTTTAATAGAAGATGATTCTGCAAAATAACTGTGTAGTCATTCGTGGTGCATGACGTGAATTTGTCGGATCGGTTTGAGAAGAAGTTGTAAAAATTTGAGACTAGGGGATTAGATGGAGGTCCGATCGTCAGAGCGGAGCATCAGCCGAGGGAGAGCACGAGGTAGATCCAAGGTGATTCCTCCCCCCCACTACGTTTAGCTGTTCTGGACCATTCGGATACTTGCAGCAAGCGGAATGTATTGCTAGTTACCCCTCGGCGCCCAGCGTGAAGGAAACCGATATCAAGACTAGGGAATATGAAACGCGGGGATAAGCGCAAAAGGGAATTGTGTATCAATCGTTTTCAGCGAGAGTCGGGACTATGTAACGCTGTCCACAGTAGACGCGCAGAGCGATAGAGTGGCATCGGGCGAGAGTACACATTTTTCCATAGGCGATGTCTCGTATACCGTTGAGGCAGCCGCGGTCTTGATATCATTAGCGGTGGTAAGCAGGAATTAGTTGAAAGACTGATAGGTAGAGTGCTTGAGGGTCATCCTAGAGCCAACGTCGTGTTCAAGTTTGGTATCCAACATAAAAAAGGGAGCGGCGATCAATACCTAAAATGGAATAAAGTTCAGAAGGAGTCGCGTCTATCCAGACGCGTCGGGATCACGTTTTCTCTCAGTCTGCAATCCTTTCCAACTTGATCCCATTAATTACTCGCTTTTCCGCAGCTTGGCTCTCCGCTAGCTCTTTTATATATAAATGACAACCATTGGTGGGTAAATCGGTTTATTTTCAATCATGCTTTATTTACGATGGAAGGCGCCACTTCAGTCGCAACATACGCAGCGCTCGTAACGGTCTCGCTCACCGTCGGTTACTGGGCCGGTACACGTTGGGTCCCTAAGGACTCAAGCTCCGGAAGAAAATCAGAATCAAAGAGTAATGGTCAACGAGGTCCTTCAACTAGCGACAAGGCACCAAATGCAGACTCAGATTCATCCGAAGTTGAACCGGGAGAGGATCTCGCGTCCATAAAGGCTAGCATGCTCGAAGACTACAAACTTGTGAGAGTATTAAGCTCATACTTGCACTAGCCGGTCAATGCCTTGACTGATCTATATTAAAATGCACAGGCCCTCGTTGTACGTACGGACCTCGGAATGTCATCTGGCAAGATAGCGGCGCAGTGAGTTAGCAACATTCTAACTCTCTCCACAATCTCCTCGGAAACACGTTGCCTCTGCGTAATTCTGACGAGATATCCGCCGTGATGATAGATGCTCGTGAGTCTTTCGAGTATCAGCCATTGTAGGGATGCGTCATTCACAAGTTGCCTATCTCCAGCCACGCGACATTAGCGTGCTACAAGTCCCTGAACAAGTCGAATCCTCCTGTAGGCATTCCCTTTCTTCCATTTTATTGCACACGTACTGACTCACGTGTCTCCTCCAAGCTCCTGCGGCGCTGGGAAAGAACAGGGTAAGCTCCCCTTGTTTACACTACACATGTTTAGTTGCTTCATTGGTCAACTCTTCGTTTCACAGGCAGAGCAAAGTTGCCTTGCGCGTAGACAATGAAGATGAGCTGGATACTCTAGAGGCTTTGGCTCGTAGCTTGAACCTTTGCGCACGCTCTATCCATGATGCGTAAGTCGTTACGGCACTTCCAACTCACTTATGTTCTGAGCTTCGCGAAGTGGCAGGACGCAGATAGCGGCAGGTTCACGCACTGTTCTCGGAATCGGTCCTGGTGGGTTGGCTATGCTCTCCCTCATGTTATGCGGCTAACGTGGTTTCAGGACCGAGTAGGCTTGTGAATCAGGTAACAGGCAAGCTACGGTTGTTGTAATGTTGTGACGATGTAAGCGATCCGGAGCATGACCCTTCTGCGTCGGAATTTACGGCGATAGAATTGAACCGACCCTCATCCTCAACGCTCAAGCCGACGCTTATTCGTTGAATCACTTATAAAAATTTCCAATGCAATTTGATAGATGAATTATGCATTTCGCTACATATCAACGAATGGTGTAATCAAGGGTACACGAGGTATCACGGTAGTTGTACGCGAGCATTGCTACCAATATTCACAGTCGGTCTTCCAATGCAAGAATAGCTAGCAGTCCACAGTTCGAGTCGTCGCAGTAGTCCACAGAGATCAAGAGTCATAAGCAGGCTTCCAAGCAAAGAAGCAAACACTAGTTCCGAGATACTAGAGATGATGGTGATTCTAGGCATAAGCAGCAGCTGTAGATTGAGGCTCATAAGTGATCGAGTAGTCCTGAAGCACTTGTCCAATGGCATGGCTCTCGGCACGTTCTTTGGCCTCTTGGAAGACACCGCAGAAAAGCAGCAGAACGACTACAAGGGTGACCATGATAATTGCAGTGGCAATGATACCGATGACTAGAGAGATTTAAGTTATTTATATGCTGATAAGCAATGATGATGGGCAGTAATTGTATTCACCTTTGCATGAGGCGTACCGCTTCTTGTAGGGTTGGATGAAGGTACGGAAAGCGACATGCTGAGGAGTACAGCTCTTCTTGGGTTTCTCAGGACCTTCGGCCGTGATTCTCTGAGGTGACTGCGCCTTCTCGGCTGCATCAAGGTTGGAAGCCTTTGGCTGACCTGGCTGGCCAGGCTTTTTCCATCCGGCTGGCTTGGCGCTGAAGAAACCTTTGGGAGTTTGTGGAGCAGGCATATTTATTGAAGGTGACGGAGGGACAGTCGGCGGCCGAGCTTGTACGACGAGTAGAGACGGATTACTTGTAAGAAGAACGACTGACTAGGGTAAAAACGATGGCGCTGAACAACGCTGCGGTTGAAATAGCGATAGGGGTAGAGAAGATGAAGCAGAAGCGAGAAGCAGGGGAGAGGGAGAAAAGGATTCAGGATACGGGGGCGGGGAGAGTAGCCGTTGCGCGGGAGATGTAACATATACTCTACGTCACGTGAGCGAGGCTGACGGGGGACCCCGTAACGCATTGTCACTTGAATAATATTATTCTATTAACCGTGACTTTCATCTTCCCTACCAGCCGCTCTCACAGCTCATCCTCCCTCCTTCATCAACCCGCTCCTTTCTCCTCAGCTACACGCTCTTTGCATACGACTTTTCAAGTATCGCGGGACGACACATCTCCATCGCTTGGGTTCCTCACGCGGCCAGTCTTCTCACCGAATCTCACTTCCGACATGGCGTCCCAGAGGAATATTTACGCTGCAAATGTCTCCTCAAGTCATCTTCCTTCCTACCCTGTCCGTACGGATTGGAATGGCTTAGATGACTACAAACCCCCCGCAGAGGACGATATCATTGACTCCTACACCACCACAGCCGTCCCGCTGCCGAAGCAGTCTTCCTTTTCCCTTAACGGTTCATATCCGCCATCACACGACAACAGTCCTCCCATGTACCCTCCCCACGGCCCTAAACCTTCCTTACAGGGCTCATGGGATGGCCAGTCGGAAGCGCAAGTTGGTCCAGACGGCGTTGCGTCTGACTGTCATCTCAATACACCAAAAGAGACGGTAAAGGTCGAAAAACGAAGTTTCCTCCAAAAGGTTAGCGTGCTATCTACCATAATCACAAGTCGTATCTCATCACTTTTTATAATGGTTTAGATCTTACCAGATTCTATGGCATGTCGACTCTACGTGCTCACAGTACTCCTTGAGACGATAATCGACCTCACCATTGAAGCGGATCTCTACCTGAGGATCAGGGTCTTCACGGAGACGGGGGATTTGGCAACCCGAAGGTTACCTGTGTATTTGGGCATTTTTGTCTTCGCTCAGTACGTCCTGCGACATCATGAGATGGTTCAGCTGCTCACATACATAAAGTGTATTTCAGCTTGCTATGGCGATAGATGCTGTGCATGCACGAAACACATTACAATTCGTGTTCCTGACGTTCGTGCTTCTTTCTGCTACTATTCAACCCTCCATCTCATGGCTTTCTGTTCACCATCATAGCGTCTTCAATGCTCTGTTCCTCGTTTATGCGGTCATTCAGATTTTCGAAATTCGGAACTCAGTAGCGGCCCTCAGTGCTAGCAGCAGCAGTGCTGACAGCGGTATATCAAATATACCTGTCAACGTCCTCACTGCGATCATCCCAATCGTAATTTCAGTCGCTGAAATAGCTTACATCGCGCTCGGGTGGAAGATCTGGCAGGAATTCGGTTGGAAGGTGTACAAGCAACTGGGAGCCGATCGCCAGGTGAGGCGAATGTACGCGCAATATCAAGTCTTCGTGGGCATTATGAAGTTCGACGTATTCTTCTTCGTCGGATTCTGCGTCCAACTTATCGCATTGGTCTTGATTGATCGCGATTGGGAATACTACGTTACGTTGGCGGCTTTGCCGTTCTCGATTGTAGTTCTTATTGCCGGAACTTTTGCCGCGCGCTATGAGCACACGTATATGATGTTAGCGTTCATGCTCGGCTGTGGAGGTGCCATGGTTTATTTCGTTTACAAGGTTCGGCGAGTTGCTTGCTCTCCTGGAATGTTGCTCAAAGTCTATTTGATTTGCAGCTCTTCAGGATCTACGAGCTGGATAGTAGCATTGAGGATGTCAGAAAGACATTAACGGTTTTCGGTGGGTTCCAAACAGTCTTTCCTAAGTGACACGACCTCTAATTTTTTCAATTTTGTTAGCTGTCATTGCTATCTTCCTGCTCGTCATGACTGTCGCTGTAGCCTTCCTTGTTCTGCGCAACTTCGGTGGCGGACTTAGATATCACAGTACGTTTTACTTTCGTCATCTAGAAGTTTAGTCACTCACTCACGGTTGTTTTCATTCACCAGTGAGCAAGAACACAGGTCGTTCAAACTCGTTGAGGCGGAACGGCACGAAGTCCAAACACAGTCACAACCGATCGTATCCCATGGCAAATAACCCAAATCGCATGAGTATCGACTAATCAACGGGCCAACTAGTCGAAGCTCGTCCTCTGTACTACATACATACCTATCATTCATACGGATTTCTTTGTTTCCCTTATTAGCGGTAACAAAAGGACTCTTGACGCCCTTGATCGGACCCCACCTTATTCTTGTGACCTGTAGTTACGCAGCTCGAAGCCCGAAGCCACCTGTCTTTATTCCCCGTCTACTACCAACATCCCGTCCTCCGTACAATAACCTCTTACTTATTTGCTTTCGCAAGGAGCACAGGAACATCATCTCTTTTCTCTTTGCTGCTGCTTCCTTTTCTTATTGTTTATGCGATTTGAAGAGTTTTTGGTCCCCCATAGCGTTGCGCTTATGGTTACCGGGTGTAATTTACTAAGCGTACGAATGCGAACACTGTTTCTATATGGCATTATAGTGCGATGGACATGCGATTATGCCTCTAGTTCTTTAAGAATGGAGGGATTGTGGATGTGAATGGCTACGTACATAGTTCTAGGATAGCAATTGTCAGCGTAGATGGGGAAGGATTTTTAAGAGAGATAAGTTTCTGCATAGAGTGCGAAAATTTGCCTCATAGAAAGTGTGATTATGCTAGCTCCGCCTCTAAAATTGGGTTCAAGTCGTAAGAAAATAGGCATTTCATGTTCACTTTTACCATAGAACCGATCGGAACCGGATTGGCTTGTGAAACAGGCAAAACCGCTAGTACGCCTAACTTTGGGAGGTAAAGGTCTTGATAGGCTGACCACCTTACCTGGTTATACACAGGGTTTTGAACGACGATTGCATCCATTCCACGGAGGATGTTGGACGAATCCGTCCAGGTACCGGTTTTCTGTGCTTCCTCCATGAAGAGTTTGATATATGTATGTGCCCATTGTCTCGCATGTCTCCGATGTGCCGTGCGGATTACATGTCTTCGACCATTGAGTTCTTCGAGAATGCGCTTCATGCCATCCTCGTCTATAGGTGGCGGAGCCCCACCGTTGGGTAGCAGAGCGGATTTGATTTGCCAATGCATAATCATATCGTCCGCGCGACGGAGCGGAGATGTGGAGCGGCTGTAGCCTTCGCCTTCGGGAATACCGAGTAACCAGTGTGCAGCCGGTTTGGTCGTCGCTTCACCAGATGGGAAGTTTACGCCTATTTGCACTATTTCCCGGACATCGACGTAGCCTAGATCGTTCCGTGCGGCCAGAATGCGCGATAGTTTGGTATCGTCCAGTTCGATCCGAGCCATCGATCGCCTTATCGCAGGGATGTTGTAGTCTATACAAAACCTAGAGGCGACGCGTCCTGCGATTTTCATACACTCCGCTATGAGCGATCGCGAACCGACCTCGCCAGCGTCCCCTCTCAAAACGTGATATCGCAACTTCGGATATCCACGGTAAAATATAGGATGCACGACATGCGAAGGATTCAGTAACACGGGCCGATCCAAGAACGATACCTCCGCTTTATTTAATGAATAAATAAACACGCCCCCCTTGATTCTCTCTTTACAGATGCGGCGTGTTAACTCGTATATGCGTTTCACATTTTCGACATGGGGTAAGACGTATGAGGTGTCCACAGAGTTCAAGTCTGAGAACTCCGGCTCAAATGGTGTGAAATGGGGAGGTTCTGCTTGGGGTAGTAGAACTCTGTCCACATCGTCATATCTGAGTTTCTGGACATTGCGAACGATCCCGGCGCGGGCCTTATAGTCCAGTATCTGGGCATCTGACCCAATCTTCGCACTGAACGTTAGCACCTTTTGGCCAACGGTGCGCACGTCATCGCGACCCATGTCAGACAGTTTGACGACGTCCTCCGGAAGCATAGGGTACGTCTTGTGTCCAAAATAGTAGGATTCGGACTGCTTCAGGATTTGCCGCGCTAATGGATGTGTGACTGGCAAAAATGAGGTCGGATCGGCAACATGGACGTGTATCCAAGCAGAATTAGGTTCTCCCGGCACTGTCTCAACAGAAACGCCATCATCCAATTCCTCCGCGTGTGCGTCGTCGATAACGTACACGGGCATATCTCCGAAGTCGTGCCGCACATTTTCGTGAGCGTCCGCAGTAAGCAGTCCGGAAGTCTTCACCGGCACCTTCTGCAGTGCGGAACCTGCTGAAGATGCTGTGACCGGCCGTAAAGTCGGGACCTCAGTTACTGGCGGTAGATGGAGATCTTTGTCCTTCGTTGCTATGTCCTCCCAAGGTGTATAAACCCCAATTTCGCGCAGGAAAATCAACGCAATGTGAGACGTAATAAGCTCATCGTATCTGTTCGTGTCCTTTATGAGAGCAGGAATGTTCCCTTCGTAAGGATCTTGCTGAATCCGACGAGTAGACGTCAGTGCATACTTGAGGAACGTAATGATCTCCTGTTCCTTTGGAGTAAACTTTTCGTCCGAAATTTCTGCCACGCTGGGGGCCTCTCCTTCGGACTCTGCAGTGAGCTGTCGATATCGATCTATGAGGAGCTTTGCCTTTTCCCGGAAATTATGGATGACAGGGCTCTTCTCTCGGACCATCTGTTTCACGACCTCAATGTTCTTAAGATGTGAAAGGGGTCGGACGTCGAATGAGTGGACGAAGCGGTGTCGGCTCGGGTGACAGACAAACTCATCTGCGCGGTCCATGAGCTGTTTGTGCACGGCAAAGAGTGTGGTGATCGGTACGTTCGGAGCTGCGTCAAGCATTCGGGCGACCTGCAACGTTGTCACTTTTCCCCACTCGTCCGAGTCGCGAGCACGGACTTGAGGATACACATCCCTGATTGCACGTCCTAAACGATACTGTTCTTTCTCGACCACGCGGTCAAATTCTCGTGCAGCTTTAACCACTCGCAGGCGTGCCGCTAATTGATGTTCGTTCTCGTGGTGGTCAAGATCCCCACACCGCTCTACGAGATAAGTATCGACGAAGTTTGGGATAGCAAACATGACATCCGAAGAACGGTGACGGATTACATCTCCCCGGGTGGTGATACTCATCACGTCCCCATTGTAGCCGACATTACTTATTAGTGTAGAAAGGACAACACCATTTACGATTTCCGAACTCCTGCATTCCGAATGCGTTGTTGTCAGCTTGAAAATATACATGAAGAGAAAATTGAACACACCGTCGTAGTTCGAAGAATGTCCCAGGCTGTAGAACAGTGGTAGACGACTGTAACAATTCCTCCGTTGACCAACTCTCAACAGGCCGAGCGGCAAAGGCATTTGCAGCAACCGCGCCACTGTCATGAAGCTCCGAATCCTTCTTCGCCAGCACATCTTGCTCAATTCGCTTAGCCTCCCCTGACTTTGCATACGTATGTTTCCATTCTGGATTGCGTTTTCCCTGCTTCGCACCATGGATAAGACGTTTCGCAGTTTTCTTTATTCGTTTTATATCGCCGTTATTAACTGTGGTCTTCTGTACCGCGGTATTTGCAGCATATCGAACATGAGAGAGGGACGAGTCGGCTGATATTGCGCATACACGACGTAGGGAGCGTGAAAGCATGGGCAACTCTACTTGCAAGTGCCAGTGTGAGTCTGAGTATGCTTCAAGAGAAAATCTCGAATTATTTTGGTCGCGTTTGCCACGTGATGCCTGACGTGTTAAAACGTCCTCCCTAAGTCTTCACACTACACTACCAAAGCTACTGGCCACCTGGCGCGATGCTAATAAGAAGATGACACAAAGGTTCGCGTAAAGTCAATGTACGAGGATGTATAACGTACCTCTTCGTAGATTCTCCATAAACCAAAACTCCTCCCTACGAGATCGTTCCGCTCTCTTCGGTCATTCGGATCCATACTCTTCCTCCCACTCCAGTCGCAGTGCCTCTCCTTATCTAACTAATGCAACCCGCACCGCCGACGAGCTAGAATCCCAAAATGATGAGGCCATTGAGGGACTTAGTGCTAAAGTCAAAGCGCTCAAGAGCGTGAGTCTCCTCAGATTCGAGCGAGTGTGCCTATAGTTGAATATGGGATAGATTACTGTTGGGATTGGGAACGAGATACGCGACTCTGCTGTGCAGCTGAGCCAGATGGTGCGACGCGCGATTACTCTCTACACACTAGATTGCACTTACACTTTGCTCACTCAGAATGATGCCTTCGAGGAAACGACAGGCATACTCTCCGGCACTTTCCGCCGAATGAACAACATGGCAGAACGACAAGGCTGTCGTTGGCTGTGGTACATAATCTTCCTCATCTTAGTATTCTGGTTCTTCATCGTTGTATGGTGGTTCAGACGATAATCACTCTTTTGCATCATCATTATTACCGGCATGAACTTCCCGCACTGGACAAGGGAGTTCTTTGGATTTAATCGGGACCCAACTCTACATGGAACTGATGCTACTTGAATATATGGGATAGAAGGAAAGACTGTATGATGTGCACGAACTCAGAGTGGCTCCTCGAGATTAGCTCTACTAATCTCCAACTGCATTCGTCTCCGAAGAAATGGCATTTCTTTTTGGGTAAAATCGATCCTATACTTTCCGCGAGACAGGTATTCCAGTGTCATGCACGTAAAGACACCACAGTCTTGTTCATTGTCCTGGCGTGGATAATTAGTGGGTTTGCAGTTTTCCCACCCGGTGAAGTCGAAATCCTTTTTCTTCTTATCCCTGTGTTCCTCATTCAGGTACGTTCTTAAGGTCTGATATCCGAGACGACGTTCAGAAAGTTGAGATGATGCATATCTGAGAATACTCACATCGCAGACTTTTGGCCTGGCTTTTGCCTTGTCCTCAGGCTCACTATTACACGATACAATACGTTTCTTTTTGAAATCGATCGCTGCCGATATCCAATGATCTTTGTTATGAAGGACGGCCAAAATGATGATATCCTTCGAAAAGATGTCAACATTCTTCGTCCACTTCGCCAGACCCCCTTCTTTGTAGCCTTTGGTTGACAGATTCGTCCAGAAATGGGTTGAGAAATAGTGCACTTCCAAGAATTTTCCCGGATTGTCCGACGCTCGCTTAACGATAAGTTTGCCGTAGAAATTGATAATCGCATCATTCAGCCACCCTTGTTTCCCTTTCTTGGCTGGGGAGAGACGTAGGAAGTCTTGCTTTGTGACTTCCTCCCCCTCGAGCTCGGAAACATTATCACCCGGCCGTCTGTGTACATTCGATATTTCTTGGTAGGCTGCGATGCTGTCGTGAAATTCCCATTTGTTAGTCGGTCCATCGGTACTAGTCGTCTTCGGACGTTTACTACTAGTACTAGCTTCTGGACTTGGACTCAGAGAAAGAGCCCGCCTTTTACTCGTAGACATCGTCGAACTCTTCCTGCAAGACTGGACTGGGAATACTAGTAGCAGAGTAGCGAGTCTACTAAAAGGGCGTGATTATATATTGGCCAAGCGTCGCTTCAATGCAACAGCAATATTAATTTGACCAAAGCAAACAGACGAACATTGCATACCGCCTTGCGCATTCTGCCAAGCGACAGCCTACAGAGGTAAATACTTCTCACCATGCCACAACGAAAGAGCAAAGTCGAAGTACAATGGGCAAATATGGGTATCGATTCTGGGTTTCAATGGCGCGTGCGAGGGCACGCCACGTACGATTGTTGCATGAGCATCAAGGTGAAGTTTACATAATATTCTGCCATGTGAAAAAAGGTCAGAGAAGACCTTTGATATACGAAAAGATCCTTGGGAAAGCTGCGGTATCTTGATAGATACTGCGCATAAATAAGTCTATAGCTCGATTGACCTGGGACGGAATAACCTGAGGCAGAAAGACTCTGGGATACGAGGTTGGTCGTCTCCTGCCTTGTACCTCGATGTTCCAGGGCTTCTAGAGCTTGAGATATGACCTTGCCTCTTCCGAATCATCCAAAGTCCATAACAACTGGGCTATGATCATCTCGGTGGCAGACTATGTTTGCGCGACGACAACCATATCGTGTAACGCTGTAGGTTGCATCTCGCTTTGATTATCACATAGATTGAACTCACCTGAGACCTCAGGTCCCGCCGTTCTTCGCTGCTTCGTTCGAATATCCCCATCATGCTCTCAACAATGTGATAGTCTCATCCTTGCCAATTCAACTCGCCACACACCGGGCATTGACCCCAAGTGCACAAGACTAGGTACGGTACAGTGGATTTACTGCCCTGCTGATTTGTTGCTTCAGTCAACTCGTAAAGGGCGATGTCATTCTTATTTACAGAAGAGAGGAAGTGCTGAAAGCTAGTTTAAATATGATAATGAGTGGGTGATCTTCTCTGAAAGGCCAGATCAGTAGGACGTTCTAATCTCTCAACAGAGCCGATACGCATGCAAATACCTCATCAATCTTTGAAACACATCTCTTGTTGGGGAGTACATTTCAATAGCTACTCCAATCTTGTTTCCGTGGTGCATCCTTGTAGCTGCTATCACCAATAGCACGTATAAATATTGTATGCTTCACTTGAGTACCAAAGGTCCCGTCTACTCATTCAGTCCTTCCATTCCAATCCATGTTACTTTTAGCTCGATCCGGCACCGTCGACCCCAGTGATCTCAAAGAATTTGTCTTGGAATGGCGTATCAGTCAGGAATTTCAGGTCGCGATTGTTGCACTCCTCGTCTACGATGCCAGTAAGCAAAGCGATCCATACATACACGACATGGGCTGACAATACCTCAGTTATAACTTTTGATAAAGAAGTGCGAATGAACAACTGAATCGCTTATGCAAGCTGAACTTTCTAATCGTCTAGGTTAAATACTTTTGGGTATTTAGTTCAGATTCTTTCGCTTTTCATACCTCCAGCGCTTACCAGAGACGACCCAGAAACTCCCGCGGAGTCCAGTCGATTTCGTCTATTTTATGGTGAGTGATTCTCTCTGTGACGCTCCTCCGGTAGTGGGAATTCTGTAGAATCGCTATACTGGAATCCTTGGTTCTGCCGCCTTCCTCTATGGCAAGTCGATCGGAATTCTGAATCTAGTCGTGGAACTGACAATTGAAAACCTCAAGTGGCATCGTTCAATGCGACCCTTCCACTGTGAGTTTCCCGGCACCATCTATACTTCGCCACTGACCGATATTCGCCCAGATGTGAGTAGCTAGCATTAGAGTCATACCAGCAAATCTGATGCACCTCAGGCAGATTTTCGGTGTGGATGGCGAACATCTCCAGTGAGCATTCTTCGCGAGCTAGTCGAATAGAATCTAACTGCACATAAGACTGGGTGATCATTATTTCGATTGATTGTGCGTGATCCGTGCTTTTCCTTCTGTCCCTCCTATAATTATCATGCGTACAGATATTCTAATGATTCGTGTGCTTGCTCTGTATTCTCAAGGTAGGCATCGTGGATTAGAATATATCCAGCTCATCTTTGTACAGACAAGACACTGTCGATATGCCTGAAGACATTACTCGCATTGGAGGCCGCGTTTAAATTAGGATTGTTCATTTACTTGACTATACTCGCACGCCGTATGTCCCGTGGTGCCTGAACTGTGCTGCAAGCGCTTACCTTCGTTCAGTCGCAGTTGGCGTGTTCGCGAATATCTCAGTTTGTGGAATAAGCACCTTTCCAGCATGGCGGCTGGAAGTGGTCGATTGGTGAGTGATATGGAACAATCATAGCCGCTAGCTAAATCTGATCAGGTTAGTGCCGTTGGCGTATGGATCCCTTCTCATGATCCTCGCGTTGTACAAGGCTGCGGAGTACTGGAAAATGTCCGCTGGTTTCAAGGGGTTCACGCTCGTCAAGGTCCTTATAGAAGACCAGATTGTGTATTTTGCTCTGTATGCATTTATCTCTCTTGAGATTCGTTAGCTAACATGTCTATCAGCACCATCTCCTGTTCCGTGTTCGCCGTTTTGGAGTTCAAATTACAAATTCCAGACACCTTTCTGGCAGTAATTCTTAATCAACTTGGAAACCCGTCATTCCTCTGTCTCCTCGGCAGTCGAATGCTTTTCAATCTAAAAGAAGGCGGAGAGCGGGGTCAAAATGAAGGAACGAGTTACAGGACACCGTCAAGAACGATGAGCTCACTTGACTTTGAAGAACCTGTTAATCCTCAAACGTATCGTTTCTTTATCTCCTCTTCGTAACTCGGGTCTGATACTCGTTCAGGGAAAGCGGAGCGACGCACAGTGGAAGTGAAGTAATAAGCGAGATAGATTTTGCAGAACCTGTTACTCCTCAAAGGTCTTAGTTCTTTATCTCATTCTTGCGACTAATGTCTGATACTTTCACAGGGAAAGCGGAGCGATGGACAGTGGAGACGAACAACTGGCGTAATTTCACCTCGTCTTCAATCTATGCGTACTGCTGGTATTGGTACATTCGGGATTATGTAAGAATGTCCGGTTATAAGTCGACCGACCTCGACACAGAATACCTCCATTCCTTCTGACATCCGAATAATCCGCAGGAAAGTTGCGGCATCTTGACAGATACTGTACTTGAATGATTCTATAGCTCGATTGACCTGGGACGGAATAACCTGAGGCAGAAAGACTCTGGACCGTTTCATGACTCGAACAACAATCCCCTGTTACACTTGAGCACCTATGGGATGTCAAAGATCTTTGGAAGGCCGACGTCGGGCTAATGCACACCGACTGTAACAGGTCCACTACAGGCGTGAACACGAATTGATTGGGTCGATGTGATCCAACTCCCAACCCCCAACCCCCAGCTCCTATTATGGTTATACAAGAATTGTGCGAGGCGTGATGCAAATAAGATACAAGTGTACAGAGAGGCAGAGAGACAGATAGTCGTGGTAAGAATAGAATGGAATAACTATAAAAATACACAGCAACATTATAACGGGTCCCCAAGTTTTGCTCTTCCAATCTCCCAAATCATCCGTTGTCGAATATATGACATGTTTTGTTGCGTGAAATTGAACTCGTCCTCTCCACGAGATAGGTACTCCAGCGTCTGGCATGTGAAGACACCGCAATCGTAGCCGTTTTCTTGTTCCGGGTACGCGTCGGACTGATAATCTACCCACCCCGTGAAGTCGAATGGCTTTTTCTTTTTGTTCTTGTGTTCCTCATCGAGGTAGTTTCTCAAGGCCTAACTTTATTCGTCAGTTACTGGACATCGGGCATCGTCGTACAGAACGCTTACCTTATAAACCTCTTTCCTGTAGAAACCCATGCTATCAAACGAGATTATACGTTTCCGTCTAAAGTCGATCGCAGCAGATGTCCAATGCGCGTTACCATGGTTGACAGCCATAATGACGATGTCTTTGGAGAAAATATCAACTTTCTTCGTCCACTTCGCCAGCCGCCCTTTCTCGTAACCATTCTGCAATTTCGGCCAGAAGAACGTCGAGAAGTAATGCACATTCCAAACATTTCCGCTTTTGTTCTCCTTTCCAGCCTCCACCTCCGCCGCTCTATCGACGATAAGCTGGCCGTAGAAGTTGATAATCTCGTCGTTGAGCCACTGTCCGGGCATAAGACGAGCCAAGTCTGAGTCGCCAACTTGCTCCCTCCCTGCTTTAGAAACAACACCCCGCTTCCGCATCAGCGCCCGGACTTCCTTCTCTGCGTCACTGGGCAGTCGATCAGGAATTGGTTTGCGTTTTGGGTGCAGAAGGTTCTGGATGCGTTCGTTCCTGAGCTTCGTACGAGCAGTGAGCTCTTCCAACGCCGGACTATACGGTTTCGGAGGTCTCGGGCTACAATCATCACGATGTTCAAAATTGAAAAGTAGAGTTGTTGAGAAAAGCCATTACCTCCGAAGGGATTTGTTTGCTTTCTCCATAGCACGTTGCAAGAAGTCCATGTCGTCAATCCGCTCCGCGACTGGTGATGTCGATCTACTACCAGCGCGCGCTGATTTATGGGTCAGCCTTCATCGCAGGAAACGGATAGTTAAATATCAACTGACAGAGATTCTGGAGTTCTTCGAGGCGCCGGCGATATTGAACATAGCCTGATAACTATCAGCTAACTGTCTGATGAATTAGTTCAAGAAAGGCGAGTTACCTTTAAAGGTTTCAAAGTCTGATTGATAGCCTAATGGAAACCGTCAGAAGGCGACGCCAGAGACAATATTCAACGTACCCATAGCCCTTGTGCGTTCATAAAGTACTCGCTGAAGGAAATCTTTCACTCGCTCCCTATGCTACAAATCAAATTTTGAGTTAGTACAGATGCAATCATACGGTCTTACTCGTAGTGTATACGCACCTGAGCCTCATAAATATGACTCTTCTTTCTATAACTCTTCCGGACACCGCCAGCACGTAGATCAATCTGGTTTGTCTGGCTAATCATCTTCCGAACCGAATCCGTTTGGCAGGGGTCATAACCCGCTTGAGAATTCTGAGGACTAGTGGGGAGAGATGTCTGTGTTGAAGTTGGATCCGTGCCATTAGTGGAAGACGCGGTCGAGGCCGAAGAAGAGGCCTGCGATGGTTGTGGTGTTGGGTAAAAGGAGGTCGCTGATGATGACGTCGAAGCGAGAATGTTCGTCGGTGTATGATTGGATTGTTTGGGAGGTGGCTTCGGCGTTGACGAGCCATTCGCTTTGGTTGCTGGTACCGCAGGAGATGCCGATTTCGACTTTTTTTGTCTGGGTCGATGTGTTGGTAGCGGAGGTTTGCTATTATCTGTAGACATCACCGCATAAATTGTTAGGAGGTGAAATGAGGCTAACACCAGCACCCAGTTCGCAGTCTTACGTACCACCAAAAACAAATAAACCCCTCCACATAAAAGCCCTTGTCGCGGCAACAGTGGCACAGACTGCGCCGCCAAAAGCACAGACGGTGCTATAACCCAGGCGCCCGATCTCAAACCACTTTGCAGCCAATCCCGACTCCTCCAGTGATTGTGACGCCAACACATGACTGGCTGACTCTGACCCCGAGTCCGGACCTGAATCCATTTCTGCTTTGGATGTGCCCATACGTGCGGATTTAGTTGGACGAGGGCTAGGTGGGAGATGCGCGTCCGAGGCAGAACGCTTCTTGGGTGATACGGACATATGGTTGTCCTTGAGGGATGCTCTACGCTGATCAACACTCGAGGCTAGTTCAAAGAGTGGTCGTGACATGTCACATTTCGTTCGCGTCAGTAGGTACATTGCTTTGTCAGCTTTCACACAAGGACAACTAGTGGTACTAAGAACTACCATGCAAGCAAAGTAATCACGATATACCCCAAGCAGAATCCTATGCTACCAGTGGTTGATCGGATCCTTTTCTCGGTTCATCGTTGAGAACAGGGAACCCATCCCCGAATGCGAATTCATAAGGCGTTCGCCACTCAAACTAAGGAATTGTCTTAGTGAGAGAATGAACTTCAAACCAGGCATACGTACCCCATCATTCGATAAGTTGATGTGACCGTCCTGCACGGCCTTGATGACGACAAACCTCCGATAACTTTCTCGAATCGCCTGCTGAGTCTGGAGATGTCCAAGGTCCCGCACAATTTCTGACTCGATCACAGTGTTTAGCTCCGCTTCCGTCATGTTTGAATACTCTGCGACAAACGTGCTCCAGCACTCTTCGAGCAACTGAAATGGCGTTTTTTCCAATACGGAGAACTGGGACGCTACCCATTTATCGCGTTCTGCTACTTCGTTTTCGGACTTTGGGCCTTGGTAGAACCCAGGACTTTGCATCAATGCAACTTTCCCTTCCTCGATTAGGTCAAGTATCCTTCCGAAATGATATGGCTCCCTGTTGTAAGGTGATATGTCGTCGGCAACCTTGTACAGGACGTAAAAGTGCCTTGCTTACCTTGTGTACACTGAAAGCGGATCTTCGCCAGGGCACGATAATCGAACAAACACGGCTAGTACAGATGGAAGAATATAGCATTCCCAATGAGGGTGCTTGTTAATCTGTTCTATAAGTTCTGCCACGTAAAACGGGTTTTCTAGTAGTGCTGCTGCTGTGAAGGTTACGATACCACCTGTGATGTTTCTTCAGAAACTCCCCATGGTACCGACCATAATATTTAAGTAGCGCACCTAGAGGATAAATCTCATAAAAGCCCCACATTGACGACTGAACGCTTTCATGAGTCCCGTAGGTGACGAACTGCACCTCCGGCCTGTCACAACGTCGTTGTACTATGCCAGGTAGCTTTCGGATGCTCCGTACGGAACCAACGTGAACGAAAATTATTCGTGCATCTGCGTCATCATAGCCAACGTTTTCAGCCTTTAGGAACGACAGGACATCAAACAATGCTTTTGTCTCTGGTCTGACTACTGTGAACTTCCTCCCGCGTTCTGACGGCTTAGTGTCCACCTGATACGACCAGACGCAGTACTTCCGCCGAGGCAAAAACGTGACAAACGAAAAGTCAAAGCCTAGTATTCGAAAAGCCGTTTCCACGTGTGGTTTGGAAGCCAGAGACGCGAACTCCTCTCGAATCTTTTCAAGCTCTTTCTCCATGTGTGATTCTCGAAGTTCGTCAGGTCGGAGGTATCTGATATCATATTTGGATGGAGGAATGTGCCAGGGCATCAAGGCGATAAGCAGGCAGTCAGCGGACCTAAAGGGAAGGGGAACATTTAATCGTTCGCAGAGTTCCCTATTGGCAGCCGGGAAGATGATCATCTCTGCGACATGTCCCAAGCTTCCTATCGCAGCGCTTGCGATGGTCTATACCAAACATTGGTAAGTTCCCTATCACGAGATTTTTGTTGTCCTCACCAAATTCCTCTGGATCAAATACTTCATGAGTATAGCTAACGGTTCCTTATCCTCTGCTTTACGATGCCCGATCTTAGCAATTTGATCCATCTTCCTTAGCCCTTGTAAAATCAGGTTCAACTCAGCGCGAGTGTAACATTTGCTAAATCTTATCGAATGCTTGCTGTCCAGTATCTGACCCAATCGAAAGCCGATATCAGACGGTTCACTCGTGCTGTGAATTGTGATGTTGCACAAATTGTCGGCCGCATCGACAGTGTCGATGAAAAGTTCCCCAGTCCAAGTCCATCGCTTTGTGAATCTGAATGACAGGTCTGAACAATACGTTGGAACTCATAATAAACGGAACACACTTGAGGCCGGTTGGAACGGCGACGGCTGCTTTAGGCGGCTCGGTCTGTTGAGAGGCAAGGTTTCTATAAGGTTGATGAAAGGGTGAGATTAGCTGTGGATAAGAGGTGTCGAACGACGTAACGTACTCCGGCTTTTGAGCAACCGAACCCCTGCACAATCAGGTCAGCCAATTGTCAACTTGCCGTAGACACCATTGACATACCCAAAGGACATCACCGTAGCCAATAAGTTGTCCACCGCTTCCTCTGAAGCTGGTGTAAACTTGGCGGGAGCGGGAGCAGGAGCAGGAACAGGAGGACGCGGGCGTGGCGGAAGACTACGCACGAGCAATCAGTATTCCGAAGCTGAACCTATCGAACAACAACGAACTATTGATCAGACGAATCGTCATTGCCTGTTAGAGCAGCAGCCTGCTTGTGCAGAGAGCTAGAAAGCGAAGATGAAGCAACGCTGAAGAGCGCTGAATTCGCGTTGAGTTTACTCGTTGAGGTACTAGATGATTCCTGAAGACCAGAAGTAAAAGTGTTTGTGGGCTTCTTTGAGATCTTCATTCCTGCAAACTTGTTCGTTGAAGCCGTCTCAATGGTCCGTTTTTTAAATGCCGGTAATTTGATCTTCAACGAGGACGGTTCTTCATTCTCCTGCACAATATTAGGCGTTTATAAGAGGACATCTCCAGGGACAACTCACTGATGCTACCCGAGGTACCTCTTTCCCTTTACCCTTCATGCTCTTTAACAAAGGAGGTCGCAACGGCAGCTCGTCCGATTCTGAGCCATTCTATACACCGGCAAAGTCCTTCAGCTTTACTGTCATGGAAAACAAGAAAACACGCACGGAATCATTATCGAAGAGTTGAAGAACGTCCGACAGGTCCTCGGTTCTTGATTGCGTCGGTGCGTCGGTCTCTATAGAAGTTCTCGCAGCTTTCACCTTCCTCAGACGCTCCCTTTCCTTGAAAGAGATAGTTAATTGGTCTTGCCGGAATCGTAGAATTAGCCTTACTCTTTGTCTAGCTTCCTTCTCAGCGTTCTCTTTCTTCATCTCGTCTTCAAAGTGCTGACGCTCTTTTCCTAAGGAAATCGGTGACGATATTAGTTTTCAATGTAATATATGAATTGTCCAACGACTTGCTTACTTATCCATTCATTAGTTGCTCTGTACTCTGTACCCGGAGGGCCAGGATGTTCCCTGTGCTCCTTCCCAACATTCTTCCAAAAGGACTTTAGCAGGCGCTTGCAATACTTAACATTATCTTGCGGTTCCCAACTTAGAACACGAAACAGAGTTGTGCGCGAACTTCTCGGAAAGTTCAGGAAACAAAAACGTACGTGTCTTCATCGGAAGTATATCCATGCCACTAAGAAGATTAAATTCCCGTCAGTTTCGGGCGTTCAATACGACCAGGAGATGCTCACTTTTACTCTGTATTCCTAAGGATAGATACCTCGGTCATCACGAGAAAGCACAGCAGAGAAGATACCCCATACGAATGGCTTCTTTTTCGAGTCAATGACTCTTGCTTGAGTTATGACCTCTGAGAGAGTAATTTTAACCGCCTGGGTAAGTTGTTGTCTATACTAAAAAAATATGCAAAGTTCAGCATACCGACTAGATAGGTACTCCCCTGTACTTGAGGATTGTCGTCTTCATCATCCGAGGTGTGCTTGTGTTTTCCCATGGTAGTGCGGTTCAAAGGCAGGAGGTTGAGCGGAGTGAAGCGGACTGTATTGTTAAAGACGGCTGTCCGTGTCCGTGCTTCGGGGACGCAGATCGGCGTTGACGACTCTACCACAACTCGCCATCTTCCTACTTATAGACCCGCGGCTCTTTCGCCTTCTCTGCTCTCCTCTTTTTTCCTCCTCTTCCTCATCATGTTGTCTTCCTTGCACAGAGCCAGCCATAGAGTCGCTCGCAGAGTACGGTTTTCGTCGAACTTTCTGTTCTACTAAGTACTCAACTATTATGGACACGTTGGTAGGCTGTAGCTGCTGGTCAGAAACGGTTTCTCTCGATCCACGAGTACCAATCTGTCAACCTCCTAAACTCCGTAAGCTTCATTCTGAACAGTCCTTTGTATTGTTTTCTGACCTGACCACTTGTGTAGTATGGTATTGCGACGCCAAAAGGTGTACCCGCCAAGTCAGCAGAAGAGGCCTACGAGGTGGCAAAGTCTTTCGGTAATTACCCACTTTGTTTCATGCACCACATCTCATCTCATTGGAAATTAGGTACTAATGACCTCGTAATAAAGGCCCAAGTCCTTGCAGGTGGCCGTGGAAAGGGTAAATTCGACAATGGATTCCAAGGTGGTGTACATATCATCAACAGGTAGACGCAATCATCCCAAGAACATGCATCTGGCGTCCTAATATTTCTACAAAGTCCTGAGCAGGCTAAGGACTACGCGAGCAAGATGATAGGTTCAAAGCTCATCACGAAACAGACGGGCGAGAAAGGCAGGATATGCAACGCCGTACGTAGTCCGGAGTTTTCTCTCATTTCCTAATTCAAGCGGCTTCTTTCAAGGTAATGCTTGCCGAACGCCGTGATGCCGCACATGAATACTACGTCGCCGTCCTCAATGATCGTGTCTCTCAAGGTCCTGTCCTCGTCGCCTCCTCACAAGGCGGTATGAACATCGAAGAAGTCGCCGCAAAGGACCCCGACGCCATCATCACCACCCCTATCGACTATGCCAAGGGACTCAGTGACGAGGAAGCTTTGGCCATCGCTAAAAAACTAGGGTTCAAAACTGAACAGGCGGAGAAGGAGGCTGCGGGCACGTTCCAGAGGTTGTACAAAATTTTCAAGGACAGGGATGCGACGCAGATTGAGATCAACCCGTTGGGTGAGACTGCGGATGGACATGTCCTTTGGTGAGTACCATTCCAACAATGTTTTCAATCGTATTTAGGCCCTTTCCCGTCAGCATGGACGCGAAGTTCGGTTTTGACGATAATGCTTCCTTCCGCCAACAAGACGTCTTCGCACTCCGTGATGTCACGCAAGAAGAACCATCCGAAGTCGAAGCGCAGAAATACGACTTGAACTTCATCAAGCTCGACGGTGATGTTGGGTGTCTTGTCAATGGTGCTGGTCTGGCCATGGCCACCATGGACGTGCTCAGCTTGCATGGTGGACAACCGGCTAACTTCCTGGATGTTGGAGGGTTCGTACCTTTCCTTGACCATCTATTATGCTTTGAATCTTAGCTTTGGAACAGAGGTGCAACCCCAGATACTGTGAAGAAAGCTTTCGAGATCTTGCTGGCTGATCCATCCGTCAAGAGCATCTTCATTAACATTTTCGGAGGCAAGCCCTGCGTTTGCGTAATCCGTAGATCCTCAAATCTAACACATTAACAGGCATCATGCGCTGTGATTACATCGCTCAAGGCGTGATCAACGCCTCGAAAGATCTTGCTCTCAATGTTCCTCTAATTGTCAGGCTTAAGGGTACGAAAGAAGATGAAGCGAAGCAGTGAGTCTCTTGATCCATGATTAACCATTACGCTTGACTGAAGTACATCGCTCAGACTCATCAGGGAGTCTGGTCTCAAGATCTTCGCCTATGACGGTTTAGATGAGGCAGCAGCAGCAGCGGTCGATGCTGCACATGCATAAATTACACATGCATAAATTACACATGTATACCTTCCTTGTATACCTCCCATAATATCACTTCAACCTAGACATTGCAATCACGCTGTTTTCGCATTCGGGCCCAGCTCCAGTACAAAAGCAACACGTTAAATTGACATAAGACAAAGAAAGGGAAACAATGAAAGAAATGCATAAGAGGTACAAAATGATGAAATGCAGATGTCAAAAATTTGCCAGAGAATAAAATAGTAATTGTATGTACGTGATGCGAACGCGAAGGACAAACAACAAACAACAACAGTTCTACAGTACTGAGTATAAAACTGATATCCACTATTAACGCTTACCACGGCCGAACGTAAGATTGTGGCGGCGCAGCTGGAGAATATCCAGGATTATGAGCAGAAAAGCGCGAAGCGGGGACTGCCGGAGGATGAGGATAGTGCGGTTGTGGAAGAGGTCCAGGAACAGCGGGTTGAGAACGTGGATCCATCGGATTCGTCACAGGTAAAGAAGCTCTGCCCATTCCGACAGGACCCGGTGGAGGTGGATACGGAGGTCGGGACTGAGACGTCGCACCCGGAGGAGCAACGTGCATCACCATGGGACTACCCGGGTACATAGCGGTTGGAGGAGCGGCAGTTGCATGAGTCAGCACGGGGCTAACCATCATCCCAGAAGGTAAGGGAGCGCTAGAATACGTAGCCGGTGAACCTTGTGCATTTCCCATATTGCTGGGTGGATACATCCCATTTTGCACAGTTGGAACAGAGTAGGGCATTAGTGACGGACTGTACGGTGCTGATGATTGAGGTCTGAGCATTTGTTGACCCTGCTGAACAACAGGCATCCACACAGGTTGACCATACGGCGAGCCTACAGGCGAACCACCCATTCCGTTTGGCATGACGTGAGAATATACCAGCGTCGGCGGGCTCGGAGAGTGATTGGGTCCTGACGTCGGGTAACCCATGAATGGAGGCCGGGGAGCACCAGCGTTGACGGAAGGTGGAGGGGGCAAGCCGATAGTTGGAGGCTTGAGAGCTCGCTGAGCACCTATCGGGGAGCCCAGATTCGAAGGGATCTGATTACTCCGAAGCCCAGATGGACCCACACTATTTGAAGGACCAGCAGGGACAGTTTGAAATGCTCTCGTAACCTCCGAAGCAGACATCCTTGTAGGAGGCGCAACAGGACCAGGCGGTGCTGGCGGAGGAGTACCTCCCTCTGATTTCACCTCTTGCAGGGTGAACGGCACCGCAGGTAGGTCATCGGCAATGTTCTTCAGGGAGTTAACTGCCGGAACCAGATCGCCATCAGGTGCTTGAGACCACACAGCCTTCAAATGTTCTGGATCAGGGGCACGTGCAGGCGATTTTGCCCAAGATGACGATGCATTCTGTGGGGGAGGTGTCACAGGTTGCCTCTGTAAGAAAGGACCGCCCTTAACGAAATGAGCATGAAACTACTGAGAACAAGTTAGCAAATGCGACACACCTGAGGTTCGAACACTTTGCTGTGCACGCTTCCCCCAGCCTGGGTGTCAGATTGCGCAGATTTCAGTAGTGGAGAAGGAGGCAAATCCTCGCCTGACAATAGTGACGAAGTCATCGAGCTCAGCTGCGGCAGTGAAGATGGTTTGACATCCGATGTAGATGGCTCAAGGACATTACTAGACAACGGCTTTGTAGACTCGTCAGAAAGAACGGGAGTCTTTCGCGAGGCCGACCCTTCACCTTGGCTTTCTAGTTCACTGCTGACAGTAAATGTAACTACTGGAACATTACTATCCGCTGGTCTTCGCACATCACGGTAGAAAGCGACATCAGTTACGTCAAGCGATCTCTGCGACGTCCTGTGTTTAATTGCAACTCCGGATATTGTTGGCGCTCGCTCAGTTCTTGTAGCCAACTCTGGGGGAGGGGACCGACTTGTGATATCGAGGGTTGACGCGATACGTTTTTCCGGAGCACCATTGTCCCCAAGTCTGGTGCTGGTGGAAGAACGCCAGCTACTTTGCCCACTCTTCAAAACTCCGATGGTATCATCTGTCGTTCCTTGCGAAGCTGTTCGCGATATCGTATTTCTGTCAACGCCCTGAAATCCGATTCTGGGGGACCGCTGACTTGCAGTGTTAGACTTTGGTAGTTGGACACGATATCTCCGCATCTTGAACGGCCCCTGGGGCTTCTTAAAGAGAACGTCGTTCACCGACAAGCTCTTTTTCGTCATGCCTTCTACAGGAGGGTCGAATGATAAAATCTCCCATCGCACAGGACCAAAGTACTTTTGGTAGTTTATCTGCCTCTTTGTTAAAGGCTCAATGCGACGAGAAACAGAAGGCAAGCGAATCGCGACCTTATTCACGGGAGGTGCAGGACTGCGGGGAGGCTCCGGATGTGTTGGCTCAAACGTATCTGTGCGCTTGTTATTTGACACCACGCCAGATGGACGAAGAGCAGGAGGGAGCCACTTGGTAGGCATCGGTGGAACGGAAGTTGGAGCGGGAAGACGCACGGTTGAAGGACCAGAGGTCTCTCTAGGGCCATGCTCATTCGCAGAATGCATCACATCCAACGCACCTTTTATTCGTGACATAGTATCATCCAACGCAGCTAAAGGCGCTTCTCGGTATGGTCCGTGTGGTGATCGCAAGAACCTTGGCGCACCAGATGCCGAATGTGAATGCTGGTTTGGCGTCGTTGGTGGTAAAACCCCATTGGGTTGCGAAATAGGTGACTTCGGTTGTGCTTCACCGTTCAGCTGAGAATCAGACCAATCCTCGGGAATGCTACCTGGTGTCCTCTGTTGAGAGGCGTCGCCTAACCCGTTCTCCCTAGAATAAGCTCGACGAGTCATAGTGTCCGCCCTACGCCAGGTATCCTGCTCTGGCTTCTGACTATGACTAAACGACCCCTTGAAGAAATCACTTGCGACAGGCCGGCTCGGTCTGACAGAAGTCGAGTCAGATTCCGAAGGTGGCTTTTGGCTCTTGTCCACAACCAAGCGACTCATATCGTTGAACTCGACTACTTCCGTGCTCTCGTCAGCCTGGATATCAAAGGCACGTACATCTGGTAGGACAGATACAGCTGGTTCCCGAGAAATATCGTTCTTCGAGTTCTCCACTGGAAGGATGGGTGGCTTAGACTTTGCTCGCCATGACTCTGCCTGATCCGCCTTTGTCGTTGGGGGAGATCGCTTGGGCTGACCGGGTTCTTGAGTTTCGCGAGCGTCGACAGAACGACTACTTTCCCCACGAAAGAGGGCCTTCGCGAACGATGACGTCTGACCGTCTGATTCTTTTCGTTGAGGTTCATCCGGCCTACCATCTATAGGCACCTCCGAAGACACAGCAGAGCTTATTGCTCCCTCAATGACTCGCAGAACCTCAGCCTAAAGGTAACGAGGACAAACATCAGGCCATGGTGCCCGTGAGCCCTGCAAAGAAATACTAAACGCACCTCAGTTGGTTTCTGCTTGCCTGCCTCTGGTAATGGAGCGGCGGCGACGGGCTCTGGCTTTTCCGTCGGGTGCGACTCGTTCTTAGCTGCTTTGGCCGCCGTAATCCTTGCCTCCAATTCAGCAGCCTTTTTCCTGGCCCTCTCCTGGGCTTTCATACGTTCCTCTTCCTCATGTTGCCGCCGAATCTTCGCAGCTTCTGCTCTGTCATGAAGGAAAGCTTTGCGTATAGCTTCCGGATCATTTGAAGGAGCGGATGGCTGGGCCTTACTCTCATCCACTTCGGCTTGAGGATGCGCTGTAAGTCCAAGCGCTGACTCTGGCTGGTCCCGATCTCTGATCGCATCAACCCCAGAAGCTGTGTGGGCATCAGCGTCTGCCAATGACTTCTCAGAGGGAGCCACGGATTGAGGTTGAGTGAAGTGAGGAGATAGCTGTTTTTCCATATCTCTAGGGGGTCCGGATGGGAAGCCCTTGTGTTGATCACGCATTGAAGGCGCGTATCTACTACTGTGACCATCGCTACTCGCTATCGAAGGCGCACCGTTTATAGACCGAGAAGAAGACGGCTCTCTACTTCCAAACACTCGTCCATTCGGCGATGGCCCACCACGCGCTCTAGCAGCAGGCCACTCAGATCTGCCCTTCCGGTCGTTGAAATCGCCATGAAAGTAAGAAGTAGGCTCTGCTTTCAACTCTCGAAGGTCTCGTGTGTGTTGTTCCGTGCTATGTGGATGGTTCCAAGGAGAATCATGAGGTCTCCGAAATGCACTATGCGGTGGAGCATCTCGTTCGAGGCGGCCGCTGTGAAACCGGCCTGGACCATCTGGCCTGTCCCGTTGAATTTGCACTCCACGTCCGGGTCCAAAAGAACCGGGACCCGGTCTGCCTCCAGAAATAGGCTCCATTCGATTCGAGCGCTCATTGAAGAGTAACCGAGACTGCATACTATCACGTACGGAGACAGGAGAGTGACCGGAAAAGTTCGACGCAGTGTCCGAGCGTGATGGGCGCCGCTGTTGAGGCATCTCATCCTTTCCATACTCTGCAGAAGATTTAGGCCAGCTTCGATCAAAATCATCAACGAAGCGATCCTCCTTGCTAATGGGAGCTTCTGAAGCAACACTACCGGCATTGTCCTCAGGAGCTTTTATCTCTGCCTGTTCCTCAGAAACATGGATGGTGTACTGTCGGCCATCACCGAATTCAATAACATCTCCCAGATAGTCATCATTATCCCCTTCCTCCATCTTCAGGTAGGATTAGAATTAGAAACTTTTCTCACAAATAAAAACAATTCGCATACCTCATCCCAATGATGTGCATTCGGATCCAAATGCACTCCTCTGAAAGCATCCGCAGACTCGCTCATGGCTTGCTTGTGTATATCAGGCACTTCTGAAGCGGCCTTGCCGTCCAAAGGTTTCGCTAGACGACCTACAATTAAACCAACGCATTCAATAACAATCGAGGAGTAGACGGCTTAGTCAACATACTTTGCGCAGCTTCAGCCGCAGTCGGAAATTCCTTCTGAGCTTGGAGGCCCGAAGCGGTTGTTCCCGGGTGGACACTCCTCCACGCTGGTCGACCAGGCCCATCGGACTTCTGCCTCAGGACTTGAGGCTGTATAATCTTGCCTCCAGGAGCAACAAGAGGAAGGCCGTGGCCTCCAACGGGTGCAATCGCAGGCGCTGGGCCCTTTGTGGGTCCAGGAGCATTGCCAGGCGAGGGGGCAGGCGGCGTTACAGAGCTTGGTCGAGACCATCCTTGGCCAGAAGACGAAGAAAGAGGTGAAGCAGTTAACTTCGCAGTGACCAAACGGGAGTGTGAATGAGCTGTTTGAGGTGCAGGACGCGCTATTTCCGTAATAGGTCAAAATGACACCTGTAGTTAGCAATTGCTGGCTAAAGATAGTTTGTTAAATCGTACTCGTACCTAAAGTTCCAGGCTGTTTACCGCTAGACGACGCAGACAACGCACCACCGCTTGCAGCGGTAGCAGTCTGATTCTTCTGCAGGAACTTCTTATTGATGTTTACTGCACTGAATCTCTTCACAGGTGGCACGTAGCTCTGCGTCCCACTCGTAGAAGTCAACCCTGCGGGCTTTGTCTCTGCAGAAGTCGAGTCTCGACTTCCCTCCTGCGCCTCCACGTAATCCTTGGCCTGCGTTGAGCCCTCTTTAACCGCTACTGAGTCCTCGTGACCAACCGCGTAAGACTTTTGCAGCAGCGTAGTGTCGTTAGGCTTGTCAGAATCAGTTTGTGGTTGGTCGTTCTCGACGGCTTTGTCAGGGCCCTTGGAAGCGACAGACGTAGCAGATGAGATTGTATCGTTGTTCTCCATACACGCGTCAGACGACGCTACGGAAATTGAGTTGATTGTGACTGTAGGACGAGGGCGTGCGTGCCAACGCGTAAGTCAACACGCATTTTCATGACAAGACATTCGTTAACAACGATGATTTTCTCGCACGACAACAGAATTGCATACCTTGCGTATATGCTACGGACTCTGTGCTACAACTGTGAGCACTAATAGTCCGGAGAAAAGTAGAGTAAAGGGGAGGTGGCCCCAGCGACAACTCGAAAGGTATTCAAACGCTCATTCACGCTTCTTCAAGAATATGATTATGTAACCACTTGACGATCGTTTCAGGCTTGCAGACAATGAACAAACTTTAAGTAAACTAGATTCGTCTCTATTGCTACGAAACCATCGCTATACTAAGTTTCAGAGCCAGATAGTCACTTCTTCTGTTGATCTTGTGGTGGTGGCGGAGGTAGCGGCTTAAGTTCATCAGGCCTATTAGCAGGCGTGCCATCACCGACCATCTCCCAAGGTGAAGATGACTCAAAGTTTCTGGTCATTGTTGAGCAAACATTGAGGCTGTGCAAAAAGAAGTATCTTCTTACCGGAATGCCTGAGTGAGCTGCAGAGGCTCGTACACCACGCGCTTACGTTCCTCGTCATAGCGGACTTCCGTGTATCCCTGGCGAAGAGACATGAGTGTGATCTAATCATTGTCACGAAAGCCAGATAGCTCACAGTCAAGGGGAAGTCTTTTCGTAAGGGATGACCCTCGAATCCTGCAAATGATGAATAAAACGAATAAATATACGAAATCGAGAAACAAACCATAATCAGTCAAAATTCGACGCCTAAAAATCCACGTTAGTTCTACGAAGTTCGTCATTGAAAAAGAAAGCCTCACAGGTCAGGATGTCCGGAGAAGAAGACGCCATACAGATCCCACGTCTCTCGTTCGTACCTGTTTCATTTCAGCAGAAGTCTTCCTCATTCAAGTACGTAGCTCACCAATCAGCACCTCGAAATACAGGGACTGCACTCGGGACTGCGTCGGCCTCCCCAGCATAGGTCTTCACGCGAATCCTTCCGGCGTACTTATAGCTCAACAAGTTGTACACAACCTCAAAGCGTTTGTCCTTCTCAGGAAAATCAACAGCAGTAATATCCATAACGCTTTTAAACTGGCACTGTGCGTGATCACGCAGGAACGTAAGCACAGGGACTACACCGGATGGACAGACGTGTAACGAGAGCTCGTCCTTGAGCACGGAGAATTGTTGAATGAACTTGGGTAGTGACTGCATGAGATACGATCCATAGTGATGCAGTGCTTCGGCGGTCTGTGCATAACGAGTAACAGTAGGGTTTGGAGACGTTGATTCGCTGAAGGGTGGTGAGGAAGCTACGGGTCTGTGCGTCAGAGGTAGAGCTGTCCGAGGCGAATTTGCACGAACCTTGGGACCGGGAAGAACTGCTAATCATGCGACTCGCGCATGGTCTAGCGGTAATGGTCGCCGCTCGAGATGAGCGCAAGAGCGCTGCAATCCTCGGAACGCTTCTTGACGCCATGGCAGGCGAGGTATCGATGAAATGACTGAAGATACAGTGAGTTGAAGGGATTGGTTGTAATTGTGGGAACGTCGATCAGTTACCTCATTCTCGTTCTATTCCGTGCTCAGGTCAAAGAGATACTACCATGTCTACTGAAACAGAAAACGGTCAACAACACGAAATATTCGACTCACTTCCTTACTATGATAACGATCTCGACGTACACCCGGCGTTGAAACAAAAAGTAGAAGCGGAACTCGCCCGAGAAAGTCGAAATAATCCGCAAACACTTCATCCAAAGGTCCCTCCCCCAGTAGTACTCTTTTCCGTTCGTGTTTCTTCTCTCGCGTTTAACAATTTAGATTGATAACCGAGGCTGGCTCTTTGCTACTGTAGAAGAATCCACTCCTCAAACAAGAGTTAGAACGTGTCGAAGAGCACCAACCTTTACCACCACTAGACTCCATTCGCTACCAACTACCCGCACCAACTACAAATCCTGCTACGGATGAAGACTGGAAAGCAGCACTAAAGAACGCGAAATCCCAACTTGAGCATCAACGAATACGGCAAGTAGCCCATTCTTCTGTACCTTTCAACACGAACTGATATACCATGCGAAGTCAAAATAACATCGCGCTTCTGCAGACGTATGGAACTAACGCGTGGAAGGTGCAAAATTATCTAATGGAGCACACTGCAAAAGAACTGGATAAGGCTTTGGAAGATCTAAGGAGCCGAACAACTGACGTGAACCGGGAACGAAAGCAATTTCAAGTGCGTCTATTATCAACATCCTATACCATCAAACGTTTCATTTCTTTCTTTCTCGCTTTCTGTAGACAAAATTGGGAGCACAGCTCACGTCACTCGAAACGCGCTGGACAGAGCTCATCTCCAACGTGTTACAAATTGAACTTGCAAACGCCGCATTGGAGGCAGAGGCTAATGACCTTGCAAGACGTGAGACAGAACTGTCAGCCATGTAATTTATTTCATTC
Organism: Inonotus obliquus; assembly: GCA_032164295.1. Classification (NCBI taxonomy): domain Eukaryota; kingdom Fungi; phylum Basidiomycota; class Agaricomycetes; order Hymenochaetales; family Hymenochaetaceae; genus Inonotus; species Inonotus obliquus. The sequence continues at coordinate 2,972,343 of JAJHTX010000001.1, read as the reverse complement.
CATGCATTCTGTATCGTAGCATGTTTTCGATATACTTCATTTTCGGCCTTGAGCGATGGTTTGAATATTAATTACAATCCCAATGGAACAATAAATATAGATGGGCAATACAGGGAGGTATGCAGACAGTAGCGAATGAAAGAAAGAATCCATTCAATGTCATTCGTTCGTTCGTTCATTTCGTTTCCTCCTGCTCCGGCTTGACACTTTCCGACGCACTTTCATTAATCCAACCCATCCTTGAAACGATATACTCCTGACCGATAGTCTCAATTCCCGTCCTTAGTGCTTCCGCAGCAATATCCTCCACCCACTCCTGTGTCTCCCAATGATCCAACCACTTCGTCGGTAACACTTGCGTCACAGTCGAATGGTTTAGCTGGTGTTCCGGATCCGAGAGGTACAGAAGGAACTGAAGATGACTTGCTTTCGCCGGTGACTTCGAGTTTGGTGATACATTCGTTCCGGGCGTTGGAAATGAGGCGTGGAAGGGCTGTATACGCAAGTAGACGGAAGAATACGTAGTAGGAATTTGAGTAGTTGACTGCTTGGCTTCTGTCTTCTTTGGATTGGATTTAATTAACTCCTCGATGTTTGCCTGAAAGAGTGTATAATGAGTAAAGAAGCTCTTGACACACTATAACCTCTTTCAAGAAAGTGAGAGATCTCTTACCTCCGCCAATCGATATGCAGTCTCCAATCCATCGACAGCATTCATATTCCGCTGTGAAGCTGATTCACGAGGTTTTGATTCGAGACCCTTGTTCACTACAAGATCACCACCCTCGACCTGTTCCATTACCTATACCAGAATTATTAAATTCAGAAGGGCTTGACCAATACAAAGAATGGCTTACCCTCGTGAGTGCTTTGTAAATCAACGATTCAACACCCTCGAAGCCTTCCATATCATGACTCGACCAAACCTGGATAACCTCGTGCTCAGAAATAGGAGGTGCAACAACATTCAATATATCCGTTAACGTCGAATACCCAACAGTTCTCAAGTCATGTCCTACGAAAAATTCACAAACTTCTCAGAATCTCGACGCAATACTCAATCCCCAACCAGTCACATTAAAATGCTACGTACCTAGTTTCTCGAGCTGTTCCTTATTCAGAGGCACCCTATTCATAACTTCCTCTCTCCACTTCACAGCCTGTTCACTATTCGGTAAATGTTTAACGCCTTCGTCTACAGCAGCTCGCGCTTGTTGTAATGCAGCGCTTGCACTAGACCAAACATTTCCCCATCCCCATCCACTTTTACTCGCAGCTAGAGCTTCAGCATTCTCAGGAGGAACTTCCAATCGTGCAGGAGTAGGTGCCCTGGACGATGAGTCACCTTTTGGTGCTCCACCAGGAATAGATCCAGCGGAAGAAGGTGCCGGTGACCCAACTCGTACACGTTCTGCGGTCTTCCTCGCTGTGCCGGCAGTGAGGCTTGCTCGAGAAGCAGGTCGTTCTAAAGAAGACGCCATAGCAAGTCGTGTCGGCTCGGAACTCTTCTGAGTAATCTCATCGATAAACTTGAGCACATCCGCTGGATCATTCGCATTAGCTGTTCCTCCTCCCCCTCCTCCTGTTACTCCTGCGTTAGGACCAGATGCACCAGGTTCCGGGGTTAAGTTCTCTAGGTCATCGAGAAACTGAGCAGCTTCCTCCGCTTTGGTCTTTGACTTTGACATCATTTCGGAGCTACAGACGTGAAGAACGGAGAGGTGAAGAACGAAATAATCTCGGAATCGGAGATGGTATGTTACTGTAACTCAGGAGACCATTGAACCAAGCGAATCGGGAGCAAAGGTCACCGTTCTCAGTCACGTGCGAATAGAAGCCTTTCCGGTTCTACGCCAGGTAACTGTTTCAGCCCTCAGAATATAAATTCCTACTCTCGAAGTTCGATGCACCCTCTCCGCCTTTTTCACTTACAGATCGGTCCGCGCTATGGGAAAGAGAAAGAACGCCCGAAAATCTAATCGCTCGTCTTCACCCTCAAGTTCTGTTACCACTGAGGACGATACAACCTATGACGTTGGTAAGTATGTTCAATAGCTTAATGTTAGGTATTTTTGCCGAATTATCCGCGTAGAGTGCATTCTTGCCGTCAAGCCAATTCGCGGCTGTAAGGTTCCACGATTTGTAAGTATGCCACTAAGTAATATTTCCTTTTGATATTTTACTCAGAAAACCTCCCCTTGTGTGCAGGAGTATCTGGTCAAGGTTCGCTGTTCTTCCAGACGTTCACACTACGTACTCTATACTGAAGTGCCCCAAGTGGTACGGATATCCGGGGGAGGACACGTAAGTCTCAGCCGCCCCCCCTGCAGAATCAATAGAACTAAAAAAAGTATCGATCCACCAGGTGGGAAACGCTCGATTATCTTGATCCTGGCTGCGACAGACTCCTCACAAGTCTCTGGCACGAATTAGGCTGTTTCGATAGGCATTCACAGAAAATGCTACATCCCTCTCAGGAATGGATTGGTAAGTCCTGATTACTGAAATCTTTGATTCCAGTATTATTTCAGATATTGAGCAGAGTGTAGATGCCGAGATTGCGTATTGTCATAAGCAAATGACGCAGCGGGAGCTAGCTCCGCATGGACAGCGAATTGTTGGGTACAACGAGGAGACAGGTCGGGTGAACATATATGAATGATGTTTGCATTGTTTTGCTTCTTGGTATCTCGCCAGTGATCATATCTTGAAAAAAGCGTACAGTTTGGCTTTCGTGCTTTGGTTCTTGCTGGTTAAACTCATGTACGTACGCGGATGGTGTGGAATGAAGAATTAATTTCTCAGCTCAAAACATACACACGGCAGACATGGAAGAGAAAATACACAGCGTTCAAAACCCAGACAGACAAACTGCCTCAAAGACGAGGCCAGAGTCGACATACACGTGGGTCTGAGCTGCGACGCCTTACACGTCCATTCGTGTGTGGGAAGAAGTTCACTGGTACCGCCAGTGCCAGAGGATGTTACAAACTGGATTCGGTACGTTTTGGCTATAGGTATAGCCTGTAAACAATGGGCAATGGGTGACAATGACGATGATGGTGGTGATGATGATGGTGGTGTAGGGTGGTGCGATATGCGTGTAAGAGAGACAAACAATTGCCAACGGCGACGACGACGACAGGAGTTGATGGATGCGTAAATAGGAAAGACTACACAAGAAGTAAACCCCTTTCAAGTCTTCCTACGGAACGACGAACCTAACATACATCTGAGTCAGCACACTTCCACTAAATTTGAATGTTGTCGGCATATACGCACCCTCAGTAAGTCTCGCTTTACCACCCGTCGGTTGGCATAAGACAGTCCCACAAGCACCACAAGTAACAACAGTCTGAGCGTGCGAAAAGACGGTCGTAATGGCAAAGCAACCTTAACAACAGCAAGAGCGAAGTGGAAGGTGATAGGGAGTGGGAGACATGTCCTCAGTATATCTTAAAGACTTTCAACTAGCGATTGGAACTTACCAGGACACTTCACATCCATGAAGTAAGAATTTGGCGATTGTACGAGACGCTTAAGCTTGTGCCTCCTCTTCTCTGATTCAGGCAATGGGTTAAGAAGGTCGACAGCGAGAGTCTAAGATAACACAACATCAACAGACACTTCAAATAACAGTGAAAGGCGCACACCATTTTGACGAACGAGTACTCTTGTCCTTAATTATTTGACTTTTGATGAGTTTTTTTGGTGTCGACGGCTCGACGATGTTGGCGACGGTGACCACACGTTCGACGATGAGGCAAAAATGTGTCACGAGAGCACAGCTGTAAAGTATTTGATAATATTTTCCCATGCACTTCTAACTCAGCAGCTTAACAACCACGCTCAGGGTCCAACGCGTAAGTCCATATCCATAAATGTCAAATTCTATCATATTATGCAGACTCGGTACTCGGTATACTTTATGATGAACTATAGTTTACTACGAACTATATGTGAAATATTCATATCTACTTCACCGTCATATGCGCGAACAACACCCTCTTGCGTAGCCACAGCGACAAGAGTACCATCTCTCGTGTAGAACTGAGAATTCCAAAGGGTAAAGGGAAAGAATTAGTCCTGAAATATTCTGCAATGGTCGAGTCATGCCCTTACCCTGCCTAACACGGAAGCTCTCCCAAATCCAGTGCGCGGTACCGACATCTATCACATACAGGAGTTGAGTCATATTCAGGACAAAAAATGAAAAGGGGAGGGGTGAACGTACGACGAATAATAACCATTCTGAACAATCAATTTCATTACTGTGTGTGGCGTTTTTAGCGTTATTTTAGGAAAGAAACGTAAAGGACCTACCAGAAGAACTGCATTGAGTGATTCAATGTTGACTATACGAATAAGAGTCAGTCTAGGAATAAAAGAAGTCGCTAAACCGTGGTACGTACAATAGTTTCAACTGTCCCTGGACCTCGTCCAAGTCGTCTCAAATTAAGAGCCTTGGGAGCAACTCCAATGCTACATTGTACGTCCCGTTATCAGTACAGGCAACTTGGAAAGATCTAGACGGCCTACTCACAAGTCGAAATCAGACATATACGTCAGTATGCACTATACAAACATTTCAGCATCAGCAAGTCTCATTCAATCGGAATACGGATTCCAACTGGCAAACCTTCTGCACATCCAGACCGTATCCTTGCGCCCCGGGAGCTTTCATCCATCTCAAACTTATAAAATATCCATCTCGGCTCGTAAACTCTTTCGTCACAGTCGTAATAATCGGAATTCGCTCCCTGTCCTAACGTAAAGAAAAAGGACTATAAGTCACGCAAATAAATTAAACCCAACATACAAACAGCATACCTGAGCAATGCCGAGCAGCGCCTCCTTCATTTTACCCTTCGCATCAAAGCTCTGTCTGAGATAATAATCCATATCCGACTCCAATTCTTCCGGGAGAGGTATGTTCGCGGGTATTGACCATTGAACCGAGGGACTTCCGAGTCGTGTTTGTGTTGAACTGAAATCGGGCACTGGCTTTTGGAACCAACTCGTCAGGACCATACATAGCCTCCGGTTCTGGATCGCTTTGACGATGTATGAGCTGAACGACCGGCCGTGCTTCAGCCGGTAGACTCTGTACTTGACGGGTTGCTCGTTGGACATTGAATAGAGAAAAGTACACTATGGGAATGAGTGTCAGACTCGTAAGAAACACTGGCTTGATTAACGATGGTATTGACCTGGTAAGACTGCAGGAAAATATCAGATCACTTCAGTGCTCGATCAAAAGTTGAATACGCACATGTAACACAAACGAGTCATTAGAAAAGAGTGAGGCGGCATGAACGGCCTGGGACATCACTTGCCCGCCATAGACACTCGGATGCCCAAACGGCGTCCAAAGCGATCTCGAAAGGAACGTATTCTCGGTAACCTGCTCGACTGCTGTAGCATCAGTAACAAGTTCCCTACTGATACTCTCTACGATGCTCGACATGGGAGAGCAGCTGGGTTCCGATGACCGAGGTTGAGGTTATTGCACAACTAACCCGAAGTCAGGCAGATTTATATACCTAGCCTAGGACGGCGGGCGCCTGAATCATCTAGAACGTAAAAATCGGACGGTGCGATGTTTGTTCCGAATGTTTTGAAACATTTCAATGAGCTAACTATGTAAGTATACATGCTGGAGGCGCGTCAGCCAAGTCAATGGTGTAGAATGAAAAAAATGAAGCGCGCGTACCTAATGTATCTCCGTCCGTCCGTCCAACGGTGAAGAGCAAACAAGGATCGTCCAGGACTAGAACTCCTCTACCTCGATAGTAAACCCACATTCATGACAGACCTGAACACCCTGTCCATCATTCCCCCTCTCAACAACTCCAAACACATGCTTATGCTCCTCATCCTGCCGTCTCTGCCAAACACTCTCGGCAGTCCGTCGGCGGAGTTCATCCAAACCCTGCTTAAACTTCTTCGATTTTTTCTTTTTCTTCTCCCTCTCACGGCGCTCATACTCCGCATCGAGAGCCTCCGATGAACCCCACTTTTTCCACGCAAAGTCCTCGACTTGACATCGGAGGAATAACATCATGTTGCTGTATGTCCGACCGTGAGGATTTTGTTTGAGGAGATGAGGCATGAGATCTTCGTCCCGAAGTTCCGCTGGCGAACAAAAATGATGAGTAATTCAGTTGGAGTAGTTAGTTAGCCTTCGTCTATTTGATAGACATAGCCTGAGAAACGCTCGGAACTCACCATCCGTCAGAAGATAGTCCTAATCACGACAAGGTCATCATGAATAGCCCGCTTTCAACAACAGCAAGAAGCAAATACCAGACCTCTTTACATTCAGTCTTTGTCAAAAGACTATACTTCTCTGGCTTTTCGTCTTTGCATCTATTGCATACAAGACAGCGAAAGACCTTCCTGAACGTCTGCTCAATGTCTACAGTTCCACACTCCGAACATCTCGGGTTCTTCGTCGGATCCAATGACATAGCTGCATCATCCAAGTTCTGTCAGCATTCTACACCAAAGCCAAACAAGGTAAAGAATAATGTATATTATGATAGCAAACACGGTGTGACAGAAACAACACGCACGAGGTTCTATATTCTGCATCGCTCTCTCCCTTTCCTTCTCTCGTTCCTTCGCCCTCAGGTCTTCCGTTACCTCCTTCTCATCTTCCACGAGAAATCCTCCCTTTGTATTAACCATTTTCGACAAATCATAGTCGAAGTATTTCCCAAGTCTTGCGTCCCGACGAAGTGGACGAGCAGCACCAGACTTCGAAGGAGGAGCAGTAGGTGAAGTGGACGAGGCAGGTGTCACTTCAAGCGGTCTCTTGTTATTCACGTTGGTGACATTGCTTGACGAAGACGAAGAAGCTGCTGCTGCTTGTTCGCGTTCGCGTTGTCTTGCCTTCGCTGTAAGACTTATGCACATTAGCTTATGAAGTTAACAAGACAGATTGGCTGACATGCGCGTTCTAACCTCTTAACCTATTGATTTCTATCCTTCTTAGCTGCTCTGGCGTCAGCTGGGCATCGCGGAGAGAAGAGTTGTCTTGTCGTGGTGGAGGAGTTACTGGTCTGTTGTCGTTCATGACGGTAGTGGACGGAGTAGTCTAGTCTAATAGAAGACAAGAGATGCATCCTAATTGGCGTGTGCATGACTAATGCCTAATACGTGACAAGACCATCCATGCACTCGAAGAAGCATCAAGTACACGAAGTAAAAATATCGACAGCAATATACATCACATAATTAAATTATTTTATTTCCAGGTCTGACGGTTTCGCACCATTAGCCTGTGCGGTTGTTCCATTCGCACCAGTGATAGGCGATCTCTCATCAGCAACCTCCATGATATCCATATCCTGTGGAGGAGTCGTCCTATCGGAACCCAGATTCTCATCCGCATCAAGCATAACCTGATCAATATCTGCATGTGCAGATTCTTCATCCATCACGGCATCACTCTCGCTCAATGGAACGCTCTTCCGATGAACGATGGCGTCCACCGTTGTATGCGCGCTTGGTCCACCGCTACCAATTGCAGCGATGCCTGCTCCACCCGCCATAGCGGCTGCAGCAGACCCGACACCAGGAGGTGCAGCACCCATAATCCCAACACCAACGCCGAAGCGACGTCCACTTGGCGAGACTACACTGTCTGGATCACGATGTCGAGCGTGGTTCTTTCTTCCACCCTCACCTTCGTCTTCCGAGTCCGAAAGCTCATCGTCCCGCTGTATATATGAATCCAATAGTCGCATAGGCCGTCGCTCGTTGGGATGAATGATGTCCTCATCGCGATTCGGATCCTCTAAAACTTCGTCGATAGGCATTCGGGGTATATCTGGGCGAAAAAGGTAGTTTAGTTGAGACAGTACATTTGGAAACTATTTCTATGTGTGCTACTTACCCATCATCTGAACACTCGGTGGTCCGCCTATTGACCTGAGATTCTCCATGACAATACTTTTCACGCGATTGAGATACGCAGATGTGTTCAAGTCTTCCATATTGGACGATCGCACGTCGAGCTGGTAGTCAGGGCCAAAGTATTCGTAGTACTCGTTGACCGGAACGTCTACGAGAGTCAATGAATAAACTCCCGGACTTCTCGCAGTAGAGTTGACATACCACTACCGAGTTCCACACCCGCCGCAAGACCAGTTTCGTACGCCCAGGCACGGCTCACATTCCTCATCGTATACCCTCCTCCGCCGAGCATGAGTAGAGGCTTGTTGAAAGTTTTGACGAACTTCACGCAGTTCGCGTGTCCTACGACAACGTTGCTTCATGAGAATCGCATGGTCGAGAACTGCACACCAACTTACCCCTCATAGACAAGTTGAAGCACCCGAGCTTATCGCCAGATAGTGAATCCGTACCGCATTGCAAGACTATCGCACCAGGATTGTAGACGTGCATGACTTCGCTGATGACCTACAGGAACATTTAGTCATTTAAATTTATTGGTCAGAAATGCATGATACTTACCGGCTCAAAGATTGACTTGTAGTTTTCGTTCGTAATGCCATCCCGTAGTGGGAAGTTCAGTGCGTAGCCTCGTCCTCGTCCAATGCCAATGTCCTACACGGAATACTTAGCATCTGCACACTACACTATCTTCGTACTTCTGAAAGCCACTCACTCGAACTTCACCCGTCCCAGGGAAATATTCTCCATACTTATGGAAACTAACGGTCATAACGCGATCCGTCGTGTAGAAAGCCTCTTCAACGCCATCACCATGATGCACGTCAACATCGATGTAAAGTACACGATTGTGGTATCTTGATCAAGAAACTTTTGTCAGGATGTCTCCAATGCGGAATTATAGAGAAGAACGGACCGTAAAAGCTCCAAAATACCCAATACAATATCTTGAATAGGAACTCAGTGTCACAGACGAGCAAAGAAAATGACACAAGACACGTACCATTCACATAACAAAACCCACTAGCCTCACTTTTCTTCGCATGATGCAAGCCACCAGCCCAGTTAACAGCAATATCACACTTGTCCCGACTCAAACGCGCTGCACCCTCTATTCACCGTTTCCTCCTCTTTAGAATAGACTCATCGGGGATGATGGAAGATACGTACCCATAGAGCCACCAGCAGAAATGGAACAGTAATCAAACAAGCCATCGAAGACTGGACAATCATCTCCGACGTTGTCTAAGCAAACCGGTCAGCACAAACGAGGCCCAGCTAGGGAAATAGATAAAGAAGGAGAGGGAGGGAATGATTGGACTTACATTTATGCTGCTCCTTGACGAACGAACCCATATTCGCAGGTGTAACACGCTTAAGGAACTTCACATATTCGTCAGAATGAAACTGTGTCATTTCACGTTCTGTTGCAGGTTTAGCGCGCTACTCGTTGTGGAGGTAAATACAATCCCCATTTCGAATGGAGTGACGAGTACCGGGTATCGTTTCGCAGGAGAGAGCAACGTTGAAATGAACGGTTAGCATGGAGCACTGTAGAAATGATACGAGAAGCTTAGACGCACGAAAATCTCCATCTTCTTGTACAATCCATAATTCATGACAAGCGAATGACACATTCGTATTCTCGTCGGTTTCATCCTATCCTCCGCCCATTACCGACACGCTTCAATAAGCCTAGCACATACAACGCAAAAGGCAAAACAAAACATACGGATGTCCAGGTCCATAATGAAACCCTCCAACATCAGGATCATAAAAATAACACTACAAGCAACACCATATCAAACAGTCAACATCTCCCCCATTCAAGCCACCGAGACAAGACTTACGACGCGTTTCTTCGATTCGCCTTCTATCGGGACCATAGGTTGTGCCATTTTCAGCTATTCGGACCTTTGGACTATTCTGAAGAAGAGAAGGGATAAGAGGAAAGGGAAGGTCACTTTGAGTCTAGCTGGTAGCTGAAGCAAGGACGTGCTGCTCGAGCGCTGGCACCGCAGGGTACGTACTACTTAGGGACAACCACAAAGTCAGGTTTGATGCTGAACTAAATTTAGATCGACGCGTCGATCCTCCCCAAATAAGACAAGAACTCAGTTTACAGTAATTACAGTAAGCTGCCGACCCGACGTGAACAAAATACACGTGTTTCAAGTACATATTATACGTTCAGTACTTTCGAGCAAAGCGAGGAGGACGAAGTGATTATGCACAGAAAGATGGAATACAAACATGAAACACGGAAAACATCTTGAACAAGACTCAAGAGTAAAATCAAAAGAGGAAGTTGAAAAAAAAACCTGAAAACAAACGCATTCCCGAACTGGTGGTCCTTGAATCTACGGCCGGCTTAACAACCATCACTTCGACGCAAAAGACTTCTTGCTCTTTGCTTCTTCTCTTCTTCGGCGGAAAAAAAAAACGACAAAGTCTAACAACAAATAACCTATATCTTGGCCTTTCCTAACGGTCCTTCCGAACCGTGGTATACCAAAGTGGATGGTGCTACACCGAAGGAGTCTTCAAGTCGTATGCCCTATCATTAGAGTTCAGCTTCGTTGTTCAGGAGAGCAGGGGTAGATCGGAAAGGACGCACAAGTTCACCTGCTATTACCCGGACCTAAACATATAGGATTAAGCGCGGAGACAAGAAGAGAGTATATTTGGCATACCATGGACCAATGATGCACCGCATGTAACGCCGCAAACCATAACTAAACATTCATAATTCTCAGCTCACACGGACAAAGCTTGACAAAAAACAACCAAGATGTACTCACCTCCCTCCCAAAACTCGTTTTAAACGTCTCAATACTCGGAGTAACAGCAGTCAACTTCACAACTCTATCTCTCTCCACATTCGTAGCGACATTCCTTAGTCTTGTGATACAGGTTTCTAAAGCTTCTCGAGCAGCTAGACGAGAGGTTTCCATTGGCGTACCTCGAGCACGGACGTCGTAGCTTAGTTCGAGCTCTGCTTGCGTGTCATTTTCTCTTCTTGGGGTTTTTGCGTCTGTTGATCCTTCTTGTCGAGACTCTGTATGAAGACTATCAAGTAAAAGCGAAAAATGATCCGTCGCGTGTCGAAGGTGCTTTCCTGTTTTCCAAGTCGGCATGAGCATTGAACAGACAACGTACAACACGAAGGACCACGTACCGATGGTAGACCCAGGAATAAACTTGGACTCCATCATAAGCTGCCCATCCTCACACAAACTCTCATTCACCAAATCAACAGCTTGACGAAGCAATATAACCGACACCTTGACTAAGTTGTCTAACGGCTCGGATAATGACGCCTCTTGTGACCTCAGGTTTGGATCTCCTGCAGCAGAAGTGGAACCGTTCCCGTTAACTTGAGGTTTGGATGCGCGAGTCTGAGCTCCGTTAACCCGATTCTGCCTCACTTCCATCGCTGTCGCAACGCCCGTCGAAGGGGAAGAAGCTAAGTCGACGATTTGCACTGGCATCCCCGGACCACGACGTTGAGACTATTTCGCGTTGTCCAACACCTAACGGTATATATAGTTCGGTGAATCCTCGCCTCGAGAATCCTCTTAGAATAGTTGCGGGACTACGGGACGTGGCAAAGGATAGAACGGGAGAAGACGAGCGGGAGTCGAGGAAGCAGTTCAAAATCAAGTCAAGAACGAGAATGGGAGAGTAAGATGACCGTAAAGCTCCACATCCACAGCTCCCTGCACGCCTTCTTGGAATTGAATTACTCTGCAGAACGAACGCGGATCTTCCGTACACGCCTCTTCAGCACCCATCATTGCATTCAATCAAAAAAATATAAAGAAAAACACGCGCATCACAGAGAAAAACTGACTCGCTCGGCGTTCCATTCGCAAAGGTAGCAAGTCATTATACGTAGAACTCGTCAAACTGCAATAAAAATACGTAAGAAATATATACAGACGCCCATCCCACTAACTTGCCCCAGTCACTGAACACACCATACTCATCCACCATCCGAGCCCCCCAAACATGTCCCACACCACACAAAACATCCACAACACACCGGCATCTAGAACAAGACTCTAGACTGTCGAATGTCGAAATGTCCCTCCAACCAAATTCCGAACAGCCCACTCTATTCCAGACCGTCCAGACTCAAGGCGAGGCTCTTCAAGAAAAGGAGTACTCTACCAGCCCTCATACCACACCACCCAGGACTGAGAAGTGGGAGAAGAGACAGGAAAGCACACCGAGAATACAGTCAATCCGTCATCATCGAGCTGGTTTCTGTAGACGGACAAAACGACGAAATGAAGTGCAAGAGTAGGGTCTGATTGGTCAGCTGGACTGCCAAAACTAGTAATACCACCCAAGGTTAGGAGCGCATACACTCACTCAACTCAATCAAATCTATATCAAAAGGTGAAAGATCGATTATAATACGCCATGTACCCGCTATGCTATATAGGAGACAAGTATAGAGACACAAGCCCTTAAGGCTATCAATGCAACAAAAGTCCCGTTTAAGAGTTGGAAAAAAAGTAAAATAAATGATTGCTATTAATGATCGGATTGAATGGATGCAAGCAGGCAAGGAATACACATTCGGGGTGTGTGTGCACGTCGATCGACCGATACTCTGTGGATAGAGTCACAAGACACAATAGTAAACACGGTGAGAGTCGGAGAAGAGAAGAAGAAATCTTCGACGCGACAGCGTCGTTACACGAACAGAAATAATAAAAAATGACAAGCTGTGTGCAAGTGGGGATTCGTTGAATGGTTGTCGTAGTTTTGCAAATGCCAATAGATGCTAGGATGCCAATGGAAAAGATAGAAGTGAAAAAATAGTGTACGTTCGTCGCACGTCGTCGTCTTGTCAAAGCCTGTCGTCAAAAGGAAGAAATAGAAGAAAATGTAAAAAGAGCCGTCGTGCGGATCTAGCTAAATGCCAACGCATTTCGTGAGAAGTAAAAAGCCAACGCAAAGAAACGAATGCAAGATCAAGTGGTCAAGCCAAATGTCAAGCTCAGAAGCGCGGGACCTTGTTGCGGGAAGCGGCATGCGAGTTGCGCACGGCCGGTGCACCAAGCATTACTCCGCCGGTCAACACAGTCGTTTTCCCCCCATCGTACGGCGTGACTTCCGTGCGGCTCTTGTCAATAAATACACGTGCCGAGCGGGTCCGACCATGCCCGAGTTGAGATACCGAGGTCGAGGTGGAGCTGGAACCGGCGTCCGAATACGAAGACGCACCAGTCGAGACGCTTGAGAGCGATCCGCATGAGGATACCGCGTCGTCAGAAACAAACGAGCTCGTAGTGCTCGCAGAAGTCACCGAGGAGCGAGAGGAAGAGCGTGAGTGACCCAAGAAAGCCGCCGCCGGGTTCGCAAGCGTAGCAGTGGCGGCAACTCCATGAGCGGGTGCGAGTGACAAAGCACCACCAAAAGTCGGAGCAGGAAATGCTTCCACAACGGGCGACTTCCACGTTGGTTCACGAATCTCGGCATCGATAAGTGAGAAGAGGACCTCCTCGTCCGCGGCGTCATACTCATTCAAGCTCTGAGCAAAAGTTTTTTGAGAAGCCTGGGGCACAGGGGCTGCGGCAATTGGCTGCGGCGTACGTACGCCGCAGCTCCTTTGGACCTGTGTACCCTTTGTGGCAAAATTAGGTGCTTGGAGCTGTTCCTCAGCGCACCAGACATTGAGGCATGACGGCGGGCCCCACGGACGCGCAATACGAACACAAACGGAACCAGGGTCCACAATCAGGTCAAACTCCTTGTCCACAAGCACGGCACTCCACGTAGCCCAGTCGACACCAACAGCCACACAAGCCTTGTAGACAGGCCTCGGCGGGTACGCGCCAGGAGAGAAGCTAAGGACACGACGGCCGGAGCCATGGGTAGGGTCATGCGGAGTCCAAGTGGGTGCGAAGGCTGCGGCGAGGCTTGCCTCCAGTGATGTTTGGAGAGCAGAAAGGGTACTGTGGGAGAGACGGGTGGCGAGTGGGCGGATGAGGTAGGTGACTGCGTGAGCGACGGTGACTGCGAGGCTTGTGGCTGAGAGAGCGGTCGACATTGTCATTGGCAAGGCTGTGGAAATCGTGGTTCTAGACGTTGAGTGTAAATGCGAAGTCGAAAGTGCAGAAGAGATGAGGGATGTGGGAGTGTATGTGTAGATACGAGAAGGAAAGCGAATAGTGTGAGATGTGAGAGGAGAGCGGTGTTTAAGAGGGGGTAGGAGGATGAGGTGGAAGAGTAAGAGAAGAAGAGGAGATGTGGTCGGATGCAAACAGCAAAGGGGATCGGCCTGCGATTGTCAAATAAGGAAAGTGCTCCTTCAAAGCAGCACTATAGCACTCGTCTCTGGCAGGTGCTCTATAATAACTGCACGCAGATTAGTTTACATGCTTGTACTATGCATAGTGCAGGAGGGCCACTCACTTTAGACCAGCAAATACGACGGCAGATTTGTCTATCACAATGAGTATTGCAAGTTAGTCCAAGCTGCAAACCACATGTAGTGCACTCACAGAGACGACAGCAAAGACGAAACAGCAGGAGATGAAGAGAGAGAGGAGATAATCCGAAGTGCGGAATGAGGAGGGAATGAGGCCTGTTTATCTTATAAAGAGACATTCTTTTGTTATTTTCCAAAGTAGACGTTATTGTCCTCATGTGCCCACTCTTGTTCTACCTAATACAGTACACCGTTTGTTCATCCCTTATTGTCAAAGCTCTCTCTCTCTTAGCGACAGAACGACATACAATAGACTACTCCCTAACAACTCTCAGTATTCTTCTTCAGATGTTTCCTCTTCGTATTCGCCTCGGCGCGCCCGTCGTCGTCCGCCGCCGCTTCTCACATCAGAAACAACGCTTTCAACAATATCGTCCAGCAATTCCTCTGGCAAGTCATACTCTGATGTCCGAACAACAATCGCATATGCAGCTGTATCACAAATCACATCTTTAGTAACCCCTTCGGGCATGCAATAATAGACTGAATCACCGTCTTCGATTTTCTGCAACGATTGCGTAGTCACTGCCTGCTTCCTTCTAAGATGCCTTACATACGGCGTGAACCCCTCAAAGTCTGTCACAGGGGCGAGTCAACAATGAAAGTGTACGGGAGAAGCAGACTGCGCATACCAGCTTTGCAATTCCGCACAAAGTCGCTGACAGAGCGTGCCGTCCCTCGACCACCGCGTCGTCCAATCGCGGTAATGGCAAATCGCATCAACTCGCCCGTCACATCCGAAGCGCCTAGTAAATATTCATCCATTGGCAGTGGGAACAAAATTCCTGAGCCATCCTCGGCGTCGCGGCAGAGAGTCGCCTGAACACCAGAGTAGCCAATGAGCTTTCCCGTTTCGAGGTAATGTGCTAGTGCAAGAGCCTCGATGTATTCTTGTAAACCGGGTGAAACTGCTTGTTGGTACCGCCAGAATCGGTCTCCTTGTAAGTCGTCGCACAAAGAACGGAAGAGGCTCTGTGCTTCGATGAGCTTGGCACGACCCTGGGCCGCAGCGTTTGAGAAGGCGTTCGGATCGGTTGCAGAGGCTTCGGTCACTAGTCTACGAGCACATATTCACAGCAACTTTCAGTGTAGCACGATTTCAACCGTTTGGACTGGCATGGGACCTGAACGTACCGGTGCAGGAGAAAGATGACACGCTTGGAGAGGATGGTGACATCTCTGCTTGCCTGCCAAGTGAACAAAAATCGGAATCAATTGATCTCTTTCTTTTGCCTTTGATACACGGCCCGGAATAACGGCATATACTGCTGACCTTTACAAGCCGTTCTCGCCGATCGTTGTGTTCATCAAGCTCGTCGCGCATGTCTGCGAATGCGGCGAGTATGTCGTCGCGTGTGTGCAGGTACAGGGTTGAGGAAGAATCTGATGAAGTGATATTGGACATGATGGTCTGTGAAAAAGCGGCGAAGTGATCAGAGCCTTCGAGAGTTCTCTGACTGAAACTGAGACGGCGAGGGAGTACCGCTGCCGTTGGACAGGCACGGTAAAATATATGCACAATAGTAAGTAAGCATCATCTACTCATCTCATTTCATTCTCCTCCATCTCCTCTCCCTCCTTTCCATCTTGCCCTCCATCTTTCACTGCCATCCACGTCCGGAGTTAACAACTCGAAGTGACAGCCGGTGTACTCTCAGCCTCTCAGCACTAGTGACCGAATTAGACATTCGCTTAGCTCCCGTACTTATAACCGATCCGAAAGCATCATACTCTTCCTTTGCTTTGACCACTCACATCGACACGGAACATTGACCATCGACATCCACAACACATCATGTCCTTCTCGAGCAAAAGTGGCTGCCCGATGTGTAGCATCGTCTCTCGTGCCACTGAGATTTCGACTTCGGCTCTAACCCATTCGCCGCACACTCCGAACTCCGCTCTTGCCTCCATACCGAATTCGCCGTCTATTTCGTCTTTCTCTGCTGGCGGTGTGCCACCGCGCTCTACGTCTACATCGAGAGCTGCAAAGAGTAAGGAGGATAATGGACCAGAGATAATTTGGCATGACGAGAACTTTACGGTTTATTCTGAACGTGCACATCCGGTGTCCAGTATCGCACATTTGGTGATCATATTCAAGTAAGTTCCTGAGATCATGATGTGTGCTGTCCTATTGACCAGTTGGCTTGATATAGCTTGCATGTCCCATCACTCTACATGCTGGTGCGCAGCGCACCAAGAATGCTTTGTAAACAACAAAACTGACTATGCTGGTTATACAGTCCACAAGCGATATCCCTCTCCTCGTCCAACTACGCGACCTCGCAAACCGTCTCCTCATCGACTTGACCTCCCAAAATCAATCCATCTCCTCCATCCCAAACTCAAACTCATCTTCCCCTTCTCCATCTTCCCCTCCACGGGCAGGCTCGTCCGCAGCTCCGGGAGAAGTAACCGAACGGCTTGGAATCGAAGCACAATCTCACATTGGTTTCATCACACCACCATGGAAGGATATCCAAATTCCCGTCAAAGATCATTTGCACGCGCACGCGTACGTGTCTCCTATGGACCAATGCAGCTGGTGGCGCTCCATTGCGTACAGCTCGCTTGCTTGGTACGCGATTGACGACCTCATAGCTGAGATTCGGTGCGTTTTTTTCCCCTTTCTTTTCTTCTTTCCAAACTTTCCCTTCTTCGCTTTTCCGAAAAGGAAGACACCACCCTTTTTTTCACATCTCCTTGGCGATTTGATTTTTCTCAGTCTCTTTCGGTGCTTTCTCCGGGGACATCTCGGTGCCACTTGTCGATGGATTTTACCCCGTTTGATTGACTGAGATGGATTTGCTGGAGTGGATTATGAAAGGCTGTAATGACGCCGATCCGGAGTGTCCCTGTGATCTTTTATTTTCCTGAATTCCGATCAGAATTCAGTTGGTTTGAGAGGTCGGTCTTGGCATCATTCCACGTGCTCGATACTGCATTCGATATTCGTCCCGCCGGTACATTCTATTTTTATTCTTTTCTTAAATTTTCTCTCGCTTTGTTTTGTTTTGTTTCACACACTCATATGCGTTTCATACCATGCCAACTGACAAAGAAACAAACTAATATATCCTTTCTTCCTTGGATATGCAGAGAAGAAAGCTCGAATAACCGAATTCGGTCCTCTACCACCGCCGGTGGAACAACCTCGAACCCTGCGAACGCACGTCCTCGGACTCGACCTATTGATCGTGTGCCGAATGCGGGAGCGAGAAGCGGTACGGCCGACGGACACGAAACTACGCCTGGTGGACTTACTGGGTTAGCAGCCCAAGCTACGGATCTTGAATCCGGTCGTGCGTATGGAAGAAACTCAACTGGAAGTGCGAGTAATAGCAGTCTTGGAAGTGGTGGTGGAAAATACCAACGATACTCATCACCACCTCAAACACCTCATTCATCCATTCCTCTAACTCAATATTCTGGAGATTATTCCAGTGTTGCTTCTGGTTCGAGGCGAGGTTCTGCAGCGTATACACCTACGACGAGTATGTTTACTCAAGCTCGGGCTAGTTCGAGTTCGAGTTCACTTTCGAGTTCTCAGTCTTTACGTGGAGGAGCAGAGTCTAGTTCCTCTGGACTTGCGCAGACTAGGCAACTTTTGTCGCCTGCTTACACAGGTTCTTTATCTTCGTGATCGTGGGTGATATTGATGCTGTAGCGCAAATATCGTCCTTTTTATCGGTACTTCTCGTTACTTCTCTCTCACTCACACTCCTTTTTTCTTTTCTCTCTTTACCGTTGACTCTTCGTTTCTGTTGTGGGAACTTTCTTTAGGCTTCATATACCATGGTATTTCGTTTCTTCGATCTCTAACTGCTGTTTATACGTCTCTCTCTCTCTCTCTCTCTCTCTCTCTCTCTCGATCAACTCTAGTATCATCTCGTTCTTCGTGTAATTGCATTTGTTTCGTGTTTCGTGTTTTCCTATTTTCCTGCTTTCCGTTGATTTCGGTTTGATATCATCGACAATGTTTTTACGTTTTTACGTTTTACATATTACGTTTTTCCCCGTCCCTTTTTATGTTCTAAGTACATACTTCATGGCAGAAAGCATAACGATAATCATCATGTCAAAAGCTCATTCATCTCAGTCTTTGTAAACGCAGTTAGTCTAGGACATTCAGATAGCATATATTTTAATTCACGACGCACACACGCATACGTACATACGCGAGATCTAGCATTGAACATCAAAATCAAGCAAGATAACATTTCGTTCAATAAATACTACTACTACTACTACTACTACTTAACACAAGAGTAGCTTATTACTGTGTACTCCATTATCACAGCGCTGTTTGGGCTTTGGGCTTAAATGAGAAGATGAACATGTGAATATGCAAGGAGAGCAACAGGTTAGATAAGTAGGTAAGTAGCATCTAGTGAGTAAATCGGCAGAAGGCAGAAGGCGGATAGCGATGGGATTAATTCAAGACGACAATAGAATAGATTGGTTTGAGTGGGTTCACGCATCTGAAATACCAAGCAAGTCAGTCACCATACTCGCACGAGACCGAGAAACAAGGAGAAAACATACAATAAGAAGACCCCGTCAACAACGTCGAAAGCGCCGAAAGCTGCTCCTCCGTAAACCTCTTCGAATCCTCATGCCAAGTATCCTGATGCGTCTTCTTAAACCCACTAGCACATTTCCGAACCGTACTAGAAACAGGTAAAGGATCATAAGTATGTTCAGCTAAAACATCCGTTAATAATGTCGGCATCCATTTTTCGACTGTATACGGAAATGAATCGATTAGAGCTGTGATTCCTAGGATTGCTGCGTGGAGTTTTCGGAGCGAGGAGGCGTAGTTGGGTGAGGTGCGAGGTGGGAGGGTGTGTGTGGAGATTAGACGGACGAATCGGTCTTTGAGGGTTATTATGCCGTGACGAGGGGAGACGCGGATGATGCCTGATAACGTACTAGGGAAGAGAGTATTGATTAGAGTATGGAGGTGAGGTGAGGTGAGGTGAGGTGTTGAAGGACTTACGTAGCCGCCATCTCGCGAACCTCGATATTCTCGTCATCGAGACAACGACAAATCACCTCAAGCATCTCAAGCACCTTTGCTTCAGATATCAGAACAAGCTGACGGAAATAGAAAACTAGAGATTGGGACAAATCATGACTTAGTCCGCGATCAATCAACAGGTTATCAATAGCTCACTTTGCAAGAGAGGAAGCGCTTTTAATCGGACTCTCCAAGACTATCAAAAGAATTAGCAATTTATATTGGACAAATGAGGACTGGGTAGGCGTACCTGTGAGGTCTTTATCGCGTCGAAGATGGCATCGATTAAGGGATCGATGAGTGGTCTTGGAGGAACTACGCCACACATCCGAACGAGTAGGTTATTCGCTCTCCTGGAAAGGTCATCATTGTCATTGACTATGTAAGGTAAAAGTGTTAGCCCATGTCCCTATGAACACTCAAATCAGCCCTCACCTTCGCTAAACCGGAACAATTCAGGCTAACGACAAACCCATCAGACCAACGCAACACGTCTCAAACAACGTACGCACCATCAACGGAAGGATATAATCAAACGCCGAGCTCGCGTGAACATCATGAACAGTCTGATACAACCACTTGCAGACGGTTACGGCCACACGATCATACTTGGACTGGAACGCTCTCGCCCCAGGAATACGTTCTTCTCTCCAGATCTTAAAGTTCTCAACGAGCTCTTGAACACGCCCAAGATGATAGGTCGATCGGGTTCCCATTATATCGACATCTGGAGAGAGTACTCTGCATTCACGGACGAATATTTCGGGTCGAGGCACGGACAACTTCGGTTGCCACTTCAAAGAGTGAATCAGCATTATCAACGAGATCATCCATCGTAATCCTTACCTTGACTTTCGTCGAGAACTCCAGAGCATCAGCAATATACGCCCGGACTTCATCATGTTCATTGTTAAGCTCAAGCCAATACCGATCAACAATCTCGTCCATCCATGAATTCGCTCGCCATCCAAGTTCCTCATAAAACGCACGCGTAAAGGAGGCAATCTTGACAGCACTAAAAGATAACTCGGCGTTGAAGTCTCCCGTCTTGAAGCTTTCCATAACATAATCAACCAGCGCCTTTATCCTTCGCGGGTCTCTATTGATGAAGAGGTACTGGACAAAAACACATGATTGAGCGAGGCTTGAATGTCAAGAGACAAAGTGTAACTTACCTCCAAGAACGACGTCCATACTAACATGGTATCCGTCTTAACGTTAGAGTTCAGAACTTTCGTCAACAGCGGTGTCAACCAAGTCCAGAGCCGTTCTTGCGCATCTATAGGCCAATGCTTCGATCCACCGACAATACCAGCAATTAATTCCGCTGCCGCTCGTTGCTTATCTTGCTTCGTATCCTCCAACAAACTCTCAACCAAAGGTTTAACGTATTCAAATGGTTCTTCCTCCAATAGTTGGACTAGAAGCTGGTTTAGCACTTTCCTTGCTTTTAGATACAACATAACCTACATATGGACTTGACGCAAGAAACATTATCTTGAGTGGCGACATTTGCGTGGTTCTCTTCCGCATAATACTTGGAGAGACTCTTCCAGAAGCCTTCATTGACCACTTCTTTGCGGACTGCCGAGATCATTTCCTGACTTGCTGCTTCCCACGGCTTGAAGGAGGATTTCCCGGGAGGGGCAACCAAAAAGAAGTCCACTGTAGATGGCCAAGTTAACCAACCAACAGGGGCCTTATCCTGAAGGAGCCTAAATGACAGAGGAAACTATGTAAGCCCGATAATACCTGAGAGCTCTTTACTACTCACGGCTCGACGACTGCCTTCTCTAGGTCAAGATCTTCCCTAAACTCCTTCAAATAACGAGCGTTAAACTCGCTGTTAAGCGACTCCAGCTCAAATCGAACACGAAGAGGATTATGATTTCTTTCCATAGCGATGTCTTCCGGACCTTTCAAGAATGTCCTGAGCTTCACGTACCGGAGACTCTTCATAATGGAACGTTGTCCGTACTACAATTATGGCGTTAGCAATGCATCCCACCGCAGGGTAGGCTACAACGTACGTATCGCTGCAAAAAGATTAGATCAGTCGATAACCGACATCGAGTTTGCTACAAAGACATACCAGCGAAGGATGAGGGTCGCGAACCATATCCAAAAAGTACTTCATCTGCTCCGCGGTCAGTGGTTCGTCACGGCGAATCAACGCACGCATAATGCGTAAAGCAATAACTGCATATCTCCAATGCGTGCTCGGAGATTTCGCAATTTGAAGGACAGTGTCCGTCTATGGTGATTGCATGCATTGCCGTTGGTCAGTGTCGGCGGACGATACACAACAAAGGACGAGTCTGCCGTTACTCACGGTAAGCTTCACGGAATCGACGAAAATATTCGTGCGAAGTACCCTTTGTTCGGCGCATCGGTGCACCACACAGTTGTCACGGAGTCGAGGAAGCAGAACCTTCTCAAGTCCTTCGGCGGCTCGATCCATTCTCGAACTGTCTACCGAGAAATGGATGACGTTCGGCTCATAGATGCAAGACAGACCTGGAACACACAATATCAAACAGCGAAAATGATGCTCAGAACAATTGATCACATACAATTGTCGATAAGTGAGGATGCGCAATCTTGTAATGAAGGCTATCATTTGGATCAGCTAAAAAGACTCTCAGTAGAAACAAGAGCACAAACATCAGTATGAGCCTGACAAGCGAAGACAGCTTTGGTGAGGTCGGTTCTAAACGCCGGCTCTGCGAGGGCGTACTTGGCTATACAGGGAGAGGGGAGGAACGCATGTTTTAGATTAGACCGGGGAAAATGAATGGAAGCCTCACTGAAGACCTGTATATTAAGAGAATGCAACGCGCCCTTGATGCGGTCGTCGCTTCCTCCCGGCGCGATGGACTCTATAAACCTCGGGATACATCGTCTTCGAACACCGTCGAAGGCCTGGTAAGATGTGTACGTAGGTGAGCCAATGGAGATTAAGAGAAAGCTACGGTTTGCACGCACTGTACAAAGTGTACTAAGCAATGACTGTGCAGATCTAGAAAAACATAAGACGTAGTTTACACCATCATAAACAATGAACACACTCTCGAACTAAACAAAGAATTAGCAAATTAACTCGGAAGATATTACTACGACCTACTCGTCGAATAATGCCACATCGACCACTCAATGAGCTCATCGATGAGGTCGTCTTCAAGCTTGCTTCGTAATCGTTCAATGCAATTCCATCGCAGTCGCGCAGCATGGTATCGCCTGCAAATCCAGAATGAAACTAATACTCTCAACGCCAAGTTCAACATGTTCATACCGTATTCGTCTCACAAGTACAGCCCTCGGCCAGACCTTCTGCTTAGCATACTGGCGCGAAAGGCCAATTTCTTGCGAGTACTGGTCGCTCTGCGAATAATAGCTACTTTTCGTCAGATACCGAAGAAAGAAGAGAGGGGATTTGAAAAGCTGGGAGCGGTGAACTCACCTATCCCGACTGTCGCCATAATCGAGACCATACGTGCGAATGGACCGGATCTTTTCATTAAAGTTTTACATTAGCCAAATCCCCGGGTTTAAGCTTGGAAAAACTTTGGGTCACACTGACCAGGATATGAACAGCATCAACTGTGTTCTCTTCTCCCTGCTGGCGCAGGGAAGACGAAGCACTAAGCAAGAACTCACCGAAACGTCGGCGGAGGTTTGTAAGGTATTTGTAGCGAGGATCCGAGGAATCGGTGAGTACGAAACACGCCTTCAATGGCTCGACATGTCCTATCATTTCAGGAACCTCATTGCTGATTGCGAGGCTTTAGTGAGTAAATCAATGACCCTTGTGGCACTCACAAGATATCGGAAGTATCATTACTCTCTATCAGTTGTTCCGCGGTGTAGTTCTCCCGTATTAAAGTCGGCGTTCCTGCAAACGCATTCCGCACAATCGTGATGAAACTACATTGGAAACAAATGAAGCAAGCTTCTTGAATGGATCCCCGAGAAGCTCTTACCGGCAGAAATCATTCCTCCAAGCACTGTCTCTATCTTCGAGGGCTACAAAAGAGGTGCGAGATGAACGCAAACTCTTGGCAATTTTGTGCACCACTTACGCGTGTCCAAAAGATTCTCAAGCATCCCCAAAGTTGGCTCAACAAGCTCGCGGAATAGACTCAAAGCAAAGTCTAATTCTTCCGTAGAGGGTACATGCCACGACATCTTCAGGTTCATTGATAATTAAATTCCGCACGTCAGCCCGCTATAGTTTACCCACTCACCTGGATATCTTCGGGGCTGTACAGTTTCCCCCAGTATCGGTGGTGGTTTCTTCGGAAATCTTAAAAATACATGAATTTGGTGTTTTAAGAAGTCACGGATCTTGCTCACCTTCACTGTTCCATTCATCAGGATTCACGAACCTGTTCTCCAAAGGATAGGTATGGGTCAAAGTAAGCAATACGCTCGACAACAGTTTTCCGCTCCAAGAGTAACCTCGTTTCGAGAATGCCTTATCACGGAGCAAGCACAATAAATCAAGAAGTTCATTCTTGTACCTAAGAACCTTCAAAAGTATCATTCAAGTTAGGTGCATTGTTGTGTAACATTTCAAGAGACCGGCTTACCGCTCTACCATCGCTGCGGTGGCGTTTTTTTTGTCAATCGAGATTTGTTCTGTTAGGAAAGCTGTTCCTGACTCACTTGTGCATCGCACCTCGGAGAATAGCAAGATCTAAACCCAGCTAACTGTCAACACCGAGAAAACTTTACAGAAGCGTGTGTAAAGGACGTACTCCAGTGCAACGTAGCATCGGAAGGAATGGGATTACTCGTTGACGTCGTCCGCAAGGAACTCGCTCCATGCTCGATCTCGATACGGATACTACGCGTGCAGAACGGCACAAACTTTGCCAACGTCTTCTCAGGGTTCGCATTTGCCATACATTCCACAAGCTGATGCACCGCACGGACGGCGTTCGAGCGGACATTCGTGCTCGCATAGTCATATACCATGTTTAGCACGAGGTCGAACAACGGCTCCGATAGATGCACACAGATCTGGCTGCAGGCACCCGCGACAGCGTCAATGACTTGAACTGTGCGTCAGAACGTTTGAGTGCACTCCTGACACCAAGACGGAATGGAACCCACCTTCAGATTCTCCACCACGAACTGTACCATCTGTTCCTTCCTCTGGTAAATTGTCCAGTAGAAGAATAACTCTCCGTATGAAATTAGAAACCCAGTCTGCGAAACTCGAAGTACTCTCCCTTATCATCACATCTTCCTCTGCGTCTGTATAGGGAGGTTCGCCCTCAAGGTCCAATACGTCCTCTCCATCCATACCATTCATAACTATCGACGGTTTCTCCGCCGTTGGTGTAGGAGTTTCGAAATCCATTCGTCGCAACTCCGCGGGTGATTCTGTGTCCGTTATGGATTTCGATTCAATACCTACACTCGTAAGATCTCCGAACATTATATGCTGAGAAACCTCAACCAAGAAGGCTGTTGTACATAACTAGGAAGGGTATGATGCTTCAGCCAAATGGACATCATACCAATCCACTTTGACTTACGGTCTTCTGGGGGTCATTCTGCAAACATAACAGGCACGTCAACAAGCCGCCCGACAACGTTTTGTCCTCACTCACCAAATCTATACCAGGTATCAACAACTCCAAAATCTGCACTAAATGCTTCGCACCAGGCTTGTAGATGTCCCTGGACACAAGACTCAAAGCTACGGCGCCCAGCGCCTTGATTACCGCTGTCGTCCGCTGCGTCTCGACCAGCGCTTCCAACGAGGGGATTGCACGCTCAAGGATCGGGTGCAGAATAAGATCAGGCTCCATAATGATCATCGACTTTAGGCAGCTCTGGATGTTCGATACTGTGGTGGAGTCCCTCGAGAACATTGCGAGGAGTGCGACTGTCCGTAGGCATCTCACAAGCTCGCGCTTCATTTCTCGCGTCAGCCGACGGTGCTATCAAGATGTCAAGACATAGGCGAGGAGTCACCACATAGTGAAAAAGACCGACCAAGGGCGTCTTGCAATCAGGCTGCTGTTCCTCATACCATCCTACGCGAAAGGTTCAGCCTAAATTTCTGGTAGGAGCGCAATACTCCGCACTTACTCTTATTGAACTCGTACACAATGTATTTGATGAACGCAGTCAACTGCAAACATTGTCAGTTATTCAGTCCTCAATCCCCTAAGCCAGAACGCACATCTGTAGTCCAGCTCCCAGAATTATTCGGATGGAAGAAGCTCTCTGTCGACCAGATTAACCTCGCAAGCGAATCAAGTGCCTTCGATCCCGCCAGGTACGTCCTCATCTTTGATCGGGGCTTCTTCCCGAGTGGCGCCGAAAGATAATCACCCAAGTTATTCGCAGGGTCGGGAGTCATGAAACCCGGAGTAGCCCCTCCAGGTGAAAACGGCGTAGATATCCCGGATGGTGGAACCGGGATACCATCTGGCATCATCGAATAAACAATAATACGCGCCAATGAAACTGAATGGGATCGAGTATGACTTCCTCATCAATGATTTTGAATTGCGAAGCACGTACATATGCGCCAAGTCGGCTTGCGTAGCCTTCCGATTTCAAAGCTTGCTTGGTTATCAGCTGATGGACCTGTCGTTAGCGATCCCGTGTCCGCCAGTGGTATCTCTAGAAGTGGATTGTATTCAGTTCTCTCCAAGCTCAACACCAGAGATTTGGAGACAGACCCATGGACGCTAAACATTTCACCATGATAAGACTCCACTCTTCTTCTGTGAATATCCCAACGTCCTTGTAGATTCCATGCCAAGGTCCACTATGCTTCAAATCATCCTTCGGCCAATTCGGTCGTCCCTCATCCTCCGACCGTGCATCGTCTGGGATACTCTCTATCCTCGCAGGGTCGCTCACAGAGGGGTCAACATGCATTTCCGCAAGCTGCGCAAGGAAGCTAAGCATCCGGTCATCGAAATTATACGAATTTACCGCTTCCCACATGCGGAAAAGCATGGGTAAGTACGATTGTGGGTGTGATTGAGGCAAGAACGCAAGTAGATAGTATTCCGTAGCCATGATTGACTTTCAACAACGTAGCACGACGCAAGAGTCAGCCCAAAAAGGTCTTTGCAACAGCACTTTGAAATAATAAGGCTCACATTCAGATTAGTTCCATTCATGAAGGGTAAAAATGTCTCCAGCATCTCGTCAATCGCAGCAGGATGGAAGAACCTTCGCGATGAATCCGTAATGTATCCCATATACGCAGGCAACTGGCTACATGAAAAATGATGCATACAACGCTCGTTCAGATAAAGTGAAACAAGTAACACATCGGTCGGAACAATACGCACTTTATTTCAAATTTCCTCCTACCCAAAAACAACTCCTTCGACAACAACTTGTAAATTGGCTTCCAAGGAAGACGTACATCTTCAATCGACAACTTTGTTTTCGACCGTGTGAGGAAATTGAGAGCTTCGGCAGCAACGGCCATAATATTCGCAGGCATTCCAGGTAAAGTAGCAACTTCATAGTACATCTTCACAAGTGCTACGCGTTTCTGCTTTGGAATCGGATACTTGAGCATCGACCAACTAGAATAAACAAATCATAAGCATCAATGAATGAAATGAACGGAGACGTTTAGAATGCGAGAAAAGAAAAAGAAAGGTGCACGCGAGCTCACTAAGTCAACATGCTGTCCCACTGTAAGAACCCCGGATCGAAATCCTTCGCTCGTACACATTGTGAAAGTCGAGTAAGAATACGATCAAGCAATTCTTGCATTTCCGAGTTCGATTCGACGTTGTATGGCAAGCTCTTGACGTACGTCCTCAGACGGTCCATAGCAGGGTCGGACAGAGCCTCCGGCGGATTCTCGATATCCTCTGGAATTTGGACATGTTCATCCGTAGGAACATAATCGTGTATTCTAAGTCTTGAAAGATCTGGTAGACGAGGACCGTTCATCGTGTATGTGGTAGTTGCATGGAAAGGAGTACGTGTGATGTTGATATATGTATGGGCGCCACTTTTTGAGTGGGGTGTGTCCAGTGGCAAGAAGAGAAAGAACACGCGTCTTCAGCCAAAATATGAAATATGGGAACCGTTGCAGTCTAATACTCAATCGCTTATTCGCTACTTCACACAAACTTTCCAGGCGTATCTTAACAAATTATAATCCAGATAGAGTGTATACACATAGAACTAGCGAATATAAACAACTAATCCGATAACTTAGGAGAGAACCGTATTTTACCCCATAGTATCACGCATCAGCATCCCCGTCAGCGTCTCCCGCGGCTTGGTCAATTGCCTTCAGTTCCTCCAGCGCTAGTTCTCGCGTCTTCATCCATATAACATCCCGTTGTCGTTTCACGTCCCCTAAACTCTCCCGAATCTCCGCCAGCCGCTCAGAATATTCGCGTGAATCATCTTGCAGTTCACGAAGCGTCGCAAACGCCTTTTCCATATTCTCCAGCTGCATTTGCGGACTCCCGAAATGCGATGGCTCCATCATGTGCGTACCACCATTTGGAAACGGGGTGAGGAATAGTTTGTACATAGGTCGTGAGAGGTCTGGTGCTCGGGCAACTCGGCGGTCGCGCTCGCTCATGTCATCTCCCTCGTCGGCATCCTCGTGATTCTCTCCATCCGTAGCATCGTCAACAATACCATTCATCATACTATAACTCCTCTTTCTTGTCCTATTCTCGTCGTCCTGACGCACATGTTGCTCCTCACTCAACACCTTCCATAGCCGTCCCAGCGCACGCGTCAGCGTGGCCTCGCCCTGTATTAAGTTATCGGTCGTTTGCTGCAAATCTTGAACCAAATGTGTGCTATAGCTATGCGCTACCGCCGGATCGAGCACAAATGCAGCGTAGCTTCCATGCGTCACTGTTGGACGAAGGTAAGGCGCACCCAACGGTGGACTCGACTCTCGCAGGTGTGAAAGTGTCGGAGGCGAAGGAGACCGTCGAGTAGGTGCAAGCATGGCTTTTAAGCGTTTGCGAGCGCGTTCTTCCACCTGCAAAAGATACCTCGGTTCATTTTCGAGGCGACGAAACAACGCGGGCGCAAAGGGGCGAACGTACCTCCCATTCTCCTTTACTGGGCCCCCAAGCAACCGCCTTTCCTCTACGCACCCACCTCGACCCCTTCATCGCTTTCTTCCCCCAGTTTCCTCCCGCCACACCAACGGGCAGCTCAGAATCCTCCGAATCGGACTCTGGAAGAAGGGGGTCAAAACATTCGCCAGAGCCGTTGACTAGCGCTGGGGCTTCGTTCGTATTGCCGTTGGCCTGTAACCGATGTCGGTTGTTGACGCCATCCATGTAGGTCACATAGCTTGTGGATGGTTGTCCCAGGTTGTAGGGATGCGGGGAGTGGTCAGTGGCCATGGCAAAGAAGTGAGATAGAAGTTGAGCAACACAGTGAATGCTTAATTTGGCCCGCTGATCTTTCGATTTACGCGACACTTCCTTATATG
Organism: Inonotus obliquus; assembly: GCA_032164295.1. Taxonomy (NCBI): domain Eukaryota; kingdom Fungi; phylum Basidiomycota; class Agaricomycetes; order Hymenochaetales; family Hymenochaetaceae; genus Inonotus; species Inonotus obliquus. The sequence continues at coordinate 2,943,429 of JAJHTX010000001.1, read as the reverse complement.
GTAAACACAATAACCTTACAACTGATTTTGTCTATTCTAATAAGGTTTACAGGTATTATGTGGTGGGGGATGTACAGTTATATGCGTCTCCCAAACTATTTTGAAGAAAATCTATCTATCCTGTCCTTTTCACGGGAACAGAAGGTGAACGAGTAATGGAGCGAATTGCAGCGTGAGTTCAGAAGATGCGTGTATGGACCACGAGTCTGGCGTGGTCGCGTCTATAAAAAGCGAAACTGAGTGAATAGCTGATCTGCTCATATGAGCTTTCCCCTTGTTGCGCGCAGTTACGAGAAGAAATGGCTAAAGGACGACGGTGGAAGAGCACAAGGCCACGCTCCCGCACGAATCTCGTCCTCCCATGGATCCTCATATGATCGGAACAAATCCATAGCAGCGCGTGCCTCTTCCAACTATAATCCGCATCACCGAAGGATATTCATGTCAGCCTCAGGTACAGTAACAGCTCAAGGCAGGGACCTACAGGATGTTCGTAACTTCTCCCTATTTTTCTTCTCATGAGGTGCGAGACGAGTGACTTCAGAGGTGTACCTATAGGAGAAGTGACCGAGCGATGGAATGGAAGATAGAGTGCAACATCACGGGTATCGATTGCAGGATGCCTTATTCCGAGTAACTTGGAACGAGAAGGATTATGACTAGCCAGAGACAGAAGATGTTTTGTGGCCTTACTGAATAATGCGTCCATAGTGAATGGCCAATGACAATTCTGCCATAGAGAAGTGCCGCTACTTGTTCCCTTACCACAGAAGCGTCCATTGCTTTGATCCACAGAAGTCTCGCAGTCAGTGTACTGGCCAATCAGAAAGCAACATTAACTACCTTCAGCGGAGAGCAAATGTTCAGGAAGGATACCAGTGATAGACGAGCGTAAATCCTCGACTTGAGATCTACAAGTGCAGAAGAACATTAGGAACAAAGCAAGTTTCACGGAAACTACCCACAATGGTCGTACGAATGTATCATAGAGTGTATTGCCTCTATAATCAACAACGGAAACCCGTCTGAAATGGAGCGTTCAAAGATGTTTCTTATACCAACAGGTGGCACTCACGCTAACATGGGTATATGCTGCGGGGCAGCAAAGACGTATTGGGTGGAAAGCGCGACATAACTGCGATCAATGTAAGTAAGCATCAGAAATCAATTTGTCATTCCATTCGAACTTTGAGGGATTATGTGGCGGACGCTCTTTTGAAGGCGAGGACAAGTGAGGCATGGCAGGAAAATGCACGTGCGTCTGTGCGTATACTTGAGACATACACGCAGTTGAGGAACCCTCGATGAAGCCAGAGTAGCCACTCGATGGGATGCTATCAGAAGAGCCACCTGATAAGTCTTCAGAGCCCCACCATAGAGACGCAGAGGAGAAGTCTGAGCTTCCAGAGGATGCAGAGTTGGTTGGAGAGGCCGTCGAGTCTGAGTACATGATGAGAGGGAGCGTGCTGGCAGAGACCACCGGATTAGAGGTTATATAGTGATCTGTGGACGGGGCATCGGTATTAATCAAGTGCATAGTCAAGGGCTGTAGAAAGCGTCTTTCATGAAAGCCCCGACAGGCTACTAAGAAAGAAGACGCTGCGGTGGACGTGATGACGCTTATGTTCCTCGGAGAATCTTCTGAATGATTGGCGCCTGTCTATTCTGTATAAACATGATCATCTCGCTTCCACATCGACAGCACCACGTGATTGCTCAAAACTTTGCATCCCTTCCAGTCCCCATCGACCCATCATGGATTTATCCTAACAGGGTAAAATATAATCAAGGCACACGTCAGCGCAGAATTCTCAGATCTTACCTCATCCCACGGAGAACCTGGGATCGAGAAATTAACATCCTCAGTCGTCAATCGCAAGAAGCAAACTTACACGGCGTAGTCAACATCCTCTCACCCGTGAACACCGCGTTTGCACCTGACATGAAGCACATGGCTTGTTCCGCCTCCGTTAATGTTTGTCGCCCCGCGGCTAGTCGAATAATAGTCGAAGGGAGCACAATCCGTGCAGTTGCGATCGTTCGGACAAGCGTGTGAACAACCACAGGCTGGCCACAAAGTCACTATTTTGGTTGCTTGAGTAGCCTAAGATGCATCCATACCTCATTGCCTTCCATCGGCGTTCCCGGTATAGGAACAAGAGCATTCACCGGGAATGACTCCGGGTGTTCTGACATACTAATATGGATTTAACTTCATATTGAAAATGCTTCAAGACGGCCTCACTCACTTGGAAACCTCCCAGATCAAGCCAACACGGTCCTCTTTCGATTCCCCGAGTCCAAGAATACCACCCGAACAGACGCTTATACCCGCTTCTCGGACATTTGAAATAGTCTCCAATCGCTCATCATAGGATCGCGTGGTAATAACCTATATGCGCGTTATGTAACCCAGTGCTATATGATGCTAGTAACGCCGCACCGAAGGATAAAACTCCCTGGAAGTATCCAAGTTATGATTATATGCAGTCAGTCCGCTGAGACGGATTTATCAGATGGACCTCGAAAACGTAAATTGTAAGTAACATACGCCTCCTTGAGTTGCCTCGCCTGATTGGGGGACAACATCCCTAGCGTCGTGCATACTTCCATACCCATCCCACGAACCTCGCGTACCATATGTAAGATGCGTTCGAATCCCCGCTTGCGGCCCGCAAGGTCCCTCCATGCAGCTCCCATGCAGAATCGGGTACTGCCGTTCGCTTTTGCCTGCCTTGCGGCCTCGAGCACAGGCTCCAAGTCGACCAGCTTTTGTGCCTTCGTTTCTGTTTTGTACCTCGATGACTGCGAGCAGTATTTGCCTATTTGCAAGTAAATTTAACCTGGTTGTCGGATATAACTCGGACTGTAACGTACAATCCTCTGTGCATCCTCCAGCTAAATAATATAAGGTACTGTGCAGATACGATACAAGGCAATGACTTACTTTTGATGTTCATCAAAGTACACAACTGTACCTTCTTCGGATCATGATACTGTCTATGCACGCTCGCCGCACGAAATACCAGATCAAGCAACGGCGAATCATATATATCCTGAATCTCCTGCTTCGTCCAGTCATGACGAGTCGGTGGTGGCGAGGTAGGCGTAGTAGAAGAGACACCACCCGCAGGATGCGGAGATACGTGTGTTGCCAGTGTCCGTCGCAGCACCGGACCAGGACCAGATGCAAACTTGAAAGCAAGTCTCCGTATAAACATGTTTTGAACTTTCCAACCAAGAAATTCCAAAGCTCGAGAGATGAAAGATCGCAGCAAGATTCTGAGTCACTCGACCAACTCTCTCCGACCTATCTAAACAGAGTCGAGTATATGCGCCCTTTTGAGACGGAGAAAGAGTGGACGAGATGGACGAGGCGGGGATTCGGGGGCAACAAGTTTTCCCTCGGCCTCGGGAAATCGATGAATTTTTATTACATAATACGCATCAGTGATTGTCGATCCCCATGGCATTCAATCAGGGTGATGCATTTCGTCATCATAAGTATCAAAGATCGTCATTGATCACTTTCACCTCTCAACCTCAACCTCGATGCTTGCGCAAAAGATTATCGACACAATCTCTGGCTACATCCCATTCGAAGACTTTGATGGGTCCACTGGCATAGATACGACGAATAGTAACTCTTCCAATGATGACTCGACTGACTCGGCTGCGATTGCGAAAACCATTAATGCCGTACACGTTTTCTGCAATCCGCAAGTACAGAAACGTCTAAAACTCGACGTCTCTTCTTTTATTCTTATTCTTCAATCCGAGTCCGAGTCCGAGTCCGAGTCCGAGTCAGGATCTGGTAGGGACGGTGAATCTGGGTTACGCCTTGTTAAAGAGATCGTAGAAGCCGCACGAACAGCTGCACCATCCCATGCATGTTCCAGTGTTCTTGCAGGCCACGCAAGCGAAAGCGACGAATACGCAGACGTTGGCCTCTTTCTCGGCGCGGGAACTGTGGATATCAAATCTACAGATGAGAGTGTAGAGAAGAAAGCAAGAGCAGTCTTATCCAGCCTAGGACTAGACTCGTTACAATCATCACAAGTGAGAAAAATCATACCTTTCTTTCACATGTATCCACAAGAACTAAATCCATTACCTTTAGAAGATAACACCACTCCCACTCTCCCCGGAGACGAATACTCCACTCGCATTCAGAGCTTCCAGCCAAGACGCAGACGTTCAACATCTATCCACGCTCCTCGCAAAACTTTCACACCGTTTCGCCTTCTGCGTAGCCGTTGAGAGCGTAGTATTCCATTTCTTGCTCGGACAAGTCTCAGAAGGTGGATCCTGGGCAGGGCTTCTTGGAGTAGGAATCTGGTCCGACTGAATCACTTTTCACTTTTGTATTAACGTGGATTATTGATTCTGCCTTTTACTGCGAGCGAGCCCGCTTTGGACGCGTCGTGCGTAATAATATCAAATCGGGAGAAGATCTCTCCTGTTATTGAATTTAGTCAATTTCGTCATGACAGGAAAACCTACACCACTCGCTGTGTAGCTGAGATCATTAGGCAAGACTAGACGACGAATATATATATAACCGGTAAACGTTCATGACCTTCTCAATAGTGTGGATCATCTCAATATTGCATTCAGTATGATAGGGTTTACAACATATCATATGCTATTAACCTAATTCATTCAGCGTTGCTACATGGTACATAATAATACTTATATCTGCTGAGTTGAGTAAATGTTAAGCGAGCAGAAGAAGACATGTACTGAATTTACATGGTACATGATCTGTGGAGTGCGAAAAACATGATCAGTGTGTGATCATAATTATACAGGCAGTGCTCTAATGCATGTGTCCGTGAAGTACGCTGTTTCAAGGAGGTGAGCATTTTGAGATTGATAGGGAATCCGAAGGTGAATAAATAACTATGCGCTATGGAAAGGGCAAGGATCTCGAAGGCATGGCATGACAAACGCAGTACTAGTTCTAGTGTTTCCGTAGCGACACAATGAGTATGACGGACCACCGACTCGTAGGAAGGTCTTTCGTCTCGTGGCAGATAATCTTGAACAGGAATATCTGCTAAACCGTCAGTATCAGTCCATAAGTATCTAAAATTCATGTAAAAACACCGCATACGATTTACCAAGGCTGGTCAGGATGCTGTAGAAGTCAAACGGTACCGTTAACAAGCGGGGTCTTCTGAGCAAAATCGATAGCCCGAAGATTCCGAGAATCTCTTGCGTCTCTAGAGTGGGAACGACTGTGCCCTGCCTCCGAGCCACTTGGTGTACGCGAGTCACCAGAATTCGCAGTTCGAGCAGCATCTAAAGCAGATTGAGCCAGCCGAAATTGTTCGAGCGTATAAGCAGCGAGTTGTTGTGAGTAACGACGCTTTGCGGCTACAACGGGGTCCGACATAACTAAAGAGGGAGAAGGGGTATGCTAAGACTTGTTGCTGAGAGTAAACGTTGAAGAGGCGGTGAGTTGTGAGGGTAATACGTTGTTGAGAAGCGTCAGGGAGTAGACAACGTTCGTGTATGTAGAAAGCGGAAATGCGATGAGAGGAATAGGAGCAGGAGAAAGTGGAATTATATATGTGAGTAACTTGCTTTTTACGGGGAGTCCAGAGGAGTTTGGAGGAGGCTATATGTGGAAGAAGCATAATTACGTCATGGACCCACAATGTCGTTACGGGATTAGGAAACGCCGCAGCGACGTACTCCAAAAACGTCGATCTTACATAATAATCATAATATTGAAAAACAAACATGACACATAGCGACAACCGTAAACCAATATTACATCTATCCATTCAACAAAGAACAAACATATCAAGTAACTAACTCCTGAGTCTGACCAGAAACTCCGCAGCCACTCTTTCGAGTCGTAGAATTTCAACAACGCTCGTCTTCTCCCCCACCCCATATACAGAAGTAATTTGCTTGACTTCCCCACCGTTCAGCTCAATCTCCAGTTGTTCAAGGAGCTCTTCAGGTTTGGCGTCAGAGTGGACTAGCAGTCGGATCGGTACTTCATCTCCAATGGGAAGTGCCCACTTTAGCCCGTGCGCCGCCGACTTGCTTGTGGATGTAAGGAGATTGGAGTACGCTTGATAGTCTGGACCCCCTTCACCCGCCTCTGTGGAGTTCGCGCTGCCAATATGAAGTATTGGAGTCTCCACTATATCCCCTCCGACGACGCTAGAAGCACCGGATGCATCATTACTCCCTGTGGCAGTTGCCTCGCTTGTTTGTGCCCCAGGCCCTAGGGGCGGGATGGAAGTTGGCTGGCTATCTTCCTCCCCAGTGTTATCCTTTGACCGGGTAAAGCTCGACTGTAGTTCCTTCATCTTCCCGAAAAGGAGACGCAATGTAAATAGTATGAAGCGAACCACGGCGATACCCATAAATCGCGCGAGTAACTTCAGTAGGTTGGCGACAAATACCGAAAACTTTTCGCGGGGCGAAGCCGCCGCCTGATAATTCTCGAAAGCACTATTGTTGTTGCGCAGAATGCGCTTAGCAGCAGTGCCATTCCCTGGAGTCGGGTCCGAAGGCTCAACAGGCTTGCGCTGTCGGAGACTGCCCTCCGTGTCGTTCTCAATCGGCAAGACAAAGGTCACGCTTCGTTGGGGTTTTGATGGTGGAGATGCCGGAGGCGTCGGAAGGGGGTTCTCCGCATTAGAGGGTAGGTCAACACGCTCCGGTGCAGCAGGGCACTCTGGTATCGAAAACTGCCAGCCTGAAGGTGATGCTGAGTTGCCCGCTATTCCATAGACGGTACTGATGACGATTTCAGCTCCGCGAGATCCGAACCTGAGTATAAGGTCTCGAGACTCGTCGGTGCGGCTGACAAAGTAACTTTTTCGTGTTTCAGGTTCGAATATAGATATTATGCCCGTAGAGTTCGCGAACGGCTCCAAAGCCCGAATTGGTAAGGAGATGGAGCGGGAAGGTGACGACGAACGCGCCAAATTCTGCGCATATATCGTCACCGACACCTCAGAATCGTAATTTGGCGTAAATAGAAATGAATCCATATCTTGTGTGGAGAGTATGTGTGGCGCATAACACAATGACTCAACCTGGCTGCGCAAGAGCTCGAGGTCGGTCTTGGAGCTTGAATCGTGCTCTCTACAAGCCATTGCCGATTTCTGCTTATTAGGAATTGTAATATGGCCTTGACTATTGATGGAGAACCGCGTTTCCTTGTTATGGACATGGAAGACGTAAGAACGCGGCAACAGGACCGAAGAATCGAACGCCGATGGAATAAGGTAGGCTAGAACTGCATCGCCGACAGGTTCAAGACAGGTATCACCAAATGACCATACCCTGCAGTTGTTCAGATTTACTCGTCCGACAAAACGCAAATACTGATGTATTTACCTTGATCCATCGGTCGCCCAGCCAGCCCAAGTCCACTCGTTGATATCTAGCTTTCCGACTACGGAACAGTCTTCCGTAAATTCTGGTTCAAGACCATCAACATGCACACTTCTTTCGCCTTCAGCTCTCCAGGAACCAATCTCTTCAAAGAATGCGGAGCCTCCATCCAGCTCCAGTACGCCATTGTCTCGGTCGGAACCAAGCCAACAGATTCCGCTCGGGTAAACAAGGCGGTACGTATAAGCGAAAACTGAACCTGGACTACGCGGGAGCGTGAACTCTGCACGGAAGACGTGTGTTTTTGATGTCTGGGCTTCGGTTGGCGACAGATACTCTGGTCGTCCTTCAGAGCCGAGTATCAAGTCCGGCACTGTCGTCTCTGCGCCAGTCTCAGCGGTCGTTTCTTCCACCTCCTGGAAAGCAATGGGCCCCCATTCCCAGGCAGGTCGCGTTCCACTCGGTGCATTCGTCCAAACCTCAATACGGAGACCTGTCTTCGCCACTTCTGCATAATCCTGTGGAGACAGATGTGCAGTACATGCCGCACGTACTGCATCTTCATTTGATTTAATATTCGAGTTATGTGCGCCTACTGGCACGCGTGTATGAGCACCAAGAGGTGGGTAGAATGAGATATGCATCGTTTCGATGGAGTTCGACCGGGAATGGTTTCAGGAGGTTATTTAGTAGATGTGAACTTCCGAGTCGGTCGCCAGCGAGCTTAGTGACTAGCGAACACAAAGGGAGACGAGCAAGAGATAGAGGATAGCTGGAAGATATCCGCGTAGAATAGCAGGATCAAGGCTGGAACAGCATGGCCACCCTCGTTTACCATTACATGTGTCTATGCAATGCGGTGATGGGCAGATCGAGAATCAAATGATGCGCTTAGTCATCACGTGGAGCCGGATTTCAGATTCAGCGACGCGACGTGACCGCGAACACTCTCACTGTTCAACCATCACGCGGCTGTCTATTTTACTGCTCATCTTTGTTGCTAGCTGTGGCATGGTACAGTTACAGTAACGCCTCAATCTTTCTCCGATATCTCAAGCCCAGCGAGCTTGTCCCCTGCACGCCTCTTCAGAAGCGCCGGTTCTGGGCGTGTAAAGCAACGTTTCTGTACATACGGAGTCAGCATGTATCTCATCTTATGGCTTCTACGATTCTCGCATGTCCAGTTTATTCTCTTGTGCTATTTCTACAACGACAATTTTACGCAGAAATTTCGTAATTTTGGGAAACGAGGCAAGGTCCGAGAGGAATTCTCACCAGGGCTATGAAGAAGAGAAGAGACGGGCCTTGCTTTTGTGTTGTGGAGTCGCTGAATGGGTTGGTCGTGCTATATTCGTCCAGCTTCGTTATGGCACAGACTAAATCCATCTTCATCTCATAGTTATCGATGCACCGTGCCGTTTTCATCTGATCTTCTGTAATAAGCCCTATCAAATATCGATTTGAATAAAGTGAGTTCTTCCGAGTCACTCACACGAAGCTGCTATTTCCAGACCTGAAAGTAGCGAGGGCTTCTTTCAAGCTTACCAATTGTGTTATAGATTCATTCGCGGTTCACCGTAGCTCCCAATATCCGAGGACTATGGGAAGGGATATCGCACGTAGGGCCCAGTGGTAATTTTTAGTCCGTGCTATTCTGGTATCCTTTCTCAGAGTAGGGTTTACTTCCCTTCTCTCTCGCCTTGGCGTGTCTTTCGCTAAATGCGTATCATCCTGATGTGTATCATCTGGAATGATATCAAAATCGATTCCTGATTTTCCCTAGGTGATTTTATCCCTCGATCACTCAAAATCCAATCAATATCACGCAATCGTATCTTAGTATCTGCTGTGATATCAAATCTATACAGCCGCCTGCATAGCTCGTGATTGACCTATGATACGTGTCTACTTCCGTCCTTGATTCCCGGAGGATGGGGGAGCAAGAACTCCGAAGAGCAAATGGAGGGGGATCGGTTCCGAGTCCGTGGGCGTCAATGCGAAACTTCTGAACAGTCTGGGTACGAAAACTATTCTTGGAGGAGGTGCGGCTGACTGGCAGACCAATTTACTCAGTAAACTTTCCCCCGCAATCCTCGCGGTGCCGAGCAAGTTTACACGAGGCATCCACACTCACATCAACTTGGGTGAGGTGTGACCTTCAATTTATCGGCACAGATAGACCTCACTACTCACTCCTCGCCTCGGACTCGACCAATTTTCAGCTGCAGCCTCATTCCCTATATTCACAGTCCCCCCTTCGGATACTATTCCTGGACTTCATATTCCCAGATTCTTAGAATTCCCAACTACTCTACTAATTCTGCACCGGCGGAACAAATGCAAATGGCAATGTGGTATACATACTAGCATACCATTTTTTAATAGACGGAGCTTATCACGACTTAATTGCTAGCGGTCTAAACTTACAGTAAACAGTATCTAGTATACGGTATACTTAGCAAGGGAGAAGGTTCTTTCTTTCTTTTCTTCTTTCTTCGCAACGTCGTATCGTATCACCTATTCGTTCCAAGACAACTCCGAGTGAGTCTTCCTTCTTCAACCTTCCTTCATCCCCCCTCTAGATTACTTTCGGCTTTGGCTTCTGAGTTCTAGTCGGATAATTTGGAAGCCTTTCTCTTTCTCTCATATAGAGATCTCACTGATTCACTGATTCAGTACTGATTTGGTTTCTACACCGAAGGGAAAGGACCGCATTTCATAATTCATAAATACCCGACTTTTTCTATGTTTAGATTTGGTGAGTGAAAGGGAATTGTGTTGCTTATGGGCTCTTATAGGACACACGACGGATATGTAGGGACATGCATGGGTCCTATCAATTATATTAGTACATAATTCTCAATTCTATTCTCGTGTTGTGTTGCATGGCTTGGCTGGCTTGGAACTTTGGTTTCTCAGGTCTACGGGTCTACGGGTCTACGGATCTAGCAATATGCATCATGGAAACTGGAAACTAGAGGCAACAGGGAACTGGAAACCCGCGAAAAAAGAAAGTAAATATGATTTATAGACGGTTGGGTGGTTGGTAAGGAAAGACGGTAAAAATAATCGAAGCAAATATATGTATGTATGTATAACTTTTTCTTGGGCTTAGGCATCACGACAAGACAAGACCGACTCGGAAGAAGGTAATAATAATAATAAACCTTCACCATCACATTGATTCACAACCTTCACAACTTTCAAGCCAGCGCTCACGCACGGGAAAGTTCATAGATAGTTTAGTTCGAACAAGGCCAGGGAGTCGGGAACCCCAGTTCAAACAGACAACACAGACAACAGGAAACAGGGAACGAGGGAAGCCATCCCATCCCCATCTCTCCCAAGAAGAACGCCCAAATTACTCTTGGCAAAACCGTTCAATTTTCACACCGCCATATTTCAGAGTACACATCCTATTCATATCATATGCATGTCTATGGGGAGTGGCAATCTCCAAGTGCCGCGCGAGCCCCCTTTTTTTCAAGCGGAGTTGTAACATCTACCATATATGGTAAGAAACAGCGATCCATATTTACCGCCTTTCGATTCAATGTACCAATCCTTCATGAGACCAGATAATTAGCATTTTATGAGAAATATACCAGAGAATTAAATAAAGACATTCACCTGATATGATACTAGACAAATTAAGACAAAAATGAGCATACATAGCATGTTTTATTGTAGATTATTACCGGTCAACAGTACTCATGGTCTTGAACAAGGTCTTTGGTGATGTTGCTGGTTATTCATTTGTATACACAGTGACTTTCTAATATGAATATATCAGAAGCATACTATCTGCTGTATTTTAAAGCTTGCTATACTGATTCCTTGATGTAGATGGTGTCACTGTATGCATCTCTGAGAAAGACTAAGATAAGCACTATGCAGTATCATTGATGGCATTTTTGGAGCTTGTACAGGTACCATGGTATATTTACTTGATTTATCAAATGAATTTTGTGCTTGCAGACATTTTGCAATATTTTCTTGCATTATTGCTCTTTTGCTGGTTCGTGCACCCATACAAATGCAATGTCACGTGACAGAGTTTTCCTTTATTCGGTGAGATTCAATGCACTCTTCGAACACTCAGAACTCACTGAATTTCTCAACGATTTCCATGTAAATGTACAAATCACATTGTTTCATGACTATCTTCATTTTGTTGAGAAAAAATTTTCAAGAAATTATCTAGTTCCTTAGATATGACCTAAAACTATACAATATCTCGGCGGATTTTAGTAAAAGTCAATTTCTTTTTTGAAGATATTGGTCTAAAGACATCAAAGACATGATATACACACTTAATACTAGTTATCTTTGTGATGTGGGAGGGTTACATGGAGTCGAATGTGTCTCTCAAAAACCGGTCATCGCTTATGCTTAAGCGAGCTCCGGCACGACGCGGCATAGACCGTGAGAACGGTCGTTTTTTTGATAGGGATTGCCACTCCCCAATGTCTATGCATGTCCCCACCCCGTATGGTACGTTCCCTAAAATAGACCAGAGATGAAAACTTTATTCTATTTTCTAATTTCGTTATTTCTAATTCCGTTATTTAGGTAATTCGGTACTAGTAAGTACTTACTTCGGTGTTTTGGGTTCGGGAGTATTAATATTAGCATACGCATGAAGGCATGACCAGTCAGCCAAGTCTCTTGCTCCTCTTGGTTTTTGATGACTTGTTCCTCAACTATTCTAGTATGAATAGATGCGGCATGGTGTATGGTGTACCCCTCAGGTGATGAAAGCGATCGGGGAAATGCAATATACATTCGTTGTGCTGGCATCCGGAGGGGAGGAACACGACCTGCAGAAGTGAGCTCAACAAGGATATGAGCTTTCTTAGGCTTAGGGAAGGATACAACAAAAATACGCTATTCTCCAACGAAGATAAGACGAGAAAAGGGAAGACTGGGCATGTGAACCGAGGCAGGGGGGAAGGCGAGACGGCAACATAGATAGATAAAGCAGGAAGAGAGTCAAATACACCATTCGGCAGGAGTGTTATAAGTTAGTTTTTTATCAAAATGATATTCACAAAGAAAGAAATGGAGATTTTCGCTCGTCACGGTCCCGCTTACGTTCACGTTGCAAGCTCTCCTGCTCGTTTTCTGGGTCCAAATCCTGCTCTCGATCAGTACGTTCTAAACGTTCATCCTTAACCCTCCCGTTAGCTCTCGAGTTAGAAATAGGTCCAGTGCTGGGCGTGGAGTTGCCCGCCTTGGCAGCCGATAAAAGTGATCCAATTGCCATTGTCCGTGGGACGTATGCATTAGGAACACTACGTGGCGAACCGGCTTCAGAACCGGAGCTATAAGATGACCGTTCAGCGTCCAGTTCCGAATGTGCATGCGAGTGAGCGGCAGAGTGAGAATATGTATATGCGTATGCCCGATGCGAAGGAGATGCAGTAGCCATGGGACCAGGAGATCGTGAGCGCGACCGAGAGGGACGCGGGCGTTTTCGTCGGCTTGAAATTTGCGACTGTGGCTGAGGAACGGAATGCACCTGAGATCGTGCATCAGGCAGACGGACACTGCCTCGGGAATGCGAGCCACTCAAAGAGGCCGGCCGCACACGAGTGGCCGATAGTATGCTCTTTTGCGTTGTTGAAGAAAGCGGAGGCGACTCTACTGCGCGAAGATGTCCGTGACTACGTGAGCCTTGACTATGAGAGGAGTAGCCCGAAGCGTAAGTATGGTGCACTGCAGGTGGCGAGGCAGACACTGCGTGGTGTTGCTGACGGTGGTGATGGTGGTGATTCGGTGCTGCTAAGGCATATGGTTCGTCGGGTACATAGGTATACATATGATGGCCGTGTCCATGTGAATGCGAGGACTGGGGATACTGGAGCTGCGAGTGGGATGGCGACCGCGACTCGGCGCTGTACCTATTGACTTCAAGCATGGCGCGGCGGAGAGAGAGCTGAGATGCAATGCGCTTTCGGAAGAATTCAAGTTACATCAGCATACGTTTAAAGATTCAGACCCATCTCGTGAAACACACCTGGTCCTCTGCACTTTTCGCACTGAGCATGGCGAGAAGCGTTTCACGGTCGCCATCGCCCTTTTGCCTGTATGCGGTCAAAATATCGCGCAGAGATGGGGGAGTGGGAGTCTCGAGGGCGGACCAGCTAGAAGAGTATAAAGTGCGGAAGTCGGGGTCGGAGGCGGGACTGGCAGAGCTAGGGCCAGGTGGAGGAAGACCGTTTGGATGAGCGAGAGCGTTGGGCTGTTGGTCACCGTTGACGTGCAAAGCGTTGGCGCCCGGGGAGAGCTGAAGGGATACGTCTGAGTAGGGCGGAGTGTCCATCGGATCGGGGGGGATTGGAGAGATGGGGAGGGAGGAGATGAATGAGCCAAGTTTATATTATATATTATAGCCTACTCGAAGAATCAGCCGCTTTGGCTTGGCGTTTTCTTTTCTAATTATATACTCTCCGTCATCCACCCGTTCCTCCTTCTCTTCCCGCACCCCTGTCGTCTCTCTGTGCAGTTTTAGGACATGCCGAGTTGGCCCTGATGGCCATGAGTAGTGCGTGTGGTTGTTGAGGGGAGCATTGTGGCTGGGAGCGGAAGGGAGAGGGGAGGAGAGGAAAGCCAAGAGAAGGAGGTGACGTGACTCTATTTTGGGACCCGCCCATCGCGCGAAAAATATTAATAAACATCCCATTGATACCTTTCAAGTCTCAGTCCATATTAATTCTGCGTGGATGTACTGCTGCTGTGGCTGCATGTCTGGGTGCATATCCTTCATGCCGGACGAGACGGAGGGGGTGAAATAGGCGACATGAGCCTACAGCACGCATCAATCAATCACCTATAAATAGTTATCATCCTATTTTGGAAACTCCCCTTAACCCCCCCTCTCTTGGTACTCCATCCACATACACTGCACGCCTCGCCTCGCTCGATACACCACCAGTGTACTGTATGAAAACATTCACGTTCGTTAGCATACACGCAATGTTCCAATCCTAAAATGTGCGGTACTTACGCCCATCTCTGCGAGTTCTTGTCCAATATGATCATGAGACTTGCCAAGGCCGACTCAAGACATTCTGCTATCGCACGCCTTTCTCAAAACGGTCCGGTATTTCTCCCGCTTCATTTGTGCTCTTTCGTTCAGAACTTCCCTCGACGCCTCCGGTTTGCGTGTGACACAAACGTTGTTAGTCACAAGTCCTAGTGCACCCAAAAATATACATTCTAGTAATAATAGTGCAGCGCAGAATATAGCCGGTCCCGTCTCTTTACGGAAGTATACATTTAGGCACAATAATATTATTGAAGGCTCTCGGGTGCGTTGAGGTTCCGGCTCCCGCTCGGATATTTACATAACAATCCCTTTGTTCTTGGTGCCACCAAGTTAAGTAAGCCCCAATATTCACCACGAATTCCTCTAATCATCTGCGCAGGCGTCGGAAATGCATCCGTCCATTCTTCGACATGCCGAGTGGACGACGCGACCACGTACACAGCAGCGCCAATAGGACTAAGACGCTCGTTGCTGCGCGTAAATTGCAACGGTAGCGGGAACGCGCATGTACACCTCCTGTATCTGAACTAGGCCCATAATTGCTTCTACTTCCTTGACTCGGATGCACCTGAACGGTCCTTTGGGGAAGAAGCGTCATTGCCACCTCATCCAAAGCCTTCTACTTCTCCTGATCCGGCCCTACATGAAATTAAGCAACTGGCGTCGAATGAAGTCGGTCCATTTCATTCCTGTGTCGAACCTCTGGATAAATGGGCCCAATCTCATAGAGGCACTCGCACTGAGCAACTATGGCTGAACGTGGCCTGCTCCAACTTAGGTATTCCAGATTCCAATATATAAGTTGGGACTGACCAGAACGGTCAAAAGGAACCGACTACGCAGGACCTTGCCCTATCGGTAATGTCAAGCCTTTCTCCTGGCTAGGGAGTCGTCGTACGTTTATGCTGTGCTTGATCGAGGCCTCATAGCGTGTCCGTGTTTGTGTCCCAGTCCCGCAGTACGAAAGGCGCCGAGGACACCCCTGTGACGGACTGGAAGGAACTGGATCTCAGCACAGAGTACTCTGGAGCTTCTCTATAAAGAATGAAGACCTCCTCGAGGACCACGACGGGTCCAGTATGAATATTCTCAGTAGAATCCAACGAGCTCTGGACAAAGGGAACGAGGACCGCGATCTAACGGATCCGATTCGGCGCTTCCTTATTCCCCCAATTTCCCGTAATGTTGGCAGTAACAAGTCCCCCAAGCTATTTTTGTCATCGAGCGAGTTTGAGAAACTTGACAAGACCTACCTTCCGAAATTGACTTTCAAGAGACAGGATGTGGAGGTGGTTTATATTCGGGATTACAAGGAGGCAAACGAGGAACTTTCAAGGCTTCTCCGACTCCGAAAGAATTCAGACTCAGGGATGGATGCGATTTGGCGTGTTGTTGGATTTGATGTGGAATGGTGTCCGGCTGCTCAGTCTGGGCAACCAGCGAACTCGGTTGCGCTTGTGCAGATTGCTTCGCGCGGGAGGATACTGCTGCTACAACTCAGTGCCATGCCAGGTGTGTGCTCTTTCTAATTCCATGCATGCAGGCTTACGGAGTAAACTACGAAACTCTGACCTATGCCACCTGGGTATATGCGCAGTCTTCCCGACCAAACTCATCGAATTTCTGAAAGACGAGTCAATTCGGAAAGCTGGCGTGTCAATCCTCAGTAGGTATTCACGTCGTATATCCATGGACCTTCGATCATCTAATGTCTACCACAGGTGACGCACAGCGGTTGTATAGAGACTGTGGAACATCCATGCGATCATGTGTGGAGTTGTCTTATCTCGCTCGAACTCTGGATCGTGACCGTTGGCCAGGAAGGTCAACAGACCTCATTAGCCTCGCGCGCCTCGTTCATGCATATACGGGACATTTACTCCCAAAGAACATTATGAGAAGGAGTAATTGGGAGGCTGAATTGACTCTAGAGCAGATGGATTGTTCGTTCGTCTCTTTCATTCACTGCCCACTGCCCTATACTATTTGATTACTTTCACCGATATCTGACTCGGATCTTTCTATTGTGGATAGATGCTGCGAACGATGCATTCGCTAGTCTAGCTGTATACGTTAACCTCATCAAACGCTCACACCACCTCGATCGATCGTTGTTCATGTTCGACGTCGTACACTCAAACGCAGTTCACACAGACGGTCAATTCTGGCAATTCCAAGATATTAATATTCCTTCACCTTCAACCCCACCTTCACCAACTCCTTGGACTCGGAATCAGACTCGGAATCAGACATGCGATCAGAGTTATGATCAGAATCGAGGAGATGGAAGTGGAAACAAACGACTCCCACTACTATTGGAACTTTCGAATTCTAGTTCTGCGGAAAGAGAAAGGGAGAGGGAGAGGGAGAGGGAGAGGGAGAGAGAAAGAGAAAGAGAAAGAGAAAGAGAAAGAGAAAGAGAAAGAGAAAGAGAAAGAGAAAGAGAAAGAGAAAGAGAAAGAGAAAAACATCGGTCTTACATGTTGGATTTGTTACAGACTCGAAGGTCGGAGTTAGCGGGGTCTGGGTCTGGGTTGGGAGGAGGAAGGCCCAGGGAGACTTGGAGAGAACCAGATAAATTTGAAGATGAGTCCTGGGATAGGGATATTTCGACTCGGGATCGGGGTCGGTCTCGGGCTCAGCCTCGGATTCGGGCTTTGGAGGACTTGCATAACGCATAACGTCTTACAAGCGCATGATATTGGTCGTTAGACGTGAACGGGGATAAGAGTACTAGTGTCTAGTGCGGATTCTGGATATCGGAGAATCAGAATCCTAACGATTAATCCACCCACTGGCAGAAGGAATCGAGAGGCCTAGGGAAACCTTCCGTTGATTACCCCGATATTTTGCTTCGAGTACTAAATAAACGAAGGGAAGGGTCAGGAATCAGGAATCAGGATAGCCGAAGACTGACTTTTGTCATTATCTATCTATCTTCTTTTACGATGCAGACTGGTGTAATTACATTTCTTGATTTCATCGGCGTCGGCATCGACATCGGCATCGGCACATATGTCATCGAGTCGTCTACTCTCATCGCAGCGTCGGTTCCAAGCTCGATGTTACCAACGAGTCGCACCACCACCTCCGCTCACTCCCTATCGTGATCGTGAAGACGTTTCTCGCTTCTCCCTGCCGCTTCTGACCCACAGAGATGCACTGGCAGGAAACAGAATTATCCCCTCCTTCTTTTATCTTTGTAATATACTAGGCCTCTTCCATCTAAAGCTCATCACAAAGACACCCTAGTGTAAAAGTACGCCAAACAACACTAAAACTATTAATGGCTCTTTCCCACACGTACGAACCAGATGAGAAGTACCTTCTAAATCAATCCATTCAGATAACACGAGGTATATAAGTAATCAAGACAAAAACAAATATCTATATTATAACTCCCTGCTTCCGAGTCTCGAGTCTATCTGGCATCAAGCATCAGAATCGGAAGATCCGAGACCTCGCACGTCTATCCTCATTCTCGTTCTGAGCAACTGGTACCGAAGCGGGAGCAGGGTTAGGATTCGCTGGAGCGCTCCTAACTACTCGACTTGATGTAGAAGCGCACGCTCCATTATCTGTCCAGTCGCCGTTGATTGCTATAGTCGTAACATAACCCATCACCCATCAGTATCAGAAGGGGAGAGGATGGAGAAGAGACGTACCTTTTGGAGGGTTCCCGAAAGACCACCAATTAGCCGTCCATAAATGACCACTGCATATTCAAGAGGCAAGGGCATAGTCAATTAGATCCGGAGGCTCCAGGAAAACCATATATGTGAAGATAAAAGACTGACTCGGATACAACTTGTTGACCTGCCGTGTATGCGACATTATTTGTCCAAGCTGGCACTCCGGAACAATCAACTCCAGGTGATGGAGCTTGTGTACTTGAACTTGTAGGTGATGTAGCTACAGTTGAGCTTGCTGGTGTAGTGGCGGTTACCGTTGATGATTCAGTTGGTGCCGTGGTCGTTGGTGCCGTGGTTGTAGGTGCCGTGGATGTTGGTGCAGCAGATGTTGACGCGGTGGACGTTGGTGCAGGAACACTGGAACCACCATCTCCTTGACAAGCGCTAACTGCACCGAAACTGAGAAACCGGCGTGCTTAGTGGACCAAATAAAAGACTTACTTGCACTCCATTCATTGTTAGGATCGTTAGCTGGCGTGTTGGAAGCAAAGAACTTCGCCTGCCAGATGTACCTAAATACCACAGTTAGTTTAGACGCCGTTAAGATCAGTGACCAGTTCAGATGCAACATACCCGTTGAATGAGACTCTGGAGCCACCAGTATAGGATGTTCCCGGGGCAAACTCGGGTTCGGAGCAGGGAGGGAAAGTAAACCCAGTTCCTCCAGCTTCTGTCAAAGCGGACTTGATCGCCGCATCAAAGCGATTATTTGCTTAAAATACGATAATTACTTAAAGGTAGCGAGCATACACTGCGAATCACCCACCAACGGCTTGAGAAGTGTCCCAAAGCATAACACCACCAAAGGATGGGAAACTTTTCCGCATTTGAGTAGCAATGGAGGCGAGAGTATCTATAGAAACGAATCCCTGTCCTGCTGCGGTGCTTGATGCAGGAGCGCCAATGTAGACCTTTGCATTCGGATTCGGGCTGATAGTTCTAGCCCAGTTATCCCTTGTTAAGAAAGTTGGTCACTGGAAGGATGATGCGGACAACTTTTTGGGTTACTTACCATAAACCAAAGTTCCAGTTCTGCGCTTCATCGAAATGGTTCAAGCCACAAACATTGTTGTCTAAAATCAAGTCTCTTAGTAAACCCGGGAAATTATATCACGATTCGGAGAGTTCTCACAGAACTGGACATATACGGCATCAAATTCGGCTGAGTTTAGAACTTGTCCGAGTGCGGCATCAGGGAAGGGACACTGTGGAGCCGCTGTGATGAAGTATCTGCGACGATAAGGATTAAAGCGCTATCGACGTTTTATACGGAAGGGAAGTACCTCTTGTTAGCACCGCTTGCATGCGAACGGATACGATTCACGAAGGCCGCGTACGAAGCAGAGCCTCCGCCTTCGATATCAAGGTCCACTCTGACCGGAATTGTAAGTGACGAACTTCAACTACCGCGGAAGCGGGTGCTTACCCGTCCAAGACGGCGTCACCAAAAGGACGCGTGTCGCTGCTACCGCCCAAGAATAGGTTCCAAACAGTATCGGCGAAAGTCTCAGCCTGACTATCGGAACTAAAACCAACAGCACCGGTTGCACCACCCAAGCTAAGAGTGACAATTTTGCCTTTCGACTGACACAACTGTATATCGCTGGCCAGAGCGGAACAATCTGCGAGCTGTGTACCGGGGAAAGTAGAATTATCTATCGGATTGCAGGTCTGGACGGGTGTTGAGTTGGGTATATAAGGTCGATTGAAAGTGCTGCCTCACATTCGCTAAGTTGATCGAAGGTACTCCGCCAGTTCCAAAGAAGACGTTCAAAAACGCTACAGGGAATACATCTATAGCACTGTCGTCACCGCAGTAGGCTGACAGGCGCTTTTGCCAGTTTGCGGGGTCATTCGGATTAGCTGCACCGAAAGAATTCTGTCCCCAATACCTGAACAAAGGTTGAGATACAGGTGAGTCTTAAAAATGACCAGCTCAAGCGTACGTACACAGCAAGCTAGCGAAGGCATATTAGCGTGGCTTATGGAGACAAATGAAGTTGACGTACATTATCAAAGCGTGAATTATCGAACGCTTTTACAACTTGACTAACGCCAATGGCAGGAAGCGTGAGGTACAGGAAGCGATCCAAGACGGCTAGAAAGCGCATTGCTTTTGGCAGGAGCAAAGTCTGCTACCGATGGAAGAGACAGAAGACTACTAGACCATTATATGTATCCTGAATTCGAGTTTAGGAGACATGCAACGTATCACCGTTCTAACCGGTGACCATTTCGAATGTTGGATATGAAGAATGCGCTGTACGACCAAGAGACTGGGCCAAGCCGGGGCCTTGAGAATTTTGAGGCTTACGGGATCCTCAAGCCTGGTGGTAGCAGAAGAGATACGCGAGCTGTCGGGTGGCGGCGCAGTGTGCTTTGCCTCCACTGGGCAGTGGAGGGAGTACCCAAGGGCCGCTAAGCACCTCCTTTCACATGTTACGATAGCTAAGAAGCGCTTTGCTTTGCTGGCAGAATCAAAAATAAGCGGATATATGTATTACCAGACAATATTCATACGACCATCAATTTGAGCCAGCTTTGCTCGCGCTTCCATCTGACGTGGCAAGAGTACTTGTGCAGACACAAGGTCAAAGACCTCGAAAATAGCACGGAAAATACAGGTGCTTTGTGTACTTATTCTCGTCGCATGTCAGAAACCTAGGTGAGCTGGCAGACCAAATAAAGTATCCTCAGCCTTCAGCTGTTGATGCACGGCAGGTATAAGCTACGTTCTTCGAAATAGGCTCACATCCGTGGCCTGAGGCATTAGGAGAGTGATGGTTAGTTATGTCGAACGCGAACAAAGTTGATCTTGTCAAATGAGAAGAGACTGGGTATATGAGTACGTAAGCGTGAAATTTCCTAGTTGGGACCATAACCCGTGATTCGAGCGTGTCCCCATCAGTCGTCCTCAGCGGGCAAAGGTACTGGCAGTGTACTTGTACCATCCTCACAACAAGTATGACTCGTTCATCTATTGCTCGAGTATATGCCAACGTAAATGATGAGAAAGGTCCATCTTGGTACGAATACGGTCAGCCAAGTTCATCCCTTTCAACCAAGTGGTGTTTCCTCTTAATTTGTCTGAAATTGTAGACAACCTACAAGTGCAGTGGGGAATTCAGGATCATTACGAAATCGTCAGAAAGGTTGGTCGAGGGAAATACTCAGAGGTATGTATTTTTACCGCTGCCCTTGGGTTTAGCTGAACCAGATAGTTCAGGTGTTTGAGGGCATACATGTCGTCAATGACGATAAATGCATCATCAAAGTGTTGAAGCCTGTGAAGAAGAAGAAGATAAAGCGCGAGATAAAGATTCTTCAAAACCTGGCAGGCGGCCCTAATATCGTTGCGCTTCTTGATGTTGTCCGCGATCCTGCTTCAAGAATTCCAAGTCTTGTCACCGAATACGTCCACAATACGGACTTCAAACAGCTCTATCCTCGCTTCACCGACTTTGATGTGCGATTCTATATTTTTGAGCTGCTTAAAGTTCGTTCCTGATCGTATCGATTACACGAGTCTCTTGACCGGTGTTTGACAGGCTCTCGATTTCTGCCATTCATGTGGAATCATGCATAGAGATGTTAAGCCTCACAATGTTATGATCGATCACGAACGACGAAAGGTATGCGTACCTGAATGAAACCATTCTCACCAATGCTTATTTTTGCTACCTGTAGCTCCGGCTCATCGACTGGGGTTTGGCTGAGTTCTATCATCCGAAAATGGAATATAACGTTAGGGTCGCTTCACGTTACTTCAAAGGTCCGGAACTCCTCGTCGATTATCAGGAGTATGATTATAGTTTGGACATGTGGAGTTTGGGTTGCATGTTTGCCTCTATGGTGCGATTAATTGCTCTTTGCATATACGCGGCCTTATTCTGATGGTGGCATGAACAGATTTTCCGCAAGGAGCCGTTCTTCCACGGGCATGACAACTATGACCAGCTGGTGAAAATCACCAAGGTCCTGGGTACTGACGAGCTGTTCCTTTATCTCGAAAAGTACGACATTGAGCTTGACACTCAGTACGATGAAATTCTCGGTCGGTATGTGTGGAGTTCTCAGATAGGGGTTACCAGGAGAACTCTATTCTGACCTGTAGCTTCTAGTTATCCGAAGAAGCCATGGACAAGATTCATAACCTCTGAGAATCAGCGATACATTTCAAACGAGGCAATCGACTTCTTAGACAAACTTCTTCGCTACGACCACCAGGAGAGGCTGACGGCCAAGGAAGCACAGGCACACCCATACTTTGGTAAGTTATTTGACATCATGGTTTCTTTCAGTTATTCATCTCATCATCCTGTCAGATCCGGTGAGAGCGGCAGCAGGAGGTGCGGCGGCGAACGGAGGCGTGGTCAGTGAAAAGTCAGGTGCATAACTTGCATGACTTCTCAGCTTTCTGGATTATCCTGATAATGCTTCGCCGCTCCGTACTAACTACACGAGCTTGTACTGTAGCTTTCTTTGGAACTTTGTTTGACTGAACGTTGCTG
Organism: Inonotus obliquus; assembly: GCA_032164295.1. Classification (NCBI taxonomy): domain Eukaryota; kingdom Fungi; phylum Basidiomycota; class Agaricomycetes; order Hymenochaetales; family Hymenochaetaceae; genus Inonotus; species Inonotus obliquus. The sequence continues at coordinate 2,920,810 of JAJHTX010000001.1, read as the reverse complement.
CTGTATACACACTTCAATTAATTATCGAGTTGACTGGTTTTAGTACAGGGCATGTTTGGTACCGGCGGATACGTAAAGACGGAACAAAGCTCACAGTTACTTCTGGCGCGGCCTCGCTTGCCACCATGTTTTACCGTATGAAACCAAGATTTCATCACCTCTCTTGATTGCTTCCGAATCTCCACTCCACACGCTCATCCGTAATTCGCCCTCTTCTGTCCTTCTCTCCTTAAAGAAAGCATTTGGTCGGGTTCTGATGCCACGATAATCGTTGATGAAACGCTATTAAAGGTATTCAATACAGAAAATGGAGGAAAGCAGGCAAGCGCCCTGCGAATTGAATACATACTGCTTCGTTCCCCATATGCTGTGCATCGATCTTCCGTGTTGATTTGTTTAAATTGCAAAGGTTCACCTAGACTGGATCGCTGCGCTTATGATGATTGGATGAGCTTACTCCGATGTTTATGAGAGTTCCATCATCGCCATGAGTACGGTATAGAGATAGATCATAATCGGAGTTTGGTCGCTCATCAGTGTGAACTTCTCCAAAGTAATCGATTATGTGCGTGCGAGGAGGGATCTTCTTAGCCGCAAAAAGGCCCATCTGACCATTTGCCGGATGCGTGCTGTCTTCAATCCGACGAATAGCAACGTAGGGTTTGGCAAAGCATTGAGCAGCAGTACGATTTCCTTTGATGTGTTGAAACGCAGTAGGGTCTAATGAGGACGGGTAGGACATGGCACGGAGATACTCCACATCGGAGGGCCAGCGAGATGGCGCATGACTGGACTTGTTTGCATGAGGCATGCTCTAATTCGCCGATAAGTATCTGAGGAACAGATGTTCTATACGACGGCTGCAGACTTTGCGTGATGAAGCTCAAGGTGCGTCGTCTTTTTTTAGTTCCGTTGTCCGTTGTGATCTTTTAGGAAGGGTCGATCCTAATTGGTCGTCACCTAAGACCTTAGAGCCAATCTCGAAACACAGATAAAAGATAATTGCAACCGTGCCCAAAATCGACATCACTATCACGGTCGATTTTCGGAGTGGATCGTCAGGATTGGCTAAAGTTCACTGCCCTTGTTCTTCTGAATTCAAATCTCGAAGCAACGTATAGAAATCCGCTAGGAGTTCTGCGATTGAGTGATGAATAAACGTGTATTCGTGGTCGTTCCTCTATCTTGTTTATCCTGATGGAGCAAGTTTTGGAGTACCCTGAAACAGAAGTCCCGTATACGTTCCTGACCTAGGTTGCATTATCTTGTAATGCAAACCTGAGCGCCAAATATCCGAGCACATTGGAAAATCTCATCAAGAGCCGGTGAGAAGTCCTGAAACAAGATTGTTACCTTAATGAAACCCAAAGTTGTTAGTCGAGATGTACACCAAGCACAGCCCATGACTTGAGGCACAGTGGTTATGAGAAGAAACACACATACCAAGGCATAAGATCCCCGGTATTGCCAGGCTAACGCTGTACTGAAGGCATCGATTCCGATCCGACGTCAAATTTCAAATGCGTTCTAAGTCCTTTTGAGCATACATCATTAGCTGCGCATGAGATTTAGATTCGCTATGAGATTTAGTAAGAAACTATCAAGTATTGCATACCTGCCCTTCAGACAATGATATCCTTCGGTTTTTTCGGAACATGTGTAGCCGAGATTAACTGTTTACGTGCATGTAGAATCCGGTTGTCATTAAGTCTTATGACTTACCCGGTTGGCGGGCTCCAATAGCTGTATTCTCGAGAAGCTTGTTGAACTTCGGCTCAATAGCCAATCAGTTTTCGGGAGTCATCAGTGTACATTCCCACCCAGGACAGGAATCACAGCAAACTCTTCGAGTCCGACAAGTATGCCTTTTGCTTGCGCTTCTCCTCCTCTGAGTTTCCTGATGGTCATGCTCACATGGTTTCCCCTACTTCTCCAGCTTGCGTGCAAGAAATCTGAGCACATGAGTCAACAGGTCTTCAAATCGAAGCTCAACCGAATGAGCATCATGACAATCTGTAATGGAACAGGGCTATGATCGAGTGAATCAGTAGAACCAGCCAATTGTCAACGAGAGAACTCGAGAACAGGATAGTGCCTCGTTTCACATCCGTAGGCACGGGAGTGATTCCTATTGGCATCCTGCGCGGAACATACTGAGGTGTTGTTATAAGACTAACACGTTTGTCCTAGTTCGGGGGAACTTGAGAAGTCGTCCATGTCCTACCCGCATTAAGATGATCTACTGGTCTACATAGCACCAGGTAGATGGCTGGCCTCTGTAGCGTTGGAAAAGTGAGTGTCAACCATCAAGTCATAGATGAAGAATAGTGGGCCAGATGTTTTCCGAGGACTTGTACACTGAGAAGCCTTTTAGCTGCCAAGACATGATTCACATTTTTGGCAACGGAAACGAGATGAGTTCACTTCGATAGCACAAGCGTAGCATCAATAAGCACAGTGGAGTTACCCTGGACGTCAAACGCTGCAGCAGGAAAAGTCGTCGTGTGGTTGAACAAACAATGGTTACAACCAGAAGGTTTTCAAGTATTTCTATGTATAGACATAGCTCCACGTGATTTTTATTAGTAATCATCTGACAAATTCATTCGCATTCGATTCTACGTGTTTCCGTCCTCGTCCTGCTCGTCCTTCACAGTGCCGCGACTAGCTTGCTTGTTGTTCACCATGTCATCGCACTTGGCTGCGCGAAAGACGCTTCTAGCCTTTACCCTGAACTCTTCCTATTCACCAAGATGTGTTTGCTCGTCCAGGTCATTGACTACAACTACTTCAAATTTTGTCAGAGATTTGAGAGAACGAAGAGGATTGCTATGGGCAACGGATGACAAGCTTCGGGCGCGTCCAAGACGGGTAAGCATGCACCTACGCTTGTGGTCTAGCGAGGTTGTCCTGATAATCAAATGATTCAGCTCAGGCGAGGTTTTCATACGTCTTCTTCAGTCCATGCACACAAAGACCCGTACCAAGTACTTGGCGTGCAAAAGGATGCGGCTCTTGCTGATATTAAAAAGGTATACTATTCGGTACGTCACTCTTGATCTGCTATACGAGTCGGATTTATGGTTGTGTTGGTTAGCTTGCAAGGAAATACCATCCAGATACGAACAAGGAAAAAGATGCCCAGGAGAAATTTGTTGAGATCCAAGCTGCATATGACGTATGTAATATCAATAACCAAGAGCTCAAGTTCAGTCTGAAACGGTAGTATTGTAGACCCTCAGTGACGAAGGGAAACGTGCTGCTTACGACCAATATGGAGCAGCATCGCAGCAGCCAGGCTTTGATCCAAACGCATTTTCGGGCGCCGGGTTCGCGGGTGCTGGGTTTGGTGGCTTCCGCGATTTCGGAGCCGCGTTTCGTGCAGGTCCAAGCGGTGCTGGAGCGGATCTGTTTGAACAGTTATTTGGCGCGTTTGGAGGAAGGGCAGGTGGACGAGCATCCAACGTCCATATTCGTGGGGATGATCTAGAGGCGAGGATCGGGATCAGTTTCATGGATGCAGCCAAGGGAGCAAAGCAAACCGTTACGATAATGCCTATCGTAGACTGTGGAGCCTGTTCTGGCAGTGGACTGAAGCTAGGCATTAAGAAAATGACCTGTTCGACGTGTGGCGGATCAGGATCTCGGACGTTTGTAGTGCAGGCGGGCTTTCACATGGAAACAACTTGCGGGACTTGTCAAGGATCTGGAGAGGTAGTTCCTCGAGGTGGTCAGTGCGGAGAATGTAGTGGTCGCGGCAGAGTCAGAATCAGGAAGGCAGTGACGGTCAACATTCCTCCTGGTAGGCATCTAGTCACATCAAGACGTTACGTACTTATTAACTATCGCATATAGGCGTGGAAGATGGGATGATGCTTCGTGTTCCGAATGAAGGTGATGCTCCAACTTCTGGCAAAGGGCCAAAGGGTGACCTTCTGGTGCGCGTGAACGTTGCGGCATCGAAACTGTTCCGGCGGCAAGGGATGAATATTCACCACGAAGCTCGTATACCCATGCATACCGCTCTGCTCGGAGGGAGAGTAAGGATACCTACTTTGGAAAGTGATGTTGACGTTAGAGTTCCCGCGGGCACGCAGCAAGGAGAAGAGATGGTACTGAAAGGACGTGGAATGCCAAGGTTACATGGTTCTGGTGGTGATAGAGGGGACCTTTTTGTCTCGTTTGCGATTCAGTTTCCAAGGCGAGTTAATCCACTTTACCACAGTATGAGCATGAATCGTCCTTACACTCCGTCTTGCACCAAAATAGGTCATTGACGAAGCGCCAGAGGGAGTTATTACAGGCATATGCCGACGACGTTGAGGGTCGAACATCCAAACAGCCTGGCCCATCCTCGTCCAGTCGCACCAACGAGTCAAACAAGAATACGAAGAGACCTGAAGGTACTGCTTCGGAGAACACCTCATCAGATAATACAAACGGTATGCATGCGTTCACAAATACTCCGTACCGGCGCGGGAGAGAGGAGGGATGGGTCTCGACCGCCTGGCGGAAGGTCAAGGGGCTTGTTGGGCTGTAACCTGCGCGTCTCTTCATTGTCCCTTTCTCGCGTCTGGTCCGCCCATGCCACTTTTTCTCAACCGCCTTTCTTTTTCTCCGGTGGATAGGTATGCCGAATGACCATAAAGGGGAGCAGGACGAAAGAGAACCGTTGCGTCGGGCCGCTACCGGGTAGACCAGGATCGATGAGTATTTTAGACGAGGAATAGAAGGCTATAAGCTACTGTGAGAGCATCGAACGCTCACGAACCAGTATGGATTTATTTTATTTACAGAAGGTCAATTTAATGCCGAGGAAGCAGTGGGCGACCGACTTCTGAGCGATTGATGGCTGACGGCATGAAGAAGGGAAACTTGCAGTCGGAAATACGGACCCAACTGGCCCTGAGCTAGGCTGAATAGGCGTGCCTCATGTTTATGAGAAGATGATGTTTCCAGGACCTACTAAAACGTGTCATTTAAGCAGATTTCGGCACTGCTCACGTGGTTCGTTCTTCAATCCTTGGCGGGGTTGTCCACTCTTTTCCTCCTGCCCGATGCTGATGGTTTACCATCTCCCATGATGCAACTCATGGGTCCCTGAAAAGGAAGACACAAGCCTGTTTCCCTCTCATTTCCGTCCGTTCGCTCATTAGTGCAGGTCCGTCCCTCCGAGACGCCACTTACTGCTCTTAGATCCCCGGCCTCCTTGAAACTCGCACTCAAGTATCCGATGCACCGCTTAAAACTTATCGCCCCCGTCATGATCTGCGCTCTGAGATCCATCCTCGCCTCACGGCAGGAGACATTCAGTCCGGTACACCCGATCTCTTGCTAATACCAGTAGCGAATTAGATTGTTCTTGTCAAAGCAAATCTTCAACCGCTAGGTCCTCCCGTTCCGTTCGTATAAGTACTCCTGTAGCCTCAGAATGTGAAGGTGCATCTAGCTTCCACTTCTCTTCCTAATTCGCTACGAACAAATTATTGATCCGTCGTTCCATGCCTGGCTATTCTTCTACAGCGATTGCTGGGCGTAGCTCAAGCAGACCTCCGCCGTCGACAACCGTACTCTCCCCTGCAGAGAACAGTCAGACTCATGATGCATGCTCTACAGTTTCCAGTACTGGTACTCTTGCGAACCATAGCCCTTCCTCGTCTCGTACAGTCTCTGTTGAGGACGTCACCACTTTTGAAAACAAACCTCCCGCAAAAGTTCCATCCTTTCTACAGCTCCTAGTTGCGCACGTTGGGTATGTATACGGTGTGAACAGTATGTTCGTACTGACACTCTATTCGTTTACCAGGGCAGCCTTGGCTCTATTCCTCGCAACTACGGATGCTGTGCGTGCTTCTTTGTGCGGTATACCCATCTATTCTTCAACTCATTTTATCTCCAGACTATCGTGTCAACAAGTTTGCCGACAATTATTGCGGATCTCCATGCGACCCAGAGCCAGTATCCATGGGTCGGCGTCGCATACGCAGTATCCCAAACTGCGCTGCAACCTCTTTATGGACAGTTCTCTGACATTTTGGGAAGGAAGGTAAGGTGCCTCGTGCTGTCGGCTCATAATATGCTGATAATACAATACCCACCCAGATTGTATTATATACCAGCATATCCATTTTCATGATTGGCTCTCTGCTATGCGGCCTTGCCTCGGTGAGCAATTTGCGCCATCTAATTAATTTGCGTGACTTAATCTATAGAAAGAATTACGTATTGCTCTGCATTTTCCGCGCTATCGCAGGTGTAGGAGGGGGAGGCATAGTAAGCTCAGTGTGGCTCATTACAGCGGAGCTAGTGAGTGAGGATCAAAGAGCACAGTGGTCCCAAGCTCTAAGCGTGACTTGGAGTGCATCCGCAGTAGCTGGTTAGTTCGCATTCTTCCGCCTGTCTAACATTAACTTAGTCCTTTATCTTACAAAGGACCTTTACTTGGCGGTGTCTTTAGTGGTGAGTCTACTTCGCCTGATTCTTTGCTTGTTCTTAGAGACACTCCATAGACTCAAGTGGCTTCTTGAGCTGGCGCTGGGCATGTGCGTCGAATCTCTTCGTGCTTCCTCCAATACTCTGCTCATTTGTGATCTAGTCTTCATCAATCTTCCTATCGCTTCCGTAGCGTGGTTGTTGCTCTACTTCTCTCTGAGAAATGTTCCGCATCGCGCGGTGAGCGGAATGACATGGAGTAAACTCCGCAGTAGATTTGATGTTCTCGGGCTGTGAGTCGTCTGACCTACATACACTCCATTATCTCGTCATTCATGTCTTCTGGCTTAGAATATTCTTCATGTGCGGGACTATCGGAGTTGTGCTCGGATTCAGTTTCTCTTCGCAATACGGATGTGCGTAATTGTATTCAGACTCCTTCGCGGGCCGCGTCTGAGTGTTCGCTATTACAGGGTCGTCGCCGGGAACCCTCGTTCCCCTGATTACAGGTTGCCTCGTCCTGGTAATTGGTTCAATATACGAGAAACACACGACACGAGATGCACTCTTTCCTTCTCGAATGTTTAATGATATTACCGTCGGTAGGTAAAACACTGATACCGCGCCTCACTTGCTTACCCATGATATAGGCACGATTCTTATCATTAGCTTCTTGCATAATCTCGCATTCAACGCCGGAACCTTCTTTCTGGCTCTGTACTATCAGGTAACCTCTCTGCCGGAATCTATTACTATTACGATAACACGTCAGCTGATGCTCCTTTTTTAAGGCTGTGAATGGGTCTTCAGCATTGGAAGCTGGAATGCGAATGCTGCCATACTCGCTCGGGTCATCGCTAGCATCCATGCCAGCTGCGTGGTTCATCGCATATTGGCAACGAAAAAGGAAGACCACAAGCGGTCAGAAAATGGTTATCATGATGGGACTAGCCATTGCGACAACTGGATTTGGTACGTCGGTGTTCAGAATGCTGCTTTTGTCGATGGTCCGTTAATTATCTACATGCGCTAACCGCATGATAAGGTCTTCTGATCGCCTTGAATTATCACACTCCTGTCTCACTCCAAGAAATCGCTCCTCTCGTTGCGGGCATCGGGATTGGAATGTTATTTCATACACCTTATCAGGTGTTAACGAGAGCCCTCCAGCCAAAGGACATCGCAAGTGCCACGAGTGCGTTCTTTCTTGTCCGGTTCACCGGAGCGACGTGCGGATTGGTGAGTAAAATCTTAAATGCTAAGTTTCCTCCCTTGATTCGTTCGTCCGCAGGCTGTCGCTAGTGCAGTTTTCAACGGACGCCTCTCAACCTCCAATTACACCGAACTTTTAGGTTCAGCTGCTTCTATCGATTTACGATTTCTGTCAAAGTTAGAGCCGCTTTCGTTAAGAGAAGAGTTGGTTGGGGTCGTTTCGTCCTCAATCCAGGTATTCCAAGCTCATCGATATCACATCTGACCAATTCACTGAATGACGTTTGCAGTCAATCTGGATTATGTGCACACCATGCCTTGGTTTAGCCTTACTCGTACGCCAAGTCCCATGCTACGCAGTCTTTGTAATCTAATATGCCCTTGCTCGGATAGATTTCTCCGCTGATCAGAGTAGTTTCGACAGAGACAGACTCAATGGATCAAGAACCTGTCTTGGATCCAAAAATCAACGCTGAGAAGGCGATGGCAGCCTAACGGCAATCGGTGTTTCTTATACTTTGCATTTTCCCTAATTATGCTCCGTTATATATTGTTACGGAATCGCAGCATAGTTCCTACGTTACTTATCCGTCCTATTTCTCGCTATTTCGAATTGGTATCCTTTTGTACGCGTCATTGATGTATCGGGGGTTGTAATGCAAGATTTGTTGCTGCTGGACGCTGTCCGATTTCTCGCGCGAGAAAAGCGTGACAGACGCCGAGGAGTTGTACTTGAGATCTTCTCCGTGACGATTGATCACGGTCACGAACGCTTTCAGGTCAGGTCAATTCAAATAGAAGATTAAGCAAGACTAGCATGGCCAGCTCGAGAACACGTCAGATGTGCGATCAAGATCCTCCGTGACACCAGACACCAGGAAAAGGCGTACGGCATTTTTATGGGAAGACAGACTATGGATCCAACCAGTGGGGTCATTGCCGTCAATCTCCCGGAGTTACCGTATCATAGCCCCTTGTTGCAAGTGCTCGGCATCTCGTACAATTCCTACTACCATTTCACACGATAGTGGAACGGATATCGGAAAGAAAACCTGAGCAAAAAATAGATGTATTTATCCGAACGGGTGTTTCATGACGTATACCCGGTAAATGTCCACTGCAAAAGGTAATATCGATCACAGTAGGTTATAGTCCGAGAGCTTTGATCTCTGCTCGAAACCTCTCCGTCCGACACTGGGCATATCCAAGATAATCGAACTCAGGACTCTCTGGTTGTATTCCCTTTGATTGTGCCTGCGCCGCCAGTTCCGCATCTTCTCGCGCCTGGACGAGTCCCCATATTACCCACATCGCATGGGTTGCGGGACTCCATGCCCTGACCTGAGCTTCGAGTCTTTGGCATTCCGCCTCCAGGTCCAAGGGCGGATCTTCTCCCGATCCTAAGCCACCGCGGACTTCCTCCTGTCCTTTTCCATCGGTTGCCACAGAAGCGCTGGTGAATGGGGGAGATGCGTGTGTAAGGTAGGCTTTGTAGAAGTTCCGTCTCTCTTGCTCGCTTGGATATCGCTTTGGATCGAGGATATGTGGCGCTGGACCATGATAATCTGCTGTCCATTCATGGAAATGATTCGCTATATCGAACGCCGCCGCGTTGGGACCGGCATACTCAAAATCCACCACGATTAACTTAAGGCACGCGGTTAGAAGCCTTTCAACGGGAGTTATCGTGAATACACCTCACCTGGCGATGCTCGGGACGCCCTTCCTTCTTAATCCCCCTTCGTTTCAGAAGATTCCCATATTGCGTGTCGTTGTGGGCGAAAACACGCTTACTCGCACCATTCGTTTTCTCCCAGTTATTCAGCCATGTCATGTAACCCTCCCATTCTTTGATAAGACGCTCAAAATCCAGTCCAGCTTTGTAATCATCGCCGACAGACGGCACTTTCAGAACTTCTCGAGCAGATCGCATCCATTCGTATACGTTCTTTCGTGCGGCAACCTCCCCACCAAGATTTCCACCACGCGTCTCCGGTATGGTGTTTTCAATCAGCTGAAGGTCGACGCTGTGCAATTCCGCCATCCGGGCACCAATCCAGCCACTTATGATCGGATCACGCATTTCAAGCGCAGTAAGGGCAGCAGAATCAAAGTACTCCTCTACTCGACCATTCTCGAAAGTGCCGTACACCCGTGGACCTATTCGGTATACTGATGATAGAATGTGAAGGGTATGCAATTCCCGCGGTCGAGAAATGAGCTCAGAAGACGAGGGGCCATAAATGCGAAGGAGAATCGTCTTAAATGACGGGTTGCTCGGGTATGAAATGAAGAAAACTGCGTTTGTTAAGGAGCCGGAGACTTTGAATACCTTGATCCCATCGGCAGATAAGAGCTGTGAAGACGACCATGTCGGCACCTTCAAAGCAAGAATGATATTGATCAAGTCCCCTGCGAATTCAGGAGTCTTGTAACGTCTGTTACGAGTAAAAGAGTCAGCAAAGAGCGGGAAGGCAAGTGAAGTTTGTCCTGCATAGATTGTGATGTTTAGTCACACGAGCAGAAAAGCAAGGGACTCACTTCGCATGTAGCTTAGCCTTTGTGTGCCTCACCCCTTCCTCTGTGACAACCTCGACTTCTTCATCAGAAGCAAAAGGAATAGAAATGCTTGATGAGGCCCTTGATGGAGTTGAGTAGTTACTCGCAACAGAGTCTGTGCTCCTACCACGCGAAGGTGTGCGCGATGTCCTGCTCAAAGATGCAGTACTGAGATTTGCTGTCGGCGTACTCATGGGAGACGGAGAAGTAGAAATCTCGGGTCCAATCGTAGGAGGTGCCATTGTGAAGGATTTACTTGTAAAAGTTTGCAAGTTGTGGTGCAGGTAGGTGAGGGTGGAAGGAGACGATTGTTGTGGTCAATGATGTCAGAGACTTATCGATAAGCAAAGTGAAATCTCTTGGCTATTCAAGACTGCGCCGAACAGATGCCGTTAAGATGAGATTTCAGAGTATCTTTCACAATTGTTTCTGAGACAAAATACGAGGATATCGAAAGCGCCCAAACAGAATAAGGCCGACCAGGAGGATGTGGTCACAAGCGTAAGATGTCACATACGCATCCAAATTGAGCAGGATTCGTCATGGTCCCATTTGGGGATAGAAGGTTATAATTGGAACACATGCTTATGTAAACGTACGTTATCAAATCAAATTGACCTCAGATCTGCAACTGATATTATCTTCTCCACCATAGCGCTAAACGGCGAGGAAAAACTACTTTAGTTATGTCCGCTCAATCTCCCAAAGGTCTATTCTCCGCGTTACGCAAACGGAGGCGGTGCCCTTCGTTTCTGCCTGCGAAACGTTTCGCTAGTTATTCAACCTCAATTCACTTCCTACTCCTCATGTATTGCCTCTTTGGACCCTGTCTTCTCCGTTATTCTCGTGCTTGGTTCCTGCATGAGTCCGATGAACATCTTGAGTCAGTCGGCGCCGAACTCGAGATGAATCGAGGCGGTGTTTTGGAGATGCGGGTGTTAGTAAAGATTGCCTCAAAACACCTCGAGTTTTTTACGCTCCAGTATGGTTCTCATTCTACCTCTTGTGGCTGAGTGGCTGAAGTTTAGTAAAAAGACGGCCGGATCATCCTACTGGCGTTTTTTCTGACCATTCTATCAATCCTTCGACAGCACTAGGGCTTCCGCTCAGCGGGAACGAGATTAGTGACGGACACAGGAACTTACTGTTGGCCGAAATGAAGATAGTAGGCCAGCCAACGTTCGAAATAGCTGCGGGCCGCTTACTGCTTCGCACCATCACCACTGACCTACTGTATGTACTACCCTTCGCGCTAGTCACCGGTTTGGCACCAATGCCGACATACTGACTTGGCTCACTCACGCGTTGTATTTGATATTTCACTTGATAGTTATCACGGCGGCAGCGTTTACGTTAATATACATATCAGAATCATTGAACCCCCTCAATCTCATGTATGCTTCTTAATTCATATCCGAGCGTTAGCTAACCAATATACATACAGTTATTTTACCCGTAGTAGGTTGCATTCGACGTAGCGCTCATTCCCGGTATGCTTCAAAGCAAGTTCAAAACGTGTTGTTGACTATCATAAACATTCTGCCAGAGCATTGATTTGGTTTTCGTCGGATGAGCGGGAGAACGCTTAGAGTCGATCAATGCCCCTCTCTTGCCGTTCTCCAGTCTAAATTCTGACTCCACGAAGCGACCCAATACACACACGTGCGTATTTTAGTACTAATCGATTCGCCTCTGCAGCCTTAGACCGGGAGTGACCGTAAGCCTTATGTGATTCTTTGGGCAAACGAGGCGAGATAACATAACATACTGAATTGCGAAGGGTGCCCGACGTGGTGCACCGAATGTCGTAGTCCTGCCGCTCTTTCACATTGATTATTCTTAGCGTGACTGCAGGTATCCAAATGGCCTTGGTGCTTTCCCGGTCACTGCCTCATATTCTCCATCAACATGCATATTCTTTACGACGGCTAGCCTCCAAGTGCGCGGTCATTGGATGATCGAATTGAAGCTAAGGTCTTGCATATCGACCAATCGCATTTAATGAAATTTCAGATTATCAGACTTACTTAAACACATAAAAGAAGAGTGACGGTTCGATGATCATGAGATAATAAAGACAAAGAATGCAGCAAGAAAGCGTGGTAGCGTGGTGCAATGCAGAACAACAGTGCTTGAACGTAACGGAAAGGAGAGAAGGAAGCCATCCAGAAACTGATGAGGAATAACTCAGGACTAAAAAGGAAAAGCAGATCATGAATTCCAACCGCTTGATCCTGACGATTTTCGCGCCAAGACAAGGCCGTAGAGCACGAAGAAAGAGGAAAGGGAAGAGAGGAAAACAAGAAACGCGATGCGGAAATTCAGTGAAGTCCATAACGTTCATTTCATTTCGTCAGGCTGCGACCAATCTCCTTTGGAGGTGAACAGACGCAGCAAGGATGAGTTGTAGTCATTTTAAGAATAAAACGTGTTATTTTTTTGCCATTGCAACCATTAGGACCATGTCCGGTCATTGTGCTTCGCATTGATATTGAGATCGTTTGTACCCCACGGCGAAGCAGGGCCGTTCGTCGTAACTGCATCATTTCCCGGCGATGGTGTGTGTGCGTAAGGGCTAGCACCCGAGCCGAGGTGGTTCTTCTGCGAAAAGCTTCCCCAGTTGCTTGCACTACCGGAGCGCGAATGGCCATGACCGAGACTCTGAGGCCCTGGAGTACTGGGTGTTGCAGGGTTCTCCGCCTGCGATGACAACAAAGCGAACGACGATGAACCACCGGATACGCTCCGCGGCTGCTGCGACTGCTGTCCGAACGTGATACTTGCTTCGGAACTCGTATACGAGTGTCGCGCATTGGAGTTCGGCGCATTACCATTTATGCGCTAGAGACCATACTTCAGAATTGAACCTGACAGACACCTTGAAGAGATCTGAGAACAAACCTGATTGATTTCGGACAGACCCATATTGCCAGAAGAAAGATGGCGACCAAATTCTGGTCCTGCGGTGACAGGGCCTGGCGACAGTGCTTGTACAGGAGTGTTTGCAAAGGTCGGGTACGCCGACTTATTCTGTTTCGAGGCAACCGGGGCATCAACATTCGTGTCCACACGAAGCGCACCGCTCGGAGGTTTTTGTGTAAACTGGTAACCACTGGGGCTCTGAATCGCCGAACCACCAGTAGGTGTAGCAGAACCCGAACCATCTTCCGGTTTACTCTTCCCTTTGATACGCGCGAGAAGGGAGTTCTGTCCATCGTTGGGGTCGCTGTTCGTGCTCATTGACCGTGCGCGACCATCTTGGGAAGGAGGCGGTGCTGCATTACCTTCGGCTGCGCCAGGTGGAGTGCCCGAAGCCGGGAGTTCTGTGTGGATGAAGCAGCAACGTTTTCCATAAGGACACGAGCCAGATACCCAAAACGTCTGTGCACAAGGATAACAGTTATTATCCCATGGCAACTCCCATTTCCAAAAGCATTACTCACTCTACATATCTCCGTCTTGTACTATTCGAAATGAGATATGAATACACCGTCAGAGAATTCTCGACCCAGATCTAGAAATTCATCTTACCTTGGGGTGCCTAGCAACCTTACGGATCTCCTCCTCGCCGTGAGCAAACTGACACTTGGGTCCATACCTGCAAGAACCCTTCTCTTCCCAGCTCCTACAAAGTTCGGTTTTATAGAGGCCGAGTTTCCGGTTGTTCGCACTCGGGCCTGTTGGATTTGGAGTACTCGGCGTGCCCGGAAAAGCTGATTGATTTTGTTGCGAGTTTTGTTGCGCGTTGTTCGCGCTGGTAAACTGGGGTATAGCTCTAGCCATCATATTTATCATGTCCTGCTGGGCGTAGATATCCGGCGTCTGTGGCCCCGTTCCCGGGAAGAACTGGTTGGGATACACGGGGGGTGTCATAGCCATAGGCGGATACATACCCGGTGTCATACCGGGGGTAGGTGGAAACTGCATACCCTGCATGCCATGAATACCGGCATTAAGGAGCAGTTGAGCCGCATCTCGGAGGCTCGCCGGATCGGAAGCCGAATGCTGGTGGCCTGCTCGGAAGACTTGTTGTGTGCGGTTCACCGCAGGATCCATAGGAAGCATCATGTTGTACATTTGCTGCGGAGTCCCCAGAGACAGAGCGTTGTGATGTCCTGGAGCATTCGGTATACCCTGGTAGCCGCCAAAATTGGTGGGACTTGGGAGGAGGGCAGGGGGCGCCTGTGCCTGCACCTGCGCCTGGATTTGCATGGATGGCTGGAACATGTTCACACCGCGAACCTGTTGGCGGTATGCCATTGCCTCTGAAGGTCCAGAGCGCATAGGACCATTCGTCGGGATGGGAACAAATGGAGCAGCATGACCTTGGCTACCGTTCATGAAATGCTGACGAGGCTGGGGAGCTGGATCAACTTGAGGTCCTTCGGAACGGGTAACGAAACCCTGTCCTGACATACCCACAAACTGATGAGGCAGTCAGTCAGTCGTCATCGATAAGGATAATAATGAAAAAGAGGGCATACAGAGGGTTGATGCACCTGCTGCTGGGAATTTGGATACGCAGCAAGAGAGGGATACATTGGCTGCGCTGATCCACCAACATGTTCACCACTTGGAATCGAAGATAGAGGCTTGTTGTCCATACCATTGACCTCCTTCGTCAGGGACGATACTTTGTCCTGCAGAGATTCAGGAAGTTGCGACGGTGTGTGAATGCTTTGCAGACGACGAAGTTCAACGTCCGAAATTGCACCACTGAATGATCTAGGTCTATCTTTCGTAAGATCTGTCGAGAATGGCACACTTTTCAATGATCCCAGATGCGCATTGCTTCGAACAGACGCCTCTGAGTTGAGCGTGTCAATCGATGACTCGCGTGAATGGGTCGACAGATTCAGAGACTCTGCATTTCGAGGTGACGTAGAGTCCAAAGACGTATCAGATGAAGATGTGCCCAGCGGACTTGCATCATGTATCTGGAGAACGTCGTGCATACCGTTCTTGGGAGGTGTCGTAGTGCCATCGGTGCCATCACCCGCATCATTAGAAATGCCCAATTTTCCAATTTCATCAACAAGGTCCCAATTCGCTATTTTAGGTTCCACGGTCCTTTCGGAGCCATTGAAGCTCCAGCGATTCCCGGCGCGACGTAAACCGCTAGTAAAATCCTCGGTTGCGCTGTCACGAACAAATGGTTCAAGAGGAGCTGCAGACTTTGGATTCGTTTTTATATATTCCGAGTTAGTCTGACTCGACATGCTGAGGGGAGATGGTGAGAAGGACGTCCTCTGTACGCCTGAACCTGAGCGGCGTGAAGATGGGGAGTCCTTTGGGGAGGGACGACCTTGCGAACCGGGACGCTGACAAACACATGAATCAATGAACAGTGTACGATTGGTCAAAAAGTGACAAGTCATACATCAATGCTATCATGGCCGTCTCTTACCTCGTGGTTCCAGTCATAGTTCTTGGGTTGATGGGTGAGAGGGACAGACGAACGGTGTTCCGAGGCGGAGTAGAAGGATGTCACCGCAGGAGAGGAAGTCATATCAGATCGTGCTGAAACTAGCGGGGATAAGCAATCAGGAGCAATGCAATGAGATCAAGAATAAGGACTATTGGTTGGAACTCACTAGTCGATAAAGATTATGATTTCGGGTGCAAAAGAGGTGAAAAAGGTGAAAATTGGTTGATCCTCGATAAACTTGGTTAAAACAAGAATAAGTAGGTTTGGTTGATCGGGAAGCGGGCTAACTATGCAGACGGACGCTGTTGGCAGACTCAGCAGAGTTGAGTACGACTGCAGATAGCCGCCGTGGCGATGCAGTGCGATACCGAGCAAGACGCTGTGCCAGAAGGAGATCTAGGGTTGAAACGATATAAAAACGCGGAAGGGGTTGACAGACGAGACCGAGAGGATCTAGGATTGAAGATATGCAAACGTTGCTGGTAATAGCAAAAGGATGAAGGTAAATTCCTGACGATAGATATGGGGTGTCAGAGAGGAAAAGGGAGAAAAGACATGGGTGGATGAGAGGGAGGAGAGAAGACGGGTGAAGGATGTCGTAGGGGGCGATGAAGTTGATGAAGACGCACCTTGAACACGAGGCAGCGTTACTCACCAGTCACTCCTTGCAAATAATTTACGACACTCCTCTTGTTTACTCGCTGCTCGCAGCGTGTACCGATCACAGATGCGATACTCAACGCGTGCTCGTGGTTGGCATGTACATGAAATACGACTGTAGCAGCGGGGGCGACAACGAGGAGAATCGAGCGTCACGGTGACGCCGTAAATACTCAATGCGTGAGAAATATTTGGACCACTTTTGGGAGTACAAATATGCTTCCGCTCTTGGTCATCCTGACAATAATCGACGCAAATCAACTCAATCACACTTGCTGGTCCTTTCTGAGTTCCTCATCCCCTCGCCTTACATAAAACATCCATTGACAATCAAAGTTGGTATGTCCGCGAGCATACTTGGCATATGCGCATACAATCAGAAGTCTAGTATAGCTAATATTCGCTCCATCACCGCTCGTGCTCCTCGGCAGTATTCTCCGCCTGAGGTGGCGCTCACCGCTTCGCTTATGCATCTACAAGAAAATATAAACAATCTTCCTGCAGTATTACCTAGCGCAAGAAATCACGCACAGTATGACGTTCCTACGAGCATGGTTGACAAGTCTTGTAATTGGTCTTCGTTGAACGCAAGCTGATCCATATGCCATGTATCCTGGAATTGGAGAATGGGCGTTGATGTTTTGATCAGTACCATAGCGACAAGACAGGAAAAGGCAAGAATCCATTATTGGAAACAGGCAAGGAAATGCTACTCACTTGATGCGTCTATAACAAATAGCATCGTCCGAACAGAATACCGATGTTGGTTATGATCAGTAAAAGAGATAAATTACACGATTCACCTTCTTGAATTCAGAAGCAGTCTTTCTTATTGTTGTCGATATTGGAGGAGGATCTGACGCATGCGGAGCCAGCACTGAGTAAAGGAATAAATGAGCCGTTATGCACTAGAGGCAGCTGTGAGACTCAGTACCCTCTGTCAGAGGCGGCATCCATGGTTCAATGCTGTATGGGAAACTCTCTATAAGTGCGCAGACACCTAGAATGGTAGAATGCAGGGTGCGCAGTGCAT
The DNA here is from genome assembly GCA_032164295.1 of Inonotus obliquus. Classification (NCBI taxonomy): domain Eukaryota; kingdom Fungi; phylum Basidiomycota; class Agaricomycetes; order Hymenochaetales; family Hymenochaetaceae; genus Inonotus; species Inonotus obliquus. The sequence goes on along the minus strand of JAJHTX010000001.1, from coordinate 2,903,486 downwards.
TGGCATATCCGGACTCTTGCCGCTTCGGAAGTTTCGTCCTCCGTACGGCGGCCACAAATCGGTCCTGGCAAGTTTGGAAACTCAATCAATTGTATCCGATGGTTTTCAATTTCACGACGCACCCGCAATGGTAATATTTGACCCCGTTGTGAGCACCGCAGTAGACTAGATAGCACCTTCTTTGCCACTTCTCGGACTTCGACATTCTCATCCGCGAGACATGTGATGACGACATCCATAACCCGTTTGATGCATCTGTCGGAAAAGGCCACTAAGTTACGGAAGAGAAATAACATTAACATGGGTAATCCAGTGAGCTTGATCTTGTAAGACTATGGGACGTAATCAGGGGAATAATGGCTCTGGAGCATGAGAAGTTATTTACGCACGGACGATTCTCTGATGGCGCTGATGAACTGTTCTGCGATATCCTCAATATACTCTTGTGGAGGCGTTGCCGCAGACAGAATGAACAACACGCCCGAACTATACATAGTCAGCTCGCGGTTGTCATTCAGTTCGGTCATTCTCAATATCTCGGGCCTAGTCATGATGAGCGAATCGCCCGTGACGCCTAGCCCTAGCATTTCGACTTACAGAAGGGGCTTAACATAAGCAAACATCATTCCTGCTTCTGAGCTGTGTCCAACCGTCCAAATCCACGATAGCACTGATCATTCCCAGTGTCAGGACACCTTAAGGCGATGGAAGTGAGTTTCAGACGTACATGTCAAGCTAACTTTATCGAACTAGAGTTAAACACCAATCAGCGACGGCCCAATACCCCGTGTCTATGATGCTCACCTGCGACTGGTTGACTCTCGGAGGAGGAAGCCGATCGAGCCTCCATACAGGCAGTTGATCTAAGAACCTATTGATATATTCGAGATGTTTTGGACACCTGTAGACGTCAAAGATAAATTGATAGACATGTTGAGCAGGCGTTTGAATTACCGAATTCGCAAGGGATCATCTTCTCCGCAGGCCGTTAAAAAGGCATCTAGAGACGAATAGCAAGGATACCATTCGCACGTCATTAGCAGATGAAGATTATGAGCAATAGCCAAGCTAATCTGATTCTGGACATCAGAAAAAGTACATTCAATGACAACGGTCCTTTGCTATACCTCAGCGTATCCCGTGTGCGCATTCTCAAAGAAAGCGTTGATATATCGTTTCGCTAGGCCCGCGAAACGGATGCCCATTTCGTTAATCAACGTCGATAGTAGATCCAAAGACTTGCTCACTAATTAAAACGAGGACGTTAGACTTACTCGAAACCTCTCGGGATCAGTACTACTTACTAGTGAAGGCTGAATCGCCGTGGAACTCGAGCGGTAACGAGAGTACCCAATCCACGAGAGGCCTGTTACGATTGGGATCGAGACCTTCAAGAACATGCTGAAAACAAAGCTGAGAAATGTTCACATCTCCGTGTGATGAACATTACCTTGAAGAAGACCTCCCAAATCGCAGATGTGTCCGGCTTGATCTGTGTGAAGATGCTGGTAATGCGGGCCATTGTCCAATCCCATATCATGCGGCGAGAAGGCTCGGGCCAGTGCTTGGAACCTCGGAGTACCTGTTGATAAGCTTCAAATCAGCTGTTGAGTGAATGAACTTCGGATGTCATACTCCACCAAGTGCCTCCGCTGCAGCGCGTTGGCTGAAACGATCTGAATCCAAGAGTCGTAATTCAAGCTCAGGCAATAGGCCGGAAAGGATTTTCTCCTCGAAAAACTTTGCTGAAAGAAATAACATAAGTCAATAGGGCTCCTCTGTCAAATTGATATTACGAATCATACCAATCATCTTCATGTATACAATGTTCTCGGTTCTGCAGAGAATATAGTCAGTGCATCCCGAATCGGGTCGAAAAACCACATAATCAGCGTACCGAAGACTGATATCCGTGCTTAAAGCACCTTTCGCATCGGCTTCTTGAGACCATAGAGAAAGAAGTGCTGAGAAGTATGAGCCCTCTTGTACAAAGGACTCGATGACATGCAAAGCAGGTCGTGATTGACTTTCCCATACACTCTGCAAAGATGAAGAGCTGCTAGGAGGGAGATATGCCTTGATCGTGGATTCCCATAATAAAAATCCAGACGTGATTTTATCGACATATACTTGACTAGACAAGAAAACCCCGGCATCATTTTAGATGGCCAACATTCGAGTAAAGTCCTTGAACTTACGGTAGCGATTTCTGTGTCAATGATTGCTGGAGAAATGAAACCATTTCGTCGGCACCCTGCACTTGTAGGTCATGCTGGAGAGGGTTCCGCCATTCTTCGAGCCACAGCTCCTCGTCGTTCCTAGAATATGAACGAATCTTGACAAGTCCTAAAAGCTGTACAATGCCCCTGGTCACCGGAAAGTTCTCGCCATTCAGTACTACAGAACATCGGCAGCAAGTGAAAACTTGCCTCTGGGCAATTAATCGAGTCGATGGATGGGAATCTATCGTAGTCTTTATAAGAACTCGAGCAACATCCGGCAAAGCTGGCTGATCTCGTCTCATTGGAAGCGCTTGTAGGGCCATTTGCAAATATCTCCACTATGAGTCATGCATTATTGTAGAGAAATGCAAGCAGTGTATAGATGGGGACATACGTGCGTCATCGGTCGGGTGGCGATCTCTATTATATGAGCAACCTACAACGAGGTTATTAAGAACCAAGAAACTTGCGAATAAGGACCAACCAGTCTCTCAAAGGCCCTTTCGTTCTCCTCCCTCCGCTGAGATGCGGTGTCTAGCATATCCTGCAGAAGGGAGCTGTCAATTTGTTCATCTGAGAAAACACCCCTCAGCGAAACAAGTGCCGCATGAAGTTTCGAGCTCTCTTCTAATACACCTTGAACGTGCACATTCTCCTCACCACTGCATCGAAGGACCATCTCATGATGTACTGTCGAGATGAGCTTTTGAACGGAAGGCTATACACAGTGAGAGTCAATATAAGGCTAAAAATAGCACCAGAGCACAACCTTTCCTTTTCTTCGTGTTGAGACTCGAGGAGCGTGATCGCCAGATCACCCAAAATCGACATATCTAAATTACAAATGCTCCAGTCGCGTCGCATTAGTGATAATCCAGCTGAGAACGCACTGTATCTCAACACATTACCTAGGATGCCAAAGAACAAGTTAGTTGGTCGCTAATGTCAACGTCATGAAGGGTAGCTTACGGTAATTTTTGTGCAGTAAAACATAAAGCGCTCCCTTCATCCTATCCGGGTCTGCGCCTCGCACCAGCGTTGATATGACTCGTGGGAGCACGAACTGCGCACTTAGAGGGTATGACTAGAGATGTTGGAATTCAGTCCATTGTCAAAGGATATCGATATTTGAGGAACCGTACGTTTGTAGCCGCGAATAACACGCTCTGGCTTTGTCTACACGAAACGAATTTAGTATCAAAGAAGCTGCCCAACGAACTGCTTATACAGTTACCTTCTTACGCGCATGTACGGGGATATCGAATATTCGATTAAGTCATCAAACAGTTGTACATCGAATTCGGTCCGAGAACGATTGGTCGAGTGTGTTACCAATCGTGCGCTATGATAGACCTGCGCCCGTTTCAAGAATACTAGGCGGGTGTTCTCCCTTTGACGAGGCCACATTCGATTCACACTGTTGCAGGGAGAACGTTAATGCGGCGTTGAATGACAGACAAACCCAATATCTTACTCCCGAACGAGCGCATAGTTCTTTTGCAGCGATATATAGGTAGCCCTGCTTGTGCCATATTCAAGCAAGTACGTATCAATTGACTTCATCACCTTCAGTGATCATTTGTGTGACAGGTATACGGGTAACCTACCTTCAACACGCCGATAATGGCATCGATATGGTCCTCTCTCCCAACGTTTCCGCGCAATGCAAGCGCCGCCTGGTGAATAACACGACCGAAGCGCTCTCGATGTTTCATGGTAACTTGGTATCGCGGGTCTTCCTGATCAATCAAGACAAATCCTGCCTGAGCATGGAGTCCATGCGGATGCACGTTAGCCCGAACGATATGCTGATTCGCCATCGTCAGTTCAGGGTCTCCAAAGCGCGCGGGTTGCTGAAGGAACGTGGGAAGACCAGCCCAAACGGACCGTACGGCATACAAATACCTTGAGGAACACAAGTAAACTACATGGTGATACGAATGAAACTACAGTGTCGACATACCGGCAAAAGTCATTGTGGCCCTCGTTATTCCAGTTTCGTGAATCGACGAGCAGACTCTCAAGTCGGTCGAGGATTGGAGCAACTACCTGATCAAGAATATCAAGCACAAATGATATCTCCTCGTCGTTTGGGACTGAGAAAACGATCAGTTACACCTAACGGAAAGCGTAAGCTTTGCACACCATGCCATTCAATCTTTACATCCTTGACGTTATAAAGACAACCCCAACTAGCATTATGGCTCTTATCGAATTCTGCGCAAAGCGCTTAGGTCGTAGCAGCATTGAGGTTCGGTGAGGGCTTACCGTTCGATTCCCATTCGTCAGTGTTAACAAAACGACTATTGACAGGGTAAACCCCCGAAAGAGTGTGCATAAGGCGCAAAATGAGCCGCCCGGTTCCACTAAAGCCCCTTTCGCTTTTAGTCTTGTCAATAAGTATAGAGAGTAAGTCGATGATTGGTCCCTTGTGCTTCAATAACTGCACCATATTCGAATCAGGATGCAAGAAATAAGGGAGATGATACAACTTACGTTAGCGCCTCCGTAACCAAAACAACCTCGCAATAAGGACATATCTAGGTACTCCATTTAGGGATCAGTCTGAGAGTAAGGAGTAAAAAGATATACTCCAATGTAGTGTTGTATCCGAAGGGACTGCCGCATGAGAAGAAGTCGTCCTGATACTCGATGCGCCGTGCTTCAGCTCTTCTTTTATTTGTTGCAGGCAGAATGGCATGAAGGTATCCGCCGTATGCTGGGGCTTTGCGCGGGCGAGGCATGCAACGAGCTGCCCGATAGCTCGTACAGAATTCGATCTCGCATTCGTTGTCGAGTATTCAAAGACGATTTTCAGGACAAGATCGAACATAGAGTCGGACAAGTGGAGGCAGACGACATCCAACATGTTCTTGATAGACTTCAGCACAGCCTCCTCGACCTTGCCACCTGTAGTGTTTCGCCGCCCACCTTCCTCCGGAAGGTTCTCGTATAGGGCAAAGACTCTTCGAAACAAAGAAGTAACCCAATCTGATGCTCGTACAGATTAACAGCGCACGGTTGAAATTAGTAAATTATCATACCTGCGAAGCCAGCTGTACTCTCGCGTACAAGTGCCCGTTCTTCGTCCTTGCTGAGGACTGCAAACAAACCATCGGTACCGTCAGGAAGCCGATCAGTATCATCCACATGAATACTTTCCAAGGGTCCATCATCGGCGACCGTAACACTGGCGGTCTGTGCGTGCATGGAGATATCACCAATTTTCACGTGTTGCAGAGCGGAGCAAATAAATGTCGTGGCAAATATCGTCTTGGTAGGATCATTCTTCGTGGACAGCAGCAACGTCCGCGAATAGTGAGTGTGTTAGCAAGTCTCCTCGAGATCCACACTAGAAACTCACGAGGTCAATACCCGGCAGACATAAATCGAGCAGTGGGACGAGATGCTTCTGACCGCCCTGCCAAACTCTTTCAGATACAAGGGGCAATGCAATACCGGATAACAAGCTGAGCACAGCAGTAGTGCGATGTGTTTCGTTGATCACCTCCAGCCCACCATACGCACGCTCAAGTAGTATTGGCATTACTAGTCCAGGCTCCAATAACGTCATGCTTCTTAACGCACCCTGTGCGTATCCCATGGCAATGGGATCCTTTGCAAAAAGGGTCAAAAGCATCGGGATGCGCAGAGTTAGAATAAGCGATCGTCGAATATCAGGCGTAAGTCGTTGAGTCTAAAACAGAGAACTTGTAGCGCTTCATTTCTGAGATACCACCCGAACTCACCATTGGAGTCTTGCATCTTAAATCCTCTTCCTCCTTCCAGCGCTTACAAAACTCAGAAGCGAGCCTCTGCAAGAAACTAGATAGCTATTGTTACGGAGATAAATTCATAGATCAAAAGTCGGGTTACTGCATATACGTACGTTCAGTGTCCAGTGCCCGGTGTTGGACGGATGAAAGAATGTCTCTGCACTTGTTATAATCTTTTCGAGCGAATCCAGAGCCCTAGATCCAGCAAGGAAACCTTCCGAGGCTCTACCATCCTGAACCAGGTAAGACCTATTTGGGCCATCGACAGACATAGAATACACAAATAGCTTGGCCAACGCGTCTTTTCAAGTATATTCAATTCGTAAAATCCATGAGCAAGAAATGCGTCACGTACGATTCTTGTTGATTGGTTTCTTAATCCGCAAACTATTCTTCGTTCCAGACATGTCAGCGTGGCCGCCAGTCGAGCTTGCCCCCTAAAATGGTCTGAGTACTGTGCAAGTGTTCTTCACGTGTTTGGACAAACCTTTGCACCGCCAACCGGTACATCTGAGATAAATGAGTTAACGGTGATACAAAGCATAATGAAGCGACTCTCACTCATGGCCCCAAGGCACTTTCCCGTCATGAATACCCATTGCTTCTCACTCCAAATTCCAACATCCCTCCAGCCCGTCGCCCCTTCCCTTCCCAGTGGTCCCGCTAGACCGGAAACATGTTCCTCGGCTATATTCCCCATTAGCTCGATCATCCTTTCGTCCACTGTGCTGGAGTTGAATGCTTCCCAAATTGAGAAGAGAGCAGGAAGATAATCCTGTGGGCGTGAGAGCGGGATGAAACACGTAAGGACCGGAACGATGCTAAGAAAAGTCTGTGATGGCGATTAAAACGAGAACAGCTTGTTCAAAAAAGACCATATACATACATCTGGCCCAAGGAGTGGCAGGATGGCTTGTAAGATCTCTTTGACTTCAGAAGCTGGAAAGAAGCGTTTGGATAGCTCCGCAAGTTGCAGATATACGTTAGCCACATTACGACTACCATGCGACAATGAGTCCGAGTTATGGGGACGAGGAAGAAGGACGTACGACGGATCGGCAATACTCTTCGCAGGCCACAGCTCCTTCCTCATAATGCGCCATAAAGGGCGCCAGTCCAACACGAGGTCCTTGGTATCAAGTGACATTACAGAATCACGGTTATGCGGCAGCAAATCAGAAAACATCTTGACTCTCTCGTTCACCACATGAGATTCTGTGGGGACGATACAGAGTTCATAGTAGTACTTCAGTAGCTTGATGCGGGTGTCTTTCGGGACTGGATACTTCATGAGGAGCCATCTGGATTCATTCGAGTCAACATCCTATAGTTTCACGACCTGCTATTGGACTCACGTGTTTAGTACTCCATCCCAACCACGTAGCAAGTCCAGTTGGTTCGACTTTGCTGTTACATAGATCATGTCGACGATCTCCGCGAGCTTCACGTCCATTTCCTGAGGAGACTCGCATAGATACGGTAATGAATCGACATAAGACCGAAACGCAGCGCGCTGCTTTTCAAGTAGATCTTCTTCCGACTCTGGAGAGCCATCCGTGAGTTCTTCAAGCGGGGTAAGCGGGGTTGTAAAGGAGCCTTCGTCGTCCATATTGAGGGCACGGCCGGAGTCCGAGTCTAGATAATGTTGGATGCGTGTCAACAACTCCGATGGTTCTACTGAGTTCATGCAAAGCACAGAAGTTCAACACGGGAAGGCAATGAAGGAGCGAGACGTATGCACACTGCGCAGGCACAGCTACAGGTCCCCGTATTTTTATAGGTGAGAAGCCTATATACGCGTCATCCCGGTAATTAACACACGACACGCGTACGCTGACGCGTTAACTTAGCATCCGCAACATATTACATAATCCACAGGCGAGAGGAGATTATGTAATGTGCATTGAACAAAATGAATGAACGTAGTACTGTATTAAATCACCAACATGCGAATACATAAGGAACACACAGAACTCGTAGTCAGTGATCATTTCCGCAGCTCGACTGAGATATACCGAGATATACCGAGCGCTATTACATTTGCGATAGGGCGTTCTGTCATGACCCCGCGTCAGAAACTCAACGTAGACTAATGTAATCTCTCTGCGAGAACAATGCGCAGAAGGATAAGATGAGGAATAAGACAAAAACATTCATTGACAAGGAAATTAGGAAGCGATGAAAATAAATCATAAGAACAGGCCAGCCGAATAGTATCAGGCCTGTGGCACGGTACGGAAAGCTACCTCTCTCAGGAAGTTCTGGCCGTGAACCTACGACTAGCGGTATTGTTGTGTTCTTTATGATGGGGAATTTGCGCGTTACTGTTCCCTGCGCGGACTTGTACGTCGTACTGCCATCGGGGTTGCTCTGATACGCACTTCCATCGACTATAGATGGTACGGATATCAGTATCCCTTCTGGCACTCATGGGAGATTTACTCGCCATTGTAATACCAGTAGGTCGCCGGGTTGGCTCCAGGATTGTCGTATCGAACGTTTACATATAGACTACCCTGAGAGTGAGATTATCTGAGCGTTGTTTTCGTTTAACATGGAGGGATTCCCTACATCTCTGGTGTAGCCAGCTCTTTCCACAACGAAGGTGCCGTGTTCATCCATGCCGGGCAGGTTCTCCAAAGAGCTTACGCTGACTCGGTGAGGCATAAGATAAAGCGGACAGGCGTGTGGGTAAGGAAAGGATGATGAAATATTATAAGGCCTATGCCTGGCTGAACCCCGTAGCCACATGAGTCAGTACTTCCTTGGATCACAGTTGGTAAACTACCCGAAAGCGCCGGATGCTGCGCATGCTGCGGTACCAATGCACAGCATTGGCTCTATCGTATGTCCATGGCGGGCTCCTCATAAACTTCACGTAGAACAATAGAACACCAGTCAAACTTCTCCAAAGATTCAGAAGCAACTTCCAGAAGGCCATGATCACTGAATAAATGAGCGCCAGATAAGTGCAATATTTCAGAGGACAGAAGCGCCCACAACCTAATAAAACGTTCACAGCCTTTAAGTACACGAATCAATCAAAAGCAGTTTTTCTAGACAAACAAAGCGGAACAAAGCAAGGCAACGTAGCTGTCGATGTATGCGTTAGTCAAGGGGGCAAACGGGAAAAAATAGATGATGTTGGATAATCGTATCGGGTTTAGATCATGTCGTTATCTTCAAAGTATGCCTTTATGGCTTCTTCGTCATCCATTTCTCGCAGAAGCGCCGATTCCTCTGCCTTTTGTACATCCTCCAGGACACGAGTATTCCATTCCAAGACCCGTGGGTGGGCCATCACCCTAGAAACGAAAGCTCAGAATTCTGATCGGATTGGATTGACGCATGGCACTCGCACGTACTTGCTTCTGCTAAAATGCAGGACTTGCAGGGTCTCCATCCTTCTCGCTCGCGAGAGGGCAACATATGCTGAAGAATGGTTCATCAACAGGCACTGCTTTGTGTATAAAACGGAATGATGTACCTTGACCCCTTTCAAAAGTCCTCGCTAGATTAACTTTCACTCTATCGAGCGTCTGTCCCTGTGACTTGTGGACACTCATTGCCCATGCCAATATCAAAGGAACTTGCTCGCGCGTGGCCTCTTGCATGCCTCTGGCATTTACAACGTCGAATTTCACAGGAGCACACAGAATATCACGGCCGTTCGTGAAACGAACCAGGGGCCATACACGCGCTTGGGCTATTGGTCCGCTTCTGTTTGGAGAACTGGATCCGTCCTCCCCGAAATCTGTGTAGTACTTGGATTGGCCACCGTCAGACACGCTCAATTCGATGCGCTCGTCTCGTGCCTGGATAACAGTCTTGAACGCAGTGACCTTTCCCAAAAGCCCATTCACCAGACCTGGGGCAAGATTCTGGACCGCTTTTTGTTGGTACGCTTGAAGAAGAGAAACACTTATTTTAGGCGTACCTTGACGAGCATGACTTGGGCTCCAATCTAGTATTGGAATTTCGTCTTGTAATTGGATTTACTTATTCAGGGAGTAGTGGAACACACCTTCAACGTTATACGCTTTACAGAAACCAGTCGATCAAACAGCCTCTCAGCGCGTTCCGCTGTCAGGCGATTTCCATGAGAATCTAGTCCGGGAATGTCTAGAGCTTCATACGTCTGACAAGGACCGGGAAGACTGGCCAGACGGGTTGCATTGGCGCGCTCTACCTCACTGCGTAGAGGGAATCTGGAATACGTAAGTTAATTTATTCGGGGCAGTGGTTAAAGCACGGACAATTCAGTTGGTTCAATTCCATCACTGTAATGCAGGGGGCGGCTGAGAGCCAAAAAACGATCTTCATCCTCCTTTTCAATATTTCCGTACCGCATTCTATTCAGCATACTGACAAACTCTTAAAACGGTAAGTGCAGGTGAGTGACAGGCAGTAAAATAGGGGAGAATACTCTTACCCTTGTCTTCTTGTCGAAAAACATTCTGCAAAACTATAGGACTCCCGACACATTTATCCCACGAATCAGCTTCAAATGCGAACTTGATTGTCAAAGACACGCCATCAAGGTGATCTGGAACCGGGGGAAGTTGATAGAAGTCACCAGAAATTACAAGCTATTTCCACCTTGGGTTCCAATACAAATATCTAGACATGATGGTATCGTACCTGGATCCCTCCAAAGGGTCTATTCGAGTCTCGCACCTTCCGAGAGATGAATTCCTTCGCAACATGACGAGTCAGAATCTTGAAAAATGAGACCAAAGAAATATACAGACAAGTGCATCAAAAAGTGCTCCGTCTATCATCGATACTAAAAAATTTCGCTCGTTCTTACATCCGCAAAGTACCACCTTGAGTAACGTACCTTCATCGATCACGAGTGTCTTTGTATTTCGCCACCTCTCTACTGCATACCTCGATCCTTCGACTTTCTTTAATAGCGCATCTGTGCTTCCTTTTCCTAACCCAATTCCGGCGAACGAATACAAGGTTATTCCGCCTATATTCACTGCTGCAATTCCCGTGGATGCTGTCACAGCTAATGATTGTGACGGTCCGGATATTGCATCGATAATTTTTCGAAGCAAGAAAGACTTGCCGGTTCCTAGATTGTCAAGAGAAATCTAGCAAAATAGCAGTAAGCTGAAGCGCTGAGTTTGGTACCTGCGGAGCCGGTGAAGAACACGCTTTCTCCTCTCTGAACACGTTCAAGAACGCGTTTCTGCTCCAACGATAGCGTTGGCTCTCCACACTGGTTGTCCGTCGGCACTTTAGCAAGATCATTTTCAACACGCATATCGCTGATGGATCCATCTTGTTGCTGATAATCCGGTTCGGAATCTGAAAGAAACTCAGAGTTGCAGAACGGTTCAGGTAGATTCGATGATTGAAGTGACACATCTTATAAAGTATTGAAAACTATAGTCAGATGCACCCGCTCTCGGTCTATAAGTTGTACTCCTTACCGATGGGTGCCCAACTGGCTACCCAAGCCACCGCTTCTTCACGAGTTGCAAAGCTCGCGAAACAAGAGTCAGGAAATCCTGACACCTGAAGGCAATAAAGGCATCGACTAATACACGAAACTGAGGGTGGCGTACCGCTCTTTCGCACTATCACACGCGTCGTCAGATACTCAAAGGCTGTTGTTTGGCGACATACCTGACTCCAGTCTGAGTAGACATATGGACCGTCGCGTCCAATCAGCACACCATAGTACGCCTTTCCCATGAGCAACGCGGATAGACACAGAGTAGTGAATCAGTGAGGTGAGAGGAACTGAAGCAAAGTCGCCTCCTATCACTCACAATGGTTTCAATTCTGGGTAAAGTGAAGTTGTGAACGGTTGAGCAACCTCGTCGTGATCTACATGCATTATAATATTACGTAAAATGACATTCCAACCAGATCTGTTCTGTACATCATGCTACAACAAGCTACAACAGGGGTCGGGATTACACCGAGAGTGCCAGGCTGGACCAGAGAAGAAACCCACAGGCCAATTGCAAAATATAGTATACATGTTTTTGCGGAATTCAGACGATTTCTACAAAGTTGGCCGGGAAAAGACCTTCGGCTCCGCCATCAATTTTCCCTGTCCACCTAAGTAATCAGGTATCAGCTGAAGTTCGCATTCTCTGCAACAATCTCACCAATCATCTGTTTTGTCAGTCTTCTTCGTAATAGTGATAACCTGACCCTTCCTAAAGCCAAGATCTCCGGACTGTAGAACAACGTTAGTGCTAAACAAACAAACAATAAAACGAACGTGAATACTTCTACTGGATTGAAGTCAAAGAGTGCCACTGCGCGGCCAATGCCATCTTTCGGATTCATCGGCGACTGAAGTCCGGCCTTTGGAGCTATATAGGGCTTCCCTGCGGAAAACTCTTCATGGTCATGCATGAAATCATCGCCATTGGTGGAAAACGGATCGGCCGTGCGGGTTGCAAAAGGATTAGAGGCGGACCTCTGGCTTTGACTTATTAATGCGCCGTGCTGGCTTGTCGATCCAAAGCGAGGTACGGTATCGATACCGCGGTCATAATAAGCATCACCAACGGGCGCATTGTTCACGTCCATTAGATCATTGAATGTGGTGTTGAATTTCGGCGTATAAGGGGTTCGAGAACGAAAGCTCGACGATCTGCGGTGACTCTTGGGTAAGGACGATCTCTCAATGGATGTTGGGCTGGCGTGTACGTAGTCAGAATCGAAGTACGTGGGGAAGGAGGTGGCAGCAGAGCCATCATCTACAAGCTTTCCAACAGAAGCCTTTGACCTATTTTCCTTTGACGAAGAGGAATTCATAACGGTATCGTCAATTGCTTCCCTACTGGGATCAAAGTAAGATCCACTATCCTTCCCTTTCCCCCAGTGAACAGGTGGAAAAGCCGAGCCGAGCGAACTCTCCTTCTTCCGCACGCTGGGCGGAATATCACTTCCTGGACTAGAAACACCCTCTCCGAAGACGTAAACTGAGTTCCTACTACTTTGTCTGGCCAAGCTGTCTGTATCCATAGAATCATCGACCCATCTATGCCCCCCAGGCATTCCTATGCAACTCTCAAGGGTCTTGGTAAGTGGCTGCGCCCAATCGGGTGGATCGATAGAACCGGACAACAATTGCTTGGCCGTAACATTGGAGCGATATGCAACGGCATTCGCATCCTGACGTTCAACAATGACAGATCCTTCAATTGAAACACCGCCAAAGAGTCCTCGGGTCTTGCTATAGCTGTACATCGCGGCAACCTTCCCTGAAGTATTAACTGACCCCAGAGCCTCGCCGTTGCGACCCAAGGGACCTAGCGCAACGCTCATATTCCCTCCAATAGTCAATGAACCAGCCGACATGAAAGATCTCTGCAATCTCATTAAACGATTCGCAAATAGGGTGGTAGAAATTATGAATGACGTACGACCGCCTGAAAATCATTGATCAAGATACGTGTTTGTCATTGCGCATAGACAATCCAAGCGGGGTCGCTTACCGACCGAGAATTCAATACCACGAGGAAGTCTGTCACCTCTGCTCCTGCCTGGCCACCAACCCCTAATCCAGCTGACCCTATCGCACTCGGCGCAGACCATGCTATTGGGCGGCATTAAGTGTGTGAGGCAAGGACAGTCAAGATCACTCACATCCATCATCAAGCCTGGCTATAACCACACCACTTCCAGCCCGTGCGGAGAATAGAAAGCCAGCCTTGGCAACTGTGAAGATAGCGAAGCCTTTGGCGTGTTCGAGAACTTGTCGCGGAATGACCTGAACCAACTTAAGACGCTACACAATATAGATAAATCAGATATCCACCTACACCGTCGAGGCCATTGTTTCCCCTATCGACAAATGACTTGACTGGATAGAAACGGTCCGTCAGTTAGCTCAGGTGAGCGATCACACTAACAGACTAGCACTAACAGATCTTGGCAGCTTTGATGCATTCTTTGGGGAGTGGTTGCGGTAATGGCGTGTTAAATTTCATGTACGATAGTAAAGATGATGAAGGTTAGAAGCAAACAGTCATGTTCGTCTCTATCATGCTAAGATTGAGTAATTTGGTGCGGACCGGAAGCTGAGGGACAAGGTATTACTCATGGGCGCTGAATAAGCATCGGACAGATCGACCTGGATCGGAGTCAACTTTGCTCCCGACTCGGATACTGGCCCGTCCTCTCTGGCATGTATTCTGCAACCCAGTTTGTCTAAGGAGATCAGCATGCCAGAACTTCCAGGTAAATCAACAGCATATTCCCGTTATGCCCTTCTAATCTACCTTTTCCAGAGGTAGAACGAGCCGCAAATTTCGTAAAGAAGCATGCTCAGGGAAAGACCATTGTTCATGTCGATACGAATGAAGACACCATAGTGTTCTCTGGAGTATCTCACACGGATTTCGTGAGTTTCTCCTTTTGAATGTGCGCAAACTTCGGTTTACAGCTGCAATTTAGGCAACTCTGGTCCAGTCACGAATGGTGAAAGACGTTAAAAGATATGGAAAGGTATTCTTTCTGGAGTTAGACGGAGATGGACCGATGCCAGTACTACACTTTGGAATGACGGGCAATATCCTTGTATGTGAACTCGAGCATCTTACTGAGTCATAGTTGCTCAGGTTACTTTTCCTGGCGAATGATAGATTAAGGGCGAGGAGCAATTGTACTACAAAGAAGGCCCGAAGAAAAGTGAGGCCTCTTGGCCTCCGCGATTTGCTAAAGTAAGCTGGGATACCATGCTGACTTGAGCTGAATATGCACTATCTTCAGTTTGTCCTGCACCTTTCAGATACGACAAACGATATACCACCCTCCGATTCAAGTGACACTCAGATTGCCTTTATTGACCCTCGTCGTCTTGGACGTATCCGGCTGTGTAAAAATCCCGTGGAGGAACCGCCGATCTCGCTCCTTGGTTTTGATCCAATACTGAGCATGCCCGACCTTGAGGAGTTCTCGAAGAATATGCTAAGGAGATCTTGTCCAGTAAAAGCTTTGTTACTTGACCAGTCTTTCAGTGCTGGTGTTGGTAATTGGGTGGCGGGTAAGTCCTTGCTATCGACAAGCTTTTCCATACCTCAAATGGAGGTCACCTAGATGAGATATTGTATCATTCGAGTGTTCATCCTGAACAAAGGTGCAATACGCTGTCGTCCGACCAACTACTCGCCTTGCACAAGAATTCATCGTATGTTTGCCAGACTGCTGTTTCTGTTAACGCGGACTCGAATAAGTTTCCGGACAATTGGCTGTTCAATCACCGATGGGTACGTGCCTTATTGCTTCAAGGTTCTACCGGCATCTTAATGAACTGAAACTTTCGAAGGGAAAGGGCAAGAAGAGGCACTCAAATCCATTGAAGCTCGTACGTACGCAACATTTATGATCCCTTCAAGGGCTTCTGACTTTCTAGCATCTCGCATAGCCATCCGGTGAACCTGCAACTATAAGATGGCTCAAAGTAGGTGGTCGTACGTCCGCCTTCGTTGCAGAGCTTCAAAAAGTTCAGCCTTCTCAAGTTCACCAAGAGGACTATGACCCTGTTCTTGATGTGAATATCTCATCGTATATTTGCATCAGCTAGAAGATAATCGATTTCTAGGCGAACGATGAGAGCTCCCTGACATCTCTTTCTGACACCGACGATAACTCTAGACCCCCAAAATCAAAGGTTCTGTCTATCTCAATCTGTCGAGATAGTCGACTTTAGTAATCGTGATACTTTATAGTCCCGCAGAAAATCGCAGCGTACGCGTACGGCTCGGAAACGTGTAAAACACGAGCACACGTAGACACACTTTGACGTGAGAAACCCCCACCCGAGTATAAGAATTAATATAGAACGCCATTTTAATCACTATCCTCCTCCCATGAATCCTCATCATAGACTCCTTCACTTTCCTCGTCAACAGAACCATTCAATAGGTTTGCGTCGTCACTTTCATCATCTTCCTCGCTATCCCAATCATCTTCATCGTCATCTTGGTCACTATCCTCATCCAACTCCACATCCTCAACGCTCCCTTCGTCTTCTTCGACTTCAACCTGCATTTCTTCTTCCTCTGTCTCTTCTTCCGAGCTTTCGCCTTCTATGTATTTTATCGGTTCTTTTGCTTTTTTCTCGCGTTTCTTGGCCGTCTTTTTTGAGGACAAGGGTGCCGGTGCATTGGACGAGCGGAGCTCTGCTTGTGCGAGCACGAGATCTAGCCGACCGCTTAGTGACAAGAGACGTTCTTGTAAAGCAAGCCGAGTTGAGAGTGTCGAGTGTAGGTGCGATAGTCGCGCTACCAAATCTGGCATCTGTAGAACGTAGACTTTCAGCAAGAGGTTTAATCGTCATGTCATATTCCAAAAACTCTCACAGCCATTAAATGTCCGCTATGGATCACCAGAACAGCGCGCACCCATTTCATGAGAGAAAGACCTCGTTGTGCGCTCGCCCCTCCGCCTCGGCCTTTGATGTTGTTTCCTCGAGGACCTCGGCCTAATCGCTCGACACAGGTCGTGAGCAGTGGGACAGCGAGCTGAGATGGTAGGCGGGCGACAGTACTATGAACAAGCGACTCGTCTGAATGGGTGAGACACGCCTCAAGCAGACTCGTATCACCGGCATGCAATGCCTGTATGAGTGTGCGCGTTAGCGAATGCACTGGAACCTGGACGTCCTGTGGTCGCCTCTGTTCAGGACTAGATGTTTTAATGTTGCGGGCGTCTTCTGCGTTGTTGCCAGTCGAAGGTTCAGGAGGTATTCTTCTTTCCGCGAGGCCATCAGAGCGGGCTGCCAGTCGTTGACCGAGACTGAGCTCCGCGAGATTCTCATTGAGCAAGCCATCCACCTCGCGGTCGGCTAAAGCGTCTATCGATGGATCATGTGGGGTGTCGGCACCAGTTGCAACCGCCAGCCCAGAGGACTCAGAGTAACGCTTATTGGAGATCTTTATATGGTTGATTACTTTTATTGTTTAACTGACGGACATATGAAATAAACACTTACAACAGTACCGTTCGTGCCTTCCGTAGGACTAAACGCAGACGCGCTAGGCTTTACGGTTACATCTGGGATAAACTCGCCAACATCATTGAAATACCTCTAACAAACGATCGTAAAGATTCTGGTCACGTCGATAAAGAGAAGTATGTGCATACCAATGTTTCAAATGCTACCTTCACTCCTCCACTTACAAGGACTACGCGCACCTTCCCAGGATCATCGCGCAAGAAAGTGGCCGATGCAATACGAATATTAGCCGCGGCTCTTTCTGCAAGTCTGATTACTGTGTGAGGACGTAGTGAAGGAATGTTCCGCTTCGTGTCCTTGTCAGTCACAATCGAGCGTCCTTCTAAATCATTAGGAACGGAAAACAATGCGACTTTTCCGGAGGAAGTGAGAGCAAGGAGTAGCTTTTTACTGGGAACGGAAAAGGAATCGATGTGAAGAACATCCGCTTCCAACGGACACGAAGCAATCAAGTCCCCTTTGCTCGACGGTAGCTCGGGGACTTCCCATAGGTATATGAATCTATCATCTTCGGCACTTGAGTAAAATCTCCTGCTTTGATATGACGAGTGTTCCCACAACACCGATTTACAAGTGGAAGCGTGACCACCGAAGGTACAAATTTGATCTAAATCGTCCAGGCCAGAGTCGTCGCTCGATATTGAGCCAGAAGAAAAGGAAAGTAGACGAATCGTGGAGTTAGCAGCGAGGATGTGCATCTGGTTTTTATCAAATCCGGGTCGGACTGCGAGAGCAGAATACTGTGATCCCTCCCCCTGTGTACTGAAGAGAACTTCGGCACTAGATACATCCCATAATCGAAGGGTACCATCTGAGCTGGATGCCCAAATGAGAGATCGACTTCCACCTTCCGTACGGTTTCCTGTAACGGCGAGAACGGCTGATTTACTAGTAGCTTCCGACAGAGTCTTGACGACACAACCCCGTTCGACTGAGAATACCTGTACGCGTCCATCGGATAGCCCGAGCGCTATTGCCTGTTCTACCCGCCAATCTGAGGAAGATGAAGGTTGATTTGACTCGTCGGAGACGTTATTGAGTTTCTTCCGTTTTCTGGAAGGAAGATTTTCGCGTTTTTTCGGTACTGCTCCGCCTGTTGCGTTAAGAGATATCCATGCAAGTGAGGTAACTCGAGATTGATCGACTATGTGTTCGGCGATTGATTGACCAGTATTGGGATCGAAAACCCGAAGCCTGTGCTTGTCAACAGCTAATGACAAGAATGCGAACAACTGTGCGTCTGGGGAAAAGACAGAAAGGACGGTGGATAACCAACTGTCCTCAACTGCCGGTTGAGAGATAGAAGAGGTCGCGAGAGGACGTGATTTGGGCGGCTTGTTATGCCTTTTTTTCGGTGTTTGGGAAGTTGTGGACATAACGCACGGATAGCCAGAAACTTGAAAGTACTAAAAGTTAGTGAAAAGAAACTTTTCGTGCCGATCTCCTAAAAAAGAAACGCTTTCTCGGTACCAATCTTTCGCGGACCGCATTACCCAATAAACATCAGATTACTGGCTTGCCTGGATATCTGGCCTGGGAGATGTGGACAGATAGTAAAGCTATATACTATGCATGCAGGCTGTGTCTGGTCGAGTGAAATTAAGCAATAAATTACCGAAAGAAAAATACGAATTGTCACGTGACTCAGATCACGTTTCTGATTCTGATTGAGTGAGGTTGCCTCGTTTGGATCTGCCACTCAGTTGCTGTGCTGCCTGTGCATAAGAGTCTCTGTCCTTCTGTCCTTCACCAGCATCGTCTCCGTCGTGTCGCAGATCAAGCCTAATCACTTGAGACGGTCTCGAAGAACAAGCCTAAACACACCAGACCTCGTCTTTTGGCATACATCATAACTTCCCCTTTGTCCTCCTAAAGCTCTTCAAACTGGCCCCATTCGGATCGACAACTCCAATGAACTACGTGCAGGTGTGTGGTGGTTCCCATAGTATCGTCCCGTTGGTAACCCCTTATTAGCTTGAGAAACTCGGTATGCTTGTTCTGGAGATCACACCCTAATATGTTCGATTGATATATCTGTGTAGGCGAGGGAACTTATGCCACTGTGTACAAGGTGCGTGGACATTCCCTTCACCGTGGATGAATCTAAACTTCTGCGTTATCAGGGTCGCTCGCGGACCAACAATGAAATAGTAGCTTTGAAAGAAATACACCTTGATGCCGAAGAAGGGACACCATCGACGGCTATCCGAGAGATTTCGCTCATGAAGGAACTCAAGCACGTCAACATTGTCCGCTTACATGA
This sequence comes from Inonotus obliquus, assembly GCA_032164295.1. Classification (NCBI taxonomy): domain Eukaryota; kingdom Fungi; phylum Basidiomycota; class Agaricomycetes; order Hymenochaetales; family Hymenochaetaceae; genus Inonotus; species Inonotus obliquus. The sequence goes on along the minus strand of JAJHTX010000001.1, from coordinate 2,884,232 downwards.
CGTTATTCATACCGAGACTAAGCTCGTGCTTATTTTCGAGTACTGTGAGCAGGATCTGAAGAAGTATATGGACACTCACGGAGAACGCGGTGCCCTCGATCCAGCTACAGTTCGTAGCTTCATGTACCAGCTCTTGAAGGGCACTGCGTTTTGCCACGAGAATAGGGTTCTACACCGCGATCTCAAGCCGCAAAACCTTTTGATAAATCGGAAAGGGGAGCTCAAAATAGGCGACTTCGGACTCGCTCGTGCTTTTGGTGTCCCAGTCAATACTTTCTCAAACGAAGTATGTAGCCATGAATACGAGTTTGTTGCCTTTGAAATTCTGAATTGTTTCACGCAGGTTGTGACACTTTGGTATCGCGCACCCGACGTACTGCTTGGGTCGAGGACATACAATACTTCCATTGATGTCTGGTCATGTGGATGCATCTTCGCCGAAATGATATCCGGCGTCCCACTGTTTCGCGGTCGAGACAACCAAGATCAGTTGCTACATATTATGCGTATTGTAGGAACTCCCGATGAAAGGACATTGAGAAAGATCGCCGCAGACTCCGTAAGCACTACTATTTATTCTCGTTTTCTCTGATCTGCAATCCGCTTATTTTCTCTATAGCCCGAGATAACGCTTAAACAGTATCCGAGGTATCCCAAGATACCATTCCAACAAATAATTCCGAAAGCATCCCCCCAAGGTAGCTTACTTTTGACCTGACTATAATTTTTCTAATGTTGTCCTGTAGCCTGTGATCTCCTTGAGCGTCTTCTCCAGTTTGATCCGGCGAAACGAATCACCGCAGCTGAGGCTTTGAGCCATCCGTACTTTACAAGCACCGCTCCAAACATCTACAATCCTTCTACCGGAACAATGGCACCTCCTTTGTATAACTATCCTTTCCAGGGTCCGGTGCAACAGCAAGCGCAGCAGTATGTGCAACCAATGCAGACCATGTATACTTCGCATGCCGCGGCCCAGGCCCAAGTCCAAGCGCAAGCTCGTGCCCATGCGCAGGCTCAGGCTCAGGCTCAGGCTCAGGCTCAGGCCCAGGCTCAGCGCCAAATGATGCAAGCTGCGTATACGCAGAACACTCAAACCCAATCTGGATACGATGCGGTCTCCCAGTACGCCCCACAAACGTATGGACACAGTTAATACTCCGCTCTTTCCGATCTTGTACTCTTTTCTTTCTGGAGCGCTATATAGTTAAGTGTGTATTCCGTTTCGTGCGTTCTCGGCCGATAACAAACCGCAGCAGGATGTGTAATGTCTATGTACCGTTTCAGTCCCATGATTTTGCACCCCAAGAACGAATCTTTAGGAATACAAGATCCATTTCTACCTCTGATTTCTTGGAAATACGCAGCGAATGTCTGGTCGTGCATAGTAGCCGGAGAGTCTGAGCAATCCGAGGTTCAGTTGATAATGGACGAGTCACCTCATTGTGAGGTTACGTAAGAAACAAGCTATGAGTCACCATCCTTCCAAATCGCGTTATGCATTTCCTTACTAGGTATAATAAGAACTACCACCATGGCAGACTAGCATGCACAGTACTAGTTGCACTCCCCAAACTCTTCTCGGTCGTTGAATCTCTCACTCGCTATGAAACTCTTTGGACGATGGAACGGACAGAGTGAACCTTTGGGAGTCAAGTGGCGTTCGTCCAAGTGGTTCGTAACTCTGGGTTAGTTTTGTTCATGACAAGGTTTATAAACAATACTAACAGAGTTTCAACAAGTTGTGGGATACGGTAAGCACAATGGGAACGCTTGTTGGCCCTCGTGAATATGGGAGGGCTGAGCTTGTAACTATGAAAATCCTCAGGCATAATGACCGACCTCATGACATACTCCGTCATAATTCCGGTCGTTCCATTTCAACTCGAGAAACTCAAGTACGGATCTCCGTCAGCACTCACGGGATGGTTACTTTTTGCATATGTATGTTATCTACGGCTCTATCTCGCTGTGCTTCTGATCATTTTACATTTTATTATAGTCAATGGCTTTGGTAACTTGTTCGTTCTGTCAATTTAATATTCGATAACACAGCTCATCAGTTCGCCAGTCTCCCCCTTTTGTTCATGGTTCTCCGAGAAGTACAAAATGCGTCGATCACCGATGCTTTGGGGACTGGCTGCACTTATGGCTTGTCTAGTCATGTTCATGGAAGCGCCTAATTATACAGTCATGATTGTCGCCAGAGTCTTGCAAGGCGTCAGCTCCTGCGTGGTCTGGGTCGTTGGACTAGCACTTCTGTAAGAGTACAGTAGTGACACTCTTTAAACAACCTGCTAAACTGCTCATAGCGCAGATACTATTCCTGAAGATCCGGAGGTGCGTAGATTTTTCCGACTATGATACATCTGTGGAACTCATCATGCCACCATTGATGTTCAGTGTTCATCGGCTTTGCGATGACTGGCCTTACGATCGGGTTAGGCGTCCGTTTCCGTGCTTACGTGCCTTATTGACGCCTCATTTCTCAGAATGCTGGCCGCTCCTCCGGTTGGAGGGGTTCTGTATGGCCGCTTCGGCTTTCGGGCCCCATTCGTATTCGGAATTATAGTGACTGCAATCGACTTTGTTGGTCGATTGCTTGTTATTGAGAGGAAGGATGCACTTCGCTGGGGTTATGATCCGGCCGAACCCGTTCGGACTTCGGACGATGCAGAAGGTATTATTCATCCATTTCGTGGTGTATTACGATTGGTAGAACTAAAGAATGTCTCCCTAGCACAACATACGAATGAGAATAACCACGATCCTAAGCACGGGGCAGGAGAATCAGCAACCGAGGATAGAGAAGCGAAAGGAAATGATGTCGTTCCGTCTAATGACTCTGGCGAAGTGCCTCCTCGTAAATTGTCTGAACTTCAAGCTTGGAAATTCATGGTCACATCCCGGCGAACGATGGTCGCTTTGTCCAGTATATTCATCTATGGGTGACCAACTACATCCTTCTTTAAGGTAAATGATCAACTGATGAGTGCCTGAAGCATCGTTTATACAGGACTCGAGCCAACTCTGGCTCTTCGTTTACAAGATCTGTATGGATTCAACTCCACTAAGGTCGGATTGGTTATTTTGGCAAGTGCAGTTGCAGCCGTTTTCGGTTCGTGCTACGTGTTGTTTGTTTCCTACTTCCATCGCATTTTTTAAAACTTTTTACTCTCAGCAACACCGATCTGCGGATGGATTTCTGACCGATATGGGGTGGAATGGATTACAGTCGCTTGTCTTCTGCTAACAATCCCTTGGTACGCGCTTCTGATAATAAGAGGCCACCTTGCACTCTTCATTGTTTGCTACGCACTTCAGAGTGAGTGTATTATTTGTGTTAGTCTTTGATAGCTCATCGCGTCGAATAGACTTTTCGCTGTCGGGAGTTGTCTCACCTCTTACTGCCGAGCTCTCCTTTATTGTTAGGAATGTCGAGGGCGTCGGATGTAAGTAGAATTTCCTACCGTCACTAACTCCCCGCTGACTCCGTAATTACGCAGTCGCTCATGTCTATGGATTTTTTAATGTGACATATGGAGCTGGTTCGGCAGGTATGATCCGATCCATCCGGGATTCTTGTATGCATTCTTTCGTGACGCTGACTGAAAATAGTTAGTCCCCTTGCGGCAGGATTAGTGTACTCAAACGTGAAGGATGGCTGGGCGATCATGATTTGCTATGGATCGGGGATACTACTTTTGTGTGGTATCGCAAACTTCCTTTTTGGCGGAGAGCGACCTCTCGGGCTAAGGTTCAAGATCAGACGTGATAATACGACTACTACCACCCAGTAATCATGAGCAATTTACTTTCGAATCACGAACGTTTTTGTCCTGGATTAATAGAGAATCAGAAATTAGTCGTCGCATTGTTATTCAAATACACCGAAAACCCAATCATAACCAGCTCTTGCCAGCAGCAATAAACGAAAAAGTACGAAGAAATATTATATGACATATACTGCGAGTAGTTCGAAGACTTAAGGAGGGTCAAAATTGGCATGCGTTGCTACACCCAACCAGACGAGTACAGTAGAAATGTACACAAAGGTATCCATGAAATACAGAAGGGCAATACATGAGCGACGTCATCATACTATTTGCAATTGCGGCGGTAAGCTAAACATCACGTAAAAGGAAATAACATTGAGAATAAAAGGTGAAAGGGCGGTGAAGCCAGAAATTGTACAGCGTGCCTGTATATTTAACGCTTACAAGTCTTATGAGGAACTAGAAGAGCGGTCATGCGAACGCCTTGGAGTGTCTTGAGATTGTCGGATGGGAGTTGGTGGTTGTTGAGTATTCGGTGACACTGGCTCATCGGTGTGGGGGACGGGAGGTAAGCGACTCGAAGTTGGAGAGCTAGGTCCTATTGATGGCTCTGTCAGTTCAGTTCCGGCAAGTGAATCGTCATGCCTCTCAGAGATTGGCGAAGACTGGGAGCCAGAGTTAGAGCTTTCCGAGGCATGCGGAGCATGCCCTTCGGACTTAGTCTGCCGTAGCGGTCTGGGCGGTAAATCAGGCGGTATTTCATCATCCGTTTCAGAGCCAGTTACTCGCGACTGGTTTGCCGCACGGTGAGAAGGATGGATACTGTTTCCCGGGCGTGGTGGCAAGCGCGGCGTGAAATCTTGAGTGGACGGCGATTCAAGATTCGGGCTCTCGTTTTGAAGCAGTACATCGGATATTTGAGTGTATGAAGTCCCATAGTCACTGTCTGTAGAAGAGTTGCTCCGGCTCGGTGGAAGCACCGTTGGCTCAATAGGTGGGGATGATGCCGGATTTGATGATGGCGGGGACTTCTGAACCGGTACAGCGCGATCATCGAAAAGAATACTCGCGTGGACGATCAAGTCCTCCATCAGCGAGTCCTACGACAGGAGGTCAATCACTAGGGTTAAAATCTTTCTGAAGAAGCCATACCTTCCAAGTTTGCATTGCCAGCAAATCCGATGCCTTGAAGAGCTCATCTTCACCAAATATAACGCCGCCAAAGATGATAGCCAAATTCTTAGGGTCCATCTTGTTTCGCTCGCTATTCGAGGCTACACGCGCAAGATGCTCAATGAGAGCTTTGAACGTTGCTTGGTGGACGAGAGGGAGCCTTCGCAACTTTCCGCGAAGGAAAAGGAAGTTGCTTTGTACATGTTCCTCTAAGGAGATGGTAGAATATCAGTAAAGAGAAGATGCTGACATCGAAAAACTTACCTAATCCTTCTGTATGCTTCACGCGATCCTCCAAGGAGAATTTGAACAGAGGTTCAGGAAGTTCACGCAAATATGCCTGAGCCATTGTCAATGACGCGTGGTCTTAGGAATGGATGAACGTACCTTCAGCAAGGAAGCCACAACAAATACGTCATCGGAAGGATAGAATTGGAAGTTCTTTTCATCCCTCTCGACTTGGTGCATCATCTGAATTACAGTCAGTTGGTTCCGCTAGTTAGTTAGTTAGAGGTTGGAAATGTACCTCTTGGACAGCAGCATGACGGCCAGAAACCTTGTACAGACATCAGATGCTAATCTTCGCGGACGACAAGTTTAACCAACCCGATATATGCCCTCAAAGTTTAATCCCCGTTTGTCAACCTCTGAGATGCAAAGCCGGACCAACTTTGGGATTTCTCCGTCTTGGAGACCGCGAGATGTCGCGTAATCCACCAGACTGACGCCAAAGATGAGATCATTGCAGTCCCCTACGTAATAGTTCGTATAGAGTGTCCTCCTAGGAATCCATTGTTTGATGTACCGCGGCTTCAGAGCAGCTACAGTTGATAGCTCCTTCTGAGGCGAGACGTGTGGTATGAAACTTTGTGCGTGAGAAGCGAGGTGGGCGACAGTGGTACTCGTTGCCCTACTCTCTGTCAGCAAATCTGGCGAATTCAGACAAAGATATGGCTTACAGCATGTTCGCTGTATACTTCTCCAGAGCGTTCTTCAACTGCGACGCTGATTCATCGATGAACCGCTCGAGGCTCTACATTTTAATGAGAAATTATAGAAAATGTGATGTGAACTGGTATATCCACGAACCTGAAACGCTCCTTCCAAAATCTTGGAGCGACGTAATCTTAATGTCTCAAGCCAATGGACACCTTTCCTATACTCCTTGTCTGCAAACGTGCGTCCTTAGCATGAGTCGTCAGGCCGCGTGATTTAGGAATTACCTGCTTCGTCCGCTTCTCGCTTTGCTCGTACAGATCTTATGGCTATATCGCCTTTTCCGCCAGTAACTCCTTCCTTGAGGGATCCCCCCTTATTGTCAAGGAACGTCATCAATTGGTTGAGTTGTCTCTTTCCTACGGGTGGTAGTTCTCAGATGGGCAAGAGCAGAATTACCGCAGAAGCACGCACCTTGATTAGCGAGATCGTGCAAAGGATTGGATGCTGACGGTGAACGATTACGAGACTGAGGATGGTGGCCAGAAGCACGGCGAGACAGCGGTCTGAGTGGCTGGGGACTGGTCACCACCGGGTTCGTATTAGGGTTTGACCTAGTGGGGCTTAGGGCAACCGATGGGTCTGCGGTACTGGGCGCGACTGGCGAAAATGCGTTCAATTTGTTATCCTGGCTTGATAATTAATTGGAGCACAAAGAATCCAGGAGTGTGAGTCCATACCTCCACCTCTTGGCATTTCTTGAAGTACGTCCGCTTCAGACGCGGCAGGACATTCTCGAGGTAGTCCTGATGCGCGGTAGCAGATTCCTTGAGATCATCTTTGATGCGCTTACGAGTCCGGTCTTGGGTCTCCTGGGATCAATCATGCTAAGGAAAAGGAACAAAGGAGTGAAAAGGGGAACTGACTTTAAGTGAAATTATCGGATTAATGACGTCCACAGTCAAGGCTGAAACGAAAGCCATGCGACACTGCGCCTCTTTACGCAGCATGTACATATTATTATAGGGGCAAGTATATCTTCGCTGGTGGACCTACCTCTTTCCAGACCATCCCGAATTTCTGACCAAACTTGCCGTACTGCGCTTGGCTCCGTTGCATGGTCAAGATAGACATCAGTAGTCTTGGTCTTCTTATGCAGGCGTAATAGCGCGTCAACACTGGATAGCCTAAGATAAATGGGCATACATTGCATGTATAGTGAAGAGACTGACTAAGATTCCTCGATCTTGGCCCTGTAAAAGCTGATTAGGGGAGGAATGGAGGGACATAGGAAGTGGCTGAGACGGACCTCTCTTGGAAGAAATTGAGGTATGAGTCCTGGAGGTACTTGAGCTGGTGCTCAAAGACAGAGATCGGGCCCTGCGGAGGTCTTTCGCTCGTCGAGAGCCGGGGCGTCGGCGCATTTTCTGGAGGCGACGACATGTGTGGATAGGGTATATGCAGGTAGGAGTTAGTGGAAGGACAAACGACACGGTGATATCAGCGCGCTCCCCGGTTTAGAACTTCACGTGATGTGGAACCAGCATTCCGCCGATCCCCGCAAATAATCACCGTGCTAGCATGTCCGCTGAATACTAAAATTCAAAAAAAAAAAAATTATATCCCCATTGCGTTCCAGTTCCAGACGCTCGATTTGGTCGCACTCATTCTATGCATTCGATGTAAATTGCTGTGGCCGGTTCATTGTGCAAGTTACCGAAGGTCGACCCTGAGCCTGAGCAATTGATAGCCTCGCGCTCCATGTGGTCACGGTGGCGGCGACTCGAAGTGATACAAGTACTTTGAACCAAACCAACCCCGGTCCTGGTCCCCTACTCTTTCTCTCGTTTGTCTCGACGTTCACTTGCCCCTTGTCCATATCATGGACGTCGGCTGGGCTCAGGTCGTCTTCAACTCAATACTGGAAGTACCAACAACGCAGCATTCGTGCGTTCTTGCCTTTTATACTTCCGTGTTTTTCAGACTCATTGTCCTTTCCTCCATTTGCTGCTCTGCAGCGTCTGGAGAGATACGCTGCTCTTTCCAGTCTATTTCGCCGCGCTATCCGTCGTCGGCCTTATCATCAAGGGTTTGCTGGGTATGAGATGGATCCGCTCGCTTATGTCGCGTGTCTCCCGTTCGCACAAGGAAGCTGTAGAAGAAATGGATGAGGCTATTGCGCACGACACTACTCAACACGGCGGAATCCTTACTGATATTAAAATGCACATTGATGCAAAAGGCGGTCCGGTTATATTTGCTTACAAGACTCTCCGGCTTATTGGCTGTCTGCTGCTTCTCGGATTTACAATTGCAACGTTGGTGATTGACGAGAACGGCCGCCAGACAGGCTTTTTGGAAGCCCTGAAGAAGAAGAAAAGGAAAAAGAAGCACGCTCCATCTTCGGACGCGTTCACTGCGGCTGAATGGTTGCAGGTTGCTCTGTGTTTGTTCTACGTACGTTTTTTCGGACATAAAGCTTTCCAGAGGAAACTGAGACTTTCACAGACCTATGCTTCCTTCCTTGCATTGGTATCAATCTCAGTGAAGCGCCGCTGGGCAGATACTGCGAATGCACATCTAGTGTCCCTCCTATTACTTACCTGGGTCGTGTTCTCGTACCGTGATCTTTGGCCACTTGCGACGTACAGCCTTCAACCTGCTGACATTCTTGACAAACTATTATGGCCTAAATTCGTCGTTCTGACAGCTACAGCGATTGCTGTACCACTCCTCATCCCGAGGCCATATGTCCCTATTGACCCAAAGGTTGGACAATGTGTTACCTCCTACGAAACGAATGTATAACACTTTGGACAGGACCCTGCTGAGGAGCCAAATACGGAGCAGACCACGCCATTACTCTCGCTCGTCCTCTATTCGTTCCTTGACCCAACCATCTTCAAGGCATATCGCATTCCTCATCTCCCGGCCAGCCAGCTTCCCCCATTGGCAGACTATGACCGTTCAAAGAACCTTAAAAAACGTAGCTTCAAGTATCTTGACCGTTTCTCCGGCGCAAGGAGAGAGCATCTATTCTTTAGCCTTATGCGAGTTTTCCGTGAGTCGTACACGATGCTGACTCTCGACAATATTTGATCTGTTGTAGGTCGAGAGTACATCGGGATAGCTACAATGACGGTCATCAGGGTACTTGCATTGTACGCGAGCCCGATCGGAATTAACAGACTGCTCAAGTTCGTCTCTTGATTGAGGGTATTTCATTTGGTCTGACGATTCGGTTAGTTACTTGGAAACGGGTGGTTCGGATGTCGACGTGCGCCCATGGTCAGTGATGTTCACCACGGTGCTAAAAGAAACACAACTCATTCGTACGCCATAGGGTATGGGTAGGTTGGCTCTTTTTTGGCCCCGTCATCGGCACTATCGCAATGCAATGGTACATTTTTCTTACCGTGAGAACAGCTATTTTTTGCTTTTATGAGGGCCTTACCAACGCCACCACATCTTTAGACGGGCACGCTTGTTCGTTGCGAGGGTATCGTTACCCAACTTGTCTTTGAGCACGCTTTACGTATCCGCATGAAAGCGCAAGCGTCCTCAGATGTCTCAAAGTCCGGTTCCTCGACGATAACGTCAACGCCTGACACCGCTTCCATCGTCGAGTCTGAAGCAGTTACCGAGGGTACGACTCTTAATGGCAGTGAGCCGCAGCTAAGCAGTGCGAGTATCAATTCAGACGGGAGCAAGGGAAAGGGCAAGGACGCCAAGAGTGTCCCGGACGGCGCAGCAGCGAAGGCCACGAGCAGCACAGATAACCTCGTTGGCAAACTAAATAACCTGATAACAACTGACTTGACTAACATCGTCGAAGGGAGAGACTTTCCCATGTTGGGTGAGAAAATGAGGACATTTTTGGAATACTGTCCAACTCATACTAATCAGTGTCTTTCAGTTATTCAAGCTCCTTTGATGGTAGCAATCGGAATTGGGCTTCTGTACATTTTCTTGGGTTGGAGGTAAATAAATGAAGGGTTGTTTCTTTTCTCCACGTTAACTTGTCTCTAGCGCCTTTGTTGGCTTAGCTGCCATGGCCCTGCTCTTTCCGATTCCCGGATACGTCGCAAAGCTCACACAAACAGTGCAGATTGAAAGAATGAAGAAAGTGAGCTAGTCAATATTGTCCGAAAATGTCCAAGTTGACGAGGCGTTATTAGACCGACGCTCGTGTCCAGACAGTCACCGAGAGTGAGTACCGCCGCTGCTTACTTTTATTTCTATCTACAATGTACTCCAGCGATGAACGTCATCCGAATGATCAAGCTATTCGGCTGGGAACCCAAGATGAATGCACAAATCGACGAGAAACGTGATGAGGAGTTGAAGTCGATCAAGAAAAGATCGTTGCTGGACATATCTAACGGGACTCTTAAGTGAGAGGACAAAATGTTTAACAGGCATGTCTGACGTTCATTTCCAGCTTCTTGATTCCAATTGTCACAATGATATTTACGTTTGTTACCTATGTGAGTATTGCCGCAACTGACGATTGTAGATACTAAGATTCGTACCCTAGACGCTTATCATGAAGAAACAGTTGATGGGTATGACTAAACAGTTGCTCTTTGTTGGGGCAAAGCTGAATTGTATTGTGACTAGCTTCAACTGTTTTTTCATCAATGGCTGGTAAGAATTGCGTGTTGTTTCGCGGGAGTTTCGACTGACAGTTCACCAGTATTCGATATGCTTCGCGATCAACTCCACCTCATTTTCTTTATGATCCCTGCCTGCATCCAAGGTACTGTTTGTCTACTCTTGGATCTTGACTTGAAAGCTCATGAGGAGATTAGCCAAGGTCTCACTCGATCGAGTCACCGAATATCTGAATGACACAGAATTGCTAGATGACTTCCAAAAGCTTGAAAAGGACATTACTGAACCAGTCGAAGATTTCTCCATTGGACCAAAAGATCCAGAAGCAATAGGAATTAGCAATGCCTCTTTTGTCTGGTCGAGTGTCGATGGGTCACTTACGCCGTCACGTCGCAAATTCCGCCTAACTATTGATGACGAGCTACTCTTCAAACGAGATGGGATTAACTTGATCATCGGACCGACAGGTTCTGGGAAGACATCATTACTCATGGCCTTGCTAGGTGTGTTCCGACATTTATCATAACTAACACCAGCTAATTACGATGGACAGGGGAAATGCATTATCTTCCGTCTGGACCCACCTCATGGTATAACCTCCCTCGTGAGAAAGGTGTAGCATATGCTGCGCAAGAATCATGGGTACAAAATGAGACTATTCGTGACAACATCCTGTTTGGTGCGCCATATGACGAGGAGAGGTATAAAAAGGGTAAGATAATCATCTACGCACAACATATCTAGACTTATACCATCAAGTCATATACCAATGTGGCCTTGCGCGTGATTTGACGTTGTTTGATGCCGGAGATCAAACGGAAGTAGGAGAGAAGGGCTTGACTTTGAGGTATCGTCACCATTGATTCACGCAGCGCGTTTTCTCATTCTCCGATCCTCAGTGGCGGTCAAAAAGTACGGCTATATCGCGTTACTAAATCACTTTTCGACTCTAACGGATACCCAGGCACGAATTACCTTGGCACGTGCTGTGTATTCTAACGCCGATATTCTTCTTCTGGATGATGTCCTCGCGGCGCTTGATGTACACACATCTCGATGGATTGTTGAAAAGTGCCTACAAGGAGATCTCATCCGCGGACGCACAGTAATAATAGTTGTAAGTGGCAGATCCATATAAATCGAGATAGCGGCCTCCAGCTCATATATCTGATCACGGCGCTTTAAGACGCACAATGTTGCTATGATTAGGTGCGCATTTCTTTACCCTAGAATTCACACTGGAAAGTTCTTACGCAGTCCCGGCTGGTCTATGATGTGCGTATGACGTACAAAACGATCATAGTCCCATCGCATCCTTCGTCGTATGCCTAGGGACGGACGGGCGCATCTCAAGCCAAGGATCAGTTGAGGAGATAATGGCCACTGACAAGGAGATGCAAGCCGAGGCTGAAGAGTCCAAGGAGGCCATTAAGAGGGCAGAAGAAGCATCCTCGGTGGATGGTTCGAAGGCAGATTCAGGGAAGTCGGACGGCAAGCTTGTTGTCGCCGAGGAAATAGCTGAGGGTCACGTCAGTTGGATTGCAGGTCAGATCACGCTTTATCTTCCGTCTTGTGACTAATTCTTTCGAACTTCTAGTCAAACTATATCTTTTCAATCTTGGGGGTCCTTTGTTTTGGTTCTGCTTCCTATTCTCTATGTTTGTAGTTGATCTCGCAAACGTCATACAGACGTGGTATCTGGGTTACTGGGCCTCACAATATGAGACTCATGACCCATCGGAAGTCTCCGTTCCTTTGTATAGTCTTTCATTGACTGCAGCAGGACTTTTTCTGACAGATTTCCTTAGCTATCTAACCGTATTCAGCAGCATCCTACTATTTGGCGTTGTAATGTATTTTGTTGGATACATCTTATATGTGAGTCTTATACTTCAGCAGTCGTGCAGATCCATTGTTCTTGACTGTGTTATAGATTTACGGGAGCATCAAAGCTTCCAGGATCATTCATCAACGACTCATCGCGGCCATCACAGGTATGTAGTGTTATGGCTGACAGTTAGATGAGTTCTTTTACTGAGCTCTGTACTGGTAGGAACTACACTTCGGTAAGCTCTGTGCTGGAACAGTGACAGCTAGACAATCTGACAATCAATAACAGATGGCTTGACTCTACTCCTTCAGGTCGTATTATTGCAAGGTGCACTCAGGACATAAATCAAGGTCCGAGATCTACCTTCTTCTGTATAGATGAATCTTACCAAATTGCCAGTTGACGGACCGGTATCTCAGAACTTGGGTTGGGTGATAGAGCTTACCATCACCCTCCTCATTCGCCTTGCAGCCGTAGTGTACATGACGCCTATATTCGTTTTCCCAGGCCTGGTTGTTGGGTTCGTGGGTAGCTGGCTCGGGCAAGTCTACATTAAGGCACAATTGTCTGTGAAACGTGAAATGTCGAACGCCAAGTCTCCTGTTTTGAGCCACTTTGGAGCAGCAGTTGCTGGCCTCGTCTCCATCCGTGCGTTTGATGCGCAGAACAAATTCAAAACCGAGTCGCTATCACGAATTGACAGGTATACACGGTCGGCAAGGACCTTCTATAATCTCAATAGGTCTGTCAAGAATAAGCAGTTACTTATATTGACGTCACTAACACATGGGTCTGAAGATGGGTTTGTATCCGAATAGACACACTTGGCGGCGCTTTCGCTGCTGGGCTGGCTGCGTACCTGGTGTACGGACACCGGATTGGATCTGCCAGCAACACTGGGTTCTCGCTCAACATGGCAGGTATGCTTCTCCCTTGTTTCTTATACTTGTGATTATTGACTCGTGTATTTCCAAAAGTCGCCTTTAGTTCCTTGATTCTTTGGTGGGTTAGGATACTTAACCAGTTTGAAGTTTCCGGTGAGTAGAACCTTATGGAAACAGTACCCTATCCTATTTTCTTACTAATCTCGAATATAGGCAACAGGTGAGCAACTAAAGCGTCGGAACACTGTTCTTGGCTCATAGACTCTTGAAAGTCTTGAGAGGATACAAGGGTATATCGACATTGAGCAAGAGCCAAAGCCGACGGACAAGGGCGTTCCTCCTGCTTACTGGCCGGCAAGTGGTGACCTTGGTGTAGAGAAGCTCTCAGCGCGGTACTCTCCCGATGGACCGAAGGTTCTTCATGAGCTCTCGTTCGAGATTAAGTCTGGAGAACGGGTCGGAGTCGGTGAGTGTCTCATCATACTTCTAACGAGCGTATCGACTAATAGCCTTTTCAAAGTCGGTCGCACTGGAAGTGGAAAAGTAAGCATACTCGTTCTTGCATACACATCTATCAGGTCGCTTAAGTGCTACTCTAGAGTTCTCTTACTCTCTCACTCCTCAGGTGTATTGTAACAGAGGGAGAGGTTTATTACGATGGTCTTCCTACTAGTGAAATAAACCTTGATATATTAAGGCGGAACATCACAATCATTCCGCAAGTGGTACGTGCTTTCGATTGAACGTTCTCCGGTTCCCTCGCATGTTCCAACTCTCATAAACTCATAGCCTGAACTTTTGAGCGGGAGTCTCCGGCACAACTTGGATCCCTTTGATGAACATGATGATGCTACTCTCTATGATGCTCTGCGATCTGCCGGTCTCTTCTCGTTGCAAAACGATGACGACGAGGGTAGATTAACTCTCGATTCGCAAATCGCAGCGGGTGGCTCGAACTTGTCCGTTGGACAGAGACAGATACTTGCTCTCGCCAGAGCGATTGTTCGGGGTAGCAAGTTGCTTATTCTCGACGAAGGTAAGTCTTCTTTGTTGGGGTGGAGTGATGCGACTTATGAACTTCGATTTCTTCCAGCCACGTCTGCCATTGATTATGCGACAGATTCTGTCATCCAAAGCTCCCTCCGTAACGTACTAGGTGGAGACGTCACTCTTATCACCGTCGCTCATCGATTACAAACCATCATGGACTCCGATAAGATTGTACGTTCTTGGCTAAATCGCTAACTACCGAAATTGCCGCTAATGACTTCTTCTTGTAGATGGTATTGGACGCTGGGAGACTCGTTGAGTTCGATACTCCCGCAAATCTCTTGAAGAAAGAGGGAGGGTTCCTAAAATCGCTTGTCGATCAGAGCGGGGACCGTGACTCATTATATTCTATGGCAACGACAAAGCAAAAGCAAACTCTTCGCGCCTGATGAGTAATCTTATTCGTATGGAAACTGCAAGTGAATCTTGTATTCAAAAAGTAGCTACACAGGTATCTATAGACGAAGATAGAGGTACTATTGCTCCAATACTTGGTTGACACCATCACACCATAGAAAAGGAATTTAATTGAAACTCCGCTTTGATGGCAGGTTAGTTTCCACCACTCCTTTTCCCCTCTCCCTATTCCCTCTACCGATGGTCATCATAACGTCCGCAGAAGAGATACCGTTTAGATTTCACCATTGAACTTTAGTGAGCTGAGTAAACTTCAGAGAAATCCTATAGTCGACACACACCCCGGACGGGTAGCAAGCGGTCCGGGACAACGACAATGCAAATCAGAATACTATGTACGCGATACTAATAGCAGTAACAAAACCTTCAGGAGCATAGTAAACGCCATGTGTACCGCAAGACGACAAGAGAATTTCAGCAAACGGAATGTGTTCTTTTATAAACAAGCGGGGAATGTACGCGAATGGTCAGAAGAAGTACGCGACTGGCGGTGGAGATTGCCTAGAACAATGTGCGAAGCTGGAGCAAATCCCAGAGCAAGATCAATCCTGCCTTTTAAGATTCTCAGGGGCGCCTTGAATAGCCGGCCGAATCAGCGTCACTACGGGACGAATACTCCCTATCTCTTGCACTCCCTCCACTACGAGGAGGAGCACTGCTTGGAGGAGCGGAGTAGCCATTCCCAGTATAGCCAGCTGAAGCGCTGTAAGGAGCACTAGGCGAAGGATAAGCAGCAGGATCGGAGATGTGGTCACTAGGGTAAGGCGCAGAGCGATAGTTGGAGCCACCAGACCTTGGAGGAGGGCTCTGAGAACGACGGCTATTCCAGAGGAATGATGAGAACAACGCATAGATCGACCACATAGACATACCGGTACCGAGGCAAGGATACATCACTGCCACCAGTCCTTGGTGGATAGTCACCATACCTTGAAGCCATCGGAGGAGTTGTTGGCCGGCCACGATAACCACCCGGAGCGAAGTCCCTTGCGCAGGTCAATAATTAATCAGTCTACGCAAAAACACGCGAATAGCATACCTGACAGGCCTATCATAATCATCTCGCCCGCGTGGGGCCGGGCCGGGAGGGGTGCGCGGACGAGCGGCAGAGTAGGGCGGGTACCTGTCACCAGGAGGTGGAGGAGGTCCTCTTCTGTCCAGTTCACGAGGCGGTGCATCATATCCTCGAGGATAGGGGGGGTCATTAGCATAGTAAGGCCTGGGTGGGCCTGGAGGTGGTCTCATCCGATAATCATCATAGTCCTTCGGAGGACGAGGAACAGGAGGATAGTCATAGTCTCTAGGAGGGGTAAGAGGCCTTCTGTAGTCGCGAGGAGGAGGCGGTGGATAGTCAAAGCTGTAGCGCGGGTCCCTGGGCGGCGGATACCGCCCATAGTCATCACGGTAAGAATAATCTCTAGGGGGAAGAGCAGGATAGTCGCGATGATCCGTAAAATGACCCCTGCGCGGTCCGGCACTATTGAAATCGTCAGCCCTGGCTCCCGCAAAATACTTAAAGTGTTGCTCGCCTGTGATTAGGGCATTCCCTATTTTGTAGATAGAGACCTCCGTGAACATCATACATAGCTATAGATTAAGTAACAAACCTTGCCCAGTGACCGTTCATGCCACATTTGAAACAAGCCCCAGGATCTCCATTGAATTTTGCTGTGCGTCCACCGCCATGGGACAATTCGACCCTAATCTGTTTACCCATAAAAAAACCTTCATGGTATTTTGCAACACTTTCTTCAGCCGCTTCGCGGGTGTCGAATTCCTGAGCCAGATATGAGATCGTCTGACAACTCAAGATGATTGAACTTACCACGAAGCCATAGCCAAGCCTAAATGCAAGACGGAAACCAAGTATTAGACAGTATGTCAAGAATAATTGCTCGTACTAACTTCAATTCAATATTGACTATATCGCCTATCTTTCCGAAGCAATTGCGAAGGTCCTCATGGCTCGTGGCCTCCGGCAAACCCCCAATGTAAACTTTGTTAGGCTACAGGGCGAGATGTCAACGATATAGCGATTGGCGATGGCGAAAAGTTTATCGAAAGCCAAGTGGGAGGCAGGTGAAATAGCAAGAACCGCCAGAACTCGCAGAGCAAGAAAGATGGCCAGTCGAAGCAAAGAAAGCAAGAAGCAGAAAAGCTAAGCACCTTGATCTGTTTCTCTCTGTAGGGAACCATAGATTTGTGTCCACCTGGATGTGGACCCTCAGAGCGATAGTCTCCTCCGGGGTCCAGAGGCGCGGAGTGGCCATCGTCATTCAGATGTGAACCATTTGGCGGATCACGAATGTCTGGGTCGCTAAGAGGAGGACCGCTGGGCTCAGGTGACGGCCATTTATCCTGAGGAGGCAGGGAGAGAGTAGCACCAGGAGAAGCCATCGTCGTCTTCGATGTTCAAGAAGTGAACAAGCCCAAAATGAGACACACGCAATTTTCATCAACTCCCACGATATACCGTGAGAACCTACGGACATACACGCAATTATCCAAACATGAACAAGTACCGTTGAACAAAAGAAGGTGGGAGTTTATGTAAGTGAGGTTTGTCCATGTCAAAGAGTAAATAAGTGCACAAGTACTGTATGACCATATAGTCCAGAAAATGGAAGGAATAATCCAGGTATCAAATCTTCCATTACCTTGAGTTAGAAGTAACGAATGAATGGGTCAGCAGTCCAAAAATCATCCCCCAACACTACGCAAGTGTCCAGAAGCCAGTTGCGACCATGACAGTCAACATTAAGCCTGTACTGAGTGCTCCAACCTTCATGTCTGCTAGGAAGACGGCGTGGCTCAAAGCACCGTTGCTTGAGTCGCCTGTTGACGTTGATCCGCCATTGTTCCCGCCGTTATTGCCTCCAGGCGAACTACCATCTGAGGCAGGAGCAGTCGGTGTAAAGGTGGTATCAGTGTTGGCAAGACAGGCGCTGACCGCTTCGTTCTCTTCCTCCGTCGTACTTGGAGCGTTACTGTTTACCGTTGCGTTCCCAGCAAAGTCACACGAAGTCGCGATGCGGTCAGTAGCTTCGTAGAACTGCGTCATGACAAACGACAGCTTGGATCCAGGGTCGCAGAACGCCATACGACCATACGTGCCTGCCGAACCGTCACCAGCGATATCATCGCAACTACCTCCGTTCTCTCCAAGAAGACTGCATGCCTGGAATAAACGTCATCAAATAGTCCAAATTTCCAACAGAAACAACCCACAGTGTTGAGCAAATCCCCGACTATGATAGAGGTATTGTCAGTCTGGGGTGTGAATTGGCAGCCCAGCGAATTGACGACACATCCACAGGCGGTGTCGTTCGGAGTGGGAGGGATTGTAGTAGACGCAAAGAATGAGGAATTCTGTCCAGGGCATGCAGGAAACTGTGTGGAGCCCGCTGAACTTTGCGATGGTGTGTTGGGCCCAGTGACACCGGTGTATTGTTCAGCAAGTCGAGTGAAGTCATCGCTCGTAGTCACTGTGTTACCATCAACAGTGACCATACCAAATTGACCTGCGTCAGATTCCGCGGGAAAGTACGAAAAGGCAATGCCTAGAAGGAAGACATGGTTTTCATTGGCTGTTGATATGATGTCGAGAAAAGAGATATTACCTCCAGACCAGATCGGAGACATCTCCTCTGAAAAGATAGCTTGCACTTCGGTCCACAGACGAGGCGGCGAGGTGATACAGCCATATTCGCTGAAGTACGCTGGTATGTTGTACCCAGCGAAGTGGCTGTTTATGTCGGCGTAAGCAGAGATGCTGTCATCACCGCACCATTCACTATAGCACGTCATGAAGAAGATGTTTGGATAATTATCACGTCGAATGGCTTACTAGTTATTTAGTCCAAACAGATCCAACGATTCCTCGTCCGAATCGCAAGACAAGTAGTTGGCGAGGGGGTCCAACCAAGAACGATCAGCATCGATTGCCGCATAACCTACAAGGATATCCAGGTTTCTCGAGCGGCTGTGAGGCAATTCGTATTGAACAAACGTTGCATCTCATAGAAAGAAAAAGATAAAATAAAAAGAGAATGTAACTCACAGGTATGCCTTTATGTCACGAGCAGCAGCTTTGATAAATGGCAATATAGCCGTTTCGTTAGCGGATGTTATGACCTCATTTCCAACATTACTGTACGCAGGAAAATGAGTGCGCAAAAAGGGTGAAGGAAAAAAAGTAAAACTCACTATGCAAGGACGTTGTCGTATTTAGCAAAAGTATCGATGGTGCGAATATAAAGATCCAGCAAATTCGTCGACCAAGCAGGAGCAGTCCGATCAATTGAACCGTTGAGAGGAAGAGACAGGTCAATACTGTAATCGCATGAGATGATTCTGCACTGTATAGCCAAGCATGAAGTAAAGACACATACATGGTGTAAATACCGGCATTGCTCAGCGCGTTCATGCAGTCATCGTGGTTAAGAGACGAGTTGACGCTGTAAACACGGATTGTGTTGACACCAAGTTGCTCCAAGAACGGAAGGTCACGAGCGCAAGCATCGCTGGCTGCTAAAGGGTCGAAGAAGGTGCTGGGCTCTGAAAAGGGAGCATTCGGGTCGTCGTGCACGTCACCTAAGAGACAAAAGGCACGCTAAGTTCGCTGCTACGAAATAAGATGACGACGGGGAGAAGTGCATTACCTTGCTCCTGGTACGCAAGGCCCTTAATGTAGAAGCGAGTACCATCCTCTGAGTATAGGTAACGACCTGCACGAGTGACCTTGGGAATGGCCGAGGCAGACGAAGCGAAAAAGGCCACGCCCAGGAGAAGTGGTGTCAACCTCATGCTGGTGACAGTATTATTTTAGGAGAACCAAGTAGAGAGTGGGAAGACTAAAGGCCTATGGGGAGTAGATGAGGGAGATGAGGGAAGAGAAAAAGAAAGATAAAGGGGAAGACAGCGCCGTGTGCGAGTCTCTCTTGTTCGTTCGTTACCCGAGCGCAGATTTTAGACCGCCGAGTGCCCGCAGCTGACCGCCACGCCAAAGAAACGATCGCGGCTATGCTTAGGTACGCTTTCCTGATTGGGCTCCTCACCTTCCGGCTGTCTCACCGTCCGGCTAGGCTCGGCCGAATACAGGGAGTGGTGACAAGCTGTGATGTTGTGACATCTCCCGCATCAAAATTTATTTCGTACCCCCAGGTCCCTAGCGCGTGGCCAAGGCTTGAGAATCAAGTTGAACACATTGCAGGGCGGGACACGCGATAGCCGCAGCACCTGCTGGCTCACGAGGCCAGGGATCCACTGCCGCATATCTTCAGGCTAGGTGCATCATTTCATTCTCCCTCCTCCACCTTCCGACATGCGTCTGCGCGGCGAATTATGTATTGGCGCTGCAACTGTCTTGTCGTACGTAGTCTTCCTTCACCGCATTATTCTAATCCAACAACGCTTTTTTGTTCGCAGCTTCATTGCCGTGTTACTCATCATCTTTGCGCATGTAAGTGTTCATGGTTAGCTCTATTAGCTGCCGTCGTAACGTCCAAATATAGGTCGGCCAAATTAATACATCAAGCGTCCCAAGGGGATTGTCCATGGTCAGCAATTCCGCTTCCAATAGTTCGACCGGCGTCGGTGTTGATGCGATGATTGCAGATGAATGTGAACATGTCTGGATATGGGTGCGCGTTTTGTACTCGAACTACGTCCCTATACTTATGCACCTCCGTTTAGCAACGCATTGGCTAGTGCAACGGGTGATCCTGTTGACGGCTTGTATACGACCAATGCTACTGTTCCTCTCGCAGATGGCGCGGGACTTCGCCAACTGTACAAGTTTGGACTCTACTCGTACTGTGCTTATCTCGAGGACGGGCAGGGCACTTGTTCGAACCGCACAACTGCTCTCGAGCTTCAACCATATGACACGGTATTGGACGACATGCCTACGCGATTCCCCAGTTTAACCAGGGCGTTCGTACCTGATAACTTCACGTTCACCAACTCTCGCTACCTCGGGGAGTTTTCGAGGGCAGCGTATTATCTCTTGTTGATAGGCAGCATCTTTGCGGCTCTCGCTATGATCACGTAGGTGGTCATGATGCACTCATCCTTTTCCACACTCACTTCGGATTCTTGCAGTGGGATTCCTAAGCGTACATATACGTACTTGCTTTCCACATTGTTCGCAATATTCGGCACGGGCTTTCTCTTTATCGGCGTGGTCATTTGGACCGTCCTAGTGAATAAAACGAGAAGCATTAACAATGCAATAGTTCGTGAAAATACCTCGCATCATACACGTTATACGCGTTTACTCATTCACGATGGCGCAGCTTACCAACTCTGCTTCTGGCCAGATGACCCCGCTCGGCATTGAAGTGTCGGGTGGTGCGTCGCTATGGCTATTCTGGGCGAGCTTCGTCACCCTTTTCCTGTCAATAGTTCCATACCTTGTCAGGTGTGCTATCAAGTTTGCCTGATTCAAGGAAGGGATTTCTCACCAGCTTTTTTAGTTGCTGTACTTACCGAGGGTGAGAATGTCATATTAAAGATAACGTTCTCACTCTTTGCATACCATGAATTCACTCCACCTTACGACAAGCGATACCTCGCGTTTGAGCCATACAAATTCCTTGACGAAGAGAAACGAAGAGGACTGGTACCTCATGGATATTTGCGTAGTGACGATTATATATAGTTAGAGACCGGACGGAAAAGTCATTTTGCTGAAATATATCGTACTTTATTAGGGAAGTTGAGTCGCTGTGGATAGAACGCCCTTGTTGGGATTAACGTTGCATCAAACGCTGACGTAAGACTTGGACACATCCTCACACTGCTCAGCGCCGTCCCCCCCTTTGCAATAGCCCTTACACATTCCCGCAGCGTGCCATCATGTCCAAAGATTCTCCAGATCCTCCGCTTCAAAGTTCCAGGAGGGGGACGACCATCGACACTTCTATGCAGTCACTTGGGTTAGAACTTGCGATTGACGAGCCTAATTCATCACGGTCAAGTGCCCCTGCCATTCCGAGGACCAAGACAGTCATGAAGCGCGTGGAGCAAACTGCTGCAAAGCTTGGAGGTAGTGTTCTTGGTACCGCGTCCTCACCAAAGCGCGACATCAATGGACAACAACAGCAACAACAACAGCAACAACCGCAACAGGGTGGAAGTCGGCTCTCCATGAGTTTGTCTAATGCAGATCCACGACGATTCCTTAGCTTGAGCAGAAAGAGTAAAGGGAAAGAGCGAGAAGTAATAGGTGAAAATACAGGTATGTCGCCAACCTTTCCATCATGTAAGACTCAGCACTCGGTCAATCTACTCTGATGGATGTTGTTGACCGACAGTGCTACGCTTTACACGGAAGTTGCAAGTTACTGACTCATAATATTGTTCTGTATGTTATCAGATGAAACGCAATCTAGCCCTTTTAGATCTTCACTTTCGCGCTCGACGTCTAACTTCCGCATACTTAATGGCACGGACGATAGTCCTTTCATACGCCCAATGTCACCTTCGCCACCTGGAACACCCCCGCATAGGCCGTCACTTGAGGCACTCAGGGGGCTTGGTTCGGTTCGTATCCCTTTCTTGTCTTACATACTTTCTGCAGCTAACACTCGTTTGTTCAATCAGATTCGCGCCGGAACACAGGCGCTTATACAAGCCATCCAGGCCATACCTTGGGTAGACGAGCCCGAGAATGACGACGATGCGATCCCCCCTATGTCAATAAATTCTGATAGTGGTGAAGAGGAGCTCTCAGGTATGTTCCTCCCTGAGAGTTACAAGTCAACGGTATCTCATTTGTTATGCCTCCCAGGTCCTCCACTCGCATCGTCTATACATACTATTCACAGGCCTATCGCACGTTCGCGAAGGTACGACACGCCACTAACTGCCGGAACAGTAAGGGGGAAAGGAAAGGGCGCTGGTTACTTCTCGCCAGTTCCTTCGAGTGACGAAGAAGACGGAAATGTGTCTGATGAGGAGGACGATGATTTCGAAGCCACGCCTATAGAAGTCAGACCACCGAGCAGCCCTGCCGAGCGAGTGTCAGTGGATGCGGAGGCCTCAACTAACCCAGAAAAGTTTGATCGTATCACGCAGCTTCGCCGCGCACAGATGACGCGGAGTTCTAGCTTAGCGACTGTGCGAGTCAAGCGACGGACTATGCTAGCTCAGAAACTTAAGGATGTTTTCGGACTTAACGAGATTAACGAGGTTGTTGCAGGTACTAAATAAACTCTTCGCTTGCGATATATTGTTACTCATTATGTTTCTACGTTTCTACAGAACTCCCTTGCTGGTTGCTTCGCTCAGTTCGTAAGTACCTTGTACAATACTTACGAATAAGGCTCACTGTTGCGTAGTTCTCCAGGGATATATGTATCTGACGAACTCCCACTTGTGCTTTTTCGCTCACTTACCCTCTCGCGAGGATCAAGTCTTGAAATCAGGATCTCTCACGAAGAAGACGCAACGAACCAAGCGATGGATTAAGTATTGGTTTGTCCTTAAAAATGATGTTCTGTCGTGGTATCAATCATCGTCCGTAAGTGCTCCTTCTAGATTCGTAAACCCATCTAACAGGATTCTAGGATCCGTACTTCCCTCACGGTGTTATAGATTTGCGATATGCTATTTCATGTGAGCCAGTGCAAGAGAAGGGTTTCCGAATCCGCACGAATCAGAAGGTAGTCAACATCATGGCTGACTCCGTGCCAAGCCGGGAAGAATGGGTGAAGGCCATACGGAAGGTCATCTTTAAAGCACAAAACGTTGGCGAGAGCGTTAAGGTACTTGATAATATCTTTTCGTCATACTCGACCAGAAACTCACCATATGTGTACCCCAGATTGCGATTCCTTATTCGGTCATTGTGGATGTTGATAGATCGACGGCTATGGACTTCAGCGAGACGATTGAAGTCAAAGTCATTGATCAGGAGGAGAAAGCGACAGGCGACACTCATGACTCGTATTTCTTCGCCTACTTCCACAATATGTCAGCAGCTCTGGATCAGATACGCGACGCGGTGAAAACATACAAGCCTTCCTTACCGACGACCCTAGGTGTTAGTGAGGTCGTTCATGACACCACTTATGTCGCGGCATCCGTGGATCGAGTGGGAGCATTGGCGACGGAACAGAGTAACAGGAGTGGATACGGCAGTAGGCTGGCGTCATTACTTCGCCCTTTCCAGTCCGACGCTGGTCCTTTAGCTTCTGTCCCGACGCTGAACAATGTGCAGGCAAGACCACAGGCTTCAAACTCGGGGGTTTCCTTGACAACTTCCGCTTCGATACCAATTGCCCAGGCGGCTCGGACTGGTGCGTCCGAACAATCCACCCCAACCGGCTCTGTTGAATTCAGTCGCTTGCCTCGCTCCCAACTTGCTACTCCGACAATCGGTAACTCTAAAGGCTCTGAGTATACACATACCTATCCTCCCCCTCCATCGCCTCCTTCAGAACTTTCACCCATACCTTCAAGGGATAGTTCTGCCAATGTTAGTTCTTGGGGAGTGCCAACTTGGCTGCGAAGTTCGCGCAGAGTCTTTACTACTCCATCAGCCTTCTCTTCAGGTTCGACTCTCGGCCAAAGAGGCGTATCCGAAGTTATCTCGGAATCTTCATTCTCTTCCAGTCTCGGAGATCGCGCTTCGACGGACCTTGGGTTCAGTGTCCTGGAAACGCGGAATGCGGCAGAACCTGACGTCGTCGAGAAGTTTAGGTCAACCTTTGCTTTCGACGAGAAAGAGCAGTTGCTTGGATGTGCGTCTATACAAGTCTGTGTTTGTGATAATGCTAACGGTTTGTCGTATAGACTTCCAGGGTTACTTGTTTAGACTACTGCCCACGTACGGTCGACTTTATGTCTCGACGAACTTCTTCTGTTTTAAGTCCAGTGGACCATTAGCTACACGAACACGGATGCAGCTACCCATTCGCGACATTCTCTCCCTAGAAAGGACGAAAGCGTATCGTTTCGGCCATGTGGGGTTAGTGGTTATAATCAAAGGCCACGAAGAGCTCTTTTTTGAGTTCAGTTCAGCGGATCGCCGTGGTGCATTCATCAGCCTTCTTGAAAGCCAGATGGAGGATATGCAGATGAATGGAGACGTGCAGAGCACAAGTAGCGCGAAACAAGATCCACTACTCCTGGACGAACTGGGGCCATCGTCGCTATTTGGCGACGAAGAGATAAAGCCGCCTCCAGAGTCTACGACGGAAGATTTACCAGCGGTGATGTTCACATCGGCATCGTCAACCTTCTTGACCTTCAAACCGCGTCAGCCTCTTCATTTTACGTGCTTAACGATTGGCTCGAGAGGAGACGTCCAGCCTTATATTGCACTTGCGAAGGGACTAATGGCAGATGGTCACAAAGTACGAATTGCAACTCATGGAGAGTTCAAGGAGTGGATTGAGTCGCACGGAATCGAGTTCGGATACATTGGTGGCGATCCAGCTGAGCTCATGCGCATCTGTGTCGAGAACGGCACGTTCACAGTTTCCTTCTTGAAAGAGGGTCTACAAAAGTTTCGAGGATGGCTTGACGATTTGCTGAAGACATCCTGGGAGGCTTGTCAAGGGACTGATGTCCTCATAGAAAGTCCAAGTGCGATGGCAGGTATTCACGTAGCCGAAGCGCTCCGAATTCCGTACTATAGAGCGTTTACTATGACCTGGACGAGGACGCGAGCTTATCCTCACGCATTCGCTGTACCGGAACACAAGATGGGAGGTGGCTATAATTATATGGTGAGAAGTCATCATCTCTGAACTTATCCGTCTTGCTCAGCTCCGTCTAGTCTTATGTAATGTTTGACCAAATCTTTTGGCGGGCAATATCCGGCCAGATAAATCGCTGGAGGCGAGAAACGCTGAAGATGTCGGGTACCAATCTGGACAAGCTTGAACCGCACAAGGTTCCGTTCCTGTATAACTTCAGTCCTACCATAGTTCCACCACCATTGGACTGGCCAGAATGGATTCGCGTTACTGGTGAATGAGATCTGTCCTTAATTTACGCCCTATGTGTCTGATAGTGTTGTTTCAGGTTACTGGTTCCTGGATGATGCCGATGTCAGCGCCGAAAAATGGTCGGCCCCGAAGGATCTTGTCAACTTCATCGATTCAGCTCATCAAATGGGAAAGAAAGTGGTTTATATCGGATTCGGTAGTATCGTTGTTTCTGACCCGGAAGGCATGACACGTTGCGTTATCGAAGCCATTCAGAAGAGCGGTGTATACGCGATTTTGTCGAAGGGTTGGTCGGATCGACTGCTAGTGAAGAAAGGTACCGACGTGTCCGATCCGGAGACACCACTTCTATCACAGATCTATTCCATTAAATCCATCCCGCACGATTGGCTTTTCAAGCGCATTGAGGCAGCGTGCCATCACGGGGGTGCTGGAACAACAGGGGCAAGCTTGCGTGCTGGAATTCCGACCGTTATTAAGCCTTTCTTTGGAGACCAGTTTTTCTGGGGCGATCGTGTCGAGGCACTGGGTGCTGGTTCCTGCGTGCGCAAGCTAACCGCTGATGCTCTAGCGGATGCACTCACCGCGGCAACTACTGATGAGAAGCAAATCGCCAAGGCAAAACTTGTTGGAGAGAGGATTCGATCAGTGAGTAATATTGTACCCTAACCATTACTTGCTACTAACGCACTCTCAAAGGAAAATGGTGTCTCCACAGCGGTCGAATCCATCTACCGAGATTTGGAATATGCCAGGACCCTCATCAAGGCTCCTCGCTTAGAGTCCGAGGAAGAAAATGATACAATCCGCGAGACTCAACGTCCTTTGAGTGCGAGCTTTTCAACATCCTTCTCGTCGCCTCAAAGTGCTGCCGATAGTTTTCTTGACGCCCAAGAGGCACAAAGCGAAGACTGGAGTGTTATATCCGATTTAGATGACAAGCGATCCTCCCGGCATAGTGGCGAATTACGAACTCAATCGCCTGTATCTCGGCGCAGCAGCCTTGCTGCCGCTGTCTTGTCCGTTTTACCTGAATCACTGCAGCCTAACGCCCCGAAAACCAACTCGAGGATTTAGATGTTTTATTCTGTACTGTACATCACATTTTTGTCGGGCACACCTCATTCCAACTTCGCCTGTATGTTAGCCCTTGTCTTATAGATTAGAACAACCGTACATCAGCATTTTCATAGGTCATTACTGTACAACATGTGCTACATACGTAGTGTATTAGAGTTACTTGTTCCAATACGAGCATATGGATATCTAAGCTGTCGTAGAAACGAGATTGTCGCGGTAATGCTCGAAAAATATTCTCTTGCTGAACTGTCCAAACGTTTCCTCAGGCGCGACGAGCTGGTGTGTCTCAGGCTGCATGAACAACGCAAACGTCTCACGAGAAACCTTTTCCTCTTTGGTTTCACTGCTGTTAGAAGCGCCGACACGAACACAATGTGGCGTCGCACGTAACCTCCCGCCAGTCGCAAGTTCCAGTGCTTCACCCGTTTGGAAAGCCAGACAATCGGGTGGTATAGACACTTTGGTGAGATCGCCGCCTCGAGAACGGATGTATAAACCAGATTGCGGGGACGGAGAAGAGACGACTTTTGGAGATTCGGTGGGATTGACTGTGGAGTGGGAGAGGTACATTGCCTACAGGAGGGAAGAGTTCTTTGGTCAGAACCGGTGATTGTGAATAGATGATGGAAGAAAGGGAGGGAGGGAAGGAGAGAGGAATGGAACTCAACTGAACATAGACCCGTGAGTAGCGAGTGGTCTAAATGAAACCCGCACCAACTATCAATAGGTTCTTCCTCCGTCTCCTCTGCAGGAGGCGAACTCTCTTTTGTATCCTGCGGCACGGGCGGGAAGTAATGAAGAAGCCTAGCCTTCGTCGTTTGATTTGATATCAAGTCAGATAAGGAAAGTGAACGATCGGAAAGGTGTTGAGAAGCTATTTTATTTTCATCGATGGATTGAAATTCGCATTGCAGTGAAGTTAATAGAATGAGCTAGAACGAGCGGGTTTAAGGAGGAACATACCAAAAGGTTGGCATGCAGTAGCCAATTCACAGCCCACTTTGTAGATGAATCTCCCTAGATCTTTGAATGCTTCTTCGAAGCCTTCAACTCCTGCTTCGTCCATAGATGGCCCTAGAACCAAATGCATTATCTCGGTTTTCAGACAATGGGGACGTTATTAGAGGAACGGCGACGAACAGATGTTTCTTCCGTAATACTCGGGATATAACTGCTTGTCCTCGGTACTTACATTAGGACTGTCAACCAAAGGGTTGGCGTAGTAGGATCCCTTGAGCGTGTCTGCAAAACCGGTAAGCTTTCGTCCATAATCGCGTCGGAGAAGATAATTTCAATTTCACCTGGCTTTCCATTCATAATTTCCTTATTGTTGAAACCAGTCATATAAGAATAGTTCTCAACAACTAGACAAGACTTGGACGTTCACCACCTTTCCATGCGACCATCCAAAGCTGTACACGCGCACAAGCCGCGACGATACCTCGAGTTTAGATACAACTCCAAAACAAGAAAATTACGGAAATCACGTACCTATAACGACTCTTTGGGTCAACATGCTTCTCCTTCACGCTCTCCGGCAAGCTTGCAAACCGGTCCGCGAGCTTCAGCAAGCGTTCCCGCTTAGTAGCAAAGTCCGAGGGCAGGTCTTTAACGACGATTATTCCGAGAGCGTTTGGATGCGAACCAAAGGCTTTCTCTATAAATACGACAAGTGAGACGATGTCGTTTGAGCGGATACGAAGTAAGCGAAATATACCGATTGACGATTGTAATGATAGAGGAGAAGATTGTAGGATGGGGTACGAAATCGCAACGGCACCTTCAGGTGTGTAAGTTATGGGCTGGAAGCAGTTTCGTGTCAGAGTTGCCAATGAGCGTCGCAGAAGTGCTCTTGCCAAGGATGTAGTCATCTCGTTCGTTCAACGGTCAACTCGAATACTGCGTGCGTGTCCGGTTAGTCAGGTCTAGGTAGAAAATGTAGATGGCCTAACGAAACAACCTTGATGGTGGTGAAATCAAGTTGCATCCCAAGTCATCACGCGGGTGCATAGTTGATTGAGATCCGTATGTATGATAAGCGTATGCTACCACGGTGAACAAATACGGCTCAACACAGCGGAGTAGTGCCGCCGTATCTCACTACTACCAGACCTCACTCAATCCACCTTCTGATGAACTCTGCGTGGTTGTATTATATAATACATACATGACTGCAAAGTCTACGTGCCGCATCGGCGAGAAGTGAACACACTCTATGGTAAAGTAAAGAAAGGGCGAATAAACGAATGTCTGTACACCAAACTCCAAGGCAGGATGACCATTAAAGAAAGCATTAATGTATAGTGGTCGTTTTCGTTTTCCTATCCATCATTGAGCTAATGGTTCTCCAGGCGTAACTATAGTTTGCACGAGCGCCGTACCGCTAAACAGGGCTTCAAGATTTTCGCAATGCTCTAGTAGTACGCCATCACAATCGAAGACAAACAACTCCCTCAAATTCGACGTATCAGCGCTCCGTAAGATCTGGACAAGACAATTGCCAGTCACTTCCTCCGCAGATACCAGCCCAAAGGTGCGCAATCGTGAGAGAACGCTGTTTTGTGCCTGTGCTAAAACATTGCGCCGTCCAAGGCTCGCGATGAATTCGTCATCAACGATGCAATTCTCTAACCACAAGCTCTCAATATTGTCCAACAACGCCAGGCAGTCCGCTAAACGCGTGACACCCATTGTTGCGTCGAAATGCTCGAAAGCCAGAGTAGCTATAGGGGGACGACAGCGATCAAAGAAGTCGTAGAGATGATTCCAGGCAGCGCCAGCAGGGATATCCCCAGAGAGTTCCATTTCCGTAAGACAAGGCGCAGTCAGGTTATCAAACACCTCGCCAGGATCCGTCGTGTACAGCCATGAGAGTTTGAAAGTTAGAAGGTTTGTTGTCACGACCCGTTCGGCTGGAGGTGTGTCCCCGTGGTCCAGATATGCTGATAAGTACCGGAGCTGCTGGAATTCAGCGAGTATTATTAGCAGCTCCATCGTAGTTAGACAAGTTACGCCATTCGTATCGTGCAGCTCAAGCCTGGTTAACGAGCTGCTGAGTGGCTCGTGGTATCCAAATCCGAATTCGTCAACGGCACGTCGTACGCCCCGAACCATGAGAGGGAGCTTTGGAATATCCAACTTACTGGGCGAGTCGTCTGTGCCATAATACCAAAGGTACTTTTCCTCGATAAAAGGAAGGACGCCGGAACTGCCTGCTTTCACGTGTGTTTCAAAGAAGGCATTGCCCAAGTCAATGTTCAGACCTTTCTTCAATAGTGCCGCAGTTTTTGTGACTACTCGAAACAAGTTCATGGAGTCTTCAGGATATAAGATGAATGGTCCCTGCCTATCTTTGAAGAAGACGTCAATCTTGCATGGTTGATGCTTACAACGCGGTACCCAAAGCTTCACCAGTTCCAAAGCAGAATCGACCTTCGCCCCTTTGACAACAACCTGAAGATGTATCCATAGTCTTTGAGTTGAAATTGCGACCTCTCTCCATAATCTCGAGACGTGAGAAAGACGCAATGGTGTAAGAGTAGTGACTAGATAGGTAGCACCCACAATATTTTCGACATCGCAGGCTTCCGCAAGTATTTCGCTAATGATTTCGCGAGGCAACCTTCCAGTGAACATGTCCTTCCGCAAAATCGCTCTAGGTTCGCCATTCGGATCCCCCACTCTTCCTCCTAGGTCATTTTCGGACGGGCCCGATAACTGATGCGGGGAATTTTTATCGAGCTCCATGGGTGAGGGTGTCTGGAGCACGTTGGGATGGAAGAGAGAGAGCCACCGCATAGATATAAGGGGGCATCATTGCGTCTCCGTAGATCATGAAGGTGATATAAGCCGGTTCGAATGGCATGTTGCAGAACTGCTGGAACTACAAAGGAAACACCCCGCGTGAGAGTAACATTGCAGTCAAGCACGTTGCACGTTTGGGTAGACATTGCAAGAATACCTGAATGGGTTAAACGATGCAAACCTCGAAAATATGCATAGACATGATAGGAAGCCGGGGCGTTCACGGCGCGTACAACTAACTCAGTTGAACGCTCATGTCGCCAGCACACGGTCTTCAATCAATATGAGCCGAACGTGAGTTGGAATTGTAGGTGGGAACCTCCTTCCGATTTGAGTAGGTCCGGGCTCAATATGGCAATTTCTCTTGTTTCGTAAGCTGGAAACTGGCAAATTACACGACATGCAAATACTAGAGAGGAAAAGGAGAACTACTAGAGCAATGCCGCAGCAAGTCCGTAAAGATAGGCTGCTGTGAAAGCTATTCTAATTGTGACTACAAGCTTACTCCGTGGGCCTCTATGAGAATTGAAGGCGGCACGGCGCTATTATTATCAGAGCCGGGATCAGACAGAATACCGGTCTGAACGAGAGCTTCACGCAATGCGGCACCACTATCGTCAATAGAGTGCAAGAAGCGCAACAACTCCCGACACAGTTGCCAGTCTTCATTCTCCACGGCCCTCTTCAGAACGTCGATCGCCCCTTTGTTATCAGCGAGCTGCTCCAGGTTGTGGAGGACGAGCAAGTACGATGCGGCTGTCTTCAGCTTGTCTAGGGTGAGGCATTTCTGGAATGGCGGATTAACAATCAGTATGAGGAAGAAACGACAAGGAGATCTCACTTCAAACAGCATCTTGGGATTCCCCACAATATCAAATAATGATTTCCATCGCACCATCTCCGTTTTCCGGGCGCAACCGACGACAACATCCAAAGCAACATCAAAATAATCCAAGAACTCTATCACTCTTGGCAATACGCCCGTTGCGTCGGAACCTTCAGGTACACCGTCTATATCGGCTTCGGATTCAACTACAGTGTGAAGCAAGATCTCCAGAGCATGAGCGAAATAAACTAGGTCCTCATAGTGTTTGGCAAACGACACAGCTTGCTCGACTTCGCTGGACTGAAGATGTGCATGCAGGATATGATGGAGGAAAAGTTGGGACTGTCGGGATGAATGGATGAATGAATGAAACAATAACACTAGTTCTCGACTTACGCTGGTAGTATACCTGAACAGGACAAACGGCAGAGAAGGACGCGCTGCTAATTCATGTTCCGCGCCAATCAGTATACCCTTGTCCATCAAAGAAGCTGGGGCGGTAAGAAAATCGTCAAGCAATGAAAGACTTAGTCAACTTACATAACGGATAGAAATCCAGTGATATATTAACGCTCTCTTGAACGAAGTCAGGCGTATTATCTGGATCAGAAGGGGCCTCGATGTTTAGTGCGTTGAGCCACACTCGTATTCCCCGTCCATCGTAGCCCCATAGCGAGTTCTCCAGAGTACCGATCCCTCGAAGATGTATCCAGCAAAACTCTATACGGTCTGCAAGAATTTGCATGTCGTATTTGACCTCCTGCTGTCCAGCCTTCTGTGGACGGAGTAGGACCAGCTTTCCGCCAACCATCATTAGAACAGTCGCAACTGCGAGATCCTCCATGGGATCTCCGAGTTCTACGTGAGCACAATCAGCAGTCGTAACGTACAAGTAGCTTAGGACTGAATGACTTACGCTTCTGCGCATTCGGAATCATCCAGCTCAATCCCCTGACAGTATGAGGCACGGCAATCACACCGTCGAACGTGATACTACCACAGAAATGGAGTTGTATGGCGTCCTTGGTTGGCGCAATAAGGTAATGACTGAGAGTGTTGTCCGCGGTGTACACGAGGAGGGAGTTATCAACGAGAGACATTGTTATGACCGGGGAAGTCAATACTTCCCTGTGGAGGACATTTTGATTACTGAGTTCCAAATCTCGTGAATATAGTCTAAGCTGTCGGGAGATGCTTCTTAAGTATTTTGATTTCTCCTTTGAAGAAGACAAAAACAGCACCTGAAACGCCATTGAAAGCTCGACGGCAACTATCAAGACGTGGTGAAACCACAGAATCCCTCCTCTGACCGCGAAGGCCTGCTCTTGGGCGCTGTCCGCAAATAACTTCCAGCGGCCAGATGTTGAACTGAAATGAATCAGCCCTCGTCGTCCCGCTACAGCAATAAGGCGTCCGTCCATGCTTATAGCAGAATACCGTACTGGCCAGTTGGTCGCAAGGTACTCTAATGGAATCTTTTGCGCGTAAATACTGGCAGGAACAAGGTGGAGGGAAGGCGCTACCTTGATATGTTGCCAGACGTCCGATTCTGGGTTGATAACGCTCATGTCGGGTTGATCTGCCCCTCGATAAACCAGCACTCGATCTTCCGTCTGCAAGAACGCATACCGAGTATTATCCTGTTGTGATAAACGCTAGATTGGATGCAATACTCTACAAAAACTGGAAGGGGCTCACGGGTGTTTGCTGTTCTGTCACGGCACTCTTGGCAAAGGGGATTATAAAAAGTTGACCATCGGGCACTGTCACTTTTACTCAGCTCTGCTGACTGGGGGTGAGTAGTGAATGCATACCATTCGAGTTTGCGTCTGAGATGACGAATAACTCAAAGTTACCTTGGCCCCAAAACTATCTGAATGAGTTGAGAGAAAAGAAAAAAGAGAGGAAACGGGCATCCGCACGAGATCCAGTATTCCAAACATGAAGATGTCTCGAAATCTTATGCTATATCAGCATCATATTTGCCTCATTCATGTAGCATTACCTTGGATTGTTTACATCTTCTTCCACGCCAAATCCCCAGGCCAAGCATCGCCCTCCCACGCTCCAAACGGCCCACCCGTTGTTCCAGCCCACGGCAAGAGCATAGCCATCTGAAGTCCACTCCATGACACACACAGATCCAGGCTTAACACTTCCATAAAAGGTCGGTAATGAGAGGTTCTGTGCCTTCGGCATCTCCCTTTCAGATGAAGGGAAGTTGGTAAGCTCCACAGACCCACTGGTAAGAGTAGAAAACACAATTAGATAATTGGGTGACCGGCCCGCAGAAAGATTCTCGTACCTCTGCGTTCCCGTAGCGACCACGGAGAACCTTGAGTTGGTCGCGACGCATACCGCTCTACGGGAATCGATGTAGTCAAACTCAGCTACATCATCCTGTACTGGAGCTCGTTGTTTCTGTACCCATCGTGGAGGCTCGACGTCATGGATGCAAACGCCCTGCCACTGCAATACAGATTCTCCAGAGCTCTGACTCTCCTATATGCGTTGCAGAAAAAAGGATATATTGGTGATCAAGAAGAGGGACAAGACCATAATCTCAGGGGGAGTAGAGCTGAGTGTTTGAAGGAACTACCCACTCGTGTTTGTGAATCTCCGTCCACACTTGAACTTGAACTGTTGCTCGCACGATCAGCTAAAAACTCAGCCAGCTGCACGAAATATGCACGGCCGTCGGATGTGATCCAGGTTTCAACCTTTGCGGCTCGAGAATATGACATGTGAATTACAGTGACTAGAGGACCGTGGTCAGTATCGCGAATCACATAGGTGAAGAGTCCCAATTGCACCATTCGGGTTCATGAGCCAGGGCATCTCGATGTCGTTCAGGATCCAAGTATCGTGTCCTGACATGGATCGTTTAGACTCTTCGTCGTCATAGTCCTCGTTCAGATCGTCTTCTATAATTGGCCAAGGTATGCGCTGTACAGAAGGCGGATCCTTGGTGGTAAACATGATATATTGTTTCCGCGGAGACACACTAGAGTAACTCAGAATTGGGTGTAGGACCTTTCCTGAATACTCACCTCAGAAGATCTCCTTCCACCCGAATAACACCTTCAAAACTCAAGCTGACTAAGAACATCGGTAGAGCTTCGCCTGAACCTGGTTGGAAGTGGCGCTGAGCACTGGATGGTAGAGGTGGAGTTTGATACGGTTCCATTGACGGTCTCCCATCATATA
Source organism: Inonotus obliquus (assembly GCA_032164295.1). Taxonomy (NCBI): domain Eukaryota; kingdom Fungi; phylum Basidiomycota; class Agaricomycetes; order Hymenochaetales; family Hymenochaetaceae; genus Inonotus; species Inonotus obliquus. Next base: position 2,849,676 of record JAJHTX010000001.1, on the reverse strand, counting down.
CTACACGAACAAGAACCAAGTACGATTCTGTCGTCTAAGGGAGACAGCGGGGTCAGAGTTAGAAATAAGTCATGGACTCAAAAATATAACACGCCTGTATAAGTATCCTTGAGCCACTAGGATGCCAATGAGCTGACATACTTTCCCCATGCTCTATTAATGATGTTGAGGTCCTTGATAGAACGGCAAGAACTACGGCAGGCTGTATCAACACCCAGTTAGTCTCTTTCCATCCATTTGAGCTTCAACCTTACCCTAGCTCGCCATACAGTGACAGTGCTCTTTGTGATAGTACAGAAGAGAGCTCTGTTAGAACTATGACATAACGCAACCACAGGTTCGGGAGCAAGGTTCGGCAAGGCAGGTACGGTCGACAGTTGACGAGAGGCACCCGTCGGGAAGTACATCTTGCGCTGCGCAAGTTATGAGTACAACGAAGAAATGACCTTCAGACGCGTATGTGTAATGGACAGTGGCATTCAGAGATGACTATTGCGGTGTGAGTTTGTTCACAGACGACGTGGCAGTTGAGCGAGTTCATGCGACCGACTCTCGGGGCCGTGTAACCTTGGAAGTGATCTGCCTTGAGCGTGTCTAACCGAAACATCACGTTCAGAGTAAAAGCGTCAAGGACACATAAAACTGGAATTGCTACTACTAATACATGATGCAGAGCATTCTTGCCAAAATTTTGCTAACACATTACGAGACACCGGAGCCATCGATAGAATAACAGTCGTTGCAGAAAGTGGAGAGAAATGAGTGGGGGAGAATAAGGAATGAAGACATATTAAAAGACTCGGCATTCATCTGCCTCCTCGGAACCATGCTTTTAGTGACGACCAAGCACCTGGTCCGGATGAATGCGAGGACTCAGTGGTCTGGTTCTCCTCCTTGGAATCAGAAGACTCATATGGTTGGACCCAGGTATCGGAAACATGTACGGCTGCCGTATTAAACGGTGCAGCGAAGTGACCACCTGCTCCTCCAAGTGCTAGAGATTGAAGGCGAGCCTCGTGTAATACCTGTAAGACTAACGCAATGCCTTCGCGTGACTGAGCGGCAGGGGTAAGACAGCGCGCGTATATGAATAGATGCAGTCATACCCGCTGAATATTGGCTTTGAACTTTGCTAATCCGTGACTTTCAATACGCTTTGTCAAGCCCCACCCGAAACGAGAAATGATTTGGGCTTGTGTTGTCTGAACCGTTCCCCTTGTTTGAAGAAAGGTAAACTATGCATTCATGAACAAGAAAAGCCGAAGAAAACGCACCCATTATCCGCCTCCCGCAACTCAACAGACTCTTGGACTTGCATGACCTTGACATGGTCCAGGTTTTTTGTCCGGCATCGAACCACTCTCCCAAAAGGATCAACCTCGCTCTCTTCAATAACCCAACTCTCGGACCTATTGATTAAGCCTTGAGCCCATTTTGGAAGAGCACCACGCTTCAGAATGAGACGCGTCGTGGAGAGTGTGCCCTGTGGTGTGAGGCTGCGCGAAATGACATCGCACGACAGAACATGGGCCGCATAAGGGTTTGGATAACGAAGAAGGAAGGCCAACGAGACTATAGGCCAGGAGTCGCTGGCAAGAGACAAGCCGAACCATTAAAAGGAGGATAATTGGGATAAGAATCGATGCTTACTCGTAGTGGAACGACTGCTTGAGAAGCCGCATCGTTGGGCAAACTCCCCCAACAAGGAAGAGATTATTCGAGGGCCTCAAGATCGTTGTTTGATAGAGTGAGAGAAAGGGGGGACGGAGAGTCAGGACATAGAGATGGGCGTGAATGAACGAGAAGCTGCAGTTTAGTGCATCCGACACAGGGATTAAATTGATTATGTAACACAGTCGCTCTTCGCTCAACCAAATTACAGTCCTCCCATTACTTGGCTCTACTAGCACTGCAACTTTTGGCTGGCTGGTATACGATACTTTGACTAGTCGAACTACAAACTACAGCTCTCTTCGACGGAACCGTCAGGAGAGATCAACAAACGTAGACCATCAAATGCCGGTTGTACCCAATGTTTCTCACCGCCCCGGATCAATTCGATCGCGTGACGAACTTCAGGCGTAAGATTGGATACGTCCTGCTCACCTTCCACCGAGCGAAGAACTTCGCAGTATTCTTCATGTGTCATATCATGCGTGAAACCCACAAGGTAGCTCCTTTGTGCGTTGAATCTCCGAACAGCATCCACCGATTCCTTCAAGGCGAAATGAGAAGGGTGGGGTTTGATGCGCAAACAATCGAGAACCAGGACGGGGACACGCTTTTCTCCGTCTCCACGAGGCGATGAATCAAGGAATTCCCAAACGTCTTGCGGAATACGCGAAACGTCGGAAATGTATACAACCGCGTCTTCGATTTTGAAGCCCATGCAGGGGTACGGGTTCGGTGTGGAAGAAACTGCCTTGTGCAATTCATCTATATGAATCCTAACAGGTGCCGCGAAAGTAGAAGGTTGAGGCGAATTCCTTCCCGAGACAGGCGTGGGAGGAGACGTATAGTTTGGCGTTGGAAGCGCGATGGCTGGTGGTGGGCATTGCTTAAAAAGCTTTCCATGTTGAACTGAAAGGTCAAATAGGTAAGATCCTAAGAATCGGTGGTATTCAAGGTACACACCAGAGAATGGCGTTATATGTATGCCGGTGTTGAGAATCTCAAACGTCTGTCTGTCTTCAATAATGTGCCATCTGAACTCGGGAACCTAGAACTTGTGTTAGGATATCCAAGGCAATTCTGTATTGTTATTAAACAGCTTACGTCTCCCCCGCCAGACGCAAAGTCCTTTGACAAGAGATATGGGAACGCTCTCCCAACTTCAGTGTAGGTGGCTTGCGATACGTAGATATCGATGTAGGGTTGTATATTACCATGCAGTGTCCATCCTGAATGGTTGTTACATTTAATCAGCATGGCTGTTTGGTTGGCAAACTAGGACAATTTGCTTACCGCGCAAGTCATCCAAGCCGTTCATAGCTATCAATCGCACACTTTAACGCCTCGTCTGGCGGTGATTACTTTTCACTCACCATCTGCATGTGCGTGAGTTATGAGGACTGCGTCAATTCTCCTTAGCCCATATTTTGGAAACAGTTCCAGCGCAGACGCTAAGAAAGTTTTGCCCACGTCTATGACAACGGTTCTGAGTGAATCAAAGTGGTCATCAGACGGTTGGTGTTCTCCGGGACGCGATGAAACTCACACTGGATCACCATCTTTGCCCCTCATTCTAAAGACAGCGCTGGTATTGCGCCTCGCATTCCTCCTTCCTTCCGGCTTGAGAGCGGAAAGGCAGGCTTTGCATGGGGGATCGCTCGGAGACGCAGTGAGGCATTTAATCTGCGGTAGACTGCTCGATGTTCCTGTCCCAAGGAATATAAACTCGACGTTGTCTGCACCTGCACTATGTGGTGGAGGTGCAGGAGACGCGGGTCCGGTGATGACCATAGATGGCAAATGATTTTGTAAACACTGGACTGCAGTACTCGACTGTTTTGAACGTTTCTGAGGACAGAACGGGCTTTTAAAGCGTGGGGCAATAAAAGAAGCTGTCTGCTATCGGTAGTAGAGAGCGGCGTGGTAGTATACAGTACACCTCCCACACGCAGTCCTGGAAATACATGATAACCACAATATCCTCCGAATAAAGAAATTCCATCTGGACGACTTGCGCGGTGCACGGCAAGCAACACCCACTTTTCTGTCAATTAAGTGGGCAAGAGTCCTAGCCGAGTTGGACAACATGAAGACACGGAAGCAGTCTCTTCAATTAGTTTGATTCAAGCCTTCGTTCCATCCGTGCCATAATGTGAACGTGCACATCTTCCTTCCTAATATTTGATTCACCGAAACTTCTATTCTACAATTCATTCTTAGAGCCGTTATACCTTCGGGAGAAGGTTATTTGCCTCGTTACTTGGTGAAAACTGATATCGGACCGCCAACGCATCCGGAGTTAGCGAACTTCCTCTGAACAGCACGGAGTTTGAATGGGACGGACGGAAAAATAAATACTTACTCGATACTACGTCGTCGTCAGCAACGACATGGTTTAGCCCTACTTTCTGGGCATGAGGAGCAAATTTGCTTGATCTACCCCACACGAGTGCATAGCGGAAATTCGCAGCTAATGAACGATGGATCCCTTGACATACATCCTGCAGGACAGTTTTAAAACTCAACGAAGAGTAAATCAAACTAAGGCGACGTACTTCGACAGTGGCGCCCTTTCGAAGACAGATAGGGTCTGTCAGATCAGGGTGAGCCCCTCTTTTCTTCGTATAGACCTTCACGAGGTCAAGATACTCCCAAAGTTTTTCAAGGAGGTAATCTAGACTATATCCGGTCCAGTAAGTAATGCACAGGGAACTGCGGAGAACCTACTTTAAATCCACTTCGCAGCTGATGACAACTATAGAAGACGAATTGATTAATCTTCGCCGTATGAAGAATCTTTCTCCAATGACTCACCCGTGTGATCTTCCCTTGCCAGTTTATCAACTTGCTCCAGGCTAATCGAATCGATCTTGTTATAAACATCTAGCAAGTCGGGTGAGATGATACTCAATTACCAGGCGGGCGAGACTCTATCTCACAAAGACACGGGATGTACTTGCGGGTGCCTAATACTGTATGAGAAGTAAAATCGAAAGAGAGCCAAAGTGAGATACCTATGAGAACATCGATGAACTCGTCGGTCGATATCTTGATTCGATTGCTTAGAACAGGAGGAATAATTTATGAAGAAGATAGAATGTACTTACGTCCTCCCGAATCATAACATCGCAATTGTGCATCTTGTCTATGAAGCCCTCCAATTAGTCAAGCTCGGAAGCAGCGCTTACCACTCACATCCTGCGAGAATTGTCCGTACTGTCTTCTCGTCAGTTTTTGTCAGTTTCACTGTTGCAGTAAGCTTTTGAAATATTATCTTGAGTCCCAGATCCTGCCAAAACTACGGCGAGACCCACAGTTATCTGCCCAGAGGTGTCAGCAAGAAATGGGGTAATAGCGTGATATGACCCACTCCGCCGGTAGTTTTCCGCTTCACAACGACATCCGGCTTCCGTTTGTTAAGTCGGATTCCAACGGCGTCTAATTCAATTTCGAGTAGCCTCCGTTGTTCCAAGGATTTCGTAGCGTCCAACATCATAATGATCAAGTCGGCCGTTTTCGCAACTGTCAACGGTGAGATACGGAGGTACATTGTGATTGCCGGAGATACTGACCCGCAACTACTTGACGACCTCGACCTCTACCTACGCGACATTACTCATCTCACGAGTCTGGATAAATGCAAAGACACTGACCCTGGCTAGCCCCTTCCACAATTCCTGGCAAGTCCAAGAGCTGAATTCGGGCTCCCGCATATTCCAATACTCCAGGAATCGCCTGACTTTACCTGTCAACGACGACAGCGGCGAAGTTCATGCGTGTGGACGGACCGTTAATGTAGTGAACTCGTATGAAGCTGCTTCTGACTCTGTATGTGTCATTTTGCTAAGAAACGTAGACTGTAAAATACACGAGTCAATCGATTGACACTTACACTAGTACTAGTGTGAAGAACTTACCTTCCCAACTGAAGGAAATCCGATCAAGGCTACTCGGGCATCTCCTGATTTTTGTACCTCAAAGCCTGTACCAGCACCTCCGGACTTGGAAGTCGGCTCGAGGAGCTCAGCACGATATCTAGCAAGCTTTGCCTTGAGAAGACCCAGATGGTACTCCGTGGCCTATTAAGAAGTAAGGCAATACGATAGGGAGATTAATGAAAGTTCAATGCCTTGTTCTTTTGCGCTAAAGTAAAAAATAGTTAGCTTATAAACGGACATAAACAAGCATCTCTTACTCCTGGCCATCTCCTCTATGTGAGATACGTGAGCACTTGGCCTCGATGGCGATCAGACTTGCACACATACCCTCGATAGCTTTTATCTGAAGTCCATACCAGTAGGATATTTAGCACAGCAACAGCTATACTGACGACGTTTCAAAGTCGTACAGACCTTTTCTAGGACACCCATGATAAGATACTATAGTGTTTACAGCGTCTATCGTGTACTGGTTTGACTCCAAGAAGTTGGAATGCAAAGTAGTGAAGATCAATCACGGGACTGACAAGACCTCTTAGCGGCATTTCGCTCACTTACCCTCGGCAGCCTTGAGGGGTTGTCTATCGTAAAGTATCTTTAATGCGGCGACATATACCCAACCTCTACCCTCACCAGGAGCGAGAAACCAACGACGTGGATGAAGATGGCCCAGATGGTCCATGGCCGACTCCTACTGTTCATCGCTCGATCAACTATGGCACAACACAGTCTACGGGGTCGATCAAGTCACGTACGAATAAACGCTCCCCATCCACATTCTCAGTCTCTCCTGGCAATACGGTAGCTTCTCCAATGCCGCCGCCACCTCAATCTGCCTCGAAGTATTCCGATATCTATGCCCAATTTGTCAAGCGCTACCGCACGCGTCCGACCTTTTTTGACGACCCCAGAGACGATCCTGAGGGTGCTGCTTTCCACCGAGGAACTGGTCAACTTTTTGGAGATGAAAGTGACGAGGAAGGTCTGAGGAGCGTCCAGAGCGCTGATGCTTACGAACCGCATGCATCACCCTTGCTGGATGCGGAAAAGATGGAACATCTCTCTATCGAAGAACGTGAACGGCTCGAGTGGCAGAGTATGCTTGCCTCGGTCCTCGATGGTGACGTCTTAAGATCGGAAAAGAGTCGCATACAGGTTGCTCTTCTCAACTCTGCTGATGCGGGCAATAATAGGCATCTGGACATCTGGATGGCCATTCGAGCAACGCTTAGGGGAAGATCTATCCAAGAAGAGAGACGTGTACTCGAGGAACGCAAATTACACCTAGTTGATCGTGTTATAGGTGAAATTATGCAGTTCCGAGTACAAGATGGTCCTGGGTTTCCCTCAGCTTTGCATCAAGTCAATGTTGCCCTACAGCATTTGGACAAGATCCAGTCGTTTTATCCCCATCTCAAGGCTTTCTATCTCGATAAACCAGCAGCAGCTCAGCCCGACTTTCAATCGAGACGTGATGCTCTCATCACCTGGTCGAATGTTCTCACTTCACTTCGACAACAACTAGCGATATTTCGAAAGTGGACGGGGAGTGACACGCTTGATGTTACTGCCCCCTCTTCCGATCATGGTGTGTGCTTCTTTCGTAGTTGTTCGACACGATCAAATTTTTATACTAGAAGGAACTTCGTTCGTGGAGCGCGTTCTGAAGGAAGAGACTATTCAACGTACCTTCGAGAAAGGATCTCTTACGACGGTACATGCTCTCATCGCTACTGCTCGCGACTCACAAGTCAACCTAGCGCCAATGTTCCGACTCCAAAACTTGCCGACGTTTGAAGACGAGTTGGTCCAACTCATTTCCTTCCCTACTCGACTTGCGCATGCTTTGCTTCGATCGCGACTGGATTATGCGAGACGAGTGACTGAGCCTGATATCTTAATTATCGATCAAATGCTTGAGGACTTTCGTCTTGCAATAGGCTTGGCTTGCACATTAAAACGCCAGTATGAGGCATTCCTGCTCCCAGACCCTGGCGGCAACTGGAACCTCCCAAGTTGTATCAGTAAGGATTATGACGAGACGCTGCTTGAAACTCTGAAGATGTTCTTCAAGTTCATCCATTGGAAACTCAAGAGTGGGGCAAAAGACATCTACTTTAGGGAAACGGAGGTTCTCGAGGCTCAATGGAATACTTTCAATGACGTGAGCCTAGTTGTTGAAGGTGGAGCAGCCTTGGTTGCCGAACAGATTTGGTCCGCTGTTCATATTCAGCTTCAATTAATTTGTCTACTCACTTATGTTTGGATTTCTAGTTCTGTCCTGAATAAACTTATGAATCGTGCGGCTCAAAATTTTGACCGCCAGATTCGCGTTCCAGTCGAGCGGGACAAGCAAAAAGGACACCTTTCCTTGCCCCAAGTAACGCACAGCACCACAAGTATGAACGGACTAGGCTTTGATTTCCAGAAAAGTATGGCTGAAAGTACAGGAAAATTCATGACTGGGGAGCAGATGATAAGCTGGTACGAAAAGGTGCTTGAAAGCGTCAAGGCTCGTTATAGAAAGTTGCAACGCTTTTCCCGGTGAGTAAACCTCCGTCTGAATAAATGGATCTGCCCTGACGCTTGCTTTAGAACCATTTCACAGCGGTTCAGCAATGCGGCAGAGTACACCCTTGAAGGCGTTGACATCGACCCTTTTATTGCAACCTTGGTTGAAGCGGATCACTTTCTCGTTTATACCCAGTCCCTCGAAAAAGAAGGAACTTACATTATTGCCTCCAGAGGCTTGCGCGATCGACCTGAGACAATTCGACAACTTTTCCGCGACCCTTTTCACGTGCACGCACTTTGGGACGATGGATATCGAAGTATCCGACGCTCTGCAAATCATTCTCCGCCATCGACGACGTTAGATGTCGATGCCGATGAAGAAGAGGATTATGATGATTCAGCGTATCTGTTGATTCTCTCCCCTCGTACACGCTTTCTTTGGAATGGCCTGGTACTGATGCTTCAGTTACCGCAGATGGAGTTTGATCTTAAGGACAACAGAGTTCGCCTCATTGCTGATGGGCCGCACTCTCGCTTGAGCCTCGCAAAAGAGCGGTTCGAAGACATATTTGATACTGTCGACGAGGACGACGAGCCTGTGGAACCATACTGCCCACCTTTGATACGCCTTATTGATCAAATGTCCCATCTACCCATGGTGCAGCGTGAGCTCAGGAAGATCACCCGCGCTACGAACCATTTGGCAGAGGCAATTGTAAATGCGGTGCAATATATCCGCAACATACTGTGTAGCGTTTCCGGACGTGCAGATTTGCTGGAAAGCTGGTACGCTTTTGCTTCAGAGCACGGCCAGCACGCGCAAAAGTACATGGACCGGAACTCTTGGTCAAGGTTCGACCGACTCTTAATTACGCTTGCAATATCCTGGGTATCTTTCATATGTGACGACTGTGATCCGACGGATCGGAAGACGTTTCGATGGGCAGTCAGTGCCCTCGAATTTGTATTGTTACGGACTAAACGCAGCAATATCCTCCAAGTACACGAAGACCAATTCGAAATGTTACGACAGAAAGTTGCCAGTTGCATGACTTTACTTATAAGTCATTTCGACATTTTAGGCGCACGATCGGCTCAGGATGCGATGAGGGAAAAGGAAAGACAAGAAGAACTCAGACAGCTCGGGCTCAATGGGAGCAACGCAAACCAGAACGAGGAGGACTTTTGGGAGCCAATCACTCCCGCCAGCGGTGCGGAATATGAAGAACAGAGTTTTGCTAACATGGCGTCGTCCGGAGAACGAAGCATTCGGAAGTACAGAGATGAGGTCCTTCGTCACCTTCGAGGACTCGAAGAGAAACGTGCCAGCGTTAGCTCCGAACAACATGCAGCTGGTCGAGTGTTGGATGAAAGAAAGCCAGAAGACCAATCACTGATGTTTCTCGCATCTGCGACGTCGAACGTCTCCATACGATGGCAGCAGGGGAAATTCATCGGTTCTGGCGCGTTCGGATCCGTCTATACGGCGATCAATCTCGATACAGGATCGGTCATGGCGGTCAAGGAAATCAAGGTTCAAGAAGTTACTGGAACACCGAACCTCTACAAGCAGATCCAGGATGAACTACGAGTAATGGAAATGCTGCATCATCCGAATATCGTCGAGTTCTATGGGATTGAAGTTCACCGTGACAGGGTCTACATTTTCGAGGAGTACTGCGAAGGAGGCAGCCTGGCCGCCAACCTGGAGGTTGGTCGAATTGGGGACGAAAATATCCTGCAGATTTACACAATGCAGATGCTTGAGGGGTTGTCCTACCTGCATTCCCGGAACATAGTGCACCGTGACATCAAGCCTGATAGTAAGATACCATTTTCAAGCCGCTTCGTATATTCTAACATTCCGCCAAGACATTCTTCTAGACCACTTGGGCGTATTGAAGTTTGTTGACTTTGGCGCAGCAAAGGTCATTGCTAAGAATACTCGAACTTTCCAGCGTACACGAGTTGGAAGCACAGTCATGGCTACGGGTGAGGGCAGTGTAGGAGTGAAGAACTCCTTGACCGGCACTCCCATGTACATGTCACCTGAAGTCATTAAGAATGAAAGGCGCGGTCGTCATGGTGCAATGGATATCTGGTCGATGGGCTGTGTTGTCTTGGAATGTGCGACCGGACGTAAACCATGGAGCAATCTTGATAATGAATGGTAAATCTCAGAACACTTCATTTACATTTGACACGGTGTTCATGCGTCTCGATAGGGCCATAATGTTCCACATCGGCGTGGCCACACAGCATCCTCCTCTACCCGATAGCAGCGAACTTTGCGAACTTGGCATCAACTTTATTAAGCAATGCCTTACACTGGATCCAATGCGTCGACCGACTGCGCAGGAACTCATGCAACATCCATGGATGCAACAACTCATGGAAACCCTTCGCAATTACGAGGAAGAAGAACTCGCGACTAACGCGCCGGCTGAAATGCCGTCGGAGCAGGAGTTTCAAGGTGCGGCGGTGGCTAGACATGCTGCCATTGAGAAAGAAAAGGAAGTCGAGGCTATCACGGCAGCTTCTCCGGACTCTATCACTCCTGGATCAGAATCTAGTGCTGCGGATGGCGGCCTCTTCGTTAGTCTAACAGCTCTACCATCAACAACTCCCGTAACTTCATAAACTGCAACACCCCTTTTTTTTGCTTTCGGACAGTGCAGTCTCATCCTGCGAAGTCTCTCGGTCAGTTCGTCATGTAGCTTTAGGCAGCAATATTCTGTATACACGCAATTATCGTTTTTGTATCAAGCAGAGAGACGCGGAGACCAATTGGCACAGAGATACATACACAAAAGCTATAGATAACGAAGGGGGGCTGTCCAGAACGCAGCCAATAAAAAGCCACACGGTGGCAGTAAAGACAGAATGTCTACGGTGAAGAGAAATGTAAAGTGGTGAAAGTAAGTTGGTCTCAGATCGAAACATTACGTCCTCCTCACTCAATCATCCAACGCTTTGTGAAAGGATCATTGCGCTGACCCGAAGGAGCATTGTTTGAGTAGGAACCATAGCTAGGCCTGGAACCGTGTGTTCGTGTGGTTGAGTTGCTATTGGAACTGGAGTAGCTTCGTTGGCTTCCAACTGACACATGCCGAGCTAGCTGACGTTGATCGGTCAGTGTCGCTCCATCCGAAAGCGTCTCGCGAGAGTAAGTATCTCGAGAGTACGTCGTTGTGTAACTCTGGTATCCTGAATCAGCAGAGTGTTGACTGTAGGTGCCTTGGTAGCTGGAATTGTCTGTCCCGCGAGTGGATGTATCTGTTTCAAAAGGCTCGATCGAAGGATTCGTGAACCGTGGTCCGACACGCGCTGGACTGAATCTCATTTGACTCGGAGGCATATCCTTTGCGAAGGCTGCTGAGAAAGTTGGCAAACCAGGTCGGTCCGAAGGGAACTCGACTTTCTCTTCGTCATCGTACATATCCCTCTGAGGATGAACTGGATCGAAATTATCGGGCAGCGGTTCCTCAGCATTAACTTGAAAAATTGGTCAGACATTACTGTTGGATAGAAAGGTAGAGCAGAACTTACGATAACGAGGAAGACCTTTGCCAAAGTTGATGCGACAGAAGAAACCAATGATCAACGTCAACAAGGTCAGTATGACAGATGCCAAAGTCATGAACATCTTGAAGGACATTAGTTCACTTTGACGAAGTATCACAGTGCACGAGTCTTACAAAGAAACGCCACAACACGAACGTCCAGCGGAATGTAGGAGACGTGAACATTGCTCCCCAGCCGGCCAGATAACCCGCCGACATGACTAGGAAGATAAGCATCGGGATTCGCAATTCGCGACGAACAGCAATCCATCCCTGTAAAATCCTCATGAGAAACACGTATATCAGCGTGGGGAGCGAATCATTACCAATGCCAACCACGGGACCAGAAGCTACGATAGACGACTTGAGTAACCAACGGTATCGTCAAACTCATTTATACGTACCACAATCACAGTAATTGATATTCCTTTAAACAGCTCGGGATTCGTTGACAATCGACCAACTACACCATTGATGAGCGAATCGAGCCAAAGCCCAAGCGACACAACAATAAAGAAGAGGGATAACTGGATCGCGATAGATAGAGTCAGGACAAGTTTGTAGATGCGGTTTATCGTCCGGGAAGCTCCAACACGTTTGAAAGTCTGCCAGCCGAAAAGCTATATGTACACTCGAAGGTCAGAAATCTCCTCGTACTAGACAACGTAGACCACCACCGCACCTTGAACAGCTTCCAGGACAAGAAGGCAGAGATAAGGAGGGCCACAGCGTTGAGAACCAAGCTCGCGATTTCAGCATCCATTCTTGGCTTCCAGTAGGTAGGAAGGAGGTTAAAGCCACAAACACTCGTCGTTAACTCAACGAAGTTGTTCCGGAAATCCTGCGTATGCCACACTTGGAAACCTCCCCAGGCCGTTGCCAGAACATGGGTTAGAAGAGAAGCGATGCTGCTGGTTGTTAGCCCTCATCCATCCAGAATAAACTGCAAACATACATATGAGGAATTGACTCGTTCAAGATCTTCGAGGATAAATCAGAACGGGTTTATCAGCTGCTGCACCAGAACTTACGGCTACGATAGACATCCCCAGCACCCAGAATTGGAACGCAATAAATGTGATATCCTCGCGCTTTGTGTTATCAAGCCTAGAGAGATTGGATTTTAAGGACTACCACAAGGACATAAAAAAACTCACTTCTCCACAGGCCAGTTCAACGAATACAAGCATCTTCTGGTCAGAGTTCTATCTTCGTCCTCCCAACCAAAGCCACTCAAAACCACTTGTGCCGACCCGTTAACATCAACTGCAGTAATCCTGAAACCAAGGCCTCTTCTGTCGAGTCCCTCATCATCGGAATCGAGAGAGTCAATAGAGTCAACGGAATCAAGGGAATCAACTGATGCGATGCTCTCCAGGTCGTCGTCGTCATCTTCCCCTTCCTATCAATGAGGAAATGTCAGATCAAACGAATGTAAGAGGATTTGGATCACCTCACCTCCACTAAACCTGAGACTGGTGTGGTGGTCAGAACACCCGGCTGCGACGTCGTTCCAGTAGCCAATTGGGTAGCGATGGCCGAAAGGAGGGACTCAGTCGATTGCACATCCACCGAACTAGTCACAGCAGTAGCAGCGGTGATCGTTGTTGAGACGCTAGGGATGCTGCCCGACTCAGAAACGAGTCGGATAGTAGGGGTCGGCTCACTCAACTCGCTGGTCGATAAAACTGAAGATTCTGGCGTTGCGGAAAACGAAGTCGACGTGGGTACCACGGATGAACTGCCAAGTTCAACAAGTTCCTCCTCCTCATTGTTTCTCGCAGCCCAAATCAACTGGCACGACGTGGTTGTAATGCCATCGGGAACGGTCTCGCAGAACCGTAATTCATCGTCCTCGAACACAGAGAAACCTGGGTCTATGGTGCCGGTCGTGGTTACAAGGTTCCAAAGGAATTCGGCTGCTCGGGCGTTGGTGGAGAAAGCTTGGATCTGGAAGACAAGCTGGACCAGGCAGTGAAGTACGGAGAAAAGGAAGTAGATTTTGGTCATGCGCGAGAACGTCACTCGTTCCCACTATCGCAAGCGGCAATGGTAAGATTTGATATCCGAGTTGATGAGAGTGGATGTACTCACGAAGAGCTTGACCTTTGCGGGAAGAGGAACGGTGGTCCAGACTTGCTTTAATCTCATATTTGCTGAATGGTACAGGAGGACTTGGAAAGCGAGTTGTTAGAAGATGAGACTTTAAAGCTACAGATGAAAATGGATGAAATAAATGAAGGATCGTTAAAAGCTTGAGCCTCTAGGGCGAATAGGATCGGTCAACGAGAAATCGATGAGCGATGAAGAGAAGGCTGAAGAGACAAAGGGCTGCGACGGCCCAGCCGATGAGCAGACGGCGATGAAGAAGATGGAGGGATGAGGAGGGAAGGGGGTACTTAGATGGCGGGAGAAAACAAGATACAACTGCCACCTTGCCAACGGCTACGCTCACTTAATTCCATCGTTGCGGCTCCACGACGATAATAAAAATAAATACAACAATTGATCGCCTTGCCATTCTCGCTCAACTCGCTTATCAAATCATTCATCTCCGGCAATCCCGGTATCAATTATCATCACCATCAAGCATTTATTCTTTTCATCAGCTTTTCCATCTTATGTCGTTCTTTACGCACGCATAATGAACTCGAGAAAACGAAACGCATGTACGGATGTAATAGCAGTTCTACCTCAATCTTATTTTCCACCGGCTCCCTCCCATAGGCAGTGTTCGTCACAACAGCGCTATTCGCTACTGGCATTTGGTCTCCAATGAGATGACCTGCACACCAGAGCGTTTCTTCTCACATCCCATCACGAAGTTTGTGTTGCTGTAGGCACAGCAAACTCCTCGCTATCCACCTCAATTCATCGACCGTCACTGGAGACTCATGAGCAGTGTTGTCGCCGCATCAAATTAGAAACATTGTACCTGCAACCTTATCGAGTGAGAACTGATCTACGATGTATGATACCATCTCCTATCCTCCCGAACTGCCCATAATACTGTCTTTTCCTCCTCCTTGGACAGGACATCAATACATATCGTCTTATCTGAGCTCCAGGCTCTGCGGTAGAACACTTTCAATGTTCCGCTCGACAGGAGATGATTCAATAAATCCAAAACTTCCTGCCGGTCGTACACCGCCTTGAGTCTCCAACGCATTTCAGCCTTCGCAACATAAGCATGATACTCGGCTTCAGGATGGTTTCTTGGCACACTATTTCCAATGACGTACCTGGGATATGCCCGGTCTGAGGTGTATGAGTCCGACGACAGCCCGAATACCGGCTTCCCATACCATCCTCACCCGACTTCCGGTTAGGTCTAGCCATCGTCTTGGCATGACTCTGGTAGTGGGCATGTTCTCACCCGGAAGTGTCAACGCCCAACGAGCAACATATTTCGCGGAGACGATAACTGTCGAGTTGTAACCAGTCAGGTAAATGAGAGGCTCTCGAAGGGTATGCAAACGATGAATGACGCCAACGACTGTTTCGTCCCTGGTGTTCAAAAGAGCCTGTCAAGACATGGGGTTATCACGTTTCAGTGGTGAAAGCAGAGAGCGATGTTAAATCACTTACATTCAGCTCTTCAACCTTGATACCTTGCTGCTCCCGACTATCAGCAAGCTGCAGGATAGAGTCAGCAATCCTCCGATCGTCTTCCGGCCAATCATTTATCAGTGCTTGTGCATCTTCAATGCATTTGACGCAGTCCACGGCTCCACCCGAACGAATACCGCAGCAAGCTTGCTTGCCTGAAACCGACTCTCCATGTCCTTCCGCGACATCATTCACCACCACGCTGTTCTCATCACCCAATGGTGTCGACTGGTGCCCGATCTGTGGGTTACCATGACTTATCCTCACTCTCAAGCTGAGCTCAATGTCGTCGTCGTCTATGAGTTAAAGTTTATTATTGCAGGATCGATAGTAACGGGAAACTACTCACCAACTTTCCTACTGTTTCCCTCCATAATGGCTCGGGCCGCCCGTGCGCGAGATGTGTCTACGTCGAACTCAACTTGATGATCAGAGAATAGCTGAAGTAATGCAACTGTATCTCCATCTGTTGACGTTAACGGCCATTCACGCCACTCGTCTGTTGCCATTTCGTAGGATTCTTCCAATTGAACTGCATCTGAAAACAGATCCTTCGCAATTGGTCCCCCGAGGGCATTTTGGTTCCTAGATATCGCGTCGATCAGTTCGCTCAAAGAGTAATAGTCGGAGTCGACATACATTTCTGAGATCTTGACAGTCCGTCCCGGGGAACCCTTGCTAGGATCCTTGACGCGCTTAGAAAAGACATTTCGCAAAAGCAGACTCTCAATAGCACTCTCGATTTCGACCTTTCCTACTTCATAAAGCATTCCCGCTGCATCGTTAGCATTGTATGTCTCCTCCGGAGCGCCGGCCACTATCTGGGAAATATTAGTATATGCAATAGGTCCACGATATCCAGACATACCTTCAGTGCCGATTCGGCAAGGTAGGCGATGTCGGACTGAGGTTTCTCATTTAAAAAGCTGCCGGTCTCTAGTGTGAATGATCTTTCTAAGAGAAGCCTTTCACGGTTTTCCTCGGCCATTGTGGCATTGAACAGGAAGTCCCAGTCGGGTTGCTCAGGTCGTTGCTCATCCAGGTCCCATATGGATGTTAGATCACTCGGTTCCTCGAGTAAAGCTGCATAGTCTGTCTCGTCAAAGGTAGAAACACCGACACGGCTAGAATACGGTTGGACAATGAGGCACTCGCCGGAAAAAGAAGGCAAGGGGATACATACATGGCGTTCTTGTCCAAGTACTTGCGAAGATACTGCACATGAGCTTTGAGGTCAAATTCATTGGGGTTCCGTGGATTGGGATCCGGAAGTTCTGGTGTGCCTCGCTTCTTAACCCAGAGTTCATGCCAACAGTTTTCCAATCGTTCCATATATTTAGCCGCGCCTGGCTGATCTCTCAGCACCGATAGCCTTGATCTGACACTATTCGGGGAAACAGAGGGGAACACTTGGTTGATAGCACCCCATTCGAGTCGGTAATGAGTGCGACATCGGGAATGCAAGATGGCATAAGCATCGCGGGCCAACTCGTCGTAGTCAGCATTCCAATGAAATCGCTTCCTGCGTGTAACTTCTTTGCCTTTACCCTTGCGAGCTTGCGGTGTTTGATCACAACTGTTAGTAAACATAATGAAGTACAGGAAAATACTTACCCCGAGCCTTCTTACTTTTCGACGCGCCAGAGTCCTCTCTTCCGCCGTCTTCAGTAGTCAAATTCTCATTCTCCTGCATGTTGATGAGTGATTCGACAGATTTGCCTTGAGCGGCAGCGGGTAATTGTGAAAAATCGGTTCCGGGATGATAATGAATGATCGGTCCACGAACGGCATGAGAAACATTAGGGAATAGTTTTCGACTACTACGCATCTTCTCAGCTGCCTTGATGGCATCTTGGATTTGCAGCTCCCATTGATGCGTGTCCTGTACTACATTTCCTCGAACGTACGATTGCTTTAGTTTCCGCAGGCGCCCCTCTGCGACGCCTTTGACTAATCCCGGGTGAACCTTTACAACCATAGCGTCCCAGGCGGCCTCCCTGTTCCTGACAGCCTCAACCTTCTTTTGCGCTAATAGTAGTTTCATATCAGCTTTCTGCTTTTCCAGGTCCAACTCGGTCTCTCGACGTTGCTTTCTTTCAAGTTCGCGTAGCAACAGTTCGCAAGACGATTGGAAATAGCTTTGTACAACTTCCAGCGGAGCATGAATGGTGCTGCAAATGATTCTCAAGCGAGATTTCTCGGCATCCAAGTCAACAAGGGGAGTGTTGCCATTTGTTTTGTTAACGAACCGATTTAAATACTCGCATTGATACCAGGAAAGTGTGTAGTCGGCCGTCCAGGAAGCCGTGCGCCTAAGTGCTTTGGTAACACGCATCTCTCCAGAGTAAGCGCCGCTCGCGAGACTAGTTTCCGGCAGTTGCTGTAGAACTTCCTTTGCGTAGACTTTATCCAAGCATGAGGCTTTGAGCTCTGCCCAATAATTCTCGGCATCTGATCGCGACGAAGTCGGCACATTCTTCCAAAAAGGGGCGGGAACCATGTTAAGGGCGAAAAGGTGCACTGGTGCCGTGGTGCAAAACTGCCAATATTCGGGCCAGATGAGCGGCACTCTTGATTGCCAATCAGGAGGCATGGCTTCAAAGGAGACGGTAGTAGAACCGCTGGTGTGCTCCACTTGCCTCAAAGGGGTAGCCAGCCGCAGGGAATGAAGAAAATCGAGTAAATCGAGGATGCGCTGGCGGGTCTTTGCCTTTCCGACTTGTAATATCTGCTTCCACTCATCAGGAACATTCTTGATGAGTCTATCTCGTCCACCTTCGCTTTCAACGGCACTCTTTATATCCGCAACGAAAGCGCCGGCGGGGATACAAGCGCAGTGTGCAGCTAGAGTGATATCGTTTTCAAAGAACGATATGCTAATAATTCGTTCGTCCAGAGACATGACAAAGGGCGATTCAATTTTACGTTCGAGCTGCTCGATGGTATGTATATGCAACTCCCGGGCGCGCATTATTTTTCCCGTCAGATAACCATACAGCTGGGATAGTGTCTGCTTCTCCATGAGCATTGCCTCGCGGACAACATCATCGGAATGAACAAATAGTTCCTTTGCTCGTAGCAAGTTTCTGTGCCATCGCTCTTGAAGTGCTTCACGGGAATCCTTGGAATAAAGCCATTGCTTCGCGAGTCCAAGCGGGCTATCTTGATCACCTGTGGAGCCATCTACGGCGTGTGAAGCTGTCTCGCGGACGCCTTGCATATACAACCAGCTCCGCAGTTTCTCTTGAGAAATAGCTGGCAGGTAAGCGATTCTACAGCTGCGATAGCCTCCCGCTATGTTTGGAACGTTTGTAGTGATTAGTTTTATTCGACCGTCCTTCTCCATTTTATCCATTGCATAATTTAGTGTGCGCCGATCGACTCTGATACCGACTGGAGTACTGGTAGCTTCGCCGGCTCTAACAATTGCTTCTACGTGTTCCATGTGATTTGTGAGGAATTCGCTAGTCGATGTGTTGACAATGCCTCCAGCGTTCTCAATCAGTTGCACCAGCTCATTCTCCCGTCTCAAAGCTGATAAGTTAGTTTTCGGATCCCGTCGTCCCGGCCGCCTCGTCTTGCTAGGCGACGTCGCTGAACTGCCGTCATCCGGGCCTCTTTCATTCGTCGTAGACGCATTACCGGGAGCCTGCTCTGGCAAACTTGGCTGCATAATGTCAGCCCCTCTGTCTGAATTCGAGCCTCCCTTCTCCACCGATTCGGAAGTACCTTCAGGCACTACCGTATCAACTGTCGTCGAACTAGCAGGATTAGAAAAATGCGATATGTTGTTCATTCCATTCCAGAACAGCGAAACAATATTTACTTACGCTACCACATTCCCTTCCGCGCTTAACACAGGAAATTGTAATGGGAAGGACTCGTTCATCTGGTTTGATGAAGCTGCACATGTCATTTCATCATCAGGTTCGATGGGAAGCATCGCTTGAGGCATCGTGTATGGCGCAGGAGCTGGTTCCAGCGGCACTGGGGAACACGTCACTGTAGCATCTCCAAGAAATGAAGGTGTTGCAAGCTCCGCCAAATTGGCTCCTAGTGAGACACTGTTATATGGTACGCCGTTCCCAAAAGCGTCGTTCATGATTGGCAAAGCTCCGTTGTCGTCAGACGGGGTGTGAGAGTCTGCAATGGGCAAAACACGATCGTCGATGGCTTGACTTCTCTGAATAGATAGAGAATCTGTCGAATGCAAGGCCTGTTGGGCTGTGTTTTCGAATGTCGAGTCATTGGCATTATTTGCAGATTCGATCATAGATCGTGCGTCCTTCTTTTTCTTCCCCGGTGGGCGACCTCTCTTTCGTTTTGGAGCCTCCTGGTCCTGGTAAGCTCAAGGCCGATATAATAGATCTGGACTACTCCACTCACCAACTCTGGTCGAGCGTTCGCAGGCATGACCTTGTCACTCTTTCTCTCCGTGTCCACGAATCCTGTTGCATGAGCTGCGATAGTTTTTTCTGAAATGGCCACTTCGTTTGAAACGACGCCTTCTGATATATTCCTCGCTCTTTTCTTGGGACGCCCTTCAGCACCTTCGGGGTTCTTTCTTGGCCGGCCTCTTTTTCTTGTGCCATCCGGTAAAATAGGATTTGTCCTCTTCTTCTGTACAGCTTCCGGAGCCGGTGCACTATTCGCTTTCCCCCCTCTCGATTTCTTTGGGGCTTTCCCGCCTTTCTCGTTACTGGGTGCGCTGAATCCCCTAGCGCGAACTCCACTCCACTTCCCATAGAATGCTTGAAAAGCATCACTAGTGTCGTAGAAATCGCTGGGTCTGACCTCCATGAAGCCCCCGGCTTTCATCAAATCGCCAGAGTTGTACAAGCTTGATGGCTGCTGGATCCCTTCAGACGCGACAATCCGCAAATAACCGCCTAAAATGAAATAACGGTTGCGCCGCTCTCTTCCGTGCCTCTCCTCGACAGAAGTGACGCTCAGGTCGGCTAAATGTCGAGGTGGTGGTGGGTGTTCCAAGCGAGAGGTGATAAGATCCAAAGTCTTCTTGTCGTACGATCCCAGCCGGCTACTCAATTCCTAGATGAGAGTTAATTGAAGACGGTGGCATGGCGCGATAAAAGCGCACATTTAGAGTGACACCGGTACTGGAAGAATCCCGAAGCAGTTCAACAATCTGCCTTTGAAGAGTTATAGTTGATTTCACATGGCCGTGGTCAATTCCATCTGCTCACAGAAGCCATTAGTCAGGTTATCTGATTGACTTCCCCTACCAACCTTCAGTTACGAGGTTATCCACCATTTCATCATCAACGGCTATTTCTTCCGCACTTCCGGCGACATGTGGTCGCTGAGTACTTGAAGGAGGGGCGAGGCGC
This sequence comes from Inonotus obliquus, assembly GCA_032164295.1. Taxonomy (NCBI): domain Eukaryota; kingdom Fungi; phylum Basidiomycota; class Agaricomycetes; order Hymenochaetales; family Hymenochaetaceae; genus Inonotus; species Inonotus obliquus. The sequence goes on along the minus strand of JAJHTX010000001.1, from coordinate 2,829,033 downwards.
AAGAAAAGTTGTCTATTCTGAGTTGTATCGGGATTCAAGCTGGGCATGTAAAATTTCTCGATGGTTCCCTCTCGTATGAGCTCATTGAGTCGTGTGATGAAGAATCGTCTGTCCGTTTTAGAACGGGGTTGGTAACCCTTCATTATATTTAATGATAATCTTATTAGGGTATTTTGGAAAGACCTGGCTCACTATTCTTGCAGAAATGTTGGTGTAGGGCTGAATACAGTCAGGAGAATGGCTGAGAAGCTTCGAAAGACGAGAACGCAGGATGTCGAGACTCGATAAATGGCGATAATCGATGGGGCCAAACTGAGGGAGTCCGGGCCATTCAGCGACCATTCCAATTGCTTCTCCTCCGTTGCGCAGGTTCTTCGCAGATTCTCCATCGGTACGGATATCCTCTCCGCGAATTTTTATCCACGTCGCGCTCCTTTCAAAGAAAAATTTGTGCACACAAAAGTTCTGGCTATTCCCGCCTTGCCTGAGCTTTACGCTGCATTCGAACCCGATGAATGTACGTGATCACACCCTGAAAGAAGAGCAACTTACACAAGGTCGAAGTCCGCCAAAGTCTTCACAACGTAGAAGCAGGCCTTTGAATCATAGCCTGTCATCCTGCTGAGGTCAAGGATACTGATGCCAGATTCGCGGGAGCGAGCGATGATCTGTAGCGAGGCATATACCCATGCACTCAGTTTGGCGGGCTATCGATAAGGTCAGCCTAACGATTTGTTGCAAGATGAACTGTGCCCTACCCTCGCATGCGAACCAGTTAAAGCTACAAAGCAGGTTTCAGAGTCCACGGCGATTCGCAGCCTATCACCATAGAGTTGGACAAGTTCATCCAAAGAGTAATGACTTGCATTCGGGATGAGGTTGAGAGTTGCAGCTGGTGGATCCGAGTCGTCCTTCTGAACGTCATCCTTTCCGGCTTTGTCCCTTTTAGAAACCCGCGGCTGAGGAGGGATGTATACATCCGTGATTTGACCGTCGGGCAACACTCCAACGCGAACTGAGGGATGCTGGGCAACGATCGACCATACGAAGGCGTAATAAGCATCGTCTAGATTTTGTCGCATAGAAGCACGAGACGAATGATATTCGCTGACAAAGTCGCGGAGTCGGGAAACATTACACCCTGAAGGTATGATGTTCAGTCAATATGCTCATCCAGAGAAAAGACGGGTTGGACAGATTAGAACAGAATTAAGTGAAAAGCGGTGAATGGTTTCAGCAGGAATCGAACACTGGAGCGGCTTAGTTGAATAGAGTGCTGGACGCATATATATACGATAATAGATTACTTGGATGCATTATCACGTACCCAAATCTCCGTCAAAGGCAAGCGCTTGAAGGCAATGTCGTACTAGTTCGTCCATGACAAGAAGCCAATAGCGAGATGAGATGTAAGGTATTATGCTGACTCGAAGTTCTGTCGAGAAAAGTATTTCACCACGGCGGGAACACGCCTAGCGGACCCTGCAGAAGAGGAAAGTACCAACGAGCAGAGTTCCCGGGGCCAATTACTCGGTTGAATGCAAGCCCAGGATCTTCCTCTACACGTACACGAAGCACGACTCTTCATCATCACGCAGATAGAAATTCGTTGGGGCGTGGGTAATTTTAGCCAATTCAATACGTTGACATAAGACTTAGGTCATCCACCCATTCGGAGCGTCTTCACATCGCGAAAATGCAGAAATCGAAAAGGCCCATCCTTGTTGTGATTGATACAAATGATAGAATATACGATGTGTAATGTAATCTCTACAGTTTATACGCAACGTGCCATGGTGCAGAAGCTAATAAGTGGGGACCTCGGGCAAATGTCTACCGCCCTTGGCCATTTTAGAGTGATCCCAAAGAAAAGGAAACGATAAAATAAGCCAGTCACTGCGTAGCAACTTGCTGGTCCTTGCTTTCCCAGAGAGTCCTCAGGACGTCTGAGAATCCAATTTTCCCCTTCTGAGCGTTCTGCTCGAAACGTTCCGCCAACCATCTCTCCAGTCGGTCCGAAGCATTTCTCCATAACGCCATCCGTGCTTGAATCTCTGCCGTCTGAGAGAAGACTGTTTGGTCCCGGGGATGGTCGGGCGAAGGAATGTACCGAATTTGTTCATAGCACGTCGCAAACTGTGATAACGAAAGATTGACAGAAGTGATCGTGCACGTCTGGGTAGCTGGATCTACGAAGGACACCTCCCGAACGAAAGCATCCTCTGAGCCGCCGAAAAGCTTCAAAGCAAGACTCAGAGACAATAAAATCAACTGTATTGCAAGGGGCATACTCACCTTCAAGACCCATACCGGTGTCTTCTGCTTGCAACCTAAGATTCGTTCCGTGCGAACGATGCCGGTCTCCGGGTCAACGGAGCGATCAATAACGTCGACACTGAGCACATGCGAACAATGAGGATTGGGATACTTCCGCCACATCCCTACGAGCCGTTGCGTCAGAACAACAGACACCAGTACACGAAGAGGGAGAGTAACGTACCGATCACTACGTGCGTCCATGGATGGCTGGAGAAGCAGAAGTTCCTGGTTAGGACGTCTATCGCCACTAAAGCAGCTGCGAAGAGACCTACCTGTAAGTAAAAGCCTGCGAAAAGTAATGCATCGTTGCCAGTCGTAAAGAACGTTAAGAGCCGAAATGAAGGTGACTCGCAGAGTCGCACGAGCGATGGTTGCGTGTGGAGCGGAGGTCCTCTGTCCACTCACCGCTCCAAGATTTTTCTGCAGGCAAAATCCGATTCGACCCGATTTCGCTCACGTGCACAAACGGTCGACTACAGTACTAGTAGTAGTACTACTAATGTAGTCTGACTAAGAACTAAGCTTGAACTGAGTTTCTTTCATTATCATATTCATCCATCGTCAACAATCTCAAACACGTCAGAGATGGCTCGATCAGCTAATCTATCTCTCTAGCATTCGGCAGTTCCATTGACTTCTTGCCAAGGAACCTGGCTTTCCTCCTCTTCGAGGCCTCAATCATTTCCCTGTAGGTGATCAGTTGAGAGGAAGTCTCTGATCAGACGCGGCGTACCTCTTTTTGACAGCCTCGCGCTTCCCAACACGACCGTCTTTAGTGATAGCTTCTCCCCTCTGCACCCTACCCATTGTACGTCGTTTCATTTTGGACGGCTTCGGCAGTTTCAAGATCCAGTCGGGGACGGTGGAACCCGACTGAAGCATAACATTGGCAATCCTATCGGGAAGAAAACGATCAGTGTATGTACAGGAAGAACAGAGAGGACTAACGATTTTAGGAAGGGTGAATCCTCATCCGTGAAGTAAGTAATAGCTATTCCTTCCCGACCAGCACGTCCAGTACGTCCTGGGATCTCGTGTAATAAATCTGAATCTCCAATTACAACGCAATCGAGACAACCAACCTATTCTATGAATGTAACTTTGGACGCTCGTAGGGAAATCGAAATTTATCACACCCTGGACGCCCTTGAAGTCCATGCCACGAGCCATCACCTCGGTGCATATCAAAATCCAACATTCACCTCTTTTCATCCGCGATGCGGTGTCCTGCCGTTCTTTGTTTGTCATCCCGGCATGCAGACAATCAACATTCTGTACGTTGTTTAACACTAGCTGTTCAGCAAGGGATGATGCACGGGGCTGGGTAGATGTGAATATCATGATGGGCGGTGCATACGGATTTGAGAGGTGTTGCAAAAGTGTAGGTAGCTTTGAGAACTCGTCTGCTACATAGACAAGTTTTTGTTCAATAGAAGGTAGAGGAGTATCCCTGGAGGAGGGGATTTTATTCGAGAGCGACGTTAAAACTGGAGAGCGAACTCACTTCAGGCCCACGACAACTCGGATTGGATCTCTCATGGCCTCCATAGTGATCTTCTCAGGACCAGCCGGCAAAGTGGCGCTGAAAGCCGCCTTTTGCACATCGTCGCGCGCACAGGCGGATAAGACATCCCACGTTTGAGACAGGAACTCGGAATCGAGAAGCCGATCAGCCTCATCCAGGATCAAGTGTCGGACACTAAAGTCCGTAAAATCAGTCCGTCATCTCGCCTCTTCGTTGAGAGTAACGCACTTGTCCAAGTTAAAATGTCCCTTTCTCAACGAGTCTACAAGTCTGAGCGGAGTAGAAACGATGACATCTGAAAGGTAAGCGGCCACTAGTCAGGCAACGAATAAAAGAGCAGAAATCTGACTACGAACCGACTTTGTCGCTAACTGACTTGTCGGAGAGTGAGGCGGCAGTCGCTTTGCTCAATAAGATAATCCGCCACTTTCTCCCTTGTGCCAACTTCATACATTCGTTGTGTATCTGGTGCGCCAGTTCCTTTGTCGGCGCCAGAATAACGGCGCGGACTCCCGAGCCCATAGCTTGCTTTGAGCCGAATATAGGTGACTTCAATAGAGACATGACAGGAATGAGATATGAGAGCGTCTTTCCTGTCCCAGTCGGTGAGATGGCAGCCAAGTCGCGACCCTATGATTTCATGAGGAAGATACACTGTACAACGATGGCTGCTACCAACCTGCAGAAGGACCGGAACAGCATGCGACTGTATTGATGTCAGTGAAGTGTAACCATATTCCTTCAGATTTGTTATGATTCGGGAAGGAACACCAAATGCTTCCTGCAAAGCATCAATAGACGGGATGGGTTCAGGTACATCATTTCCCTTGGACGTGACACGATGGCGTGGTTGGCTTGGGCCTTCTTCCTTATTCTCAATTTCAGCCCTGGGACGTTTCCTCTCCGTCTGTGTCTCCCCATCATCTTGGTGTATGGTTGACTGAAGTGCCTTCCTCTTCGATCCACCACTTTTTGCATACTTAAAGAAGTCCAAATCTGGAGGCAGCTGAGGATTCGTCCGCAACACACCCGTAGCGTCTACTTTGGGCCTCTCCGGGTCCTTGTCCTGGTAAGAGATGCATCCACCGTCCGTTTGAGCTTAAAAAAATTGAGTCACCAAATCCGACTTCTTAGACGTACGTTAAACAATTTCACATCCGCCCCAAATCGCTTCTTGTCGAACTTGACTCCTCCACGGGACAACAACTGGAAAGCTTCCATATTTGAGGAATGTAAGAGACGCAGCAGAAGCAAAAGAAGTGACCGGACCGTGTTGAGAATTTTACACCATTGTCGATCGTTCCGCGTGGTACAAAGCAACACGTGAAGTCGATCTCTCAGAAATGGACATCTCAACGGCTTCTCCTCTCCGTTCTCTTCTGTATTCTATGTTTCTTGCAGTTATCAAATGTACATGCAGTTGCACGGAGATCTGAAAGTCTGGCTACGTTTCGGTAATTTCTGCAGTCCGTTCTGACTCACAGTCTCACATGTGGCCAACCTCATGCTGGTGGCATTGATTATGTGCAACGGGCGTATTCCTTTTGACTACATCTGCCAGTGCAAACGACAGTCAAGCCGAACGCAAAGAAAGTTACTCCGTGGAGACCTTCGCGCCGTCGACAACCGCTTGCAAGGATATGCTTCTTGAATTCCAGCATGCGGCTTGGCTCTGCGGAGAAATTGAACCTCCTGTAGTATTTAAGGATGCAACAATGGGTAGGGCACATTGACGTGGCAATCATCCATGTTTTCCCCTCTCAAGTGCATCCTCTGTGCTCTACCTGGTCTCTTTGCTTTCGTCTCAGCGCAGAATGTCATAGTTCCTGGTGCGGCATGGACAGATACAGCAGGGAATACTATACAGGCGCATGGAGCCGGCATCCTGAAGGTAGGACCATTCCGAGACAGTGCACGGCATTAATCCATATAGCATCCAGGTTGGTTCTACCTACTACTGGTTCGGTGAGGACAAATCGGCGAACAGCGCGTTATTTTCGGCCGTGTCATGCTATTCGGTAAGCTGTTTGTCTACTATGGACTGGACAGTACCATCTCAACGTCAAGATCTAGTCATCAGACCTCGTTAACTGGTCTCGGCAAAATAATGCACTGACGCCTATAGCTGGGACTATGATATCCAGTTCCAATATTATTGAGCGTCCAAAAGGTAGAGGTGCCTGCTGCTCAGAAGCACCTGTTTAATTAATACGTATCGCTACAGTCTTATTTAACGGACAGGTTGGACAAATTTTCCGCACTCACAAATATTTCCTAACTCGTACCAAAAGAACCAAGAATATGTGATGTGGTTCCATTCGGACAGTTCCAAGTACGAATGCGGTTTTCCTACTTTCTCCAAGCTAATTCCAAGCTTCCAGTTACGGGGCCGCAATGGTTGGCCTGGCCACTTCTAAGACACCCTGCGGTCTGTCTTCTCTTGTCGAACTTAAGATATCTTTTTTACAACAGTCTGTTGTGTAGGCCCTTATACCTACAAGACGAGCTGGAAGCCACTTGGCGCTGACTCCAGGGACATGGGCTTGTTCCTCGACAGTAAGTACCGACCAATACTTTTCTGATTTTTCGGTGACTAAGAGACATAACCATCATCACTCGAAGCCGACGGTACGTTACATCTATGCACCTAGTCATCTAGTGTTCATCCTGACGAGTGTTATTCAAAGCCACGGCGTATCTGCTGTATGCCTCTGATAACAATCAGAACTTCAAGATTGCACGCTTGGATTCGAACTATTACAATGTCACCTCCGTAGTCTCGCAGCTCAATGGTTCGTTTGTCAAATTGTAATAGCCGGGTCGTGGGTTGATCATGCCGAATAGGTTCAACTTTGGAATCGCCTGGTATTGTGAAGCGTGATAATGTATGCTACAGCACGCTCAGAGAATGTACCAAAAGCCGAAGTTTTTCATAGGTATATTATTTAATTGCTTCGCACACGAGCGGATGGGATCCCAATCCAAACAAATTCTTCCGGGCATCGGTGAGAATTATTTCTGGTCAAGTTACTCGCCTCTGACATCCCTCTGGATTGTCCTGTAGTCGCTTTCTGGTCCTTGGTCTAGCCAAGCAGACATCGCACCAGCAAGTACCAGAACGTATTTCTCTCAAAATGCGTTCGATCTACCGTTAGGATCCAACGCCATTTACATGGGTGATAGGTGGAGGCCGTCCCTCCTTGGAAGTAGTCGCTATATGTGGTTCCCCTTGGATTTCTCATCAGGATCTCCTCAGATCGTCCAAGCTGATGTATGGAGCGTTAACGTCAATGCTGGTACTTATGCAGTTGCCACTGGAACGGCATACGAAGCAGAATCAGGTACGATTTCGGGGAGTGCGACAATCCTCACCGGCTCATCGTTTTCGGGCGGTAGGGCCGTCGGATGGCTAGGTGCGTGATGCTGGTCCTACTTAACGCGGCCCTCTCGCTAAAGAGTTATACTAGGAAACGGCGGGTCATTGACGATGAACAATGTACAAGGAAGTGGAAAGGAGCAATGGGTTGCGTTGTATTATGCGAACGGCGATTCGTCTTGGAGAAACACAACCGTCAGGTACTTTATTTAGTGTGTTCTCGAATCGCATAAAAGAAGTTAATCGTATCCCTTTCCCCTGGCATTAATGTAGCGTAAATGGCGGACCTAGTACAGTCGTTGATCAGCCAAATACAGGAGGCGGCAATGTTATTCTCAGTGTGCCTGTCAAGTTGACCTTAACCAACGGGGCCAATGCTTTGACTTTCTCGGCTGGACAAAGCAGTAAGGCCATTTCTCTTCATATATAACAGGATCCGTACTCATCCTTCCTGTACGCAGACTATGCCGCGGATCTTGATAAGATTATCGTTTATCAGCAGGGCTGAGTGAGGTAACCAGGGTAATTAAGGAATATGTACATATCACCTTATACCACAAATATGCGAGATGGCTTTTCTTCCGGAAATAAATCTAGTAGCAGTGGGTTAGGAAGACGTCTTATAGTAGACTGGTACGAGTGCTGACACTGATTCGCTATGATTCGTCATCACATCTTTGGATAGCCGGATAACCGGCACAGCAAAAGTTCACTGAGTCTTCCCTCTCTCCTCTCACATTGATTTTATCATTTGTCTCCCATGCGACGTCGGCGCCGATAGATTTTTCTGTTTTTTTGGGTCCTTTTACTCCGTTCTTTATAGAGACATAGAGAATAGACATGCCCAAATCCCAGTATCCTTTCTGGCTTGGAGGAGTCGCAGCGTCTATGGCTGCGTGCTGCACCCACCCGCTCGATTTGACTAAAGTGTGCGTTTAGCTCTTGTCCTGTCTCTCTATTCCAAAATGCTCAGAGAATGATTGTAGTCGCATGCAGACTCTGGCAAACAGTTTCTCTGGGTCAAAGCCTCCGTCAACTCTTCACGTTCTTCGAGTCGCCATCACAGATGCAGGTATCCGTAGTCTCTATACAGGACTCTCTGCATCTCTTTTACGCCAGATGTCATACTCGTTGGTGCGCCTCGGAAGCTACGATGAAATCAAGGGGCATTTAGCTGGAGATAATGGTGCGAGTACAGGGCAGCTGCTTCTCGCTGCTGGTGTAGCCGGAGGTCTGGGAGGAATCGCTGGAAATCCTGCAGGTGTGTTGGATTAGTCGACTCTTTCTACGGAGCTAACAATTTCAGATCAGACATTCTTCTCGTGCGAATGACGACTGACCAATTAAGACCTCCGAATGAGCGGTTTGGCTATTCCAATGCCCTGAGCGGTTTGGTGAGTCTGGTCAAGCAAGAGGGAGCAAAGGGGCTATTCAGAGGAATCGGAACCAATACAGTGAGTGCCTCTCGTTCTCCCCTCCTACTAGTGATTGACTGTTGCATAGACTAGGGCAATTTTAATGAACGTGAGCTTTCCATGTGAAGTTTTTGTCGAGGAAATACATTCATGAATTCCAGGCCTCACAGGTTGGATCGTAAGTCGTACATAGCAAGAGTAGTATATGGACCCTGATTCGGTCGTAGATATGATTTCTTCAAGCAGCTCTTACTCGGACATCGCCTACCGGTTTTCGATTATCAGTTCCATGATGGAATTGGCTTGCATTGCACTGCGAGCATCAGCGCAGGCTTTGTCGCGACAAGTATGCTTTCCCCCTGCAGGTCATAAACTGCTAACATATGTTTTCAAGCCATCTGTGCACCTTTTGACGTGATGAAGTCGAGATTAATGTCTGTGGTAAGTGATGAAGGTCTTTCAATGATGTGGGCCAAAATCTACAAGCCTGTTTTGTCATAGTCCCATAGCGCAAGTCCCGTTGAAGTTTTCCTACGGTCGCTCAGGGAAGAAGGACCTCGATTCCTTTTCAAAGGCTGGACTCCTGCTTTCATCCGCCTTGGCCCCAACACCGTTTTGCTCTTCGTATTCTATGAGGTAAGATAACGCGTAGACTTGCTTTGGCTGTCAAGTACAGTGTACTTATGACCCTTCTCCTAGCAACTGAAGAAGTTATGGAGGACATGAATGCAGCTAAATGTTTCGCGCGAATACCAGAGTATAGACGTCTCAGAATAGAAGCTCCTGGGTACACAGGTAGACACTAGTCGGGAGATAGACTCGTAATAATATTAATATAGAAAGTTTCTTCATAACGTACATATGTACGTTCCGAATTTTATGTGTTTATTTCTATTTGGTCAGGTTTGCAGGCTGAACACGTATTATGTAATCAACCACCCACAGTCGCGTCGTTTTCAGTGACGCTGTTCCTTCCTCATTCCTCAACGTTCACTTCGACATCTTCACTCCCAATTCATTTCTTTAAGCTAGCAAATCGACAATGGCCAGCCACGACAACACCGAGGAACTCATCGACTATGAAGACGAACAGGACGTCATTACCAATGGCGCGGCTGTTTCGAATGGTGGAACTGATGGTGACGACAAAGAGAAGAAAAACTTCTCTGGCATCCACTCCACTGGCTTCAGGTGAGTTTATGCCTTCTGTGATGAACGAATAGACCGATAATGTGCGCCCCAGGGACTTCCTTTTGAAAGCGGAGTTGCTTCGCGCCATCAGTGACCTGGGTTTTGAGCATCCTTCTGAAGGTGAGCTGGCGTTGCTTCTCTCTTCACTCTTGGGAAGGTCTAACTTATTGCCGCCGCCACAGTTCAACAAGAGTGTATTCCGCAGGCCATACTTGGAATGGACGTTCTCTGCCAGGCAAAGTCGGGTCACGGAAAGACCGCAGTCTTCGTACTGGCGACACTTCAACAGCTGGAGCCATCCAACGGGGAAGTCTCCGTGCTTGTTCTCTGTCACACCAGGGAACTCGCATTTCAAATAAGGAACGAGTACAATCGGTTCGCCAAATACATGCCCGACGTTCGCATTGCCACATTTTATGGTGGCACACCGATCCAGAAAGACGCGGAACTTCTGAAAGACAAGACCAAGTGTCCGCATATCGTGGTAGCGACTCCTGGCCGCCTAAACGCCCTCGCAAGGGACAAGATAATTAATCTATCGCACGTCAAGCACTTTGTCCTCGACGAGTGCGATAAAATGCTCGAACAGCTTGGTTAGTCCCGCGAAATTTCGGCCCACTACTCCTTTTCTGCATTCCATGGCATCGTTTGCGACCTATCGCGGCCTGCATGTACTCCTTTACCACCATCTTGTTATGTCGCGGCGGGCAGTTTGAGGTTGATTTCCACCAAAGTCACTGTCGACTGCACGCATGTCCACCGCGTGTCTTCATCCGAAGAAATGTCCGTTGAGCGGTCAAAGTTAAGAGGCGGTTGTCAGGAGGGATTGTGGGTTGTAGGGTTGCAGTCGAGACCGTTTCTTTTTTAAAACTCCTTTTTGCTCCGTTCTCGACATCTTATCTCACATTTTCGGCCAACCTGCAGACATGCGACGCGACGTCCAGGAAATCTTCCGCGTCACTCCTCATCACAAACAGGTCATGATGTTCTCCGCAACTTTGGCTAAGGACATCCGAGTAACATGCAAGAAGTTCATGGCGAACGTAGGTGACAGTCTCCACTTCACATTCCACGTACTAATGGTTGTGATCAGCCCCTCGAGATTTTTGTGGACGACGAGACAAAATTAACACTACACGGGTTACAGCAGCACTATGTAAAGCTGGAAGAAATCCAGAAGAACAGGAAGCTTAACGAGCTCCTTGACTCGTTAGAGTTCAATCAGGTTTGTTGAGACACTAGCTCCTTTGCTTCTCCGGCATTCAACATAACCTAAGGTCGTAATTTTCGTGAAATCCGTGGCCCGTGCCATTGAGTTGGATAAATTGCTGCAGTCCTGCAATTTCCCGAGTATTAGCATCCACTCGGGTTTGACGCAGGAGGAGCGGTGCGTCCTAACTGTCACATATCTACTACAATCGATTGATCAATATTTGATAGAATCAATCGATACATGGCATTCAAGGCATTCGAGAAACGAATTCTAGTAGCTACCGATATCTTTGGTCGAGGCATCGATGTTGAACGAGTGAACATTGTGATCAACTACGACTGTCCACAAGATGCTGACAGTTATCTTCACCGTGTCGGGTGAGTGTATCCTGACTTGCAATCGCATTACATTTGGCGTTCGTTGCTTACTGGTGTTAAAGTCGCGCTGGTCGGTTCGGAACGAAGGGTCTAGCCATTACGTTTGTGTCTTCTGAGGCGGACCAGACTGTAATGAGCCAGATTCAAGCGCGGTTTGAAGTGGCGGTTCCCGAACTGCCTGATAAAATTGATGCGGCCAGTTACAGTGAGTGATCGATTGTTATGTGTGGATGAGTACACGAACTGATGTGTGGGCGTCCAGTGACATCTTGATGTGGATTATTTCCATACTCTCATTTGATCATGCTTTTTCCGAGTGTTGTTTGTAATTTTTAAAATCTCATTCGCGAGTTATGATTGTACTTGGCATAAATAAAATTAGAGTGATGAGTAAACACACGCCAACAAGCTACTCGGCACGAGAGTGTTTGGCGATCAACGATTATAGCGCACAAGGGGGCGTCACTGCACCCAGCCAGGTGAAGATGCTTCCAGTCGTCATGCCACATGATCTTCCCTAGACGCCGTCCCTCCCTCGATTGGTGGTCTATCTTCCTTTTCTCCCGCTACCACTCTACAAGCTGGCTGTCCACGTTGCCCGCCTTGCCGAACTCATCATCACTTTCTATTACCAATGCGGAGGAAGTTGGTCCAACCCGTCCTGCCAAATTTATTCTTTAAAGACGGTCACTTGGCTATACCTGGTTATGTATTTGAATCGGTTCGTTCCACCCTCTTTCTTATTATCCTCAAACTCACCGTCTTCCTCAAAGGCTACAGAATGGGCTGATACCGGCTCTCAGACAATCTTGTCCGTCGGCGTGGATCTCAGAGATGGACAGAACGTGTTGGCTAAGATAGCGCCTGCAGTGAGTCATCCATCCAATGCATTTCTGTTTCGACTCTGACCTATAATATCAATCAGTCCGGGAGCGGAGCAATCTGTCTCGTGTGTAGTATTAATTAATAGACTCTTCGCGATCCGAGTGGCTGACTAGCATTATGTGACCACATAGGAGCGCGAGGCTCATATGTATGTATTATTTTCATACACTATTCTGCCAAATTAACGAAATTTTATTATTTCACTTCAGACTTGACCAGCTTTCGAGTAATCCGGAGGCTACGAGCATTGTGTTGCGAGTGATCGAGCTCATGACTTTTCCCAAGTTCGTCTGCGGGCCTAATTTCTCGCACTGAGAGAGCTCACATTCCTACTCCAGGGAGAGTGGAGATTGCGTGATATTATTAATGGCACATCCTGGCCCAAATGACCTTGGCCGTTACTTCCCACCATCAAAAGTCAATGAGCTTCTCCTAGCAAAGCCTCCAGAGTTTCGTGTAACTTCAACTCCTGAACCGAGGTATACCGCGTTTGATGAGGACGAGGATCATCAGGAAGATCACAGCTATTACGGCGTCATGGACTTGGCTTCGTTCTTGGAGTACGTTCGCCATATGATCCCGATACCAGGTATATTGATCGTTATTCTTCCAGATTCTCCATACAATCAACACATTGCTTGGAGCTTGTTCATAAGCAAGTTTCTCCGCATTTGATTACATAAAGGCATCCTGACATACAGCAGACAAGGCATTATTCATCGGGAAGTCCGAGCCAACGCCTTCCACCTTAACGGACATTCTGGCTTAGTACGCTTTGCCCATTTTGGAAACCGCTCAATTTCTCTTGAGCAACTTGGTGGCCCTTCTGCCCTTGTTATCGCGGCTGATACCCTTGAAGAGCTATCGAAACGGAAAGTCAAGGAGGCTCTTTGTTATCTTGCTCCAGAGCAAACCGGAAGTATTGAAACATCTCATGAAGATCATCGGACGGACCTTTACTCGCTTGGTATTTTATTGTCTCTCTCAGTGTTAGTTTCTAGCTGACGCGTATCCGCTTCGCTTCCCCTCCCTCCTCTTTGGCTCCCAGGCATACTGTTCTGGACGCTTTTGGTTGGTCAAGGTCAAATGCCGTTTGAAGGAAGTCCAACGGAAATCCTTCACGCCATTGCTCAAAGACGTCCAATGCCCGTACACGAATTCAGAAGGGATATTCCGCAAGTGGTCGCCCAGATAATTGAGAAGGCGAGCACGCGTACAATGCACTCAATCGTATCGTCTAACTCCCCGTATTTGGGCAGCTCCTTGTAAAGAACCCTGACGCCAGATATAATAGCGCTTATGGTCTAAAGGCTGATCTTCTTGAATGTCAACGGCGGCTCCTGGCAGCTGTATCAGCCGCTGTTTCCGACCAGACCACGGAGGTATAGTCTTTCAGTTGAGATCGTGGATCAACACTAACCAGAAAGTAGCTCATCCCCTCATTTGAAATAGCGATACACGACAAGTATAGCGTACGTATTATGTAGTCATAGTGGATCCTGCGAGTCTTTCTGATTACTTGTTTGAAAAAGGGTTTCACAATTCCCAACACCTTAGTAAGTAGATTCCAACAATGCTAGGACATCCGTGTTCTTCGTCGCCATCTAACGGCGTATCCTAGTTTGGAAGAGAAAAGGAACTGGAACTCATCCGCAGTGTAATTCGCCAAGTTGCTTCGAGCCATGCACGTCAGTTCGGCTCTCACAGGCCATCGTTTGCAACGTCGCAGTCCAATAGTAGCAGCCAGGGAGAATTGTCAATGCAAGCGGACGCAAATGATGATCGCAGCGAATCGGCCGTCTCTAGTGTCAGTGACTCACCCTCAAGTGCTGTTGCAAGCCTAGCAGTGGGATCCCTCACAGCCTCGGAAACAACTGCAAGAGCTATACACGGTAAGCATGGTCAAATAAGGGAGGGAAGTCCTGCCTCGATATCGTCACTAGGAGTGGAACGGCATCGTTCTCGTAGCAGTCGGCATACGTCAAAGACCCGGTCTCCTCGAAGCGGAAGTGAGTCTCATATCTAGTTGTTTGCTGACGGAATAAGAAACAAATCATTTTCTGTCGTAGCCCGGTCGATCGTAGTAGCAGGTCCTGCTGGGTCAGTATCATCTCATTCACTACTTCTCGGTCCACATATATTCATGAGAAGACTGAGATAGCGTAGGCAAGAGTTCTTTAATTCTCGCAAACCAGACAAAATGGAGAGGTTTGTCTATTTCATATGCCTGAAATATCCTATCGTAGCTGACTTTGGTAAAAGCTCACGGTTTATGGGGACACGCAAAGGCAAGATTTCTACATATCTACACCCTGTTGTAGCTCTGATTCTGTGCTATTCCTTAGTTCCACACCGAAGCGACAGCCCCCTTCACCGCAATCGTAAGCGCATTTCCCTGTTTGCACTTCATTTGAAAATGGAACAGTATCTATCATCTAGTTGCAATGCCTTTCCTCTGTTCTTCGACAACTAATGGTTTTTCAAACGGACATGCAACGCTTCGTAATGACACTACGTACTAAACTAGGCCCACTCTTGAATAATGCCCCTTTACTCTATCAAGGCGCTCCGGAGTTCAAGGACATGCTCAGGAAGCATGGTGTAGATATTAACTCTCCCGATCTAGAGCTCCTATCAACAGCTGAGCTACGCATACGATTTCAAACATTAGTGGAACAAGTATTCGCAGTCCTGGCTGACGTTCGACTCCTAGTACTGTTCTTGGATGATCTGCACGAAGCAGATGGATCGTGAGTATGACTTTCTCGTCCTTATTAAGCTATTTTAACTCCTTTCAAGTTCTCTTGATCTCATACAAGCTCTTGCAAATTCTAAGAGCCGAATGGTAAGCTAGCGTCGCAACATCAGCTCCTTGCAAGTTCTAAATGTTTATCAGCTTATTCTGGGTTCAGTAAGAACGGAGGAAGAGTCGTAAGCTTCATGTTTCTCAGGGATTCCTCCCAGTATTGATTATAAAGAAGTTCGAAGGTTGACCGATTGCGGCAAGTATTTGGGAGTAAATCCCGAGTCACATGGATAACCCTGGAGCCGATGAACACAGGCAGTGTACTGTCTTTAGTATCAAGGACCTTGCGTTGCCCCAAGGACGATTGCGCGAACTTGGCACGTGTGGTATATCGAACTTCTCAAGGGAATGCATTCGCTGTCCGCAATTTCCTCATGTCGCTTTATCGACATCGTCAGGTGAGCTACCTAGCTCTTGGACAAGGCCGGATACTTATCGAATCTGTCAAGCTTGTCTTTGATTGGCAACAGAACCACTGGTCGTTTGATTTAAAACAGATTGAATCTAATCTTGTTTCTGGAGGATCCTCAACTTTGGCTGATCAGCATGCGTATCTTGAATCTCATTGGCAAGAGCTACCGAGTGACGCACAGCGATACTTAATTTGGGCGAGTCACTTCGGATCGACGTGAGTTGCTAAGATACCCAGAACTATATATAGAGCATAGCTGATATTCAAAATCCATCAGGTTCAAGGCAGACGAGGTAAGCTAGACAAACACCAGGCTTCATGATACTCATGTTACACTAGGTAGCAGCAGTGATTGATTGGGAAGACAGTAGCAGTGGAAGTAGTGATGGCGAAACAGAACCAGACGAAAAATGGCGATCACAGCCAGTGCCTAGTATGAAGGAACTCACTGGACGCAGCGCAACGAGATCATCCATCAAAGGCCTTCAAGCGGCGATCGCAGAAGGATGGCTTGTGCAGAGGGCTAGAGACATGTGCTCTTTTTCTCATGATAGACATCGCCAAACAGCCATGATAATGGCAAAGAAGTTGCCAGAAGACACGATAGCTAACATGTCCTTGCGGGTGAGTACCAATGCCTTGCAAATTTTTCATAATCTGGGAAAAGTCTTGATTAATCTTGTTTGTTAGATCATTCTCATGCTCCGGCAGGATGACCGCGTGATTGACCATTACCGTATCGCTGAGCATGCCAAACGGTCTGGCCTTTCTCTTCTCGACTGGAACTCTTGTTCATCCTTTCGCACAGATGTCTGGGTCTCGTCAAGGAACATTCTATACGCGGAGAAGTTCTTGGTCAACTGTACGATGCAGGGTTAGCAGCATGGGCCCGCGGAGCTCATGAGGTTCGTGTGACTTCGTCGTGTAAATACTATGATCACAACTAATAACGTTTGCTATCTAAGCTTGCACTTGAAATGCTGAAGAACGCCCAGTCTCTACTGATTGAGGAAGACCGCACGAGCAATCATTCCATGACATTTGCTTTATATCTTAAATTGGCAGAGTGTGTTTTTGATCGATGCTTTAGAAACGTGTTGCTAACCATATTTTCAGGCTCTATCAGTGGAAAGGTAGTAATATCTTCCCACTACACGAGCTGCAGTCTGACAATGAGTACTGTTGCAGGCGACGTGGAAGCATCCAATTCTTGCTTAGAAGAAGCAAAGCCAACGTCGGCCGAAGACAGGGCTCGCTGTCTCAAGCTTAGAAGCAACAACGCGTTCTTGCTTAACGACTTTGCTGGAGGTCTTGAAAGGACCATGGAGGCTTTAGAAATCCTTGGCTTGAAAGTCAATTTAAAGCCGACGAAAGAGGAAATGGATTTGTTATTTGAGGAAGTAAAGGATGCTGTCCTAACCATTGGATTCGAGAAGCTGGTGGAGCTCCCACGTTCTGAAGACCCCCGTGTAGATCTCATCATCCAGTTGCTTACTCTCGCAAGTAAGGATCTTGGTCTCATCAAATTAACCATATTTTGACGAGTTTTCAGCGTTGAATGCTCATTGGCGTCATGGGGATGGCTTTTGTGAAGTGAAACTATTAAGTCTCACTATTATAAAGGTCGCTTTAAGGTAATATACGTGGATGCCTACGGCGACTGGTACTAAGTCTTTGTCGCCTGTAGCTCGGGGATGTCTCCTGGGGTGTCGATGGGCTTCTTTTGGGTTCTTGGTGGTTCGTTCAACGCTTCTTTATCCTTTAACAAATCGTTCTGAAGAGATCTTGCAGCATCTGCAGAGGAGCGGGGATTATACGCCTTATCTAGGGAATTGGGGCAAGCGGGACTTCAGATAGCAGAAGTCCACGGTACGAGCTCGGATAAAAGGTATGGCGCTTCTCGTCCGTCGTCCAGACGTTGTCTGACTGGAGGGCTTCGCACTTAGTCGTGCTCTTGGTTCGTTCTTGGTCGAAACCCTGATGCATATTGTTCTGACTTCGTTCTCATAAGTACTGTATTCTTCACTCGTGAGTTAGACCACGTGGCATTCCTTGAACGGGAACTGAAAACAAACTTCATAGGTTTCTGGATATGAAAATGTCCATATCAGAGAAAACATTCCTCGCTGCGAACTTGCGCTGAAGTACGGACTGTCGAGCGGAGACAGGTATGAGGACCACCCACTCGTGTTGTTCTTTTTGTGTTGACGTACTGAGTAGAGTCTACGCGGAGTTTGCGCTTATAGAAAGTATCACCAATCGTTTCTATTGCTGTGAACATCGTAAGCATCCATTGTGCTAATTGGATCTGTGGCTCATAGTTTTATCCTCAGTTGCGGAGCTACTGCCCGCGGCTGAAGATGTACGTATTTCTATTTCCATGAAACTTGAGAGAGGGCGAGTATAACTTGACTATTCGCAGGCGGTAATTGATATCAAAGCTTGGACCCCGAAATCCGACCGGCTCACCTTTGTAAGTTACATCTCGTCATCCATGCACATTATTTATCCGAAACTACAGGCAAATGGGGTCCTCATGCTCATTCGGGCTGTCAGCGGCAACACTCTGCACTTCTCTTTCGCAGCTCCGTCCGCAGCAACCGTCTTTAACACCGAGACTTTCGACGAGAATACTTATCTTCAGTATATACTGCATACTTCGAACAACATACCTTTGGTTTTGGGGTGGTACAATGCATTCAAGGTCGTCGGACTCTTCTGCTTTGGATTCTATTCCGAAGCCGCCGAACTTGGATTTTCGGTCTTTGACTCTACTAAGCTTCATCCAAATCATCGACACATCCGGTTTGCCTTGTGTTATCATAGCCTTGCCATGATCGGTTGTATCAGAAACGACATCGTCTCCGATGCCCAACGGCAGAGGTATTTGAATCAAATCGACTTGAACCAGGCATACATTCGAAAGTGCGTTCAATTGTCGCTCATCTGGTGGTAACCACTAACCACCATTCATGTAGGTGGTTAGCACCAAGTCCAGTGAACAACTCGACTTGGCTTGCACTAGTCGTAAGAGTTTACTGTAGCCTGTCCTGAACGGGATGTAGCTGACCAGCAATGCAGGATGCGGAGTTGGCTGCATTAAATGGTGATACTAGCGCTTTGAAACTCTACGACAACGCTGTCACGTACGCCATCCTCTGTCCTATGCATTGAGTGGTATGCTGATGTATTAAACTGTGCAGACTAGCATCAAACAATAATTGGCTCTTTGAAGAAGGCTGGGCATTGTTCTTGGTACGTTTGACGAGCGGTTCTCCATAACGGTTTACCTATAATCCTCTGTCAGCAAGGGAATTATCTGGTTCGTTCCGGTAAGTCGGGTAGATTTCCCTCATATCGAAGTAATCTCATAGTCACAGGTGTTGAGAGCCTTGGAGTCGAAGTCCAGCATCGAAGCATTCTAAAGCAGTCCCAGTGGGGTGCAAGAGGTATAGTGTATGTACGATATTCTATGTCTCTTCTAGACGAGCTAATATTTCGATTAGAAAATATCTCGTGACTATTGCCGGGTTTGCAGACAGGAGGATACGTAAGGCGAATATTTTCTCTTCGAATGTTGGAGTTCAGACAGAGAACGTGATGAACTTGCGTGAATTACCCTACTCCGATGATGCACCCACGGAAGGTTATCGCGGTGAGGAAGCAAGCCGTTTGACATCCTCTGACCTATCAGCTATTCTTCGTTGGAGTAGTGACATTGCGTCCGATATAAATCTTTCGTCGGCGCTTCGAAGGTTAACTGAAATCGCTGCTGAAAACTCGGGAGCTCAGTGTGCGTGTATCGTTATGTCTCGCGAGAGGGATTATACTGTCGCTACATCCATGCTACCACCCGGTGTGTACTATGATTTTTTCAGGCTTGCATTCTCTGACCTTTGTGCTAGCACCATGTGTTGTGCATGAGTAAGAAACAGCTTTGAAAATGTGAACACTGAGTAACTCGTCTATTTGTAGGAACCCGAGGCATATAAAGACTATATCAGATCCGCTCCAGCGGACAGTGATCGAACATTGTAAGACCTCTACCAGGCTCATGATGTCCCGTTGTACCAACCAATCACGAAACGTCTTAGGTCTCAACGTAAGGACACGAGTCGTGGTAGACGACATGACATTGGATCCCAGATTCGCTTCGGAAGCGCACTATAGCTTGTATCGGGCCGTGATATGCTTGCCGATATACAGTAATCGTGGTCAGACAATCGGGGCTCTTTATTTGGCATCGAGATACTCGTTTTTACAGACCACGGTGGATATTCTTACTTTGTTCCTTCGACAAGCTAGTACCAGGTATGCATGTCATAGCGCCGTAATTATCGTGCCTGAGATATCATGACATTTAGCATATCAAATGCGCTTCTCTTTCGCTCGGCCCAGGCAGGTAAGTTGGTTATTGATGTTCTGGGCTATGGATGGATGTTCGCTGAGAAATTGATAGGAACTCGAGAAAATTTGAAAATGATATCTTCGCAGCGGGCGGCTTTGGAGGAGGCTCGACGTAGCCGCGAAGAAGCCTTGAAGGCTGCAAAAATAAAGAGCAACTTCTTGGCGTCAATGAGCCATGAGCTTCGAACCCCTTTCAGGTACGAATGTGTTTTATCTACTTACACCGTGACTCAAAACACATTGATCTACATAGCTCCTTCTATGGATTGTTGGATATTCTAGCCGGTACAGAATTGGACCCAGGACAACAGGAAATCGTTATGACGGCAAAGACGAGCTGCGAATTGTTGCTGAAGGTAAGCGCCGTTCTCTTCAATAGGGGGCATTGACCATGACTCTGCACGGGAAGATCATAGACTCTATCTTGGACTACAGCAAATTGGAGGCTTCAGGTAAACTACACGAATAACCACCTAGAGTAATTCCTGACGAAGTATGAGTAGCTCTGAAACTGGAATTTTCTGGATTTCCCGTTGAGAACATAATAGCTGTGAGTTGCATTGGTATTGATATGATGATAGCACTCTGAAGTATTTGTATAGGACTGTATGGAGCTGCTTCTGCCTATGGCCGCAAAGAAACTCGATTTATCGTTCGATATCCGACCTGATGTCCCTGCGTGTTAGTCACATTTTTTCTTCTTGATTATAACTCACGGAGATTT
Source organism: Inonotus obliquus (assembly GCA_032164295.1). Lineage (NCBI taxonomy): Eukaryota > Fungi > Basidiomycota > Agaricomycetes > Hymenochaetales > Hymenochaetaceae > Inonotus > Inonotus obliquus. The sequence goes on along the minus strand of JAJHTX010000001.1, from coordinate 2,808,383 downwards.
CAATCACAGGGATCGAGGCTGATTACGCTCGAATTCGGCAAAGTTCGTTCGACAGTACAGGTGCAGAATAACTAAGCTGACACGTTTGCAGTTCTCATGAACCTGATCGGGAATGCTGTGAAGTTCAGTGAGTAATTGCTTTCCCTTTCGTGATGCATCTATTTACTCGTTGCCAGCTGCTTCTGGATTTGTCCGTGTCGTCTGTTCTGTGGACCAGTCTAAGATGCCTGATGTTGAAGATGGACATGTAGTTTTGAAATTTACCATTCAGTGAGTTTCTGCTATATAAAGTAGAATGGGTGATGAGGGGGTTTGACATCACCACATAGGGACACCGGCATTGGGCTTTCTAGATCCGATAAGGAACAGCTATTCATGCCGTTTCAGCAGGCGGATACGTCTTCAACAAGAAGATTTGGGTATGTGGGTTTCTGCCTCCGGAGATGGTGAATCTTATGATTCAATTTCCTCAAAAGTGGAACAGGCTTGGGGCTCAGCATTTCTCGACAACTGGTTCATCTGATGAAGGGTGAAATAGCGGTCGAGCAAAGTGAGCTAGGTATCGGTTCGCTTTTCTACTTCTCAATTCCAGTGAAGATACACGAATCAGAAGAGTCAAGAAAAGCTGCTGGTGTGTATGTCTTTTAATGTCTGGGGCCCTTTTCTGATTAATCTTCTTTAGCCGATGTCGAACGACTGAAGCAGTTGCTGCTTGAGCCTCGTCCGCCGCGAATAGTTGTTTCATCTCCTTCAGGAACTACACTTTCGCTGTTAAACACGATACTCAGTGGATTCTTCATGACTTCACTGAAGTCTGTAGACGAAATCGAGGCTGTACTGAGAAATACTGAGTCGAAGCGGGCGATCGACTTCGTTCTGGTTGATGAGCAATCTGAGGCACGCATAGATGAACTGGCGCAGGTCATTCAGGCCCGTGGAATGTTCAGTAGTCCAAAGATTATCCATCTCTTTACACCGACCTCGGAGACTCTGTCGAGGCACCCAACCTCGGGAACACTCCCTGCCGGTGTCGTGAGAGTTACGAAGCCACCGCGGAGGCTCCGTTTATTGTATGCGCTTTTCGACGGAATGTAGCACTTATAGCTAACGCTCTTTGCAATTGATGTTTCAGACAAACATTGGCACGGCTGAGGGGTATCTCATCAGGTGCTTCTACTGGCCTGCCATCCGATATTTCAAGAGCATTGGAGGATTTAGCGAATGCGCAAAGGACTCTGTTTGGTCGAGTCTTGATAGCAGAAGGCAATATTTCCTTTAATGTCTGAGAGGCATTATCTAACGCCCTTCTTAGATAACGACGTGGCTCGACAGCTGCTGACGAAACAACTGGAACGTCTTCATTTAAATGTCACGGCAACGACGAACGGAGATGAGGCTGTGAAAGGTCTGTCTGTATCTGTCGAGCTGCGAGATGAACCTGACAAAGAATATTAGAATGGGAGGCCCATGGACCTGGTTATTTCTCCGTTGCTCTGTTTGATCATCGTGAGTTTCTTTAATTCACTAAACATTTCTCTTGTATGAGTACCTTTTCCTGCACCGCGACAGATATGCCAATTTGCGACGGTATTGATGCATGCAAGCGGATACGGCTGCTTGAAGGTAGACGCAAAGTTGAGATACGTCTACCAAGTAAGTGGCCCGATGCCCTAATTTAGGTTTCAGATTACAGTTCTAATAATCGGTGGCTTGAAAGTTGTGGCTCTTACTGCGGACTGTCAAGAGTCGACGAAACAGCTTTGTCTGAGCGCGGGGATGAATGCGTTCTTTGCTAAACCGCTGAAAAAGGGTAAGTTGTATCTTCCTCTTCATGCAGCTTGGAGCGACGAACCACTAATGGTTTCGCAGACGATCTAATGAAATTGTTGACAATGTTTGGAACATCTACTGGGAATGCATAGAGAATCTTGATACAGATTCCATTATCTTTATTATGTTATACACGTAGCTATACACGCTTGCATACTTGTATTGAATACTTACCGCCCGCCAGGGTGAGTTGTCGCAATGCGGAGTTTGCCGGGACTTGCTCAGGGTCATAATTTAAGATTACTATGGTGCCAATAATAAGCGGTAAGTACATAAATTCCCTTGGCAAGTGGTCGGCGGATAGCGTAACCCGCCTTCCCCGTGTTCGTGTCTACTACGGTCACGACTTGCGCTACCCCTTGCTGGTTCTCGGATGCTAGCTTTCTTGCTTGCTTGTTCGGCAGTCCTCTTCACGCCTCTTGTTTTGGCCAAGACGAATGAACCGTTCTTAGATCAGGGCTTCTCGTTCGATTACACGCCTGCGGGAGTACCCGTCCCAATTCCAACAACAGGTGAAGCTCTTCCAGTTATGGCACCACATAGCCTGTGCTGACTTTTTTGTGCTTTGCGTAGTTCAATGCGATACTATTCCGTCAGTCCTAGATATTTAATGGGTGGAATATTCATTTAGTTTCTTTTTTTCCCAAAGATTATCATGGAGTCGCGCAGCATTCACAACCGGGTATGTTGCAATACTCTATCTTCTCAACATCGCGTCGCCTTTTTCGTTAAGCAACGACATCTTTAGACCTAGCCCACAAGCACCCTACTTCATTCAAGTATACACATCGTTCGTATTCATCTACCCATTCGTGCCCGACAAAAAACGTTGACCGAAAACGTGTGAAATTTCTAGAACGTTTTTGTTTCCTTCGGTAACGCCGTGCTGCGCATTGCCTCGCGTCTTGCAAATTCTGATTTTGGCATCGTAGGTTATTGATGTTGGGAGCGGGTTGCAATTCGTTCGTATTATTTCATTCCTCACAGCAGGATACTCGTCCACTGACGCAATCACATTAAACCCATCCCATCCGATCACAGGATTGGCCTGTTCCGTACGTGCCTGGAACCCAAGTGAGTCACCAACCACCTTTCTGTGTCCTCGGTCATGTTCTGACAGAGCCAACCGACAACAAGTATCAGATATGCATGGTAAAACTGGCTCACCAGTAACACCGAATTTATTTTGAAACTGATAATTCTGAGCAGTTTGACTCAAACGGCGTGAGCGGAGGTTGCCAAAGAATGACTACGGTTGTGCCCGCAGAAGATGCGACACCAGAGAATCCGCCTGTGTGTAGGAATTTGACGTATCCTGCGGGTATTTTGGATGTTGAGGCGAAGGATCATCTCGGAAGTTTGTGCGCAACATTTTGTTTAGGTTTCGCTCCGCTGTGTATGCTTACTCCCCTCCAGGTCGCAATTTGGATGGGTGGATCAGGTGCCACGACCTTCGCCTAAGAACGATATCTCGACGAATTCTGATAAGATCTGTTTTACTAGTGTACCGATATCAGTATCCAACCTAAAAATGGTACTGCGCCGTTTACACTTACTGTAAGTGAGTATCTTCTTGTGGACGAACGACTTTTTGGATCTATTTGTAGGTTGCCCCTACTCTTCATCCTCCGTGGAACATAACCAGCAATGATATGAACTCTATCAACTGGACCGTTCAACTGGTTTGATTCCTCCCTCGTCATAATAGGCGACTTACTTATTATTCATTAGTCTTGGGGATCTTCATTCTTCATATCGCTGGTCGATTCGAGTGGGCAATCCTGGGCATATGGTCCTCTTCACAGTGGTGGCCAAGGTCCTACCGATTGTCTTGCCCTCGGTGCGAATTCATCCTCCGGTCAAGTTTCAGAATCCGTTGCTATTGGTTCGGGAGTTGGAGGCCTTCTCGGCGGGTTGGCCATCGGCGGCCTCGTTGCGTGGTTCGTTTTCCGACGAAAACGTGGAAAGTACTACGAACAATACGTTTCAGAAGGCATACATATGCCGGTAAAAAGCGGATCACGAATGGAGGTTGATAGTTTATACACACCTGCGTCACACACTGCGCACCCAACCGATCAGACGTATACCAGTCGACAATCAGAAAGGACTTTGGCAGGAAGAGGTGGTCTTCGAACGTTACTTCCTGGAGGAAATGATTACGAAATCGAGCCATTTACGATGCCAGATACCTCCGCCGAAGGTTTGCTTCAAAGGAGTCCGGGAGGGGGAAGTACGAACGCCCAACCACCGTTATCTCCTATCAGCGCGGGTCGTGGAACTATTTCTCATGACGACGTTTTACCAACCGCATCTGCAACGTCTGTTGATAGACCTTCCACCCAAACACGCAACCCTTCCACTAGTGGTCAGGTCTATGTCGTTCACCACGATGGTGGCAGAGCACCTGTCACAGTATATACCTCAAATGGCGCAGAGATTATTGAGTTACCACCACGATACGATCCGGATGACATGCGTCCGGAAGAAAGCCGACGAACTGGGTCTACCCCGAGGAAAGCCCGTTCACCAGTTCTAAATGTCCATAGGTAGCAACCATGTTCCTTCGTTCTTACATATCTTTCATGTGCAACATCTGTTTTCCCGTTTTCCCTACGATGGACATATTCTATCTTTCTATCACACAGTACGTATGGACGTCTTGACTTGTTGTTAGCTTGGATAACTGCAATTGGGACTCATTTTATCATTGCTATTCATTTTGTTTGGGCTTTCTCGTGTGATATATTACGTTTATTTGATGTGCATATTGACTTTCTGTGTTTCTGTGTTGTGAATAGCTTAAATTGGGTTTCATCATGTTTTTTGAAGCATGGTACAGCAGTGCATTGTAGCCTGAGACAAGTCCTTTGTTATCCTGTACTCCTGTACGGACCTCAACAAAATACCGACAGGACGAGCTCCTTTGGTTCCCGCAGCTACTGCGGGAACAACTATTCTTAACTGTTTGGCTGGATTGGCGTTGATGTACGTACGTAAAGGAAGGATTAGCATTGAGGCTCTGATCAATTCGTAACTCTTGCATCAATTAACTGAGCTACTCACGCTCCTCGTAACAACCCCACATCCATTGCCCTTAAATGCGCAGAGACAAATCAAATAACTGAACACATAGGGGTAGATAGATTCAATGTCCGATGGAGACACTGATTACCCTTGTGTATCTGTGCGTTCCTTGCTACAACTTTAATGCTCTGCGAAAGCAATACCAGTGGTAGGGTGACTGATTGATGTAGTATCAAAAGTCCGTACCCTAAGACCCGGATCAGAATTGTCGGAGATGGGAGCAGCGGAGCCGCCGACGAAACGGTATCGCCGTTGATCAGGTGTTTAGACTCTGGAGGTGGGGAAGAGCACCGATTTTTGATGAAGGACGTCATGGAAATACAAGGGAGTCCATCTCGTTCGCATTCGTGTCTATTTGATCCCTACAAACTCAGCTTCACGGCCGGTCGAGTACAAGTGGCGTAGTGAGCAAAAAGTGCAAATAATATCAGTTAGTCTCGGAACCGGAAGTATACTTTCCGTGAGACCACGCGATGCAATCCCACGCGTTGGACTGTTTCCTGTTTGCCCGTATCGATGCCGACAGAGAAGGGTTGAGTGTGTGATGATGGGACGCCGAGATACGCTGGCAGCCTCCAAGTGTTTTTAATGAGCAAAAGAAAAGAGCTTGCGCTTCAAACGCGGTAACGTGAGCGTGGAAGTCGCGGTTGCTGAAAGGCGATCTTTTTTTTTTTTGGAAAGCCTCATAGACCTCCTCTCTTACTCACACCATTACATCTGTTCGGGTTTCTCCAACTCAAATACACCATGGCAAAACCCTTCTTATCGCTGAGCACCGGAGCAACTGACATCAAACTCGAAGCTGATGGTTTTATACATACACCGAATACACCTAGTTTGTCAAGATGCTTGATACGCCTTCATCGCGACGGAAAGGGGTACACAATGCAAGGCAACTTTGTAAAAGACCGGTGAGATTTGCCTTCTACCGAGCCGCATTTCCCCCCCTTTTTCAGTACCTCCGGCTCGAAGCTACTTGTTTCGGTATCGAACTAAAGCGATGACATGGTTGTGTATAGGACATGCTGATCAAGTCATTTGACCGGACGGTGTTCAACCCGAAATACACGTCAGCGAATTCGTATCGAATCAACTGTAACTCACCAACGTTGTGTTTCTGCATCACGATCATCTCCCATGGTTGGATCAACTGTCCAGCGTCAAGGAAACTCAGAACAGACTGTGATCATCGACTCGTTGAATGGTCATATGGGATAACCTATCACAGAACTTTGCTCGACTGAGCTCGACTGAATATTCAACACAGATCTTCAGCTTATGATTGGAGCAGCAACTAGGACTGATTGTCGCAACGACACTCGATCACATGTGGTGGTTATAGGTAAGTTTGTACCTTTAGGGCTGCGAAATGAACTTTACGGGACCGAGACTGGTTGATATTTTAAATATCAGTTGGGTTGTGATATGCAAATCGACATAAGTGACCCGATCAGCTATGAATCCAGGAATGGCGTGCACTGCTACTGAGGTAACTTACTAGAGAGGAACTCGCTAATGTGATTCACTTCAGCTGGCTCCACAAATTTGGCGTTTTCCTTCATCACGCAGAGAATCAATTTCAGCGCATCTGTGCCTGATCAATGAGATTGTCGCCATGGAATTCTGAGTCTAGGACCAGTGGTAATCTCGGGTCGTATACTGGATAGGACCTTGACAATGAGCCAAGTGTGATAACGCATATAATCTGGGGAGTCGATTCGCGGGTAGTATCCCCTTCGTCTTTTCGTGTTTACAACGGCACCCTTTCACATCCCCTTCTCTCCGCTGGTACTCGGATGCTAGCCTGGCTGCTTGCTTGTTTGGTTTTCGCCCTTGCTCAGTTGGTTTCAGCGACATCAAATGAGACTTCCTTGGAGCTAGGCTTCTTGTTCGATTACGTGCCCGCTGGAGTGCCCATCCCCATTCCCACAACATGTGAGTGTGCCTATCCATGACTTGACCACCGAAGTATTGAGTATTTTGTGCTGCCCTGGCATGATACAATTACATAGCTCAATGTGACGAAATTCCGTGAGTGGGTATCGTGTTAAATCAGCACCAGCTCATTCAGATCCCCCTTCCCCACCCTCCTCAGCCTAAAATGGGATCGAAGCTTTCAGACCGGGTACGAGGCTATACTTACTGATTAGTATGTCATTACTTACGTTGACCCCTTCGTAACTCCAGGCCAAATCCACAAGCGCCCTATTCCATTCAAGTATACACATCGTGCGTATCGTCTATCCAAATTTATTAAATGTACAAGGGAGAGTTGATCGGCTGGAGAATAGGACTTTTTTGTTCCCTTCGGTAGCATCGCAGTCCATGCCGTCTTAAACCTGCGTGTTCTGACCTTAGTCTTACAGATTATAGATGTAGGGAGCGATTTAAATTTCGTTCGTCTGATTTCTGTTTGGATTATGATAGTCGTTCACTAACCTATACAACCACAGAATTGGCCTGTTCCATATGTTCCTGGAACGCAAGTAAGTTGACACCTTCCACGAGTCTTGAATTTGTTCTGACGAAATCGATACTAAGTATCAAATCTGCATGGTGAGTTGAATCACTGACAGTTGCCGAGATTATCTTGAAACTTATAGTAAGTAGTTCGACAAAAATGGTGTGAGCGGAGGTTGTCAGCGGATGACCACGGTTATACCAGCGGAGAACGCGACTGTGGACCAGCCTCCAGTGTGCAGGAATCTAACTTTTCCCGCCAGCATCCTGGATGTTGAAGCGAAGGATCATACCGGGAGCTGGTGAGCCGCGTTTGTCTATATCGTTCTGCATGCCCTGACCTTCCTTTAGGTCGCAGTACGGATGGATAGATCAGGTACTGCCACCGTCGTTCGAAGAATCAATTGTGGTATATCCTGACCAGATCTCTCTCATCAGTGCACCGACATCAGCATTCAACCTAAAAATGGGACACCACCGTTTACACTCACTGTTAGTAAGGTTGAATTCAAACGCGAGTCCTCAGGTCCTGAATTGCTTTGCAGGTGGCTCCTGCTCTCCATCCTCCGTGGAACATAACCAGCAATGACATGAGCCCTATTAACTGGACCGTTCAATTGGTTTGATTCCTCCTTCGTCTTTTATAGGTGACTTGCTTATTTCATACTAGTCTTGGGGATCTTCCTTCTTCATATCGTTGGTCGACGCAAATGGGCAAACGTGGGCAAATGGCCCCCTTCATAGCGGCGGACCAGGTACAACTGACTGTCTCGCCCTCGGTGAGCCCAAGACCACGAAGCGGGATTCGAAGTCTGTCGCTATCGGTTCGGGTATTGGAGGTCTTTTCGGTGGTCTGACGATAGGTGGCCTGGCGGCTTGGTTCCTTTTCCGACGGAGACACCGTTCGTATTTCGGGCCATACGTGTCAGATCAAATACACAGCAGATCGGAAAAGGGCGAAGTTCACATGGAGCCTGATGTCTCGTCTTCCTCTTCGTCACATGATACTCGATCGTCTGGTCAGACTAACGGTGGGCGACATTCAGGAAATAATTTGTTAGCGTTCGGGCGGCATCTTTTGCACGGACGGTCGTATCAAATAGATCCATTCACTATACCGGATAGTTCAGGCGAGCGGACAACTCCAGAGATCCAAGACGTAGAAAGTACGAACGCTCAGCCGGCATTGTCTACAGATCGCACAGGTCGCACAATGGAATCTGATGATGACCTGGCAATAGCGTCTACAAGTACCACCGACACGCAGCCCTCTCCATCGCGTTTTACGTCTTCTGGCGGCCAGGTATACGTTGTCCACCATGATGGCGGTCGAGCACCCGTAACCGTATATACCTCAGGTGGTGCAGAGATTATTGAGCTACCACCGCGCTACGACCCGGATAGCACACACCCGGAGGAAAATGGAAGAATGAGTCCTACTCATGGGAAGCCTCGTTCGTCTATCGAGGTTTAATTTGGGGTGCCGGCTTTCACATTTTCTTTCTTTCGTGCTTAATAATAACTGTCTTTTTTTGGGATATGTACCAGTGGGCGGATTTGAATCCTTCTAGTCTGGGTAGCGGTAGTCGCAGTTCCTTTGTAACTCTCGGTTTCAGTCCCTCTTTCGTCGAGTTTTCGCTCATGGACTTACGCTGGCGTACTGACTTTCTCTCCTTTGGATTTGTTCTACCTATGTAATTGTGATGTACTATTAAAAATGCCAAGACAGAACACTGATAACCAACCCACGCGTATTCAGTGCAGATGTTGGAAGACACCAATAGGGCAAGGTTTCCAGGATTCTGTGGGAATATGCATCCAGCCTCTGGGAATTTCGTCTGATTGATGCGTTCGTACAGGGGAAGTGTCAGCAGTGAGGGTCTGTTCACTATCCATCATGATGGAAGACGTGTCCAAGGGCTGCGTCGAGGATATGTGTGAAAGGAAGACGCTTAAGCGCTCTTCCATCATCTGTAACCCTTCATCGCTCCAGGGATCTCTTGAGGATATTGAGAAGTCATGCTGAGCGGCACTCATAAGTGTTGCGCTGAGCTCCCCAAGTGTCGAATAGGATTGTACTAGAAGATTCAATAGTGCAAGAGCACTGATATGTAGCAACATATAAGTGTCCTTGATCGTGTCAGAAAAGCAGGGAGCGTACCCTTTTCTTGCTTGGGGTGCTTCGTCAATTCGAATGGCCAGTGTGGATACGAGCTGGACAACGACGTCCTTTCGCATTACGGAACCCACGTACAGCTCTTGTCCTTCAGATGTCACATCCCATTCATCAACGCACCACGCAGCCCATGCAGCAAGGCACAGGTCGCAAGAAATGTCCTTACTTGAGGAGGTTTCACTGCGATGGGGCGTCGGTCTATTTAATAGAGATTCGACGATGACGGAGACAAGGACTGATGGGAACGAAGGATGGTTCGCCTGCAAAGCAGTAAGTAGCGTCTTCCATATGGCTATCAGGGCGAGCGGAAGAACTGGAGGCGATTTAAAGTCAGAAGCCAATCTCTTCCTGCGAAATGAGCATTATGAACAAGTTCCAGTTTGGAAGTAAATACCTAGTAGAAACTGGTACGAGACCACCTCGATCAACCAGGGCTTCGCTCAGACGTTCCAATGCCCAGCGCTCGTTCTCGTCCGCATCGCTTGAATCACCCGCACCCCAGCCGTTGAAGATTACTGCGGAGGAAGCTATCTTTGCTTCACCTATCCACCGCTCGATGTCACGCAGGGTTCTTGCGAGATCATCTTTGTATTGAGATTTTAGAGATGTATCTCGAGAGATCGTCTTCATGATTGACTTGTATTGCTTAAAGAGCGGTTGAAGTGGAGAGAGTGGAATGGTCGGAATAGACGCTTCGGTATTGGATGCTGAAAGCGTCGGAAGAAAGTAATTGTGCAGCAGCCATGTTAGAGACTGGATGAAAAGTGTACAGCAAGGTCAATGGCCAGCAAGAAAGTGGCCAGTAGTCAACTGAGTGCTAACCTCTCTTGCACCCGTACGAAGTAGCTCAAGACTAGGTAAATCTTCGTGCGTCGCCGCATGCCGTAACTCCACAAGCCACAGCGGGAGGCCAATTTGCGCAGCGATAGATGCGATGGAGCGTGCGTATGTGCCCAACTGCAATGGATCTACCAGCCCATTGACAAGGCGGATGATTGCCGTTGCATAACATTGTCGGATGTTCAGGAATAGGGTATTTCCTTGTGTCGCAACACTGGATTGTCCAGGTCCGAAGTCTTGTAGATTATTCCTTTCTGAAGTATTGGCTTCATCAAGAACGGTCGAAGATAGGAGCGACAGAGTAGCTTCCAGTGCGTGAGGAAGAGGCGTGATTGCCCTCCACGCAGACAGCTACATGATGGATGAATGAACAAAGCAAGGGCATTAGGGCACGACCTACTCTGTTTATTGCCTTCAGCTTCAGCTTCGCATCTGTATCCGTCTCATCCGCGAAAATCCAGCTACATACTTGGTCGAGTTCAGCCAATGTGGCCCATGGAACGCGTCGAGGCAACTTCATCGGAAACTTTTGTCGAGTTAAGGTCAAAGTAAAAATAAAAACTGCCTAAATTGGTATCAGAATTTTTACATACTTTGACGACGCAGCACTGCTTTCTCACCTGCGCAAATCAAAATACGGCCTGGTGAATGGTGGGACTTTTAGGACGAGCATTTCCTGCCGTTTCGTTTCCAAGCTGTCTCTGCAGCCAACTCACACGGGCACGACGCCAGCATTCGGGATTTGACGCGGTAACGTGATCCACTTTGGATCATTTTCGTGGGACCAAAATCAAAAAAGAAGCGTGTCGCTGCTATCACAGCCTCAGCCTCGGACCTGTGTGCTTTCTCTGACCCATGTCCCTGTATCCGCTCGGTTCGCGACTCTCAGCAGCGAGCACTCTTATACCAGCCGTTTTGCGATGAAAGATCAAGGTGAGCTCAACAACCCGTAGTCGGTCTATCTAGAGAACACGAGCATCTGAGCACATGTATGTACAGAACCGGGCAAGGGTCAAGTCAAGATCAAACAAAGCACGGCGCCAAAGATACGCTCCAAGCCCGATAGAAGAGGATGGACAACGCAGCGATCTTCGAGACGAGAGTGGCTACTTGGGGTATGCGACAGACAGTTTTAGCGGCTTGTCCATGTACTAATCCACTCTTCGTACACCAGTGTCAAGTAAGAACAACAACTCGAACTCAAAACTTTCCCGTTGACCGTGCTAACTACAGCGAAACCATATCTTGTCCGTTTCTCGACGACGTAGACAACACCTAACAAGGCAAATCAACTTGAAGTTAGCCGTAAACCCCTCTCGCGTTTTGGGACCTTTCTGATGACTTAACCAGCAAACCTGTACCGCAAACCGAGGTAGCATGCATGACTGTTGGAGAACATTCTCCTTCCAAGTTCACATCTGTGCCTTTGGTACCCTCATCAGATGTATGAATCATCCTCATCAGTGCGTTAGATACCTCAACGACCTCCCTAGCTCAAACGAAAACTTGATAAGTCTGATGCGCGGCCGACCTCAGAGCACCTCGAAGGCACTTTTTCAGCGCCGAAAGCGGAGGGGCTCTCCCAAAAGAGGCGCAAACAGTCTCCTCGGAGATCAAAGGAGTCCGATCATGTTGAGGCGATGGCTGCTGCGGAGGAGGACCGTGACATTCCATCGACTACGAAAAACGAGAAGGAAAAGCAGAGACAGAAGAAAAAGAAGAAACGACAGAAGGCCGACAAGCAATCAAAGGATGAGGAGCACCGACTCACGATGGAAGAGCGTGCAAAGCGAGCAGAAGTGGAGAGTTCGGCAGCCAGGCGGTTCCTTGTCGGAATACCATTAACAAGCGTTAGTGGTCTATCCGGAGGATCAGTCTGCAGGTACTTCAGAAAGAGAGACTTATCATTGAATGATATCCTACCGGTGCCTCTAGAAACGTTACTCGCAACTCTACCAGCAAGATCGCTGTACCAATCGCTTAAAGGACCAATCTATTTTGTTTGTACATGTTTGTCTAAGTCATTGTTCTCTTGCTGATGTGGCTTTACCAGTCGATGTCTTGCAGAGAAAACGTCGGTCGACTTAAGCAAAGGCTTAAAGATACAGCTGTGTGCTCCAAGCTTCTTGTAGTCACTGAGGGCCACTTCGACGAAGTGATCCTTCAAAATGTTCCGTCTGGTGATCGTCTCCCTCGCTTACTTTGTGAGCAAACACTGGTTGCCATAGAGCGAGTGTTAGATGACGCTCAGCCTCCTCATGAGCTCGAGTCTTCTCAAAATGCTGAGGACAAAATCAAGTGTTTATTCAAGCCCATCCTTCGGAGTTTAGGCCTCCACGATACCATTATTACAACGTAAGCATGACCCAGTGTTTGAGCTTACGCTTCTGACAACCAACTCTGTACAGTGGATTCAGCTGGAGGGAGAAAATCGGTCTACGATCAACGATCGACTTGGGAACTCATGATTATGGTCCAAAATCCGACGCAGCTATCATTCGAGTACTAAACGATAAGGAAGCCGAGATCCTTGTACTCTTCGAAGCGTACTCGAGACTTGGCCAAAGCCTAAATACTCCAGATGAGAATCGAGCGGATAGAGTGCGACTTCTCATCCAAGGGTCATACATTTCTATTCGCGACGGAAGGCCATCCGTTGTCTTCTACCTCACCAGGGATAAATACATGGAGACCATTCTCATTTTTTCCGACAATACAGATCAGACGAAGGTAGGCCAGTTTTCTTATATACTTGGCCGGAATATGATGCTCATGGTCGTCTCATGTTCAGTTTGGGTATTACGCGGAGAAGCAGCCTTTTTACGACGAAGTTACCTGGGTGGACCTTGTTTGCCAAATTATTAATTTGATCTAGAGTTTCCATTGCCAAGCAACAAACAACGCTTTGAGCTATTAATAATGATCCAAGTATAAACAGTCAGCTCCGGACATATTGCGAGACTAATCGAATCTCCTCTCTCAGTCCCGGTACTTGTACGTGCCCCCGCAAGCAGATCTTAGACCTGGGAGCAAGTTCAGGAATACAGGGCAGAAAGCCCCTATAGCCACGCGATTCCACGGCATCCGAGTTCGCACAATGTCCATTCTGCATCACTATAAGAATCAACTTAAATCAAACAGTTCTTCGTGAGAATGTGATTCATTAGAACTGGTACTAAAGCTCGTTCTTCCCCTCTCGTCTTTTCTTCCTGCTTTCTAGTAGCAGAACCCCGCTCTCCCCTACGAATCGCGCTCATCGAGACTGGTTGAGCATGGACGACGTCAAATCTTTAAAGGTTAGACTCTCCCCAATGAACTTCCATGGTAGGCAAAATTTCGACCACGTGATATCCTCGCGAGCCACCGCCGCCATCGTTACGTGTCCTGCAGGTCGCCCCCTAAAGACGTCGAGCACAGCGCCAGGCACCTTGGGCCGCTCTCCATCCCCAAAACGGAAAGGGGTCAAACGAGTGCTTGCTGAGAATGAAAGATGGGGCCTACGTAGGAAGAAGGTGATTAGTTCCTCAGCTTTAGTAGCGTCAAATGATCATACTGATAAATTTTCACTCCTACCGTAATCGCTGACCAGAGCCGAGTGAGACCAACCTGGTTATTCTCGCTTGTCTCTCCAACACTAAATCTGTTTGCAGTGCGCATCTCCACCCCCGAAAAAGTCTAACATACGTCGAGTAAAATTGAACTTGAAGTAAGAAAGTCACCTATCTTGCTTGTTTCCTTCATGGACTACCTGACTCAATTTCTATAGCCTACCAGAACCAATTCTGGCCGGCGCGGATCCAAGTTTGCGTGTTGCGCCACCCTCCCGGACCAACCAGGCTCCCAATGACACATCTCAAGCGACTCCTATAGGAAAGAAGGCATCACGCGACGAGAAGCGCGACGATAATGGAATTGTGGGTGTGACGAATAAGAAGGGAGGGGAGTGCAAGAAAAGAAAGGATGGGAGGAAGGATACTGATAAAGAGCAGCAGAAAAAAGCAAAACCTAAGAAGGAAAGGTCGAGAAAGACAGGCAGTCCCGAATTTTCTGTCAATATGCCCTTAAATGACGTTAGCAAGCTTGACGGCAGATCCGTGTCAGGCAATTTTGAAGAGCAGGATCTCGTCTGCAATGGCATTAAGAAACTTCCGCGAGAGGTCTCGACGATTACTTCCGCCTCGAAGATCCTGACAAAACCCATTTACTTTGTTCGTAAAGCTGCACTTCTTTGATTCGCTAGCCACTGAACAGTCTGTGACAGGAAAAGAGATGCGAGCCAAGACTTGCATTAATGAAGGATCGGCTCAATGGCGACCCCGTCTGCTTGTAACTGCGTGCGGTCACGCAGGATGAGTACAATAATGTAAAGGATCAAGAGGGTGGCAGGCTGCCCCGATTACTGAGAATGAAGACACTCGCTGCGATTAATCGCGGGATCAAAAACAACCGAGCTCCTCGCGAAGGAGATTCGGGACAAAATGGGGGATACACAATTAAGGCACTTCTCGAACCGGTAATTCGTACCCTAAAGCAAAAGGAAATTCATATCAGCCAGTGAGTGAGAAAATGTGACGCAAGACATCGTTGATCTGACATATTGATGTTACAGAGAGTTTCATTGGAAAGACCAACATAAAATTCAGCTGCTCTCGCTGACGGACTTGTCTAAACATGAGTACAAGCCCATTTCCGATGTGGCTATAACTAGGGAAATTGACGGGGAGGGATCTCCTCTCATCATTTTTGAAGTTCACTCAAAACCGAGGCGGAGAGTAAAGGGCGAAGAGCCGGCTGATAAGGTCCGGCTGCTTATCCAGGGTGCCGCCCTTGCAGGACGAAAGGAGGACACGACTACTGTATTTTATCTGAACGAAAACAACGAGATGGAGACTATTGTAATCTACACAGACAAGGAGAAAGGAACCACGGTGCGTATTGATTGCTCAGAAAGCGAAGAGTAGAGTGGCTGATGTAGTGGTGACTGCAGTACTGCGTGGATCAGAAGCCGTTTTACACGGAGGCGACATCCCTGGACCTAATTTGTAAAATTGTTAATCTGATTTGACTTATGTAATGCGTATGTAATGCAAGATGATTACGCGGTCTCGTGGTCTGACAGATCGACAGTTTTTGTGTGGACGCGACTGTGAGGGAATTATCTAATATTTTGGCGACAAGTGGTCCGATACTTACACAGAGAATAATTCCGCATGAAATACCCGAGTACTCGTCCCACTCTTTGCTGCTCCCGCCCTCCATCCTCCTCCTCGCTCTCGCTATGGCCATGGCAGCAGGAGTACAGTCTCATTCAGTCTCGCCATCTATCCCCTCCGCCTTCTCTCCCCCTCTCATCCAGATCCCTGTTCATTCCTTCTTTCCCACGGAGACCAAATCCGCTACCTGGCTATATACGACTGCTGTCGTTGTGTTGTCCCTCCTCGCGCTCGAACAGGGCGTCTATCGGTACAAGAAATCACACCTCCCAGGATCAAGATGGACCATCCCGATCATCGGAAAGTTCAAGGATTCATTGCATCCGACGCTCGAGGGTTATATGAAACAGTGGCAGTCCGGTGCTTTGTCTGCCCTGAGTGTATTCAATATGTATGTCTCCGTTCCGATTCAACGTTAATCTCATCATAATCGGAATCCGTAAAGCTTTATCGTCATTGCCTCCACCAACGAGTATTCGATCAAGATCTTCAATTCCCCATCAGCAACTGAGCCATGTCTTGTGCACTCCGCCAAACAGGTCCTTATGCCCGATAACTGGTTAGTTTAAGCAGCGCTCTAAGTCACCCCCTTTTCTGAATCGTAGTTTCCTAGGGTATTCCTGAATGGCAGGGCCCACGTCGAATATAGGAAGGGATTGAATTTCCTCTTTACTCGCAAAGCCTTGGGGTAATTACTCAACAATCTTGCGTAAGCAATACCGGTCTGATATTTCTTTAGCATTTATTGTCATATCCAGGATATGATTGCTCGCAAGCATTTCTCGCAGTGGCTGGAATCTGCCAGGAAGAATCCGTCGGCACAACCGATCATGTTCTTGGTTCGTACCATGAACATGGATACGTCGCTCCGTGTATTTTGTGGCAATCATATCCCCGAGGCTGCAACACAAGAAATCAACGACAAATACTGGCTCATTACCCGAGCGCTCGAGCTCGTCAACTTCCCACTGGCCGTTCCAGGAACGAAGGTTTACAAGGCCATTCAAGCCCGTAAAGTTGCGATAAAATGGCTCGAACTTGCCGCAAAGAATAGCAAGATTTCAATGGCGGCAGGTAACGATCCTGAATGCATGTTGGATGCGTGGGTGCGCGAGTTAGCAAATCCATCATACAAAGGCCGGCGCGAATTCAGTGACCGTGAGATGGCCATGGTCCTCTTCTCCTTCCTTTTTGCCAGCCAGGACGCTATGTCTAGCGGTCTCATCTATGCCTTCCAACACTTGTCCGAACGTCACGACCTCCTCGCAAAAGTCAGAGCCGAGTCCGACCGAGTCCGAGGAGACGACCCTGAAAAACCATTGACGCTTGAAATGCTTGACGATATGCCTTACCTTCGCGCATTCGTGAAGGAGAGTCTGCGTCTCATGCCTCCTGTCAGCATGGTCCCGTACAAATGCACAAAGCCATTCCAAATCTCGCCCGACTACACCGTACCTGTGAATAGCATGATCATACCTTCTATTTACCCTTCCCTCCACGACCCCAAGGTTTATCCTGAGCCCAGCACACTTGTCCCAGAACGCTGGTTGGACCCAGAGAGCAGCGCGAACACGAATCCACGCAACTATCTCGTCTTCGGCTCCGGCCCTCATCGTTGTATTGGCATTGAATACGTGTACATGAACATCGCGATTTGCATGTCTGATGCCCTTGCTTTCATGGAGTGGGAGCATGAGGTGACTCCCTTGAGCAAAGAAGTAGAGTAAGTGTATCTTTCCTCGAGTGAACGTGCCGGAACAGTTACTCATTAATGTGATTAGACTAATTGCAACAGTATTCCCCAAAGATGGATGCAGGCTCAAGTTTCGCCCTCGGGTACGAACTTAACTTTAAATTAATTATCGTCCTTTCTGTTTTGGACCAAGCCGGATTAGAGTATTGTCGTGTTCCTTTTTTTATGTTTCTTGATCATGTGTAGCAATGAGAACATTAGAATTCAGACTATTTCTCTCGCGTGTAGCGAGGAGTGACAACCTTTCGTGCAGATAGATGGCAACTCAGACGTATGGGAAATGAAATAAGATGCAAATGAATGTCATAGATACAAACATAAAGGAAGGACAGGAAATGGAGAGTGAACGATAAAAATTTACAGGTCTATAGTACCGTATACGAGACTTGATATAACGATACAAATAATGAGTATGAAAGTAATGACGAGAGTACGCTTCGTTTCTTTAGTTCCCGCCCTCTGATACAGTGAACTACAAAGGATAATAACATCAGCTTAGCATGAGGCGCCCATTAGGAAAAAAAACGCGATAAACACGCACATATATCATGTCGTCTAATGAACCGTGTTGTGCGACTGCCACGAGGACAGGTTGATGATTCGCGGCACTGTTGATGCTTGCTAGACGATAGGTGCCTGGAGGCAAACCATCCGTCACCTCTACGGACAACACACCATCTTGCGCTCTAGCATTCAACCCCTTGAAAAACACGAACTGCGAAGGGTCGAGTACGGCCGTATCCGTCAAACTATTGATCCTTTCAATAGCAACATGTGAATGTCCGATGATGTTACCATTTCCATCAACAGTTTGAGGAGCGGAGAAGTAATTCGAGTTGGGATTGACGAAGTTGCCTGTGACGAGGTTGTTAACGGCAAGTCTTATCGTGAAAGTCCCCGGTGGGATGGTGTCCAGATTCCTGGGGGACTGAAATTTTGCCGAGGGCATGTTGAACACGGACGCAATCACACCCATAGGTGCACTAGTAGTATTCGTGATTCCAGATTGGGGAGAAAGCAAATGAATGTATAATTCACACAAAGAGTCAGCCACACATTTCAAGCCACTTCTCTTGGGGAAACACTCACGCATTACACGAGCCTTCTATGATCTGCTGACCATTCGACAGAGGGCGATCAACTGTCGCGCAGAAGTTGATGAAGTTATTCGACGACGTCGCCGAAGGAACTTGATTATCCGCTGGCTCTTGCTGACCGTCACTCTGGAATCCCGTCTGCACAAGTGAAGGATCCAAGCACAGCGAGGTCTGAAGGTCACCGTTGTTGTTGTTATTGCCATTGCCGCCATTGTTATTGCCGTTGTTGTTATTGCCGTTGTTGTTGTCCGGCGGGGGTGGTGCGTCCGAACCCTCATTCGAGTTTCCGTTCCCACCACCACCGCTTGCACCAGTAGCAGAAATGCGCCCGTCTCTATCCTCCGCTGTTGTACAAGTAACGCTTGTTCCAGGGGCGTTAACAAGAGGTAGAGAAGCGCATCTACAGTGCGATGAATGTCAGTTACCGGCTGAATACTCGATGAAAGAACGAGAAATGGCATACACAAGTCCGGAGCCGCACGACGTCAACTGAAATCTCCCTCCAACGCATTGCGCAAACTCCTGGTTTACACATGCGTTCGTGCCTTCATCGCACGGTGAATCAGGCGTCAGAGTCGCAAACTCATTGCTATTCAGAAGAAAGGGAGTGAGGATTAGAACGATTGGTCCGATTTCCAATACAAGCCACATACTTTTGTCCAATAGCATCAAATCCGTTCTGAAGTTGGAAGGAAGAATCTTGAGGGGCCGGCCTAGCAAGAATACTTGAAGTCAAGGAAAGAACGTAGAATGCAGCGATAGACATCATCATGGTCCTCATCGACGAGAACGATCAGAATAATAGAAAGGGGAGGAAGGACACCAGGTCGTCGACGAAGGTCGAAGGAGCGAGAACCCAGCCAGCTAGAGTCTGATGGTGTGTATTCGGGGAGAGAGAAAACCGACCGCAAGCCTTGGCCTCACCCCTTTTAAAGGACGCGTCCACAGGGCTTTGTGGCCTGCAGCAGCAAATCATTTCTAATCCACATGATGTTTATGGCAACCTTTCAACTTTGAACAATAGCCCAGTCCGCTGCGGCATTTCCCGCCTTTGTTTTCTGATTCGTTCAAGCTTGGACCTTGCTCCTTCCGGGAAAAAATATGTTACCCAGAACAATGAAGCCGGATCCAGCGTATTGACTCGTATCGAGTGGGGAATACCTTATTTGCTGATACGGTGGGTATCGTCTCTGCCTGCCGTGTAGTCAGCGTGGCTTCAGTGGCCTAATCAACCACCAAGCCAAGTGCTTCGTGAAAAAGACGTCATTCGGAACACGTGTCGCTATGCAACAGAACGTGCTAGCATTAGTCCCAAGTCGACAGAGTGAGTGGAAGTGAGTCACGACTTCCGTTCCGTATTGTTTCGTTGAGGGCGGATACGCTGATCCCACTGATAAGGTTACTCGGCGATTTCCGACACTGGTAGGGATGGCTAGTGATCAGCCAGATCATCCTTGACTTGGACCTAGCTGGAATGGCCATACATACGATCGTCGTGGATGCTGTTAGTGCGGCGTCCCCTATTTATTTTTAGCAGCAACTGACCTTATCCTGCATGCTAGGTTCTGTTTGATATGGACGGGTGAATACAACTTTTACTCATTACATTTTTCTTCAATACTGACCTGGAGAACCCTTCATTTCGCTCGAACGCAGAACCCTTATAGACTCTACACCAGGCGTACTGAATGCTTGGGACACCTTCGCAAAGGATTACGGCTTCGACGCTGACGTAGTCGCACACGCATCACACGGACGTAGGGTCTACGACACGCTCAGGGAGCACTGTAACATCACCAACGAAACGAAGCTTCTAGTCAGTATCACTCTTCACATGCTTCTCGACGTAAAATAGAGTGAAGTATACCGGACACTCCAAAATATATCAATGATTCTAGGCAGAAGTGGAAAGATTCGAGGAAGAGGTTCTCAAGGGTGGGCCAGTCGCCCTTCCAGGCGCGATCGATTTGATCAAAGCGGTTTGTTCTCTATCTGAAACTTGGAGCAATGAATTAGTCTCACGCTATTGTGCACAGATTCAGGCTGGAAATCCATCTCAAGAGTCTCAGAAGCACTCATGGGTTATTGCGACGTCAGCAACGATGGTATACACGCCCCGCGCACTGGCAGCATGCGGCATTCCCGCACCTTCTTCAGCCCAACTCGTAACCTCAAATGACGTTCAGCGTGGCAAGCCTTACCCTGATCCGTACTTGAAAGCTGCAGAATGCTGCGGTGTTGCCCCCCAGAACTGTTTGGTAGTCGAAGACGCTCCATCAGGCTTGAATTCCGGACGCAGTGCCGGATGTAGGACCCTGGCCGTGTGTACTTCGCATTCCAAGCAATCCATAATCGCCAAATCCAGCCCGGATTATATTGTCGAGGATCTTACAAAGCAAGTATTTGAATCGAGTCAATACGGCGGATAGCTGATAGTTGCCGTACAGGGTATCAGTCAAGTGGACAAACGACAAATTGGAGTTTACTATCGAAGTCTCTGAATAGAGCTCGTTTGGCACACAGTTCTAATCAAACATGGGCTACAAAGCGATGCTGGTAATCGACATGACCGATTGACGGAAAAGACGCTTATAGCATGTAACTGCAAACAACATCCACCGGACAGTCCCGAAGGTTCATGACTGCTTAATTGAGCAAGACTGCGTCGAGTGCTGCACCTGCATATCCGGAGAATCTATCCGGCGCCCTAGACCTTCAGGCAAAGCGAAAGAGACTGTTGACATTTGCGCCTCGTTCGTGCGCAAGCTCCAGGTGCTACCGTAGATTTGCTGCATGACTTCACCCTTCGACCTGGGTAGATCCTCTGGTGAATTCCTGAGTTTACTGAATAGCGTCGAGATGCCCTTGAAACATGATCGGTTCTTCGTTGAGGACAGAGACAGTCGCGAACGAGACGCTTGCGGGGCATATGTAAAACCTATCCCTTGGCCGGTCCGAATAATACCATTGGGCAAGGTGACGGACTCCCCTGGGTCCGGGCTTTCACTTCCCCCAGAGCAGTTAACACGGTAAGCACATTTTCTTCTTCCTACCCTTCCCACACTGATATCGGTGAGGATCGACATCATAGACTTCCGACTCGACAGAACTGATGCTCTCGCTCCAGCTCCAGACAGATGTTTTTTCTGCAACCTCCTGGGTCGCTGGGAATGCGTGCCGAGGCGTATTCTAGATGCTGATCTATGAAGATCGAGGAAGTCGCTAGGGTCAATGTCATTTGACTTCGGGTCTCCGGCAAAGTATATTGAGGGATGCTTCAAGATGCTTCGGATAGTGTTCTTCCTTCCTGAAGTGCTCTCCGAGACCGAGGATGCAAGATCTGCAGGATCAGGGACTATATGTACAGCAGTCTTATCGCTTGATGCTTGAGAAGGATCCCACGTGAAGGTGAAGCCGTCAAAATCCGTGTCTGTGATAGAACTATCGTCTAGCGCAAGGAGATCCGACCTATCATAAAAGTGAAAAATTTCTTCGTCGACTCCTAGTAGATCAACCTCATCCCCATACGGAACGTAAGGCGCTGTAGAGGCAAGACGTGAGTTTCAGTTGGTCCGTGGGTAGATTTTTCACCGACCAGGATACTTTTTGTTCTCTACCCGATCCCAGTCACTAATTGGGATCTGTGAGTTATATGTTCATGGTAATTTTCTGATTCTTACATTCCCAAGAAATATTCATGAGACTTCACTTGCCGTATCTCAGGACGCAATAGAGCATTCCTCTCCAGACACTGAGGGGCGGATTATCAATCATGGTTCAAGTAGTGAACCAATTCTTACCTTCTTGATCAAATTCCATTCGGCAATTGGGACTAATCGACTAGGGTGACTCGGTTCTTGGCCCCGAAGGATGCGTTTTTGCATGATCAGAAGCGGATCCAGTTCGTCTCCTTCAAGAAATGGGTGCTAGGAAGATAATAACCATCTTCAGTTGGAGCTCAAAAAGCCATGTTTTTGTCTACCTGGCCAAAATGCATGATGCATAAGAGAACACCGAAGCTCCAGACGTCGACTGCAAAGTCGTAAGCCCAGCCTAAAATTCTCTCTGGCGCCTCGAATTCCCTCGTTCCGCAATCCGAGTCAGTGCTTTCGCACTGATCAAGGATCTTAGCGCAACTGAAGTTCGTCAAAACAATGTGGCCATCGGATCCGATCATAACATTCTCTGGCTTGACATCGCGATGGACGATGCGCAGTGAATGTAGGAACGACAATGCCGAGATCTGTTGCAGATTAACCAATTCATTCCTTACGCGATAGCAGTGATAACACTTACGATCTCACACGCGTAAAACCTTGCTCTGTCGGGTGCGAATGGTCCCTCTCTATCCAGATGCATTGCGATGTTCCCACCAGGATAAGTATCCTGACGAAGTCAAATGAGAACTCTCCGCCAGAATAGGGGTCTTGATAACCCTCACAAGAACCATATATAATCGAGTATCATCATGGAAACTTCTGTGAAGTTTTGGGAGAAATGGGCAGCCACCTTCTGTGACAATTCTCAGGCAGGTCTGCTCAGAGCGAACATGCTTCAAGAGATTTGGAGTGGAAGCCGCACGCTTCCCTAGCGTCTTGATTGCGTACAAACCAAAGTCCGAGCAGCTGCGAGCCAATATAGTTTGCAAGGATGGTTCCTTTCCGACAACTTTCAGCACCTCAAAATCGTTGATTCCATGTTGCTGAAACTATTAACTACCATGCGCTGATCGATGAAAGCACTAGAATCTTACCTCGGTTTCTCCAAGATCAAGAAAAGAATTGCGGGCTTTCAGTTTCGGCGAAATGACCATGATCTCCTACGTAAGGTGAGCCTTGCGCTCGAAATGTGTTCTTTCGACACCCACATCAATTTCGTCATGCTCCCACTCTGGATCTATCTCCTTAACGTTCGGAATGTGCTGAGGCGTGGTTATACTCATGAGCTCATTATTAGATAGCTCTGTATCAATGAATCCACTCACTTCAATGTGAAAGCTATCGCTATGGTCCAGTCCGGAGATCTGTGCCTTCCCTACATAGCCAGACTCGCATAGGGTCACTGTTGGTATATTCAGCCTTCCAGAGTCCATTCCCTGGAAACTCTTTGAGTTAGCGATGAGAATCCCGTACGGGAAGCTCGAAATTTACATATACTGGGATGGGATCCGTCTCCTTATGCGGTGTTGGAGTTACGGGCAAGGAAGCAATGTTACAAGTAGGTAAAACCGGGGATTGAACGACCGTTGGACTCTGTCACTTGATGAGTTAGCCATTGAGAGCGTGCATACTAACCTTGAATCCCTTCACCGGTGAGAAGCCGCTACTCTGGCATGAGTTCATTGCGAGTCGTTGGGTGGCATAAGACACGTTTAGGGCAGTAGTGAATGTTATCAAGCGAGCTCGGGTTGGAAAGTCACAAGAAGCGGTTATAGTCTATCCAAGAAGAAACGAGAGACGGATTCTGTGAATTGGTTGACAGTGGCGAAGGCGAGGAGTCAAGCGCACTGCCTGCTGTGCCCAAGTGTTGCTCATACCAAATAGAGCCAAATAAATGTACATAAAATAAACAATCCGAAAATAGAACACGACAACAGTGGGATTAAAACTTGCAATACTGTACCTCCATGCACATCTTGCTCTTGACCTTGAACTCTTGAGCAACTTGTTCAACCATTTCTCTTGATATGACTATGACGCCCTCAGTTTCTTCCCTGTCCAATGACTGAATTCTCTGAAGCAAACCACACTCGTGCAAGGTAAACGCGACGTCTTCGGTACGAATGCCTGTTGCGTTCGCGATATCTTCCAGCGTGCATCTAGCAAAGACATGCGTCGTAACGCTACCATCTGGATTGACCGTGGTTCGCATCCATCGCATCTGGCTGTACAGTATGTCTACGAATGAACATATTATGAGCGTCATTTAGGGAAATCCCAGTAGCATAACACTTACCATTAGCACCACTTGTTGTTGCGATGACATCTCCCGTGTTGTATTGGTTCTCCAGTCCGCTCTCCCATATCCTGGCTTTGTAGCTGTTATCTCCGATAGCTCTGCCATTTCTCCGCCTTTTCTTAGGACTATTTGTATCTCGGGCCTCAATAAAGCGAATAAGATCATCGTCAATGGGCCTCTGCTGGTCTCTGGCAATATCCGAGAATGGCTGAATGGAGAGCACTCGTCTAGACAAGGAGGGTTAGGCAAACTACGTTCTTATGTGGATTTTTCATACTGACCTGAAGAATTGCACTAGGGCTCCCGTCCAATAAGTCAGATAGGTCCGCAGACCCAGTTCTGATAAAGGTCGTTCCGGAGTTCCAAGCTTGCCAGCACGGCGAGACAGCTCATAACCTAGCAATTGAACGATATAGGCGATTTCGAAGAAAGAATGGATAACTCAACTGAACTCAATCATGAGCATGCCGAATCGCATCCGTTGATATGGTGGGAAGGTAATAATACAGGCGAGGTTGTAGTCATCATATGAGACTTTCTCCTGGTGTTTAGATTCAGGACCGTTGGGCGAACACGCTATCGTTGAGACGTACTTTAGAGAAGAAGCCCAAGACGTGATCTCGATGCCTATCTCCCTCAGTCAACACGTAAAACATAACTGTATGCCACATCAATTAACTGTCGGTGAACAGGAATTGATTCCATACAATTCTCGCAATCGAAGAATAGGGTCTTTATATCGATGAAGAACTTCCCGAACAACGAGAGATTCTGGCAATATAACTAATGATCTAGCTTAGATTCTGTTAGAAGAATAAGAAAGACCACTTCCACGTACTTTGTCTTTAGCTCCGTCGATTTCATACATGATATGTGCGCCTCTTTGATACACCACCCTTCCAGGAGGGTGCTGTCTGTCACATGACCGCTAGTAAGTTCATCAAGGTCAGTGTCGGCGGGCAAGAATAAAACGGATGTGCAAGAAGCCCACCGAGTGCAGCCCAAACAAGCTTCCGTCTTGCATGTACTTGAAGCATCTGTCACAGACCCATAAGGTAGTGCTCTCGTGCTGCTCATCCTCCGTATTCGACGATTGCTGACGGCTTCGCGCACCACTGCGCTTCGAGTGTTGCGGACGAGTGGCCGAAAGGACTGAAGACTGTTTGCTCGGTCCTGTCGACACCGACGTATTGTCCTCCTCCGCGCTTGGGATTGGGTAAGGTGAATAATACCTGAAGAGTTCTCAAACATGTAAATAGAGCACAAAGCAACTCGGCTGAATGACCCAACGTACCAGGTTTTTATCAGCCAATTCCCGAAGACAACTTGATCGAAGTTTTTCGACTTTGTCTTACGCCCTTTCGTCCCGTTTGCCGTTTTTTCAACTTCTGGGTATGCGAGTCCACCAACATCATGCTTCGGTTGTTGCTCAGTAATGTTCATCCCATTAGTCTGAGGAGTTGTTTCTGGTTCAGATGCTGTCCGAGCGTGTCCATCGAGGATCCCGTTCCGCATCCCATGTTCTCCGTTCAGAAGGTCATCTAAGCCACCTACTCGACTTCGAGAGATAGCCGCAACGCTCGCGGAATCGCCCCGTTTTCGCTTGCGACTGCTCTTTGCTGACGTAGTCTTTTCTTCTGTGTGTTCAAAGTAGTAGCTGCCATCACCCTGCTGTCCATCTGCCGAGTCGTTGGATGTGGATGGAAGGAATGATGTCGAAGTGTCCGGTCCAGAGTATCCTGCATTAGTGAGGCTCTGTTGATCTGCGAGAAATCCTTCTCCATGTATACTATCCAGATCGTCACGGTCTGGTACCAGTTTGCTTTCACCATCTGCTGTTTCCTCCGAAGGTGCGGATACATTGCCGGTGCTCTTCCCTCGACTTTGCCTGCGCCCGGTTGACCGTGGCGTGATACTCAGATGTTTATGCCGCCGATGCCTCTCAGATATGTCCTCGAGTCTTTGCGGGATTTGATACGGAGGACTAAATCTAGACACCGTGGACGCCGACATCGGTTCATTCGCATGGCTAGTCGTCGGACTCGCATTGATGCCCATCAGAGCTTCAGCAGCATTCAGCTCACTCTCCTCATATACACGATGGTTATCAGGTCCATTCGAATCTACTGCTGGTGTTAGTACAGAATTATGTCGTTCGTCAAGGAAAGCGCACCATTGTACCCACCTATGAAGTGGTGCTCGTCGACGTCAGCGCTCGGTCTACGATCTCGTGTCCTCGCCATATTGCATAGTCACAGGGCGTGTCTGACGTCGTAAAATTCTCCAGTCGTAGGAGCACGAGCGAAGAAAGTTTGGTCGTGACTGACTAAAGACACGATGGCAAGACAAGGAAGCGCGAGTACGCGACAAGTATCGCATTCAACTAACATTCCAAACAACCGTCATCACTCTCCGACTTTAGTATCACACAATCACAATAGTAGATTAATGAGGGCATAAAGACGCGGTATGGCATATGATGATCGCACATAAAACATGAATACAGCGCAAAATGATGTTTTATATGCAAAGCAATTATTCTTTGACGTCCTCATGCTCAATGGCAATGATCGCCTGCCTCTTTTCCAACAGTCGAGCCTGGCGACGTTCACGAGCTGCCTGTAATTGATATGAGTACTCGTCTTCTGTATTCCTAGCCAGACGTACCTTGTTCTTGACTCGGCGAGCTTCCATCTGGTCGCTCAAAATCTTTGTGCGTGTCTTCTCAGCCTTAGCTTTATGAATGTATTCCATCAAAACGCGTTTGTTCTTAAAAACGTTACCCTTCGACTTGAGGTAAAGGGAATGGTAGCTTTAGGTTGGAGCAATCGGGTGTTCATATGAAATGCTGTTCTAGATAACGTTGATGTTCACGAGATACTCACAGATGCTTGTCAATTTTGCCTGCCTCACGATACTTCCTCAACAGCCGCCTGAGTACACGCTGCCTGCGCATCCATTGCACCTTCGTGGGCATACGCGCCTCTGCAGTACCCTTTCGTTTACCGGGGCCAGTGTGACGACCCTTGCGCTTCGCTGCGTGCAAGTCACGGGTGCGCGCGCGGGAGTGGACAGTAGTGGGCTTGATGATAATGCGCCCATCTTTGATGAGCTTTTTGACGTGAGTTCGAGAGTTGGCATTGCCAATCTCCGACTGCTCTGCGGGATCGAGCCAGATCTTGCGCTTGCCAACACCAGCGACGGAGGCAGCAAGTCGCTTTTGAGAGCGGAGGTTGACCATGACGACTGTCTAAGTTTATTGTCAGCGAATATGATTAGGATGTGAAGCAGAGCAGGAAAGCTCACTTGTTCTCGAGGATATCTGCGCTGCGCTACGGGCAGGGAGCACAGATGGCTGTGGGTGCTATACAGTATTACATAATCACTCATAATTGTTTAGGGTCGGCGTATTATTACTAGGCTCCGTTATTCAGTGATTACACTACTGGCAATAAGTACAGTACTGTACGTTCTTGTTGTGACCTGATCGCTTTGACCGACACGTATCTCCACCAGGTCTGGCGCCATTTTTTACAAAATCGTGTGCACAAGGGTGTTCTTACTTGTTTGGCTAGGTCTGAAGAAACAATACAATTCCATCCAGAAACCGGACCGACACCTTTGTAAAGGCCTGTCTTTGGACCTTAAGTTTCTGAAGGCCAGCAGGAGTTGTCTTGAAATACAAGGAGACGACCAGGGAGTGCGAATGGCAGAAAGCCCGCTTGCCTCACGCCAACAGGCTAATTATCAAAAAAGGTCTTCTTCCGCTGCTGCATGGCTGATCTTCCCTACCTCCTGCCCGATACTCACTCAGAGATGCCGATCGGCGAGCCTCCTGAACAAGCTCGCGGCGACCACGGAGTGGGCAAACTCGAGCTTCGCGTATCGTAACCCAACGGCATCAAAATCTGTTCCCCACCTCGTGGCTCGCCTACATAATTTCGTTGCCGATAAACGTGCTTCGGAGATTTCATATCCGTGAAAATAGACAAACAAGCTCTTGACGCTGCGTTGGCAGAGTTCGCGCATTGTACGGTGCAACGATGTCTCGTTCTTACGTGTCTCCGCGTGAGGCGTCAGTCACTACCCACAGCTGACGGTGAACGTCTAATCCAGCAATTAGGGTCGGAGGATTTCTCTAGCAGTAGAATGGAGATAGGGGGGTAAATAGATGTTTCATGGTCACCAGAGCAAAGGTGTGACTCACGTGAGAAGTACGTGACCGTTACCGGTTGGAGCCGAGTGGGTACAACGATGGACCTGACCTGAACAAGTGGGCACAGACATCTCTCTTTTGCTTTTGACCACGAGCACTGTCACCACAGCGTCCTCGAGCACTTGGTCACTCTGTGCACGAGGGGGTTAGCCTTCTCTCGCCCGCTTTTCTTCCTCCCCTGCACGCCTGAGCCTCTCTCTCGCCGCCTATAGTTTGCCTGCTTGCACCCCTTTTGATTCTCCCGTACATCATGTCGTGTCAGTAAACAACCCTTCAAGGTACTCGGCGCGTCAGCTCTTTTAGTTGCCTTACTCTACTTCTTTCCACCGTTCGCCTTTTCTCGGTTCTCTCAAGTACTTACTCTGGCACCCCACGACATTGCTTCCCCTCCATACTACATACTCTCAACTATGCAAGACACCCAGGAGACTTCCCAGGCCGAGGCTGAGGCCCCCGATGGGTCCGACAAACCTCCACATGATGTTAGTCGCCAAAGAAAGCCCAAGTCTCGTCAGAACTCTTTCCTGGACAGGCTCGGATTTTCAAAAGCACCTCCGACGGAACAGCCCCAAGGAACTCAGGCTCGTGGTGACGGGAGATCAATATCGCAATCCACAGGAACTACGTCACCCAGCTCGATTCCACTTCCTCCCCCCGAATCTGGAGCATTTCCCAAAGAACCGGGTTACACCAAGGGTGAACTGGGACATCTTGTTATGCAACAGACTG
Organism: Inonotus obliquus; assembly: GCA_032164295.1. NCBI lineage: Eukaryota > Fungi > Basidiomycota > Agaricomycetes > Hymenochaetales > Hymenochaetaceae > Inonotus > Inonotus obliquus. Next base: position 2,779,024 of record JAJHTX010000001.1, on the reverse strand, counting down.
CTGGGCAACAAGTGACTGGTTTAGATACGCCTCCCGCCGAGTCGCCAGGGGCGTCGTCGTCTGAGGACGAAAGCTGGCCGCCCAGTGTTGCATCGACTCGTCCCAACAGCCGCATCGCCAGCAGGGCGCCGAGTGTAAGCTACAAGCGCCCAGACGTAGCGCCGGATTCTCGCTCTAGACGTCCGTCAGCGTCATCCTCGAAGTCCTTGGAGAAATTGAAGGCAGACGATAGCGCTTCCGCTTTAGCCTCGAGAGGTCTCCCATCAGAGTCGACTCTTACTCCTTCTTTTGCGCGCCCTCAGTCGGCGTCCCGCCCACCATCTGTTCATTCAGAGGGAGGCCATAAGTTCCAGCTCAAAGAACTGAAGGAATTGTTCGCCACGCCAAAGCTGAATCGCAAGTCGTCCGCAAGGTCCTCGGCGAGCAGCAAGGCGGATTCTGATGGCGATCGACGCTCTACCGCCGGTGATAGCACCACTAGTCTGTCGAAAAAGTACGGCGTCTGTGAGCGTCTTGCAATAGGGAAAGGAGCTACTTCCGTGGTTAGATTAGCTCATAAGTGGGACCGTACGGACGAGAAACTTTATGCTGTCAAGGCATGTCATCATTTTTTCTCTATTGAGACATTTTTAACGTTTCCGTCGTCAGGAATTCCGAAAAAGACGGAAAAACGAGACGGAAAAGGAATACGTTAAGAAACTCACCGCAGAGTTTTGCATTTCGTCAACGTTGCATCACGTTAACATTGTTGAGACCGTTGACTTAATCCAGGACGAGAATAAGCGTTGGTGTGAGGTGATGGAGTTTTGTCCGGGCGGCGATCTGTATGCCGCTATTAAGAAGGGTGGCATGTCCCCAAGCGAAGTCGAATGCTGCTTCAAGCAGATGTTGACTGGTGTCTCCTTTTTGCATAGCCAAGGCGTTGCGCATCGAGACATAAAGCCGGAAAATCTGTTTTTCAACTCCAGAGGACAGCTCAAGGTCTTATTAGTTGCTTTCTTCAAGTGATGTTTCTTATGATGAACCGCCTTAGATTGGCGACTACGGTGCATCGACCGTATACCGTCTTCCTTGGGAGAAAACGGTTCACATGTCCACTGGGCTTTGTGGTAGCGAGCCATATATTGCTCCAGAGCAATTTCTCGGCAAACGTGAGTACAACTATCGCTTGGCAAGTATTAACACGATTTGACTTGTGTCCTGCAGCATACGATGCTCGACTGGTTGACATCTGGGCATGTGGTATCGTATACTACTGTCTCCACTTCCAGGAGCTGCCTTGGAGAGTGGCACAACTCTCGGACCCGTTGTATTCATCATACGCGCAAGCATGCTCTTCCTCAAATCCGGCTACGGCCGCATGCCCGCCGACAATTAACAATCTGTCACCACGCGCGTGTCGGCCAGTTATTCGGAAAATGCTCGATCCTGATCCCAAGCACCGCTGGACTATCGAGGATATAGTTGCATTTCCGTGGGTGCAAGGCATCGAAGTTTGCCACCTTGTTGAGAAGCCATCTCATGTTCACGTATATGCTCGCGCTCTTGCCGAGGCACAGGCGCGTGAAGCCTAGTGGGTCGGTGCTCTGCTAACAGTTTCGAAGTTCGGGACTTTCTCTCGACATTACGAGTTTCTCTTCGCTACCGTGATTGCCCATCCCATTTTTCTCGTCCATACCTTGACATTGCCGTTGAAGACCGTCGTGCATCCTATCGCTCTGGTTCTTCGCATCTTACGGCGCTTCAGTGCTCGGTAGCGGTGTTCGTGTTATTCGTAGTACTTACTGTACAGCTTCTCATGTGGTGGTTTGCCTTTTGTTCAGAGTCGTTATATCAGTGTCAAATAATTCTTGAGAGACCAATGTACTTTTTACATTCATTATTTCATCAAAATATTGCTGAGGATCGAGCTACTTTGACTGCGATTACATAAGAATTGTAATGACGTTTGTAAGGTGTGGGAAAACACCGCAGCGGATAACCAGTCTCCGACCGGCAAAGCACATAGGTTGTCACGCCAGCCACTCCTCTACTTTTCCTCCGAGTATTTTGTCATGGCAAACTCGAATAATCTCGATGTGCGTGTAGACTTCTCTCCTGTATTTCGCTGTCTGATAGCATATAGCGTGCAATCGAAATCGTCCAAAGGGCAATAGACGAAGATGTCAACCAAAATTACCAGGAGGCATCCAAGCTTTATCAAAATGCGTTAGATTACTTCTTACTCGCGCTCAAATGTCAGTACCATGTACAGTATGTTATGCGACTCGGCTTGGATTCTCATCCGTTATATTCGATTTGCAGATGAAAAGAACGAGAAACTAAGAGGTCTCATCCGTGGCAAGATCAGCGAGTACCTCGACCGCGCGGAGAAGCTTAAGGAGCACTTGAACAAAGAATCGGAAAAGAAATCACGTAGGGCTGTGGGTGCTAATGGTTCGGCAACGGGGAGTACAGGAGGCTCCGGAAAGAAGTGCGTCCTTCGCGTCATTGTACCTACGGCGAGATGCTGAATGTTGCCTGGGTGGCCCATCCGATTTGTGACCAACAGCAAGAGTGAGGACGATGAAGACGATCCTGAGCTGAAGAAATTACGCGCCGGCCTTTCGGGTACGTAATCTGCTGTCTTGCCAGCTCACCGTATCTAATGTGCTCATTTCGCTTCAATAGGTGCTATTCTTTCGGACAAACCAAACGTGAAATGGGATGACGTTGCCGGTTTGGAAGGTGCCAAGGATTCCCTCAAAGAAGCCGTTATACTACCTATCAAATTCCCGCACCTTTTCACCGGGAAACGAACACCATGGAGGGGAATTCTGTTATACGGCCCGCCGGGGACGGGCAAGTCTTACCTTGCAAAAGCGGTCGCGACGGAAGCAAACAGCACTTTCTTCAGCGTAAGCTCATCTGACCTTGTGAGCAAGTGGATGGGAGAATCCGAGAGGTGTGTCTAACATGTCTTGCTCTTCATGTCGTCACTGACTGACATGTGCTTTGTGAAGACTGGTGAAACAGCTGTTCCAGATGGCTCGAGAGAACAAGCCTGCTATCATCTTTATAGATGAGGTCGACTCGTTATGTGGGTCGCGAGGTGAAGGCGAATCGGAAGCTTCGCGGCGTATTAAAACGGAGTTTCTTGTTCAAATGAACGGCGTTGGACATGATGACACCGGTGTACTGGTACTTGGTGCCACCAATATTCCTTGGCAGTTGGACAATGCTATCAAGCGCAGGTCAGTCCAGCTAAGTCCACCAACTACGTGGAGTGCCTTAAAAGCCGTCTAGATTTGAGAAGCGGATTTATATTCCACTTCCTGGGATTGAAGCACGGAAGCGAATGTTTGAACTCAACGTAGGGACAACACCAAACGAACTAACACACCAAGACTATCGAAATCTTGCAAAGCTAACGGACGGGTTCGTATTCAAATTTCAGAGTTTTCTCGATAGCCTACTGATGTTTTCACAGTTACTCTGGCTCAGATATAGCAGTTGTTGTACGGGACGCTCTAATGCAGCCCGTACGGAAGGTGCTCTCTGCAACCCACTTTAAAGAGTTACCGTCATCAGAGGGAGAGAAACCTAAATGGACGCCTTGTTCTCCTGGCGATCCGGCGGCTGTCGAAAAGTCATGGACGGATCTCGAGTCCGACGAGCTTCTCGAGCCTCCATTGAAACTTAACGACTTCATAAAATCTGTAGAAAGCGTACGGCCTACTGTATCAGAGGATGACATCAAACGACATATCGATTGGACAAACGACTCGGGTGAGTGACTCTTGACGCGCCAACTGGTCATGATGACTGACTGACATTGTCGTAGGAAACTCCGGAGAGTAGAGGTGGATCATCATGATGGAGTTTTTCATATCTTCTGCCTCGCCTTCAGTGCTTGCTGCTTTGTGTTAATCGTTGGAATTTTATCTTTATAATCATCTGGGCTACCTAACCTCGCGGATTTATGTAGTTGTAGAGTACTTGGTAGACTGGAAGAATGAATTGAATGAGGCGATCCCGAGTAAGCAGCACGCCATTCGGAATAACAGATCTGGATCTCTAACGAACAGATAACACATTTCTGAGGTTGTAGTTTGTTGACCATCTTCAGAGATTGATCCAGAACATGATGTGGCCAACAACGACGTGACATAAATGTCTTTTTATGGGTAGTCATCTTGTAGGAATGTGGGAAAAAGGATCCGCGAAAGCTGCAGATCCGTCGCCGATCAAAATTTCTTGTCCGTGCGCGTCTTGCTTACTCCGACTAACATAGATATAGATATAGATACTCATGAATTCGTATTAAAAGCAGCTAGGCCATCCATAGACTCCTTCCTTTCCGTCTTGTTTGCTTTGTCTCGCGTCTCCTACGTCCTACGATGACGAGCCGTTATGCTAAGCTCATTGACCAAGAGTACTTCTTCGTTCCGTCTGTCACTCTCGAGTCTGGGGTCGTGCTTCGTGAAGTACCCGTCGCGTATAAGACGTGGGGCAAGTTGAATGAGGAGAGGGATAATGTTATGGTTATTTGCCATGCTTTTACAGGTAGCTCGGATGTCGAGGATTGGTGCGTGTTTGAGAAGTTTCTCGATGATAAGAGGGAAATGAGCATTTTCTTTTTTCCTTTGTTGTAGGTGGGGACCGTTGATGGGTCCCGGAAAGGCGTTCGACCCGAAGAGATATTTCATCTTCTGCGCGAACACCATGGGTTCCCCGTATGGATCAGCTTCTCCTGTGACCACCAATCCTGACACCGGAGAACCCTACGGTCCAGAATTCCCGGCTACAACTATCCGGGACGACGTTCGGTAAGTGTCGGTGTACCTTCATCTCGCCTCTGACTCATGAATTTGCCAGTTTACACAAGTTAGTTCTGGATCATCTCGGCGTTCGCTCCGTAGCAGTCGTCATCGGCGGGTCCATGGGTGGTATGGCAGTACTCGAATGGCCACTTTGTACACCTCAAGGTTTCATCCGACGTATAATCCCAATCGCCACCTCCGCACGACATTCCGCATGGTGCATCAGTTGGGGTGAAGCACAACGCCAAAGCATCTACAGCGATCCAGCATACGAAGATGGTTATTACACACCCGAAAAAGAACCCCACTCCGGTCTTGCTGCCGCACGTATGGCAGCACTTTTAACGTATAGAACAAGGGATAGTTTCGAATCGAGGTTTGGGAGGAAGTACCAGCAACAGAAAGTGAAGGAGAGTGGGAATGGAGAGATTTTGACGCCTCCACGATCACCTTCGAATGGAGGGAATTTACAAGAGGCGTTGGTCGCTGCGCATAATGATGGGCATAAATATGCGAAGAACAAAGTTAAATCGCGTCTTCAGCGAAATGGGTCGACGAATCAGAATGGTCAAAACGCACAATCCTCATCTTCCTCCCCAACATCATCTACACAAGAAATAGCTACCATCAACCCAACAACACCATTCTTCTCCGCTCAATCCTACCTTCGATACCAAGGCGACAAATTCACCTCCCGATTCGACGCAAACTGTTATATCCACATAACACGTAAAATGGATACACACGACATTGCTCGAGGTCGATACAACTTCTCTTCCAACCCTTCTTCTTCTTCAGAAGAGTCCCTCGCTCTAGCTCAAGTCCTCTCAACCCTCAACCCTCCACGCGCTCTGGTGATCGGAATCCAAACAGACGGTCTCTTCATGGTCTCCGAACAACACGAACTATCCCAACATATCCCTTCTGCAGAACTCATCATCATCGACTCTCCCGACGGGCATGACGGTTTCCTACTCGAATTCCAACAAATCAATACGCATATTCTTCGGTATTTGAAGAGAGAGTTTCCTGAGTATTATGAGCGGAAAGGAGATGGGGAAGGAAAGGGAGAGGAAGGAAAGGAGGATGAGATTCCGGTGGAGGACTTTACGATAAAGAAGACTAGTGTGTTTGGAGAAGCTGAGGCTGATATTACTCGTTGGTAGTTTCTTGTTTCTACCTCCCTCTGTTGGTGTCCTCGTCTGTTCAACTCAGATGATCTTGATTAATTTAAATGTTAATTTCTTGGGTTTCTTGTGCCTTACTTGTAGACAGACATTGAACATGTACGCATAGCATTAAACATATAGTACCGAGAACCGGAAAAAAATTCTATCCGAAAGACAGCATTACCGCGGTGGGATGTGGTATCCAGAGTCGAAACAAATACATATATATGTGCGTATGAAACAAGATGCGTGGACAACGAGGGAAAGGAGAGTGCGTATAGCGTATAAACTGCTTGGAGAGGAAGGATGGAAGGAGTGACATAATAGCGACCAGGTAGGAAAAACGAAAGTAAGTGAAATGATAGCAAAAGCAATGGGAAGCGGAGAGTAAAGTACGTGGTTAAACAGAGAACGTACGATAATAACAAAGCCAGACAACGAATCCCAAATCCTCATACCACTAATACCCAACCCACAATCAGAATCTTCGAGGTGGCCCTGTAAGACCATCTATCGAATGCTGCTCAAGTTCGTTGCGCGCTTTAAGAATCTGCGCGTGCATCTCTTTCATCGCATTACCAAGTTTAACACCGAAGCGGCTAAGGATGTCTCGTTGCCAAGTGTCATACTTTGCATTCACACGCGCTTGCACCTGCTCGTAGTCAATCACACATGCACCGAATGATTTTTGAGTCTCGGACGTGTCGAAGGTTGAGCGTGTTTTCTTGATTTCTGTAAGGAGTTGTTGCCAGTGCGCAAGGGAGTCTCCCAGACGATTGAAGACATATTCCGATTCGAGGTCCCATAGTGATTGGAATTGAAGCCATTTTCCAACGTAGTCCTTTAGTTGTTGCACCTTGTTCTCTATGAGGGCAAACGGTCGCTCCAGCGTGTTATCGACGAAACGTGTTAACTAAAGAAACGTTCTAGTCGTGGAAACATGCATCCAACACGATCAACTCACCAATGAAGTATATGTCGTCTCCGCGACAACTCCCACTTGCATCTGTAACCCGATTTCGTATCTTGAGCTTTGTATCCGCTGCTGCCGACAGACAACTGCCAACCACTCGTGCAACTGCTTGATCCATGTTTGGCGTGCGTACTCAATGGGTGGATCGAGAAAGATGACTTGGTTTTGTATGCGAATCTCATGGATGATTGGCTTGATGACAAGATGTCCGTCTAGGTGTTTGTCATCCTTATACCTCTTGTCCCCTCGTCGTTTATTCGTGACGTCGCGGAGCACTGTAGTTCGAGTGTCATCATCTGTTCGGTCAAACTCCGTGCACCATAACTGAATAGTCGACGTTAACCGGGCTAAAAGTATCTCCTCAATTCGTTTGTCGAGTTCAGCCACCCAATGCTCGAGATTAGCATACCCCTCCAAGTTTAGTCGGTCGATCTTAAAAGGTTGTTAGAAAGATACTTGTCCGATGACGGAAGACCTTACAGCGGCTTGAATACGGCCAAGGAGTTCTGCGAATGCTTCATGAGTGTATGGACACGTCGATAAGTCATCCACCGCTCGAAGAATGTCTTTATACAGGTCTATCAAACCGTTCGTCTTGTCCTACAGTCAAGATTAGTCAGTGACCAGCCATCGACATAGAGGAAAGCAGAACAAACTTGAAGCACGGAAACAACGCTGGCGAATTCTCGCACGAACTGAACATGTCTGTTGTCCCGACCATCCGCCGATGGTACATATCGTGCGGTATCATACTGATTCACGAAGTAATCCCAACGAATATTCATCCCTCGAGTAATCATACGTTGCGCTTCATTACGATATTCAGCAACCAGCCACTCAATGCCCTTGTTCTTCTCCACGAGGTCGAGTGTTTGACCGTATGTCCGCACAGTCTCCATCAGACTAACTGCATGTGGATAAACACGTTTCGCATCCTTCGCCATATTAGTGATAGCATGTGGGACCTGGAAATTCAACCATAGCAAATTCCGGACTTCTTTGAAAAGTGTGATGATCTGCGGATCGAAGTTTACTGCGAGTTGGTAGCCACCGCCTCGTAACCGGACAATCTCAAAAAGCCGACCAGTGACGCCCATATCTCGTCGGTTGATATCATGTAGCCACGCGTCATATACTGGTCGAGTATCCAGCTTCTTTCGGAAAGCAGAGCTTTCCGACTGTAACTTCTGACCCTCGGCGTACAGTTCCCAGCCTTTCCCAAATACATCTTCGACGCGCTTCATGTAGGTAAGCAGTTGGCGCTCGATTTGCCGTGCCCAGATAATCGCCCCTGCTATAGGGGGAAGGTCGCGCATTTGAGACATATGATAAGCTTCAGAGAATCGGTATTGAGTTTTGAACTGGGATGATCGTCGTGAGCATGGGTCAAAAGAGGCAAAATACGGAATCCTCACTTTGTCGTGAAGTCTTTTTATATCTTCCTTCACCGAATCAATGAGCTGCGTCTGGTACTCTTGGATTGCTCCACGAATCTATTGGTTTCGTGAGTCATCGACATATGGATAGGACTAGCTGGTTGATCCTCTACCTTGGGGCGGACAAAGAGCGCATTGAACTTCGAGAACACCCTGAACATCTCGTTGGCATTCCTCGCCGTGCCCAATCGGTCACGTAATCTAGAGATAATTTGGTTCTCTACTCGCGCAACTCGCTCATTGTATGCATTCTCAGCCGTCACCCATATTTCCGTTCCGTCTGAATGGAAGATCAGTATCATGCAGCTTCATGAATCTAAGTGAACATACCCGTAGAGACATCAAGAATGTCGATATTCTTGATAATTTCATATGCCTCCCGCACTTCCTCCTCCATATCCATTCCACCAACATCATTCCCGATAGAGCCAAGGCCCTTTGTGGGTCCTGTCATCACAGCAAGCTGCTCGTGCTGCTTTCGCCATTCTCGGAGATAACGAATGCGTTCCTGTAACTTCCCGTGTGCGGGCTGAATCTTAATGGGGATGAAGCGTTCAGAGCGTTTACGCGTGACCTCACGCGCTACGTTCGTGAAATCTTTGATTTCATCATCCCATGTGCGGAAAATCGCCATAGTCTGCGATAGTAGGCGTTCGAACGTGTCGTAAGGCTGATAGGCAAGTCGATGTGAAGTGAGTACTCGAAGGAGTTGATCGTTAAAATCACGAGAGATGGCTTCAACGAGAGGGAGGGCGCGTCGAACAGGATAGGGAGAGAGCTTCAGCTTGCGATTCATGTGGCCAAAGATGAGCGATACAGATTCCTGGATTTTGTCCAGGTCAGGTGCCGAGAGTAGCTCATTCAGCGGGAAATCCTTCATGAGCTGATTATATTTGTGCACTGTGGATGCTATGTTAGAGATGGCTCTGAAAGATAGAAAACACTGTTAAACACACCAATGTCTGTAGCATCCTTCAGCCCAGTATCCGCAATAAAACCAACAGTTGCATGAAATCGCTTCGCATTTCGTAAACAATCCATAACCATGTTCACATCATCGCTCCTCAACTGTGCTTCGATGCCCTCCAATGCACGCTCCATGCTCAACCAGAAGTTAATCTCCTGTGACGCTGTTCCAGATGATACATCTCGAGACAGCTTCGTTACAGCCTGGATGGACTTGATCCACGTGTTCACATGGGCTTGCAGTGTATTAAGGAAGGTTGAGTCGTTGAGAGTCCTGGAGGGGATGAGAGAGATGTTCGGACGGGTATTTTGTGCATGAGCCTGCTCCACTGCACGTTGGATGACAGGGTGGATGATCAGGTGTGTTTCCGGGATCTCAACGTTTTGCTGGAGATGTAGGAGGGAGAGCTCAAGCTCGGCAAACTTCTTCTTTGTGATTGGTATGCCTGTAGCGAGAGTGTTGATCAAAAACTTCCCCTTCATGGACACTAACTACTACGCACCCATTTTGCTATCACCATCCTTTCCACCTCCTCGCGCCCCAACAAAGGCTTCAAACCATGGCTTCACCGCGCCGCTCACTAAAGAGTGTAAGCTCTCGTAGGGCGTCTCGTCACCGCCAAACAAGTTGATTACATGGAGTTGCTGTGCAAGTGATAAGAGCGGATCGAGAGTCGCGCTTCGTTTGATGAGTGCCATGGTCATGACGTGCGCAGGTGAGTAAGTTAAAGACGAGGTGATCTGGTATGAATATGACGGAGGCGCTTCGTCTGAAGATACATTAGGCGTGAGTTGCAGCGACCTGTCAGCACTAGCGTTATAGCAGTAAGTATGCACGCGCACCTTCAACCTCCTCTTTCCTCTTCACGATATACAAAGGTCCACCTCCCTCACCTGCAAAACGCGCGACACGATCATCAAACTCCGCATCAAGTACTTGATCCTCAATCTCGCCCTTCGTAGCGCCAAACACCGGTGGTAGAAGAGCAAGGAGATATGCACGCATGAGAGAGGGGTCAAACGTCGTCGGCGCAGATGTACTTGTTGGGGATGCGCCGTCCACCAACGCGTCTGATGACGCGAGTGTCCCATTCGTTGGAGGTGTCAGCGGCACACTTGGTAGTTCTAGTGAAGCCATGTCGTGTGTAGATCGTGATAGGAAGACTTCGAAAGGCGCGTTTCAAGAGAAATCTGGCGCGTATTTGGCGTTAGAGTGATTTGCGGAGGAGCCTCCCGGTTGTGATGAGACGCTTAGTCGGCCTTTCCTACACATATATGAGTAATCAAGATCGAGTGCTGAAGTGTGCATATGTCTGTACCTGGGTATAGCCACTGTCGCCGTCTACAGCGATGGGTGAACGTCGAGCGACCTGTTCGTGCCAGACTACGCGTCGGTACGTGCCCATAAAGGGCAACACTTACTTAAGCGCGTCAATAAACTCCTATTTTTAAACTTTAAATTTGGAGAAAAAGCGTAGAATTCACCACACCGTGCCAGAACTTGCCGAAGTCGCTTCTGTACGCAGCTGTGAAGGAATATCAATACTATGAGTTTCTTTTATGATCTTTTCCTACGCTGAGGGTGCCTCAGGTTTCGAAGAGTGGATTATTTTAAAAACTATGTTCCCATGCTGTAGTTCTAGACCTGCGGGGAACTTGAAGTAGTCTATAGATACTAACGGGCTCTCGAAGGATGTTCCTAGCAGACTCGGTCTTTATTCAGCCCTCGGCGTCATTGGATTGAGATGGTATAGATAGAAACGAGCTGCTATACAATCCGTGCTTATTCAAAAGCTCCTGCTGGCATTTGTGCGCTAAGACTATTTTGACTGGCACTAGGATATACCTGTTGCTCCATTCATTGCGAAAAGCTGTAAAAATTGTAAAATATTCATATTGTATTGAAATATCTAAATTTAGACTCCAATGCGCCGATCATCAACTTGTGCTGATCCGCGTCGACCAAATCAAGTGTTCCTCCGTCTATCACCTCAGCTTGCATCTTTCGTTCTTCTCCAGGTGCTATTTATGATGTCCGTACACAATATCACGTCTTACCTCCGTAGCCTTTCTGGGGCGCAGCGCATCTTTCTTTCATTACCGCTACTCTCGCTGCTTTTCTTAATCCATCGACGTCTATTGAGAATGAGGAAAAGAAGGCAGAAGAAGGTACCCCCAACGGAAGAGCATGTACTTATTCTAGGTGCGAGTTCTGGAGTCGGAAAGGAGCTTGCAATGCAGTATGCACAACGCGGAGCTTATGTATGCCTTGTTGCGAGAAGTGAGGACGTGGAAAGTGCCAGAATGGAATGCGTTCAGTATAGTTCATTACACAAGGCCCAGGGGAAGGAAGGAGCGGTGAGAATTATTGCTGAAGTTGCGGATTTCTCGAAGGCGGAGGATATGGTGAAGGTTCGGGAAAGGATTGTTTCTGGTGGGTACCCCGTTGTACATGAGTATACCCATGAACGACTAACTTGAGCTGAATTCACTAGAATGGGGACGCCTTGACACGGTCGCCGTCATAGCAGGTGTCTCGTCCCTCAAGCCACTTCTCGAAACCGCTGGTATAGAACGAAAGGACGGGAACAAAAGACTTCCAGATGCCAACCTCGACGGTATCCAGGCGGGTGTACGCATTGCGGGAGCTGCTCTCCAAGGGAACTTCTATGGCCCACTCATCGCCGGGCTCACTTTCGTACGTGTTCTTTTTGTCTTTACCAACTCTGGCTGCTAACTCCTGCGTCTAGGTACCCTTACTCGCTCGCACGTCACCTTCACCTTCTGTCCTTCTTCTATCCTCCCTAGCAGCCGTCGCGCCTGCACCCACACGCGCGTTATACGCAGCAACAAAATCCGCATCTCTTCTCCTCTACCAATCCCTCGCGATTGAAAATCCATCCGTTCATTTCACTTTCATCTTGCCTTCCACAATTGAAGGCAACTTCCGCGCTTCTGCTGTAGATTCCGGGTCTGTGCGTGAAGCAGACCCTAACCGTACAGGTCTGAAACGCACAATCGTTGCGGAAAGGTGCATACGCGCTGTTGATAGGCGAGAGCGGGACGTTTTCATGCAAGGATTCTATCGCGTCGTGCCAATGCTCTACTATACGCTGTTCCCGGGACTTATCGAGAGATTCGCCAAAAAGAAGTATCACTATTCGTATTAATGTTGTACAAGACCCGTTTTTGTTACTTGAACCATTGGATGTACGTATCTAATATCACCATAATGCAGATATTGTAATGCACAACATGCGTGAAACGAGCGGACTCAGCCGGGACTACATCAATCACTTATCCATTTGCTTCTGGAAATCTCCTTTTGCCTCCCTCGCACCTGCCGCTGTCTTCATTCAAGAAGTTAGAAGATAGAAACGGCGAATCGGGAGAGGAACTGACCTGATTGGCCTTCTGTTTGGCCACCTCACTAGACTCATTCGCCTTGGATGCTGCCGTATCAGCTGTTTCCTGGGCCTTGAATTTGGCTGTGCCAGCTGCTTGTTGAGTTTTCTCCGTCACTTCGGAACCTTTCTCAATGCCTTTCGCCAGGCCTTGTCCCACTTTAAGATTGACCTGGAAGGACCATCAGAGTTTGGTAAAGTATGGACGTGAGATGAACTGACCGTTTGTGCCGCCTCCTTGACCTTTTCTGTTACTGTCTTGTATGCTGCGGGTGACGTATGCAATGACCGTGTAACCAGAATTGAACGGCGAGGAAGGGTAGCCGACAAAGTTGAGCGTAGGATGGTTGTCATGATTGTACTGGTTGTCTTTTGATGCACGAAAACATGGAAGAGTTTTGAATGAGTTGAGTGAGGTGATGACGTCGGGTATGATGCACCTCTTCGGAGCGTCATTGATCCATACACTCCCACAATACAATTTGCATATTCAGACTACAAAATGTACGAGCCACCTAGTCAAACCTCTCTCATCGTCGTCTCCTAATTCCAGAAGTCCGACCTAAGAGACGCTCCGGCTCAATTGGGCCCTACAACAGAGTCTTTGATTTCTCCTCTGAGCCGAATACCCTCTGACATATGCGATACTGAGAGTTACGTCGACTTGTTGTCGGACGCTGGTTGAGGATGTATTCGAAGGAAAACAATTTCAGGAAGAAAAGGTTCCAGTTGTTCAGGGCCGGACAAATTCCAGTGGATCGACGTTTGTATGACAAGTGTATGATGTAATGCACGTCGATCCTCTCTTCTCTACTCACTTGTAGGGTCTCTATATTATCAATCCATGCTCGTCCGTCTTCGTGCTCTCGTTCATATCCTCAACAGAAACCATTCTTTCGCTCATCCAAGAGCAACAATGTCCAGTACAACATCCCAACCCGTAGTCAACTCAAACACAGCCTGCTGCTCAATCCCACCCGTTCAACATGACTACACTCCAAAGGGCTCTTTCACCTCCTTCGCAGGTTTCAACCGCGCCTATATCACAGGCCCACCACAATCCTCTCTCGCAATCATAACAGTCTACGACATATTCGGTTTCTTCCCCCAAACACAACAAGGCGCAGACGCCCTCGCTCATACTCTAAACGCAAAAGTCATCATACCAGATTTCTTCGAGCCTTCCGATCCATTCCCTACTTCACGTTTCCCGCCTAAAGGTCAAGAAGATAAAGACGCTTTGCAAGCTTTCTTTGCTGGACCTGCTAAACCTGAAAAGGCTGTGGATGGATTGATTCGTGTAGGTCAGGAGTTGAGAAAACAAGGTGCCCAGAAAGTTGGAGCGTATGGACTTTGTTGGGGTGGGAAGGTCACTATCCTTGCTGGGTCAAAGGAAAATCCTCTTTTTGATGCCGTAGCTTCCTTACATCCCGCGTAGGTTTTCCTCTTGCCCCACTCTTTTGGCATCAGACCACTAGTGTTTTCTGACATTGAATTAATTGTTTCTTTGTGCATAAGGATGCTTTCCGCTGGAGACGCAGACGACTTGCGTGTACCACTCGGCCTTTTCATCTCCAAAGACGAACCGACTGCTGAATATGAACAAATGATTCAGAAGCTCAAGACCAAACCTTTTGCTGACAAGATTGCTTACAAGAATTATTCCAATATGTGTGTATATGCCATTTCTCCTGATTAAACCAAGACTATCGATTCTGATTTTCGAAATCCAGGCATCACGGTTGGGCAGCGGCTCGTGCGGACCTAAAGAACGAAGAGAATAAGAAAGAGTTTGAGGACGCATATAATCAACTCACAGCCTTCTTCAAGAATGCGTTTGAGAGTAATTGAAGCGGTAACATGTCGGGTCGAAAAACCCAGCTATTGATGTAATAACATGGTCAGAGAAAGGCGAGATTGACAGAGTGTATCAATGTGCTGTCTTAAAACTATCAAGCAACGGGTGTATGGAGAATAAGTAATGAGATGGTCTTCCACGCAATAGCATTCCTGGTGATAAAAATTATGTGTAATACATCCGAGTTAAATGGTATCCGTCCCTGAGAAAAGAGAGAGAGAAAGAAGACATTGTATCCGAAGAGGTAACTGTATTCTCATCCAAATTCACTTCTGCAGTCTGACAGTTGAGAGATGATAGCGTCGTGAGCGTACCAATAAAGTCGGGAGGGGGGGAAAGAACATAGATCTTTGTCCCAATGAAAATAACAAATTGCATAGTTAGCATCGTATCCAAGAAATCTCATCGATCATCTGTGGGGCCGATAAAAGCGGGGCTTCTGAGGAGCCTTCATTGACCCGCTGGAAAGAAAACAGAATCGATAATTGAGTCTGTCGTCGGACTTTCAGTGGTTATGTAGATGGCTCGGGTGATCGTCTTCAACTTTCCATAGCCAGAACGGACCTGGATCTTCTATCAATAAAACAACTGAATGTTTAGAAGCGTGAGACATACCAGCAGGATCTCCTGAAATATATAGATAAGAAATGAATGAATACTTTGTTTTGAACACATGGTCGCCAATAGCGGATAGGAATTTCGTACTGATACTGACCTTCTTCATGATGTGCGCCAGTCCAAGTGCCCACTACTCCAGCGGCGCTGCAAATACCTCCGATTTGGATACCTTCGGAACTGTTGGAAAGTAAGACGTCAGAGGGAACAAGAATATTTAACGAGACGAGAAATTCCAGGCTAACCTCCACTGCGAGTGCCCGTCGTAAATAGACGCCTTACGAATCTTAATGTCAGCTCGTCAATTCGGTGGCAGTTGTATTCAAAGGTTTAAAGGAGAAGAAGGTTTATGGATGGTTGATTAAAACACAGAAAGAAAGGAGCGCGGGAAGAGAGAGAGTATTAAAGTGGGAGAAAAGAAGCTCGATTTGATTAAAAAAGACCGAAGGATAATAAATCGAATGCGAAGACAAACCCGAACATACACTTACGAAACGCCATCGAATGTATCCATCAGGCGTCATCCGTACATGCCCACGGACCTTCGATTCGTTGCCGTTGCCTCCCCGCGACCTTCCGACGAAATATATGGTTGGGAACAGCTGTGGAATATTCGCTGGATCGGAGGAGGCATGCGATGACTCGCTTGAGGGAGAGCTTGAAAGAGAGGATGTTGTCGATGGCGAAGAAGCGGCGGACGAAGCAGACGATAGCGACGCCGAGCCGGCCGCAGACTTTTTCTCACCAACGCTCGTAATAGTGAGATTCAGCTCGATAAGCCGCGTCGCTTCTTGGAATTCGTCATCTTCAAAGAACGCGGGATCATATGCACTTGCTGAGTACTGATAATATGTTCGGAAAATTAGTTCTCAGCTCCGATAGTGCCATGTGACACGCGAAAACGGGATAAGGTACTTACATTGAAGGCTGGAGAAATATGAATGCAATCATCGGAGGCGAGTTAGAACCTCACAAATGGCTCGGTGGCTCAGATGTGTAAATCGGTACTCACTGAATAAATCTCTGGAAGCAGAATCCTTGTCAGTGGCAACCAACCAATTGCTGGTCTAGTCGTTCTTACCGATAGTCCATGAAGCAAACATAACGTCGCCATGTTCCTTCCACCCCTGCCCAATCTCTTGGATCGCGTCTGTAAGACCTCGGCGCTGAATATGCCCGGATTGCGTCCAAGCCCGCCGGTGGACGGGTATCAGGCCAAAGACCATTCAGGTCCATTAAATTGGAGTAAATGACAATAATAGTCGCTTCGACGTGCTTCCAGTTAACGCAACCACTCCTATCGGGAATGAACGGTCCCCAGAAGTTCTCGCGGGCGTATTTGCGCATGTCGTAAACAAAGGTGCGAGCTATGTTCCGTGCCTCGAGTAAATCCGCCCCTCCTCTATTCAGTACGCTATCACGCCAACCGATATAAGTCCACAGCTCAGCGATTCGCTGCTCCTCTTCAAAAGACCATTTGTGATCGGCAGACGCAGACAGACCGAATATGTTGTTGTCCCGAGTGAGGCTGTTTAGCCAAATTAGGTCTTTCGACTCGTCAGGGTCCTCTGACATAGGTGGTGCGTTCCGAGCCACCGAGATAAGGGCGGACAGCGCAGCAGCCAGGTCCGGTGGATGTGTAGCCATCTTCTGGGCGATGCGCATAGCATAGACGCGTTGCTGAAGGGCCCTCTTCCAATCGATAGAGCTAGATTCGGAATCTGCAGCGGACTTTGCTGCTACTCCTTGGGACCTCCGTGGGTCATCGTAAGGCTGCTCAAGGAACAAGCGGCGCCAAAGATGTTGATCGCGCTGTTCGTAGACTAAGGCTCTAGCTGTGCGGCAGGTCTGAGCAAAACTAGCTACATCGCGAGGCTCTGCATGTACGAGGGCATGCTCTGTGATCTCCTGGGGGATATCGAATATGGATGTCATCGGAGGTGGCATTGAGAGGATAGAAGGAAGGGGGAAGAGGAAGGGTGCGGGAACGGGAGGAAAGGATTGTGAGAGCGCATATAGAGAGATCGGCCATAGTTTTTGTATTCAACTGCTTCTTCAAACGGTCCGACCAGGAATAGTGTGACTATATTAGGTAATGCATCTTGAAACAGTCACGAAAACACATGTCACAATTCATTTTCGGACATTGCCGATCTATTACGTTTAGGCTCTATAACCCTTTCCAGACAACGCTCATCCAACACCGCCGACTCCTCTCCGAGTGCCGACCACGCACTCCTCCTCCCCCACAACAACTGCGAGCGCAGCGACAGTATATTGTCTTTTTTTACATAGCAACGCAGCATGCGCGCGTCGTTGGCTCTCCTCGGCGTTTGCTTGCCGCTCTCTGCCTCAGCACTCAGCGTCTTGGACTGGTTCTCCAAGTCCTCAGACTCTGTTGGCGTTTCAAATCAGGTCGTCTCCCACAAAATAGCAATCATAGGTGCCGGTGCAGGAGGATCCTCGGCCGCGTTTTGGGCCTCGAAAGCCAAGTCTCGTGCTGGTGTCGCAGTAGAGATCGACGTGTATGAACGGGAAGGGTATGTGGGCGGACGCAGTACAACCGTGTTTCCCTATGACGACAGAACGCTCGATCCAGTAGAGGTAAATATACACTACAAACCGCCCGCATTGATCACTCTCATATGATGCCTTCCCCCGTAGCTTGGCGGATCTATATTCGTTTCCGCGAACAAAAATCTCTGGCGAGCAACCCAAGAGTTTAATCTTACAAAAATAGATTTTGACGACGATGACGGCGTAACTGGCTTCTGGGACGGCGAGAAATTCGTGTTTACAGTGCGTTTCATATTGTTTGATCATCGCTGCAAAGTTTTTTCTGATCCGTCGCTCAGATGAATGAGAGTAAAGGCATCTTGGGCTGGGTAGATACCATTAAGGCGTTATTGCGTTACGGGTATAGGTCGCCGGCTAAGACGCAATCCATGTAAGAGGTCCCGTTGGACATGTCTTCCGAGCCATTCATTGATGTTAATCTTCTGTCCCTTAAGAGTACAAGCAATGGTGGACAAATTCGTGTCCTTGTACACGCCCGCGAGTCCCTCGTGGTCAAATATCACCGAGTTGGCTACCGTCCTCGGTTGGGGAGATCATGTAACGCAGACTTCGGCACGGTACCTCGATGCTCAGGGCATCTATCCGAAATTCTCGAGAGAAATCATAGAGGCGGCGACGCGTGTCAACTACGGTCAGAACCTTGATGAGATACATGCTTTGGAAGGGACCGTCTCAATGGCTGCTTCTGGAGCCTCAAGCGTGAAGGGCGGCAACTTCCAGATCTTCAAGCATTTCTTAGGACAATCGGGAGCAAACGTATTCTTGAATACTTCCGTAGGTCTTCTCCAGTCAGCTTTCTCCGCCTGGTCACCGAATTAAAGGAGATTCCCACTTGCAGGTAATTTCCGTTACCGAGAAGCAGCATCATTGGGCTATCAAGACTTCCAACGGAGAGACTAAAATTTACAATGACGTGATCATCGCTGCCCCATACCATACTTCTGGAATTAGTGTCGCTCTATCAAAAGGCCTGCTTGCGCCTACTTCGGCCCCCGAAGTACCCCTTCAACCATATGTTCGCCTCCACGTCACCCTCCTTACCACGACCGCGCTGCATCCGGACCCTGTATATTTCGGATTAAAACCTGGCTCAAAAGTGCCGCTTACTGTCTTGACCACTTATGAAGGAGCTCGACATGGTGGGAAAGCACCGGAATTTAATTCACTGACATATCATGGCAAGATATCTTCTGGTGATAAGGAAGAGTATGTTGTGAAGATCTTCTCGAACGAGACTCTCTCAGATGAGTGGCTGAATACCGTGTTCGCTGGGAAGATCGGATGGGTACTTCGCAAGGAAGTGAGTTTATATCTTCGATCACAGCGAAATCTAATTAACCATGAACGAAACGATATAGTGGGATGCGTACCCCCGCCTACCCCCAACAACGTCTTTCCCGCCTGTGGTTCTAGCGCCGGGTCTTTACTATGTGAACGCTTTTGAACCGTGAGTGTTCCTTTACCATTAAAGAAAGTCTTTTGTCTTCATCATCGTCTTCCGAAGGTTCATTTCCACAATGGAAACAGAGACAATAGCTTCTCGAAATATCGTAGACCAGCTGTTCCGGACGCGATTCGGTACGGACATTTGCGGAAAGCCCATTCCGGCGCAGACGGAACAACCAGAGCCTCCTGTTGTTCTTGAGGGTGAAGTAGAGCAGCTGGTACTCTCGGACGTTGTTACAGAATCTGCCAAGGCAGAGCCAAGGCTTGAGAAAGTGCCAGAAAACTTTGTACTTGGTTGGGATTGCCTTTGAACTTTGGAATGTTTTCGTTCATTGGAGGAGAAAAGTATTGGGCACATGCTTTTGTTATCTCACAAGGATTTGGAGTTTGAACATATAGTTATTGGATAGTATGCATTTTCTAGTGATAATGTTGCGTCTTGGGGGGGAGAAGAATAGAATGGGTTTACGAGAGCTTTGCGAAAAGCGTGGACCGAGGCCGAGGATTGACGAGGGACCAGGAACGAACTTTCACAGTGAAGTACGTACATCAGTTACAAGTGGCACAGTAGGAACCGCTCGTTACTCACCACCGACGTGACCTGAAAAAAAAAAAGAAGAAGCACTCTATCGCGCACGGCACACAACCTCTCCATCCAAACCCAGTCTAAGCGCCTCCCTAGCCTCCAACCACTCATGTTCCCTATCCTCAGTCCGTATAACAGCAATCTCACCCATCCCCAACGGTTTAACCTGTTGCGCCCTCCTCCCACTACAAATCCTCCTAATCTCTCCAATATCCAAAAAAATCCTTTTACTAGGTTTACTTATAAGTTCCATACAAGTTAAAACGGGTTTATCGTCTCGGTATTTTAGATCTGCCCAAATTCGTTTTTGAGATTCGCTGGGAGTGGAGAGGAAGGCGGTTGGGGAAGGGCTGGAGAGGGTTCCTCGGGTGACGTTGGAGATGAAACCTGCTCGGAGGAGGATGGAGAGGATGCCGAGGTTTTGTTTTGTATGGTCGACGCAGACTTGGAGGTGTCGACCTCGGAAAGCATTTTGGATACGTGCGCAGAGGTCGTGTGGCAGTGGCATTCTGAGCGAGGTATTGGCGCAGCGTCAAAATGGAGCCACGAAGCGAACGGAATACAGAGGATGGTGCGTACAAGCGTGGTACTTCTATCCTGCAGGCAAAGAGACGCAACTGAGATTGTAACACTTACTGTACTCTGGTGAGGATCGGGAAATAATCACGTGATGCGTCTGACCGTAAATAGAGAATAGGAAAACATTCGATTATACAATTAGTAGTCTAGTTCGACAGCAAGCACGAAATATACAAGTGAGTGACAATTAATGCAACATACCGTTTCTGCCTGGTAGTTACAGGTTCTAGTTGAAACTACAAAGCTCACCAAACGTTTGAGATGTGCGTTCTATTACTCTGAGGTTCCCCTTTTTTCTGCTGTCCTTCAATTGTTTTGCGAATTGCTTATTGCTTCTCAGCAACTGGATCAAGAGTCGTTCCGTCATGTCCTGTACCATTCTGAGTCGTCCTTCGTATCTGAGGTTCTCCAACTTCCTTAAAGCCATGCCGGTCTCCGGCAGCAACGTGTTGTGTTGTTACCTCTGAAGAACCATTTCCGTAAAGAGCCCATTTTCTTTCTACTGCAGCTGGAGGTGTCCAATCGTCGAAATCTCTCCGCACTTCGATATAGTCGCTCGCAAACTCGCCGATCTACGAAGTATTCTTAGTTTAGACTTTGAAGATCATTCACGGGAAAGAATCAAACCTGATCGTCATCCATGCCTCTGTGCTCCGCCTCCTCAGATGCACGAAGATGTAATCCGGGAATTGTATCAACCGATTTTGCGAGGAGTGCCGTGACGACAAATGTATAAGCGGAGGCTGCACAGATGTACGCGACCTGGATATATAACTGTTTCCAATTGTGATCAAGCCAGCCACCAGGTGTTGAAGTGTTCACGCCGTCAAGTGCGATGAGAGAACTCTTTGCGAAAAGGGCATTGAACAATAGGCCAATGATACCACCTAGAGTCAAGTTGTTCAGCTAAGCTAAATGTAAAGAAACAACTATTTCGTAGGGCTTACCGACTGCGTGCTCAGCAAACAAGTCAAGAGCATCGTCAATGCGCAGAATGAACTTTACTAGACAGTGAAATTAGATCGAAGAACAGATCGATTTGGGGTGCCGGAACTTGCTTTTCGTTGCAAAGTTACATGCCGCGCCCGAAACGATACCCAACACGAACGAAGCCCAAGGTTCAATAAACCCGCTTGAAGGTGTGGCTGCAACCAATCCAGCAATAGTACCGGAACAAAAGCCGACCATTGTGAACTTCCGTTCTATTCTCCAGTCCAGAAGACACCATACAATTCCAGCGAGTGCCGCGGCAAGCATCGAATTCCATGCCGCCAGAACTGCGCGCAAGTTCGCGCCGAACGCACTACCCGCATTAAATCCTAGCCAGCCGAACCAAAGAAGGAATGTCCCGAGGGCCACCATTGAAACATTATGGGGGCGGAAGTTCAAGAGTTCCTTCTCCTTCCTACGACCTAGGACCCAGGAAAACGCAAGACCACCGATACCAGAACCGATTTCGACCGGTCCACCGCCGGCGTAGTCGAGAACGCCCCATTTCATCGCCCAGCCGTTGACATTCCAAGGCCAACAGGCCAACGGACAATATACGAGTGTCATCCACAAGAAAACAAAAATCATCGTCGGGAAGACACGACCGCGTTCTGCGACACCTCCCATAAGGATAGCCACGGTGACGCATGCGAATTCCATCTGATAGAACGCATAGAGAAGGTCTGGAATGAGTGGCGACCCCGGACTCGGAGCGCCGAGCGTGTTCCGAAGACCAAATCTATTTAGGTTTCCTATGAAGCCATTTGTTGCACTCGGGGAAAACGCGAGAGAGTATCCCCAAAAGAACCAATGGAAGATGACAACGGCATTGCTGGCGGACACCGCCCAGATCAATGACAATGCTGATTTCCGCCTTGCGAGACCAGAATAGAGGAATGCTGCATATCAAAGAAGTCAGGAACAGTGCAAAACAATGCAGAAGAGAAGTACCAAGCCCAGGAATCATGATCGAAACCAGCGCGCCTGAGAGAATGATGAACGCAACGTCTCCGCCATTGAACCTACGGGGGGGAAAGTGAGATTAAGCCAAGAAGGCAAAGGTGCGAGCTAACTGGCTATTGGCACCTAAGACAAGACAAGATCAGCCTTATGGCTTGTCCTCCCGGATGCAAATCACTGCAGGGACGTACCAGAGGTGCTGCTTGACATTGTCGAGGATTAAAAGAGGGAGACGGGGGAAGGTGGATACTTTCGGATGCGCCCTCTAGGATGGACCACAATGATGTTTTATCATGGGCGGACTTCAATTGGGCCGATAAGCTCCCAGACATGTCACTTTTTCCCGCATCCGGCGCACTCTCAGTATCAGGTCCACTCCGTACTCTTTCCTGAGAGATGCAGTCCACTTCGCCTACGTAACTGGCTGACCCATATCTTCCAGATTTTGCGGGAAATGTAGCATCCTTGCCACCTGTGCGGTAGTTCAGAAAGTGACCACAAAGGAGTGACATGGATGAAAATCACTTCGGCCGACCATCGCCGCATGTTGTTGTCTTTAGAACGCCAAGATTCGGGGGAAAGCGGAGATCTACTGCTACTATTACATAATTGAGGATTTCATAAGTAGTCCGTACTTAGCAACTTATCACGTCGACTTCTTGACTTGAAATTCTGATAGTATCAGTATCAGTATCAACTTACACCGCACTACACTTGCGCTGCTGCTATTCGTATTCCTAACATGGACAGCCTCACAACCCACGCAGCTTTCTCTCATGATTTCTTGGGTACTACGATGCGAACTCAATCATTACCTGAGCGTTCGAACGAACATCTCGCTGTCGTGTCCTCTAAGTACCTCTCCCATGCGTGGGCATCTTGACTCCCTACCACCCCGTTCCTTTCCTCTGCGACCTTAGCCTTGGACCCTCCAAGTCTGACAAGTAATCAGACTATACTTCCAATCCCACACAACTTGTGCAGTCTCACTTTAGCCCGGATGCTAAGGGACTTCGTATGAACAGTTTACCTCTATCCAGATTCTTTTGAGCTGATATAACCTGCAGAGCCGCCGACTTCTCTTTCGCTGCTCGACTGCTTACTTTCTCGTGTTCTTTCTTTCCGCTTGTCTCCAAATTATTCTCCGAGCATGCCTCTTCTTGACCGATGACGCTGGATCACGACGCGAGGAATTACGTGCCTATTCGGCATCTACACTCTCGGGCGTGAAGTTGCAGTTGGTCAGGCTGTTGCCAAATGGCGGATTTGAAGTCTGCCCCGACGTTCCTTCCACAGAATGTATTGAATACAGTCTAGACGGACCCAGCATCAGTAACACTACCGAAGTGTGTCCTATTCTTGCATCATATTATGCCTATGATCGGTAAGTCCAATTTATTGCATGCAAAATTTGCTGCTCATTCCACATGCACGCGAAGCTTCCGTAGCAATCGACTGGAAGACATTGTCTTCATCACAATTCATGCGTACCTCATTCTTGTTACCATCTACGCGTTGGCACACGAATCTATTCCTCATGTGTGAGTATTTCCTCAGATCACCAGTATAAATCATCTGACTGTTTGCGCGCCTTAGGATATTCATCTTCGTAACGAGTTGTTTATCAGCAATATGGGCTTTGGCTCGCCTTGTGATGACGTTTCACTCAAAGAGGATACTCATTCGCTTGGTTGAAATAGCAAAATGTACTGTTGGACCTGTCGAAGCTGACTTTTTCGGAGATACATTTTTTATGTATCGCCACATATTCGAGGTACACCCTTCGCATCAGCCTACGCTTATCTTTTAATCCGTTGATTAGGGAGCATTGCTTGGTGTGTCGGTGTTGTCGGTGACGGCGGAAGCCTATGTGGCACATAAGCTGGGCCGCGTGAGTATGCCAACTGATGATCTATCCTCCGACCATCACTAATTATTTTGCCACCCCTCAGATTTATGGTGAGCGACCATGGCGCGTCGTCCAGGTTTCCAGCGAAATACGTAGCATGTACAGGGTCAGTATTTTACCTAGCCGACGGTGAGGATACTTTTGTTCTGATCATTGCACAGCTTCTCCTCGGGTTTTCAGTCGTTATGCAGATAACAGGACTCATGCTTCCAGCTACGCTGGGCCTTTGGGTCGACCGGCTGATCAACACCTACTTTAGCAAAATTGTTGGAAATCATGTATACATATACGGATCGGTGTTTATATTTCTAACCTGTGTAAGTGCTTGTGGAAGGGGGATACTTGAAGGATTGCTGACTTCTCCGATCAAGGCTCTTCCTTTGTGGGCTGCGCTAGTGAGCAACGATACCTTTTACCCTTTACCTATTTACGAGTAATTATTTACCATTCTCATCAGGGCTGGTTTTCTCTGCGTCGCGAATGGAAACGATTAACGGCCGTTTTCCTCGGGTCGGGTGTCGTCTTGCTGTGCTGTGTATTGGTTGCATTGGGATCAGCAATGTTTATTTGGACGGTGACGACGTGGAGACTTTTCATGACGTTCTATATTCTGACGGTAATCCTAATCATCGCCACTATAATACTTGCTGCGCTGTGCCGGAACAACTTCGATAAAAACCTCGACCATTACCGTAAGTCTATCGTATCGTTACCCGTACATTACACTTACGATATTTGTTTTGCACGATATACCTCAGTGATGGTTCAAAGTAGACTCGCTAATTCGGACTTTGCTCATGACCACTTTGAGAAAGATAGCGAGCTGGACAAGGGCGTGGTTCCGAGGGTGTGGGACCCAGAGCTGGACGGCAAGTCTGATGCCGGAAGTTCCGATTATGGAAGCGAATGTGGAAAGCTAGTTTCGTATACGCAGGCCTGACAACAGAAAAACATTGGTATTCTGGATTTCTTGTCGCGATGTTTCAGGATTCTCTCGTTTTCTTCGTTTATTGGGAATGTGGACTGTTTATTTATTTGCGGAACGGGCTATCATATGCATCGATTTCTCCATCATGTGTAGTATCCGACTCGACATAATCAAAAGACAAACCTCTGACCCTCGCGCGCTTCCAATGACTGAAACTGCGATCTTCCTGCGAACCATCCTCCAACACCAACAGTCTGATACGTTTCAGCAGCTTCTTTTTCTCCGATAGGAACGGTTTTTATTCCTGTATGTGCTGTCGTTGCGTCCGCCATCAACTGCGCTTTGCAACATTTCTCAAGGGAAACGAAATAGTGGACGGTTGCTTCAATAGACCTTGTAGCAACCAACAATCCGTGATTCTTTTGATTATTGGTTTGTTTTGTAAATGAATTTGATTGATCGCCGAGAATATGGATACGAGAAGTTCACCTGAAGAATAATTGCCTAGACACATCATTTTCAACTTTCAACAATCAGAACATCTAACGAATAACAGAAATCTGTTATGCCTACCTTTTTATCACCAAGAGTTTCAGCAATCCGCATTCCTTCTTCCTCCGCCAGCACAGCTCCGTTGAACTGTTTATAAACCGCGTGATCTTGATAGAAAGCACAGGAATCTTGAGTGATAATATCAAGTTCACGTCCTAGCGTGGAAAATGCGCGTCCGTATATGGAGTGAGAATGTGCTGCACATAAGACGTCGGGACGAGCGGTGTGAATAGCTGAATGGATTGCGAAGGCTGCGGTATTTAGGAGCCGTGTCGGTCCGGACTCGTCGAGAATGTTGCATTCGTGGTCTACGAGGAGTAGATCCGCGGGTTGGATGAGAGAGAAGTGAACACCCTATTGATCACATATTCAAATGGGCTCGACAAAAAACATTACATATTTTAAGACATACAAATGGGTTGACCCAGAAACAGTCTGGATTGATGGGATCCTAAACACTGCATCAGTAATTGCAACGTAACGACCAAGCAGAATGTTATTCCATACTCTGACAGTGATATGTCCTGCAACGCCTTCATCATAGCCCAAATGTCCAAAGATACGAAAAGCCTGGGCAAGCCTAAACTTCAAATACTCTCTTTCTTTCATTTTATCCTCAAAGACAGACGGGCGAGGAAATGCCGATCTCGACGCAGCCGAAACAGTTGGCTTGATTGCTTCATCTTTGTTGATTTTCTCATTAGTTGTCTGTGTCACAGCAGTAGGCATGCTGAGCGAGGATGAGAGTCAAGAGGTGAAGAACTTGGAGAACTTCAGGCTGGAGCCCGGGCCTTACTATCCATGGATCCTTGCTCATGTGGTCGCCGTTAAGATTTGAGACTGATCACAGGATTCCTATCGAAGTCTCAAGCAATAGCACGCCATAGGTCGAGCCAGTCTAATAGAACTAGAAGTGCACGGATATCTTTGGAGATTGATAATTCAGTCACTGTACATTACCAAGGTATTATGGTTTGTTTGGTCTATTGTGGCCGATGACCATGTCATATTTATAATTTATTTAGATAGTGATCGATCATTTTTCCACAACTCAACTTGAACCTCATGTTATCTCCTACCTTTGGAGTCAATGCAGGCCTGGGGATCGCAACGCGTGCAAGAACCCATCTGAAGAAGGTGACGGATCAGAAGTTCTGTTCCCATATGTTAAAGATGCCTGCAATTTTTATCACCTCCTTGCTCAGATCGACATGTGTCTGAATGATGATTTGACCAAGAAGGTGATAGAAATTGCAGAATGTTTGGTAACACATGGAACTTCCGATCCATCACTTTCTTAGGGTGGATTCTTGCAGTCGTCGCGGTACTCCAACCTCGTATTATCTCCTACTACAATGTCAGTTTACATCCAGGCAACGTTTCTCCGCTTTATCTCGTTCGTCACCCTTTTTTCTCACAATTTTATAACGTGTGGTTGGTGACTAACCTAACCACGACGTTTCAGGTCTGAGACACTGGCTGTGCTTTGAGAAGCAGGTCCACTAATATTCGATGCAGGGCTGGGCTGACATTACATCTCTCATGATTACGATGAAACTTATCCTTCTTCCGTGTTTCTAGGTTTTTAGGCTGGCTATAACGTTCCAAGCAAGCAGGCTTGTGCCTTGAACTGTTCTATTGAAATGCTCTCTTCAAGAAGCCTGGTGCTTTCTCTTACTGTCGGTCTAATGTGCTCTCTGTGTACCGTTGAAGCTCATAGCAGGAAATCTGACAACAAGGGCCTCAGGGTCGTGTGGACAAAGCCATCTAACGGAGATGTGTTCGTGCCAGGAGATACAATTAAAGCGGAATGGACTTCTAAGAAGACGCTGATCTCGCCGTCCGTCGCTCTATGTACCTCTGACGAGGGTGACGCGGATAATGATAGCGATTGCGGGGAACTGGTCTGGCCTAGGGTTACACAGGAAGGGAAACAATCATTATTTTCATTGTAATGTCATTCTACTTCTGAAATTTCCTTGTCTTTATGGCTGACCTCATTTAGGGCCGTTCCTGAAGTTGCATCAGGCTCCGAGTTCTACTTGAGAATGAAAGATGACTTTGGAAACGTCGCAAAGTCTCCGTCATTCGTGTTGCATCGTAAGTGTAGAACTTCTGATGTTTTCGATGTCGTTGCTGAGGATGCATAATCTATCAGCTGGCGGGAAAAGCGAGAAGAGCTCAAAATCAGGTGTCGCAGGAAGTGGCGAGTCTGAGCCAGTAACTCCAGAGTATGACGAGCCAGATGGTTCGAGGGGTATCAGAACGCCCAACGGAGACTCCTCTGCTCAGGCACCACTACATGGTGCACCTAGACATAGTGACGAACAGTTGGGATCAGCCTCGGCGTCAGGGCCGGCAAGTCATACAACGCCTGTTGTTGTTGAATCAGAAAGGCCCAGTGCTTCTCCAGAGCATAATGTACCGACGGCATCCAGTGGCTCTCACGCAAAAGTTGATTCCTTGGCCAACGCGCCACACTCCACTATGCAGACACACGGAAATTCAATCACAACAGCCGTTTTGCGAACTCCGCCAGTCGAGAAGTCGAATCCATATACCACTGTCAATAACGACGGCGACTTCGTTCCTGGTCAAAGCGCAGTACTTTCTCGAGCGGGAGTGCCTACTGCTGCTATTGCCGTTCCGATCTCTCTCGTTGGAGCAACAATTCTTGCATGTATCGGGCTCTGTGTCGTTCATAGGCGTTCATTGGCCGCCCAACGCGCTCGAAATGCACATCTCATTAATCTCCAACGGAACGACTCTATTCGCTCCGCGGGAAGTCGTAAGACACCACCATCCATCTCAAAGCATAATTCCAAACGTTCTGTGATTGATGACCGTGATATCGAGAAGGCCATGGATGAACTTTGCGCTGGTGATGATGCGATGCAAACTCGGACCCGGGCTATGCCATTTTCGCGGCCTGGCGATTTACGAAGAGAAGATTCAATGTGTTATCACCCTCGTGACGTACCTCGGTATCCTATCCCGCGCCGAGATGTCCGCCGAGAACGCGCGGAGACGTTTGAGCGGACTTACGAATGGCCATCTGATCTTGGCCACAATTACACCTCGCCGGTAACTCGAACTCCTTCGCATTATTCCCACCGTCATCACCAGCACCCACTCTCATTAAGACCAGGCTACCGACCTCATTCTCGTTCATCAGTTGCTTCTAGCGAAAGATCCCCACGAGCATTGCATTCCTATCACGGGGAGACTAGCAATGCGCGAAGGCATCAAATTGGTTATGATCATGATCATCATACCATTGGTAGATTTCACGACGAAGATGATAATGCTTCGTCAACGGATACCGTTCTATCAAATTATGTCTCGCCGTTGATAGACTCTCCTAGGATAGCACGCTATGACTCGTATCCGGTACAACCTCGATCCCCGCTACGACCACATCCTAGACCTTCAGTTCGGGAGATGAGCTACCATCGCTGGCGATGTGATGATGCCCCAGTTTCTCCGTATACAAGGAACCATCGTTCCTATTATTAAGATGCTTTTGTTCCTGCTACGGGACGAATTCTATTTTGCTCTCTGCTCTTCATTCGCTGGTAGAAGTACTTTTGTACAAATTAATATTGCCATTACACTTAATTAGGATAAAACCAACAAGACCCACTGCAGTCAAAGCAAAAAAAAACGAGTGTAGTACAACAGAGTGAACCCTTCTTGAGTACACGTCAAGTGGGAGAGTAAGGACTGGACGAAAGCAGCTATCAAGGACTTCAAGGATTGCTGAGCATATTATGTAAACGAGCGTTTGGAAAATGACAAGACTGTCTGAGAATATCCATTGATGAATGACGGAACACCATTTCGACTACCGACTAGTCGTGAGACCGGATCAAGAAAGAGCTTGGTCAGAAACGTGCTGTTGATGGCCCCCTTCTGAGATGATACAATTGCTTCGGGCATTCATTGAGCATAGAAGGATCGAAACCGGCACGGATTCGTCCTTCCACTTGTTCCCATAGCGATGTCAGAATGCTAACATCCGTTCCGACGGACAAAACAATGATACGGGCTTCACCGGATGGAAAATGATGAACGCAGGCACGACGACGTTGTCGCATTAATAGGCACTTCCGCGAGCGTCCAACACAGATGACTTCGTAGCAACAGCGTTGCCGATCGACTTCAGGGCAAGCTTTGAATGATGATCTGCCGAACCCGGCGGACTGCGCGAGCATGAAGAATACGACGATCCTTCCCGAGAATGCTTTCTTACTTGATGAGGATGAGTAAATGAGAAGGTCGATCTATTCGAGCTCCGCGAATCAGTCGAACGCGCAGAGTAGAAAGCGGTCTTAGAAGTCTCGTGTGATTGGGCGCTAGCTGATGCAAGCGACGTAGCGGAGCGGGTTCTCTCCTTCAGCTGATGAGCTTGCAATACTCTGGAAATGCCCATACTAGGTGAGGATGCCGCATTAGCATACGTGTCGCCACCGGAAGCATGGCCGAACTGCTCTGTGATGAGCCGGGTCTGGGAACTGTTCAACTTCCGCGCAAGGGATGGGCTACCGTTTGAACGTCGACCGGAATGGCTTCCTATAGATGTAGGATCAGAACGTCTCTTGGGAAATCGAATCGAATGCCTCGGAGAATGTGCAACAGAACCGGCTTGAACGAACTGTAGGATCCAAATACTGTAAATTAGCAACCTTCCCTGGCCTGGGGATATGGGCTATTTGCTTACCTCGACGACAGGTTCGACAACATGGTATCCTTCCCCGGTTTCCTCATCAACCACCACAGTACAATGAGGAGGAAGTGGCCAGCTTTGTGACGAGTGTAAAACTGTAATATCTCCCTCCGCCTCTGTTTCACTTTCGATTTCAAAACCAGGTCGGGAGAATCGTGACGGAGAGGTGAACTGCATGTCCACCATCACTGTGGTCCTTGATCTCGCTTGCGATTCTTTGTCGTCAACGTTCCCGACATCGCATCGGCTTCTTTCTCTATCACAGGAAGCGATATCGAGGCCAAGCTTATTGGACCTGTTTGCCAGCATCTCGACTTCGACTGCTTGCTTTTCAAAGTCGTCATACTCATCTGAGTCTAGGAGCCAGGCTGTAGGAGAAAGTAAATCTCGCCTGGGAAGCTCAGAAGGGACGTTGTTGGCCACCTCATGGAAAGCATCAGCGGCCTCAGCACAAAATGATACCGCATGTTCCGAGCTGTGTTGTTCATGACTGATCGGGTGAGCGGCATTTACACCGGGACAATCCTGATTTTGCTCGTCCGTCCCATCCCACACAAACGAGGCAGTACTCGACCTTCTACTCTCCCGCGTAATATCAGGCACAGACTTCGCTATGCTTGGTCTGAGAGCAAGCATCGGGAAAGGCGAATGCGGGCGGCTCTCCGTATGGCCAGCGATACTGGATGCATTTCGTTCTTGTCCGCTCGAATCACTCGTCCTGTGTTCCCCACTGTTGTTTTGACTTTTCCGTACCCTGGAAATGACCCGACGTAACTTACGACGGCTGGCGAGCGGGTACAGGGGAACTGATGGTGATCTCGGGTGAGAGTTTAAAGGATCAACGAGTGAGGCTGGCATTCCGCTTCGAATACTTGCTGGGCTCTCACTTCGTTTGGTCTCGTTCAAGCTGGGGATAGCCCTACGTATAGTAGAAGAGGAAGCCAATGCTGGCGAAGAGACGTTTGAGCTCGAGCCCAAACGATAGTGCCAGCTTGGTAAAGACGCTGGAGCAGAGATAGGAGTCGCAGGGCTCCCGGCCAGCGCAAGGGTGTCGTTTTCTAGCTGCATGAAGGAACGACACTTTGTTACCGGTTCTTGAATTGCTGGGGATAGGGGCGTCAGCGGGGTTATTGGGGTGAGAGGATCTGCCGCAAAGGGGTCATCCTCGGTAGTGAATGCTCGGTCCACATCGAGCACGTCCTCTTTGTGATAGCCGAACTCGTTGTCTCCGCACGAGCCTCTACTCTTAGCCGTCACGGTTGCAATGCTTCGTAAAGAAACTAGTGATGCAGACGCGAGTTTTGTTATAGGCATACTCGCAGAGGTAGAGGGTCGTCCGCTCAATGGATGGGCGCCATATGGGGCTGCATTCCTACTCCGAGAACTGGTAGATCCCCGCAGAAAATAATCTCCGTTATCTAGTTTTTTCTTTGTCGATTCGGCGATGAACTGTGACGGAAGGGGAACATGTAGCTGAAGTCGGGGGCCAAGGCCTAACCGTTCACGAATTGAACCGCGTGAAGGTCGTCCAAGTGCATGCTAGGAAAGATAGTTAAAGGCGTTGCTACAGGTAAAGCCACAAACGAATACTCACTGCCTGAGCGCTCGACGTCGTCGACGTTCTGCTAACTTGCTGCTTCAAATTCGGCATACGCCAGCTCAATAGTTCCGTTGGATCAATGGAGTTCTCAACGGAACGTCCAACGCCAACTGTTCCATGGACATGACCTGGCTTATGCAACGCCTTGTCGGGCAGTTTACTATTTGGAAGGTCGGGAGTAGGAGGCAATGGTGATGTCGGACTCGGATAGGCTGGGGGATAATTGCGGATGAGCTGCTCAACCTTGTGTGGGGTGGAACGAGTAATCCAGTTAGTCAACCGCTTACTTCTCCGAGTCGAGGCCGTATCAGAGGCCATCCTGGAGTCACCCCATTCAAAGGCAGAGTGGCCCTCGGTGAGGCTCTGTGCTGTTGCCGGAGGGGAGTAGAATAAAGATGATCCGTCATCTGTCACGGGACTCTGTATGAGTGATAATTCTTCTGCTCTAGAGGATTTGCGACGTCGAGTTCTGACAGGTTTGCTGATAGCATCAGGAACAGAGGGCTGGGCTTTATCGTGCTTGTAGCCCGAACGGGAAGAAGCCAGGCCGTCGGAGGTGGCCGAGGAGAAGAAAGAACGGAAGCTCGACTTTGATTTCTTCCTTAGCACATTTGGCACACGGAGCTCTTCTTCGAATCCACTGTCGTCAAAGAAAGAGCGCAAACCTTCGTTCTCGGCATGGGTAAAATCCTCGCTGACCACTGGAGTAGAACGAATGGCGTCGAACGCTTCCGGAGGCGTTGGCAGAGAATCAGAAGGCAAAGGTCGTCCGGAAGATTGCTTGGTGAGCTTGGGTATGGTAAGCGGCTTGAGATTGAGGAAGGATCTGGTGCTTGAGTGGCTCCTGTCACGCTGAGGGAAGATACCGGGTGATGAGGGGTCTTTATCTATGGCATGATTAACAGCAGCTGAAAGACAGTTAGATATAACATAGTTTTCAAGAATATGCATGAACAGTACCATTGGAAAATCTAGGCGATGGAAGAGGGGGTGGCGTGAATGGTACAGGCCCAGTTGACGTGGAGGATTTGGAATGAATGTGAAATTGATTTCTTCCAAGTTCAAGACTGACACATGAGGTCGATGTCGAGGCTGCGTTCGCCTGAGGAGAAGAAGAGAGGGCGGGAGCAGAGGAGGACGCGAAACGACGCGTCTCGGGTGGCATAGTGAACGATATGTCACTTGCGCCTTGCTTTCTGACGAACGCGTCCTTCAATCTTGCAAACGTTCCCGTCTTTCTTCGGGACCTGTCTTTAGAATGTGTCGAGCGTGGTGAGTTGCATGAGGGTGGGTAAGTGTTCCCACCGAAAGAAAACGAGAGAGCGCTGTCAGGTAAAGCCTGTGCGTCGAGAGCGGTGGAGACAAGATGTTCAAACTGTTCGATGGTGAACGAATGATCACGCCCGTGTCCTCTGTCGTTGGGGAGTACAAGAGGCGCGGGCATTGCGCAGAGCGCAAAGTACTAGTAGGAAGAGAATGAGGGGAAAAACTGGCGCAAAGAGTGAGGCCGCATATACAGCGAGGGATAATAAATATTACTGAGCGTGCATGGCATATGGATATATGCATATGGCGTTGGGTTGGTAAATGGCGCCGTTAAAGTTTTATATGTGCTATTTTGGCAGTGGCGAACTTCCTTTTGTGACCTAAAAAGATCGTCACTACCCGAAAGAACGAATGCCGATGACCGTTTCAGGGCATTCGGCGTCGAGAATAACGGAGCGACGTTTTGGCAGTGTCACCGTCAACTGATGTCATCCGGATTTGGCAGATTCCTTCGTTTTCGACGCCCATTCTGCCGTTGCGAGCGGTTGGTACACGGCATACGCCGTACTCTCCGTGCTTCGCAGCAAGTCATCTAAGCCAGGGAGCTTGTATGGCAAAGGCTGTATATCTCCTTGACGGTCCGTCAGGTAGTGTTAGCATGGGGGGATGTCTTCCTTAAGAGATTATTGCAGCAATCAAGACATACACGAGCTTGTCTCTGATAAATCATGGAGTTGGTTCTAGAGTAAGTAGAGAAAAACTTATCAGAGCTGATTACGTACGCGTATGGTAGATCGGCGGAATGACACGGCTAAATTCGACGCGCTTGAAAATTTGGACGACGATGCATATGGCTCGGTCAATCACCATTCGAGTCCCCGCAACATCAGCAAATATCGGGCCAGGCTTTGATGTCGTTGGCCTATCTCTCTCCTTGCACTTGTCTTTAAAAGCATCCATAGATGAATCAAATCCTAAATATCCACCAACCATTACTCATTCTGGAGAAGGAGAAGACGAAGTCCCACTTGATCCTTACAAGAACTTGACTATGCGAGTCTGCTTATATGTCTTGCGATGTCATGACATTATCTCTTTCCCCGAGCACCTCTCTGTGCACTCTCATAATGAAATCCCATTCGGTCGTGGACTGGGGTCGTCCGGTGCAGCAGTTATCGCCGGAGTCCTCCTTGCAAATGCCCTTGCCGAACTCAATCTTTCCACGTCTCGCATGCTTGATTTCGCCTTGATGGTCGAACGTCACCCCGATAATGTCACTGCCGCCCTTATTGGCGGGTTCGTCGGTTCCTACCTCCGGGACTTGGATGATGACGCCCAGGCACGCGCTCAAATTCCACTCAGTGAAGTCTTGCCTGAATATCCGCCCGACGCAGGAGAAGATTGGGGCAGGAATCCGCCGCATCCACCCGAAGGCATCGGACACTACATACGCTTTGGATGGTCAAAGTCGATAAAGGCAGTAGCTATCGTGCCGCGGTTTGAGCTGAGCACGGCAACAGCGCGTGATGTACTACCCCAAAGTTATTCCAGAAAGGATCTGGTAAGCTCCGCTTTCCGAGTCTTCTAACCCGTGCATTGACCGCATATATATGCACTAGGTATTTAATATGCAGCGCCTCGCCGTGTTAACCACGGCACTTGCGCAAGAACCACCAGACCCCGGGCTTATTTACGACGCAATGCAGGATCGAGTGCATCAGCCATACAGAAGGGCACTCATTCCCGGTCTTCCAGAAGTCACATCCCGGCTAACGTATACGACACATCCCGGCCTTCTCGGTATTTGCCTGAGCGGTGCTGGTCCGACGATACTGGCCCTTGCTACAGGAGGATACGAGGGAATTGCGAGGGACGCAGCTCATATATTCGGTGAAAAGGGCGTTGAAGTAGATTGGAAGCTGCTTGAGGTTTGCGCAGGAAGTGTCGTTGAAGAGAACGGTAGAGTAGTGTGGACGGCCAGTTGATGCTATCTATCGAATGTATGCTGACCTGGACGACTCCGATCCGACTGTAATTTTGAATTTCATCTCCCGTTATGGCAAACCGCCGATCAACGATACATTGTGATCGACAAGCTGCATCAACGACCTGACCCATGTAGCCTCTAGCCAGCGCCACTTTCACCCTCAAGGCCACGGGCGGATAATATCAGTGGAATAAGTATGTGATGGATATAGAAGCGCAGGACTAACATTTTACACGTCTTCAAGTCACGTAATGACTCGGACTCACTGTTGCCGCATGTCTTCTTTACATGCCTTTTACACGTGTTGTCTGCTTTGCCAGCGGGTATTAGTACCTCCCTCCCCACAAGAACTTGGGCTCTCTGTGTCGCCGTTTTCTCCCCTTACTGCTGCTCGTCCCAAGACACGTTAACAATGTCCTGCGACACCCTACAGCACGCTATCCAGGTCAGTTTCATCTATTATAGTCTACTTGGGAGGAAATGTCTGAATTATCGAATAAAGCTACAGAACGACTATATGCGCTTTGTAACTGGCGAATCGAGCTATAGCTCGGATGGGGCGGCCTTACCATCACGACGTGTATGTCATTGTCATGTCTTTGTCCCCAGCTCTTGTTCGGCTACAGGTGGCTCACGTATTTGTTATCCTCCATCATCCCTTCGTTGTTCTTGTTTACCAGTTATCCTTATCTTGCCCAAACTGCAGGGCATCTCTTCTCAATATCCCCGAAGAGATCCTCGAAGTAGAGGAAGAGAATCACGGTCTACCCGCCACCGCCGCCGAGTCGTTGTCGTCCTCATCAAAGTCGAAACTCCGTTGGTCAAAGAGAACAAACTTCATTTCGAGGCCGATCAAGCGTAAGGAGTCGGATAGCTCGACGTTACCTGGGAGCACGTTTCGTGGTCTTGACATTGACGGACCATCGGCTAAACACCTCAGACGCGCTTCAGTCTCGTCAGAAGCAGCTTCCGATTCTTCGAGTCAAACTAAAGTCGAACCTCCCCCACCACCTCGTTCCATCCTTCAACACTCTCCCTCAGTCTCTAGTGGAAAGAGCGGGAAAAGCACGCTTACTGCGAAACGCTCTGTCAAGTTCTCAGACGAACCTATATATTACGACTATTCGTATCGAGAGTCGTATTTCTGTACTTGTCCGCACCCGCCTCATCGTCGCCCTCAGGCTGAGGGATACCACGCGCCATCTTGCAAACTCCCTTACGACTGCAACGGCGAGTGTTTATACGACTACGGCTTTGAGGATTTACGGTTTAGTGGATACGAAGACGATATGTTCTCTTTTGAGCTACCTGAGGAGATACCTTCTGAGAGACGATGGGGGGTTGTTAGTAGGTTTGTTGCTTGGTTTAGAAAAGTTGCTGGAAGGAGGAGGTATACTATTGATGAAGAGAAGAGGAGACCTGTTATTTCGAGACCTCAGCCTCTTACGCCTCGTCGGCCGTGTCGTGTTGAAGTTGTTAGGGAAAAGAAGAACCAATGTAGATTGAAGAAGAGGCGAACGGGTCGGCTTACGCCTTGTTGTCGATAGTATAAGGTGTGTTTAATGCTTTCCATTGGAGTTTGCAAGTTCTTCGATCATTAACTATTGTTTCTTAGTTATGCGTTGTTCGGGCTCGTTGTTCATCCTAATCATGCCCGACCGCCGCCGTGGTCACTACTCACATCACTGTACTTCTAACGCACATTTCGACTCCGACTCCGATTATGCGGCACCCTTCCCTTCCATTCTTCCTTTTTTCCATTCTTCCGCCCCCCTCCATCCATCTTATCCCGCTTACCAAAAATCATTTACGACCCATGAATCGAATGATCGTCTTATGCATCCCATCCGACATCTTACGTCCTACATCCTACATTCCAATCTCATCCCCACTTCATTTTTGTTTACTCATACATCGTCACTTCGCGGAAGGTGTACGATATTACGGCTTTGGCGTTTACAATTTACATCTACGGATATTCGAGCCGGCTCGACTCGCTGGATTTTGGATAGGGCAAGGCTAGATCTTGCTCCGCGTACACATCTATGTGTTCTCTCACTCATCATTCATCACTCGGGATTTGGACTTGGACTTGAGCAATTCATCTCATCCATACCGTCCAGTACCGTCAATGATCATTATGACATGTCCCATCGGTTCATTGGTGCGAGTCGCTGTAATGTTATGTACGATCGCCATACGCACATATAACGCACAAACGACCAACTTCATTTACTCGTACTAGTAATCCCCCTTCTCTGGCTTTGTAGTTCTTTAGCCAGTGTATGCATGTTCAATAGTGGACGCTTCGCAATGACAGTGACGTTACCTCCTACTCTATGAAAATTTGAATATTAATGTTCATAAATTCAAAGTGGAGAACAGAGAGTAGGGAGCTAGAGTAGTGACTTCTCTCTAAACAAGCGCAAGCAGAGCTGGTGCGTTAGATCTCTGCTTAGCGGTAATAAGAAGTGTGTGTATGAAATCACTAATATTCCGCTTTCCGCTTTCCGCTTTCCGCTTTGAAAAGTTGAAAAGAGTACTAGTAGTATGAAATATCGTCTCCATCATGTCTGTCTGTCTCCACCATGTCCGGCAAGTATGTATGGAAAGCTATCCATTTACATGTCACTACGTCTTTGTTTCTCTGCTTCCCAGCGCGCTCTAATCAAAGATGCAGCGGAAACTCTAGAGTGGACTATAGGCTGAACGAATTGGCGCTGTAGGCCCGGGGTATCCAAATGCAAATGACCGTCGTTCCGAATGACCTATCGTAAATCATAGCCATTGAAGCAGTACCCATGCCACGGTATAAAAAGAATAAGGGCAGAGAAATCGTCAGCTTGTGAAATTGGAGTTAAGAAACAGGAATGTACGCACTGAACCGATGGAGAGGAAGAAGGTGAAACTCGCGGCGCTACCGAGCATGTATTGGGAGAGTGTTGCCATTACTCCTCGTGGACCTGCTCCGTTTCTAGTGATAGGTCGAGTTATGAGTTATGGATTATGAGTGTCCTTGTTCTTCTGATAGAGTGAAATAGGCGTGTGTGGACTCACCGGAGGATACTATACGATCCAAAAAGAAAACCAATTGTCAAACCAACACCCGCACCCATCATAGCACCCATTCTTCATCACCAGCAGACAGCAGACAGTAGACAGCAGACAGCAGAAACGTGTGAGTACAATGATACAAGAAGGGTTGAACAAAAGAACGGAGGGAACCCTTACTTTGCTAGAAAGTCATGTTGAAGTCGAAAGGAAATAATTCACGTCAGTTCAATCGGGCAGAGTGGATATATCACCTTGGTATGGAAGACTCACCTTTTTGCCATACTGTTGGACCTTCTACGCGTTGAGGTGGTCGTTGCGCCATGATCGTGACTCGAGAAAGGTAGATTCAAAGTTGAGGCTTGCGGGGGGAGCACGTGAATCTTGTCCTCTTCCTCCACCATGTCAAGCTCGAGGAGGACAAAAATACCTGGTTTTCCACCCGCCCAACAGGCTCAAATAGGTGTGTGAGGAATAATAACCTTTGCTATGTGGGTGTCAACTGATTGACTGAGTAGTTCGTGCGAATCAGCGAGATTTATTCTATGTTTACTCTCTTCGAGAACAAGCGGAGAATGTTTTGAGGTCTTGGTTAGGTATGCATATTGCATATGCATGCGCCCCCTGATGCGATGCTTGAGGTACACGTCTAAAATAAAACATAGGTAACCGTTGGCTCTCGCGTTGGGATAAGGAACTAGAGCTGTTGTCTAAATTGTTGTATTATGGACTTACTACCGGCAGAGGCATGTAGGCGTCAAATCGGTCAAGCTTTGGTGTGCACTAAACGGTCATTCATTTAGCACGACAGACTCTGGGTGAGGAGTACACGAATATCTGGCAATATTCCAACCATGATCGGGGTACACCTTCTGCTAAGGTGAGTAAACCCACTACTTCGAAGCTCAGAAGTGGCTAATGACTGACACCATGAGCATAGAGACGTGCTGCACTTGTTTTCCTTCCCGCATTTCCAGCATATGCTATCTCACGTTTCGAGAACCAGCTAAGTGGTGGGAATGAGAGGATAGCACGCCTCTTAAGACGTTTACCGAGTATTCTGGATGTCATTTCCGAGATCAACCTTGCTGCGTTTTATTTCAGGGGAGTGTATTATGGTTTGGTTGACCGGGTACTTGGTGTGAAGAACGTACGTGCCCCCGCGTTACTTTTGCTCAACAAAAATAAAGACGTATTCACTCTTTTTTGTTGTTGTAGATTTCGTCAACACCGGAGAACCCGAATTCTCGTCCACCTTCGTACTCACTACTAGGTATCCTCATCATACTCCGACTTTCACACCGTTTGTTCGCTGCAGTCCGCGAGTTCCGGAAGAACTCTATGAAAGACTCGACTCAATCGACACAAACGTCATCGAAGGGGAAACAAGTCTTACAACCTCACGACTCAACTGAAGCATCCATCGATGGCGTACCAATAACCGAAGTCCTGGAAAACACGCCTGACGAATCCGCTGAACCCATACCAGCAGAAGAAGATGGATACACATTAATAGACTTCTCGCAAATCCCAGAACACGTTCGAGCAAGACGAAATTGCACGCTTTGTTTAGAAGAGAGGACTTCGAGCTGTGCAACTGAGTGTGGACACTTGTTTTGTTGGTCGTGTATTGTGGGATGGGGAAGGGAGAAGGTAGGTTTGTCGTAATTTCGGTTTGTATGACATGGGTAATGATTTGCGTTCTTACTATGAATTTTGTGTAGGCTGAATGTCCATTGTGCCGACAAGCGCTTAACTTGACTCGCCTCATTCCTGTTTATAACTTGTAGCCGGTTAGAAGCTTTAACCACATGTATCGCTTGCATATTCTCTGTCAATGCGTTGTAATCATGAGAGAGCCAGGAAGTACAGATTAGCATGAAACATGGCACCAAAACAAGGGAATGGGTTGAAGCAGGTGGTTTCATACAAGTGCCTGGATCAGCGTGATGTTGTCTCCTTTCAGGAGTGCACGTCCTGTCAAAGAAGAGAGGATTTAATGGGTGGTTCAGACTAATGGAACATTGCTTTGCGTACCCAACTCTTTACGAGGCTTAGCTTCCTTGAGGTACGCTTCCGCGGCGTCGTCCAATACGACATTCATGAATTCATCAAAGCCCTGCGTAGGAAAATATTAATTAGTATCATGTGAGCGGTAGGGAGGACAAAGTTGCAGGAGTGTATGTCAAGTATGAGAGGACGCCGAAGGCGCGGTCTGAGGCTTATGTCCCGATACATGGGGCTTGCTTGCGGAACGGCCATCGACAAGGAAGAAAAAGAAACAGGAGGCCTACGTACAACGATCCGACCCTCCAATCGCATCTCGTTGTTATCGTATAGCCATATTGATACTCTTGTTTTCTGATTAAACCCACGTAAGAAATTCGGTATCGGAGTCAAGGTTGTACAATGCTATAGCTCACTTGTTGGAAGAATCTGAAAATGACATTCTGCAAAATGCGACTTTGAGTCCTGATAATCGAACGAATGATTGAAAGTGTAGAAGTTACGTACGATGGGTTGTACCATCACTTTTTGTTGGCGTGAATGCATCTTTGCAGTTTATCTTGTCGAAAAGAGGTAGCCGGAAAAGATGATTACAGTCGAGGTTGAAGGACAAAAGTTAGGCAGGCGCGTAACACACAGACCTCCTTCCTTCTTTGGACACCAGTCGCGACACGACAAACCAGTAACTACAACGCGTCACCCCTTTGCCAAAATCTTCCACTCCGGAAGGCACAATGGAGGTGAGCCTCTCCAAACGAAACGAACGCGTTATTAGCATAACTTGACCCTTTTACCTCACTTACTCAGGTGTTCGCACCTTCAAATTCGTCGACGGCAGCAGCCGTCACGTTCATCACTTTCGTACAAGACCTCAAGAAAAAGTCAAAGACTTGGGGCCCGCTCATTGAACTTTGTGCTAATGGAGAGAAGACGCTTGAAAGGTTTAGATATCAGTTTTCGGATGATTGGTTGTATAGTGATCAGTTACGAGGAGAGTGGAGTGCGTATAATGAGATTCTAAAGCGGAAGAGTGATTCGATTCAGGAGCAGCTTGGTGCGTGATTCTTCGTCTGAAGTGTCTGACGCGCTTTTGTAACTTTGCCTGTAGCTGGTCTGCAATTGAAAATTGTCGCGGAGGATAAGATTGTCGAGAACAAGATTAACGATATTATTGCCGAATGGGAGCAAACGCGACCAGTACAAGGAAGCATGCGCGCAGATACGGCCATGAACACCATTAACGTGTTTGAAGGCAAACTAAATCGCGTCCAAGAAGAATACGATCTTGTCTGTCGCGCGAAAGAAGCTCTCGACCTCGAACTTACGCGTCACACGCGTTTGGAACCCGTGTTCGAGGAGTTACGCGACTTGAAGGCAGTGTGGACTGCGTTGTCAGGTATCTGGGCACAGATAAACGAACTCAGAGAAATCACTTGGGCTAGTGTACAACCGCGCAAGTTGAGAGAACAACTTAATGGTCTGTTGAATTCGACGAAGGACATGCCAACGCGTATGCGCCAATATGCTGCGTTCGAGTATGTTCAAGAGACGCTACGAGGTCTCCTGAAGAGTAACATCATTGTTGGAGAGCTGAAGTCGGAGGCTCTTAAGGATAGGCATTGGAAGCAGCTTTTCAAGGTTCTGCGTATGTCTCCCGTTATGCTGACAACGTAAGTCAAAACATACTGTGTACATCTATCCGATTGACTTGATACTATAAAGTATGACCTTGGGGAACGTATACGACATGGATCTCAAGAAGAATGAATCGCTCATAAAGGAGGTCATAATTCAGGCGCAAGGAGAGGTACACATATCTTAACATGATATGGGCCGATGCTTACGGATTATGCTGTAGATGGCGCTTGAAGAATACATCAAACAAGTCAAAGAGACGTGGACTGGTTATGCACTCGATCTTGTCAATTACCAAAACAAGACCAGGCTCATCCGGTACTTCCTTTTCCTAAATTTCGAGTACGTCTTGCTGAAGGGGATTGTGTAGCGGCTGGGACGACTTGTTTACTAAATGCAGCGAGAATCTCAATTCACTGACGGCTATGAAGCTATCGCCGTACTATAAAGGTGACTCGTGAATTACTAGAAGATGTGGTTTATGGCTAATTGCATTGTAGTCTTTGAGGAAGATGCGTCGGCTTGGGAGGATAGATTGAATAGAATTCATGTCCTTTTTGGTACGTACAATATAGCTAGAGATCTGGATTGCATTGATATCAATAATTTACTAGATG
The DNA here is from genome assembly GCA_032164295.1 of Inonotus obliquus. NCBI lineage: Eukaryota > Fungi > Basidiomycota > Agaricomycetes > Hymenochaetales > Hymenochaetaceae > Inonotus > Inonotus obliquus. The sequence goes on along the minus strand of JAJHTX010000001.1, from coordinate 2,736,385 downwards.
TTTGGATCGACGTACAGCGCCAATGGGTGTATCTCGAAGGCATATTTTCTGGAAGCGCAGACATCAAGCACCTGCTTCCTGTCGAATCAAATCGTTTCCAAAGCATCAACTCAGAATTCTTGACCGTTATGAAGAAGGTTAACAAGACTCCATACGTCGTAGAGGTCCTGAATATTCCGGGTATCCAGAAGTCATTGGAGCGCCTTGCAGATCTGCTGAGCAAGATTCAGAAAGCCTTGGGTGAATATTTGGAGCGAGAACGAGCGTCCTTCCCTCGTTTCTATTTCGTCGGAGACGAGGACCTTCTGGAAATTATCGGCAACTCCAAGACCATCGTCAGGATCATGAAGCATCTGAAGAAGATGTTTGCGGGTATCGCTACAATGATACTGGACGAGGAAGAAACCCAGATTAGCGGCATTGTCTCCCGCGAAGGAGAGGAGATTCGATTCCGGGCACCTATCATGCTCAAGGAGTATCCGAAGATCAATGATTGGCTCGCAAAACTGGAGGCGGAGATGCGAAACAATCTTGCGTACCTATTATGTGATGCCGTCGAGGAGCTGCAAACGTTCTATGGAAACGAAGCGCTTTTCACCGCGCAGACGTTCATTGCTTGGATAGAGAAGTATCCCGCTCAGCTTGTTTCACTTGCTATTCAGGTGGCATGGACAGCCTCTGTCGAAAGCTATCTTGAAACAGGGCAGACTCCGAGCGCGCCCCTTAAAACCGTCCGCCGAGGATTGGACCTTCTTGCAGACGTCGTGCTCACAGATCTTAATCCTATCACTCGTCGGAAGTGCGAGCACTTGATCACCGAACTCGTTCACGAACGTGATGTTATCCGTTCCTTGATACAGCAAAGCGTCTCCGATAATAAGGCTTTCGCATGGCTCTATCAGATGCGCTTCTACCTTGATCGCACTGGGGAGAACACACTAGACCGACTCTCGATTAGGGTGGCGAATGCTACATTCCCGTACGGATGGGAATACCTTGGTGTGCCCGACAGACTCGTCCAGACACCGTTGACGGATAGGTGTTACTTGACGTTGACGCAGGCTCTAGACAGCCAACTTGGAGGATCACCCTTCGGACCCGCCGGTACTGGGAAGACAGAGTCAGTGAAGGCGCTGGGTGTGCAACTCGGGCGTTTCGTTTTGGTCTTCTGTTGCGACGAGACGTTCGATTTCCAAGCGATGGGACGTATTTTCGTCGGACTCTGTCAAGTCGGTGCTTGGGGATGCTTTGATGAATTCAATCGTCTTGAAGAACGTATCCTTAGTGCCGTGTCGCAGCAGGTACAAACCATTCAGCAAGGTCTAGCTTCATTGGCGAAGAATCCGCAGACCGAGATCGAGCTCGTCGGAAAGAGTCTCAAGATCAACTCAAATATCGGTATTTTCATCACGACGAACCCCGGGTATGCCGGGCGTACGGCGTTACCCCCTAATCTAACGAAACTCTTCCGACCAATGGCGATGACCAGACCGGATCGAGAACTTATCGCACAGGTGATGTTGTTCTCTCAAGGTTTCCGTACAGCCGAAGTCCTTGCCTCGAAGATTGTGCCATTCTTCAATCTCTGCGCCGAACAGCTTTCGCCTCAGCCTCATTATGATTTTGGTCTCCGTGCTCTGAAGGCTGTCCTGGCTAGCGCTGGTATCCTTAAGCGAGAACGTCTCATGAATGCACGAGCGAATGAGGCGGATGGTACGGCGGACCTTTCCGATGCGATCCAAGAGCAAGTCATTCTCATTCAGAGCGTTACTGAAACGATCGTCCCGAAATTGGTGGCAGATGACGTTCCGTTGTTAACGAGGTGCGTGCTTGTGGAAATATTTACCAAAGAACGATAAACTGAGTCCCTCTGATAGTCTCCTTGCGGACGTTTTCCCTGGTGTTGATTACGTACCTGTTGATCTAGAGGCTCTGCGCGAACAGATCCTGAAAGTATGTGCTGAGAAACGCTTGGTACCGGGCGAACGTTGGATCGCCAAAATCTTGCAGCTCTACCAGATTCAGAAGATCCAGCACGGTTTGATGATGGTTGGATCTTCAGGAAGTGGGAAGACGAACGCATGGAGGGTGCTCTTAGCTGCACTCGAGCGTCTCGATGGCGTAGAAGGTGTTGCGTATGTCATTGATCCGAAGGCGATTCATAAGGAGGCGCTCTATGGGACGTTGGATCCGACTACCCGAGAGTGGAACGATGGTCTCTTCACACATATTCTGCGCAAGATCGTCGATGATGTCCGTGGTGAAAGTGGCAAGCGTCACTGGATTATTTTCGATGGCGACGTTGATCCGGAGTGGGTAGAGAACTTGAACAGTGTGCTTGATGATAACAAGCTCCTGACCTTGCCGAATGGTGAACGACTTAATCTTCCTCCGAATGTTCGTATCATGTTCGAGGTCGAGCATCTGAAGTATGCGACACTTGCGACTGTTAGTCGATGTGGTATGATCTGGTTCAGTGAGGACGTTGTGGAACCGAGCATGGTCTACCGACACTATCTGGATACCCTTTCAACGGTTCCGCTAGACGCAGATGAAGACGAGTCCCTCGAGCCTTCTGCCTTGAGACGAACCGATGCTATCGCTTCTGACTCGTCTGAGTCTCCCAACATTCGTACCCAGAAGGAAATCGCAGGTATCCTGGAACAATATTTCACGGACGGTGACCTTGTCGAATCGGCGCTGTCGTATTCGGAGTCCATAGAACATATCATGGACTTCACGGCCACCAGAGCCTTGAACACGTTGTTTTCGCTGATCAACAAGACCGCGCGTAACGTTCTCGAGTACAATATACAACACTCGGACTTCCCCCTCAGCCGTGACAAGATCGAGCAATACGTAACGAAGCGGCTATTGGTCAACATCATTTGGGCATTTTCGGGTGATGCGCGTCTTGAACTGCGAGCCGAACTTGGCGAGTTCTTGAGGAAGCAAACGGGAATTGATCTGCCTCTGCTTTCACCTGGTAGCTCTTTGATTGATTACGACGTACAAGTTGCGACAGGGGAATGGATATCATGGTCGTCACGAGTACCCGTCATCGAAATAGAGGCACATGCTGTCACAGCATCAGATGTCGTGGTCCCCACCATCGACACCGTACGTCACGAAGAAGTCCTATACTCGTGGTTGTCAGAGCATAAACCGTTGATGCTTTGCGGTCCTCCAGGTTCGGGAAAGACCATGACACTCTTCAGCGCTCTACGGAAGTTGCCGGACATGGAGGTTGTCGGACTCAACTTCTCCAGTGCGACGACTCCCGAGCTCATTCTTAAGACGTTTGAGCAGTATTGTGAGTTTAGGAAGACGCCCAATGGTGTTATCCTGGCTCCTGTGCAGATCGGGAGATGGCTCGTCGTGTTCTGCGATGAGATCAATCTGCCAGCAACGGACAAGTATGGGACGCAGCGTGTCATCTCGTTCTTGCGTCAACTCGTCGAATGCGGTGGTTATTACAGAACGTCGGATATGGCGTGGGTCAGGCTGGAGAGAATTCAGTTCGTCGGTGCTTGTAATCCTCCTACAGATCCAGGTCGTGTTCCACTCTCGCACAGATTCTTGCGACACGCTCCGTTGGTCATGGTCGACTATCCTGGAGAAATCTCACTGAAACAAATCTATGGTACTTACAATAGAGCCATGCTCAAAGTCGTCCCGAACTTGCGCGCATACTCGGAGCCGCTTACAGACGCTATGGTGACCTTCTATCTGGCGTCCCAGAAGCGCTTCACGTCGGACATCCAGGCTCATTATATCTACAGTCCGCGTGAGTTGACGCGTTGGGTGCGGGGCATTTATGAAGCTATTAAGCCGCTCGAAATGCTCTCTGTCGAAGGACTCGTCCGCGTCTGGGCGCACGAAGCCCTTCGTCTGTTCCAGGACAGGCTTGTCTCTGAAGATGAAAAGGTTTGGACAGACGAGAATATCGATTCAACTGCTATGACGTACTTCCCGACAATAATTCAAGAAGAAGCATTATCAAGGCCTATATTGTTCTCGAATTGGACGTCCAAGCACTATGTATCTGTCGACCGGGAAATTCTACGGGACTACATCAAAGCACGTCTCCGAGTATTCCATGAGGAAGAACTCGATGTACAGCTTGTCCTCTTCAACGATGTCTTGGACCATGTTCTCCGTATCGATCGGGTCTTCAGGCAGATACAAGGTCACTTGCTCCTGATTGGTGTTAGCGGAAGTGGCAAGGTAAGTTGAAGGTGTACACTCTGTATGAATTCATAATTCTGATGTGCCCCGTTGTAGACGACGTTGTCTCGTTTCGTTGCCTGGATGAATGGTCTCAGCATCTTCCAGATCAAAGTATCTAACAAGTACACAGGAGAAGATTTCGATGAAGACCTGCGTACGGTTCTCCGCAGAGCAGGCTGCAAAGGGGAGAAAATATGCTTCATCATGGATGAGTCAAATGTTCTGGATTCTGGATTCCTGGAGAGGATGAATACTCTTCTTGCTAATGCCGAGGTACCCGGTTTGTTCGAAGGCGATGAGCATTCGGCTTTGATGACGGCCTGCAAGGAAGGATCGCAACGTGATGGGCTTATGCTTGACTCTCATGAAGAGCTGTACAAGTGGTTCACTCAACAAGTCGCAAAGAACTTGCACGTCGTCTTCACTATGAATCCTCCCGAGAATGGACTGGCTTCGCGTGCAGCCACGTCACCCGCCTTATTCAACCGTTGCGTCCTAGACTGGTTCGGAGACTGGCCTGATCAGGCGTTCTATCAAGTCGGCTCTGAATTGACTCGAACGCTGGATCTGGACCTTCCGTCATATATAGCACCACAGTTTTTCCCAATCGCGTACCGCCAACTGGTCTTGCCACCTAGCCACCGTGAAGCTGTTGTCAATGCCCTCGTATATGTCCATCAGTCACTATATCAGATCAACAAGAAACTGAGCAGGCGTCAAGGACGATACAACTACGTAACGCCAAGACATTACCTTGACTTGTAAGTGTTGGATTTTTACGTCCATTGGTATGTGAATTGCTGACGTTCATCGATCCAGTATCTCGCACTATGTTAGGCTCTACAACGAGAAGAGGGACGAACTTGAAGAGCAGCAACGGCATCTCCACGTTGGTCTCGACAAGCTCAAGGATACAGTCACGCAGGTCGAAGAGCTGCGAAAGAGTCTGGCAATCAAGCGGAGACAGCTAGAAGCTAAGAATGCGGAGGCGAATGAGAAGCTTCAACGCATGGTCTCTGATCAGCAAGAGGCCGAACAGAAGAAATCAGCCTCTATTGAGATTCAAGCGGCTCTAGTTGAGCAGGACAAGCACATCAAGCAAAGGCGAGAAGTTGTCATGGCTGATCTGGCAGACGCGGAACCGGCTGTGCTCGATGCGCAGGCTGCCGTCGGTAACATTAAGAGGCAGCATCTTCAAGAAGTGCGAGCCATGGCCAACCCTCCGGAGGCCGTGAAGCTTGCTATGGAATCTGTCTGTACAGTCCTCGGCCATAAGATTGACAGTTGGCGGACAGTTCAGGGTATTATTCGACGAGACGACTTCATTCAGAGGATCGTCAATTTCGACACCAACGCGCAAATGACGAAGCATGTGCGAGAGCTTATGATGCGAGAATTCCTCGCCCGGCCATCGTTCAACTTTGAGACCGTGAATCGTGCCAGTAAGGCCTGCGGTCCTCTTGTGAAGTGGGTCATAGCGCAGGTGCGCTTCTCTGAAATCCTGGACAAAGTAGAGCCTCTTCGCAACGAGGTGCAGTCGTTGGAAGACCAAGCCGAGGATACGAAGAAGCAGGCGTCGACGATTATCAAGATGATTGAAGAGCTCGAAGCCAGCATCCGCACTTACAAGGAGGAGTATGCGTTTCTTATTAGTGAGACTCAGTCCATCAAAGCGGAAATGGAGAGGGTCGAAAATAAAGTGGAGCGGAGTATGCGCATGCTTGACAGCTTGTCATCGGAGAGAGCTCGTTGGGAGGCCGGAAGCCAAACATTCGACGAGGAAATGAGCACTATCGTGGGTGATGTGCTACTCTCAGCAGCCTTCCTGGCGTACGGCGGATTCTTCGACCAGCACTATCGAGAAATAATGTGGCACGAATGGTCGGGTCACCTCTCCGACGCGCATGTCAAGTTCAAGTCAGAGCTGTCCTTCCCCGAATATCTTTCCACAGCAGACGAGCGTCTGAGCTGGCAGTCCAAGTCTCTGCCTGCGGACAGCCTCTGCACCGAGAATGCCATCATGCTCAAGAGATTCAATCGGTACCCTCTGATCATCGACCCTACTGGACAGGCTACGACCTTCCTACTCAACGAATATAAGGATCGGAAGATTACTGTCACCAGCTTCTTGGATGATGCCTTCCTCAAGGTCTTAGAAAGCGCTCTTCGTTTCGGAAATCCTCTGCTGATCCAGGATGTGGAGCATTTAGACCCCATTCTCAATGCCGTTCTCAACAAGGAGATCCGCCGAACCGGTGGTCGTGTTCTCATTCGTCTTGGAAGCCAGGATATCGATTTCTCGCCATCCTTCACTATGTTCCTTTCAACAAGGGATCCATCAGTAGAGTTCTCTCCTGACATCTGCAGTCGAGTCACGTTTGTAAACTTCACTATGACTCGTAGCAGTTTGCAGAGCCAGACACTAGACCAGGTACTCAAGGTCGAAAGACCAGACACCGAACGCAAGAGGACGGATCTTATGAAGATTCAGGGCGAATTCCGGCTGCGCTTGAGAACCCTGGAGAAACTCCTTTTGCAGGCATTGAACGAGTCCACCGGCAATATATTAGACGATGACAAAGTCATCAATACTCTGGAGACGCTAAAGAAGGAGGCTGCTGACATTACGCGCAAGGTCGAGGAAACGGACAATGTGATGCGCGAGGTTGAACAAGTGACCGCTGAATATTTGCCCATCGCTCAGGCGTGCAGCTCCGTTTTCTTCATTCTCGAGCAGCTTAACCTCGTCAATCACTTCTATCAATTCTCTCTTTCCTTCTTCCTTGATATATTCGACTACATCCTTCATCACAACCCTCATCTTCAGAACGTTACTGATCATGCCGCCCGACGGCGAATTCTATTCGATGACTTGTTCCTTGTCGTCTTCAAGCGTACCTCAAGAGCGCTTCTGCACCAAGACCACGTTATGCTTGCAACGCTCCTCGCGCAAGCCAAACTTCGCAGTGCTGATGATATCACTGACGAATACGAGTTCCTTCTGGAGAGTGGTGAAGGCGTGCTTCCGTCAGGAACCGTTGGAGAATCTGCTGAGCTTTCCATTCTCTCATCGGAACAGCAAGAGCGCCTCAATAGCTATGCCAAGCATACTCTCTTTAAGCCTGTTCTGGACCATGTACGTAACAACCAGGACTCGTGGGTGCCATTCCTTCAGTCGTCGGAACCCGAGAAGTATACACCAACACCATGGGAGTCTGCTCCTGGTTAGTATTTTCACATTCACATTCTATGCCTATTAGACTAACGAATGTAATAGCCGTCATTAATGCCCTCCGTTATGTGTTGCTAATCAAATGCTTCCGACCGGATCGACTTGTGCAGTCCATGGATACATTCCTCCGAACCGCTTTTGATAAAGATCTAACGACGGAATCAGACTACAATCTGGCCGATGTGGTCCTTCAGGAGGTGCCTCCTGCCACGCCTCTTGCTTTGGTATCGGTACCTGGTTATGATGCAAGCTATCGCGTTGAAGGCCTTGTGCAAACGTCCGGCGTGAAGTGCTCATCGGTCGCCATGGGTTCTCAGGAGGGTTTCTCCTTAGCGGACCAAGCGATTGCAATAGCAGCAAGGCAAGGCACATGGGTGCTTTTGAAGAACGTTCACCTCGCACCGTCATGGCTGGGACAATTGGAAAAGAAGCTGCAGACGTTGAACCCCAATCGCAACTTCCGCTTATTCCTCACTATGGAGGCGAATCCGGTCATTCCTGTCAACATTTTGCGGCAGTCACGCATCATTATGAACGAGCCGCCACCGGGAATTAAGGCTAACCTGCTAGATTCATTGCGTAGCATCCCACAGACTCGTCTTAATCAGGGCCCTGCTGAGAAGTCGCGCCTATACTTCCTGTTGGCTTGGTTCCACGCGATCGTCCAGGAACGGCTGCGATATGCCCCACTTGGTTGGAGTAAGAAGTACGACTTCAATGATTCGGACATGAATGCCGCGTTCGGAACGATAGACGTTTGGCTGAATTCCGTTGCGAACGGAAGGACTAACGTGGATCCCGTCTCAATTCCTTGGGACGCTGTACGGACTCTCGTCAAGCAATCTGTATATGGTGGTCGTATTGACAGTGATTTCGACCAAAAGTTGCTCGATACATTTGTCGACTCTCTATTCACCCCGGCGGCGTATAATCTAGACTTTGACCTCGTTCCTCGGTCAGATGGGAAACATGTGCTGACCGTCCCAGAAGGAACAAAGATAGGTCACTTCTTGTCCTGGGTACAAGACCTGCCTGATCGCGAGCCTCCGTCATGGCTGAGCCTACCTCCGACGGCAGAGCGTGTTATCGCGCTTGCTCAAAGTAAGTCTTGTTTAGCTCCGGTTTAGCAACTATCTCTAAATATTCTTTAGGCAATGATCTGTTGATGAAGCTGCGGAAAATGAAGAGCCTTGCTGACGATGATGTGGAGGAAATCAAGCCAACCGGACCGGCTAAGTCTCAATCTGCTGAGCAGCCAGCATGGATGCGGGCTCTTCTGGAGCGTTGCAAGGAATGGCTGGAGGCATTGCCTGAGGTAAGCATATGGAGATGCCTCTGCTTCCAAGACACAGATGCTGACGAAATTCGCACTCCCAGTCCTTTAGTACTCTTGCGAAGCAATCGGCAGATAATCAAGATCCACTTAATAGGCTCTTCCTGCGTGAAGGCGAGATTGGACGCAAACTTTTGAGTCAAGTCCGCAGAGACCTAGTAGATGTCATCAAGGTCTGCGAAGGGACACTCAAACAGACGAACCATCTTCGTAGTCTCCTAAGCGCTCTGACGAAAGGTACGATTCCGGGGCATTGGATGCGCTATAAAGTCAAGAAGATGATGTCTGTATCGGAGTGGATTCCAAATCTTGCTCGGCGTCTTGCTCAGCTTGATCGTATTGCTGGACTTGATTCCTTGAACAATGTTGAAGTGTGGCTGGGTGGACTGTTCTTCCCTGAAGCATATGTTACCGCAACTCGACAGGCGGTCGCTCATCGCAAGAGGTGGAGTTTGGAGACGCTCGATCTCAGGCTTGATATTGAGCGGGTGAATGACCCGAATGCCTTCATTGTTGATGGTCAGTCCAAACGGTGCCGCTCAAAATTTCCTGTTTACTCATTTTGCTTGTCAGGTCTCGTCCTGGAGGGTTCTTCGTGGTCATCAGACAAGCTTGTCCTGAACAACGGCGAGAACGTGCGACTTAATCCCTCGCAGGTCCGATGGGTGCAGGTTGATCCCAATGAGGTGACATTGAACAATATGGTCACCCTTCCGGTTTACCTCAACAACGACCGCAGCGACGTCTTATTCACTGTCAAATTACCGTTCAGCAGCACCGATGGCCGTCTTCTCTCTATGCGTGCAGTCTGTCTCACAGCGGATGGTTAGAATCGACAGCAAAGTATAGCCATGATCCCTTTCGTTATGACACTTTCACGCCCGTCATGTTCCATATACCCTCACCACGGATTTCTTCTTTCATACCTCTGACAGTGTCAACTATAGAGTTAGTCATGTTCGTTTATTTGTTGTTGCAAGGAATAGATAATGTCAAATACACCTATGTTTATGAGGAACAGTAGTGCAGAGTCGAGATTGTCAGTCATGGGGTGAGGAAGCCATGGAGTCCACTTCCATCTTGACCTGTTCATCCTCAGGAGGTCCAGAGGTCGTCAAAGCGTGGTTAGAGAACCGTGCTAGTTGTTTTCTGAGCTCGAAATTAGAAATCGGCGAAATACATATCAAATAAGCAAAGCCACTAACAGTTTCTGATCTCGTACACGTTCCAGCATATCTATCACCTCAACCTGATCTTCAATAAGCATGTCCCCACCAGGAAGAGTATTTGCCAATTCCTTCGCCCTCGTAATACCATCCCTAAACGCTGTCGTCTGTATTGGGTATGGGAAACAAACGTACATTAGCATGAGAGAACTTATAAAGCAAGGTACAAACCGTTTGGAAAATGGCTTGCCGACTTTGTGGATTGAGCGTGGAATCTGCTGTTAGAGCCACTTCGACTGCATGTGCGAGTTTTTCGAGAAGGCTTTCGAAGATAGGATCTGGGAATGAGTGGGCAGACATCCAAGACTATGGATTCGACGCGTTCAGACAAGCGCATGAGAAAGGATTTATCGCTCAAACAAGACCAAATAACGCGTGGCGCGTCTTAGAGTTTTTTTCCACACTCAAGCGAGGGTAACTGGACAACTCAACGCGCCCAACGCACCGGATAACCGGTGAGAAGAAAGAACAGCTGAATAATGCCATTCAGCCGACTCGGGATTCTTACTGGGTTCCTGTATAGTAAACAGGCTTCTGTTGTTCTATACCTTTCGATACAAAGCACACATGACCCTAAGATCATAGCAGATAATGGCGTCAAAGTTATCTTCTCTTGCTCTTCACTCTCTTCTAGTCATCGCACTAGCCGTCCTCTTAAACCTCGCATCGACCAATCTCAATCTCGAGTCTTACTTCAGTAGTTCCTCCATCTCTCGCACAATAGGTCAGAATATGACAGTCAAGCTTTATGGATTTGCAACGTCTACGTGTACCCGCCGTGTGGCGACGGTTCTGAAGGAGAAGAACGTCCCGTATGAGCTTGTTCCTATCGATCTCAGGAGTGGCGCGCACAAGAAACCAGAGTTCATTGCTCTGCAGCCTTTCGGTCAAGTCCCTGTGCTCAAGGTATACAACAACTACACTCTCACGACTGTGTTCGAGACTGACATGATACCACAGGATGGAGACTATACGATCTACGAGAGTCGCGCTATCGCACGCTACATTGCGCTCAAGTATGCAAACCAAGGTACACCAGGATTGGTCCCTTCCCCGTCCGACCTCGAAGCGTGGGGACGGTTCGAAGAGGCCGCGAGCATCGAGCAGAATAACTTTGACCCCTTTGCAAGCGGTATTGGTGCCGAGAAGGTCTTCAAACCGTTAGTGCAAGCCCCACTGGTATCAGTACTGGGAGTTACTGATAGAAATGCGATATATAGGATGCGGGGCCTTACAACTAATGAAGAGCGCGTCAAGGAGCTCACGGATACGTTATCTGCAAAATTGGATGCCTATGAGGTGATTCTGAGCAAGAGGAAGTATCTCTCCGGTGATGTAAGTGGTCCTCTTGATAAAGTTCTCTTTCATAAGCTAATGCTATACTTAGACTGTTACCATCGCTGACTTGTTCCACCTTCCGTACGGAGCATTGGTTGAGGTACTTTTCATTCTTTCTACGTGGTTATGATGAGAATCACTCTTAACCTTCGAACGTTACAGTCCATTGGAATCAATGCGCTTACGCTTACGTCCAGGCCGAATGTCGCAAGGTACGGGTTTTCACTATATTGACCTAATCCCCTTGATCCTATTCTCATCATATTCATAAGGTGGTGGAACGATATCACTTCCCGCCCCTCGTGGCAAGCAGTCAAAGATGGGGCTTGAGGGATGACACAAATTCAAAGGCAGATTTGACGAATTCCTGATTTTTACATATATGAACAAAAGAATTGTTTTGTAAAGTATCTCATACTGAAAGAGTTCCAGCTGATCGAATTGGAGTGAGCGTCTGTCCACCAATCCAAGTTTCTCCGGGTTCGATAGTCTTGAAGTCTGCAACGTAACCAGGCTCCAAACACAAGAAACGCTCCCTGGAAAATAGTTACTTGAGTTTGATCTCCAAAGCATACATCAAATATTTCACTTGCCATCCACCTTCCTCCATATCACCAATTTCACTTCCCTTCTGGGGACCAGGATTCCACAATACGACGTCCTTGAATCCAATAGCCTTCACTTTCAAACCACCATCCGGCCAAGTCACCGTATACTCGCGAGGCCCATTTTCATACACATAATCCGTAAATTGCTGGACATCCGCAACAGCGCGGCGTTCGACAAGCTTCTGATTACCTGCGATCGTCTTATCAAGGTATGTCAGATTCTGTAGGCCATCGATGTGTGCTGCGGCCTTGGGTGCGCGGATGTATGTGTGTAGCAGTGCCTGGAAGGATAGTGGCTGGTCCTTAGAGGTGTTGGTAACGTGCAAGTCGGTGTTGAGCTGGTGCTCTGTCAGTGTTATGACATATGCGAGTACGACTCGATCGTTTGTTACGGAAGAATCGGGTGTGAGAGCTATAATGCGATTAAGAAGTCAATAATGGCTTGAGATGAGACCTACGAAATACATACTGAGTTTTATGGAAACAGCTACATCGTTGTCGATCAGCGTATGTCCATCCCATCGCCAAGTCGAGTTGCGAGCATATCCATGTTGAGGTAGCTTAGAATGCTCAGGACGTGTCCTATACCCTCGAAACTCAGTATTCGCATCAAACGTTGTAATCATAAGACTCACGGTGCACCGAAGATCGGAAACACAACAGGAATACCACCACGAACAGGCTTGGAACCATCAAGCGCAGCTTTAGAAGAGACGAACAGTTGCTCAAACAACTCGCTCGAGTCCGGTTCTGGCGCCTTCCACGAAATAATGGTCGCCCCGTATTTCAACACTTCCAGCGTTGCACCCTTCAATTCCGAATGAGTCTTGGCTTAGCAGGACATCATGATTGAGAATCCTATACCTTTGGGTGAACCAGACGCAATTTGCTTCCGTTATCAAAGGTTTCGACTGGCATTATTACCGTTTGTATTGTTTGTCGACGGTGAAGGATGCGTAACGGTGAGAGGTGGCAAGAGACGGGATCCCATGGTTGCTGAGCGAATATATCATATAACTACCGTTTGACATCCGTAGTGGCTATATGCGTCATCAAATCGTCACTTCACGTGACATTCTGGTCAGAACTTGGCAAAAATCGAAATCGACATTTGCAAAACAAAAAGCCAAACAATCCCAACTACCTAGGGAAATCCTCCCGCACATTAAGCACCTTTAGAACTTCTTCAGTATTCATCTCACTAATCCCCAACTCCTCTGCGATAAGCTCGTATTGCTTGTCATCACCCAGTCGAACAGCATTCACCACCCGCCGGAATTCTTCCCCTTCTAGGCTGAGAAGACGACCGGCCTCAAGGAGTCGCTCCCAAGGACCTTCGACTCGTCGCAAACCTGACGGAGCCATAGCCTTCCGACTGGCCTTTACCCAGTAATTCGCCTCGTGCAGTACGGAACGTCCTTCTGCGAGAGACATTCTCGACCGACCACGATACACGACCTGGCGTTGTAGAATATGGTTTCCAATATGATCCGAAATGCGTCGATATAAGTTGATAGCCGTTGGCGCGGGAAGAATATTCGTAAGGGAAGAGAGATGCCCCGAGAGCTGATTCAGCGGCTTGAGGAATGTTTGCGGCACCACTGGATTCTCGCCGTCGACAGATGCATCCGGTTGTCTAATAAGCAAGTTGGCGTGCAGGCAAATAAATAAATAATGAAATTACGAACTTGAATAAATGTTCCTTGAGCTCTGCTTCAACTTCACCGGTGATCTGTCTAACTAACATATCCTCAGCGCGTCCCGCCAGTTTATTGTACTGGGCAACAAGTTTCTGAAAGATCGTCCCTTCGTCATTTATCACATTAGGATCGGGTAAGGCGTCAATGCCTTGAACCCAACTTCGTAAAGAGGCGTTTTCACAGATCTGGTGCCAGAGCTCAAGGAAGAACTAGAAGAAAAAGTTATCAGTCAGTAATCATTCCATTCAGATGCACCGACAGACCATGTCTTCTCCCCAAGCACTCATTACGTGTGCCATCCACTTCGTACTTACAAACGCCTTCACGAGGCGTTTGGCACCATCTACTCCCGACGTGACGCTCTCCCCATCTCTTGCATGACTAGCTTGTACAGCAAGAGCTCCAGGTACAACCCGGGTGAGGAAAGAAGATAGCGATTCATAGGAGTCAAGCTGATCTGAGATGCCCGTATGGTACAGCTCGAGTATTGGAATTTGTACGGTAACAAGGAATCGCGTCCTGTGGCGGAACCGAGGAAGAGCCTTGTAGCGATCTGTATATGCTTTCTCAGAGACTCCTGCTTCAGCTCGTGTTAAAATCTTACCAGTTATCTGCTCTAACAAAGCTTTCACACGGCGCGCGGAGTTAGTGGGTCGAACTTCTGTATCGCTTGAGCCAGCCTCTTCTTCTGACTCGTCAGAAAACTGCCATGCATCAGGTGACGTGATAATTCCGTTGTACTGATTCCTGGCAACTAGTATTCAGTTTAGTCGGTGCACGAGACGTAAAATGCCGTGCTTTGCTTACATTTGCGCTCTCCTTCGACCCAAGTATCAAACCAGATTACGTTACCCAGGATAATATCGCTCGTCCTTTCCCACTCAGTAGCTTCCGTTGATTTTTCATAGGTCCCTGCGAGATCAAACCCAGCTTCCTTCAGCGCCTCATCGAATGCAAGAGCTTGATAGATAGTGTGAGCGAGCAAGGGTGGATGAGGAAGCAATGTAGGTATGGATCGTCTAAGCTTCCTGCCAAGGATAGGGAGTAGTAGTCGCGTAAATTCTCGCTAGTAACAATACAAATATGAGTGACTAGTCAAACTAAATCGTGCTTTGATCGTACCCAAGCGTTGATCCATGAGTACTTTGAGGATTGGAGCAGTCGTTGGATTATCAACTCTAATAGTGGCCGATGTTCGTGTGATACGTTTAGTATGTGCGCAAAATACCATTCAGGCTAAAATTGTACCGCATGAGGTAACTGATCGTTAGGCGAACACATCACATACCTTATCCAACCTATTGGTTTGCCGCGTACCCTCAAAATGATATTTAAACCTTTGGGAGATTGGTCGGACAAGCGCTTGTAGAGGATATATGCCATCCTTTGAAGGTTTTGTCGTATCTTGGTTGGCATTGAGCCGATCTCCGCTGAAGTAGGGATGAGGTCAGGAAATCAGAAAAAGAAAGAAACTACCAGCACGCACATTTCTTGTAAGTTGAGAAGATTTGCGAAAGCATTCTCAAACGCCCTCCTGATATCCAATTTCGCAGCAGCATAATCGACAGGCATTGGCCAATGAAGCCCTTCGGCAGCAGAGAGTAACGTCCTGACATCCACATTAATGAGATTCGAACACCCCTGAGGAGATTTACTAACGACGCCAGTACGTCCTTTATACGTAGCCATGTCTTATCCACCAGATCAGTCAGGAATGAGACTATTTTGATATCCTGCCCCGTACTGCCCTCGGCCTGTCCGCATCCTATCTTTATTGAGCGTACCAACTGTTGCAGAAGCACATAGTTTGCTAAAGTAGCCTCGGATATCGGAAGCGCCTGCGGCGCATTTTGAACGTCCTTGATTGCTTTTTCACTGGCAAGACGGCGTTAGTTAATTTTTAGGCAGAAGAGTCACGTCGGTGGTACCTTAGTTGAAGTGCCTTGTGGATGACCTGAACATATCCCTTCACGCTTTCCAATTCTTTGAGATTACGATGCAAGGTTTCTATTTCCTCGAGTAGTGATGGACCATCTCCTTCGGATGTCGCTGATGATTCTAGCTCTTCGTCAAGGCTCGACAGCTCATCCGCAAGCGAATGCCGCAACAGTGAGAGCTCCTGAGCAGTCATAAGCTGCTCTCTCGCCTTGGTTCGTGTTTCACGTATAAGCTCGTATAAGTTCTGTTGAGACTCGACTAGCTATTCTAGGGAAGACAGTGGTGAGATTGATAGGCGTAGTCCCTTGGAGAGTAATCGCACTTGAGTATTGTATGCTTCTGAGGTTGCACGCGCATTTTCTATGACGTCTGTAAGCGTCGATCCAGAGTTTGCAAGCTGAAGAGAAGAGAAAGATGCATTGATGGCATGTATAGCGTAGTTTATTGAGTCGTTGTGATTTGGTCCTTGCAACAGTCCTTGGATCTGAGCGGAAGTCATGGTAGAAGATGAAGTTGAAAGTAGATACCTTCTAAATTAGGAAATCTTAGGACCCTATTCACGTGACTGGGTACGATGAAGATCACATCATTCTCATTGGCTGGTTATCCTCTGTCCATGCCCAAGGCGAGCTGTGATTCGCTGGATTATAAATGGTTTTGAATGGTCGTGCTCCATTATATATCTGCAGCTGGTTTCTTATCGCGTATGTCTCAATTTTATGCGAATTGCGCCATGCTGATCATCCCATCGCGCCTTCACAGGCTTATAGCTTCTGCTGACTTGGTTCCGCTCATCCAGTTCTATAAATCACATAAACCCCATCACTCCAGTAACATTCACCTTTTCATCCGTCATGTCCTCCCAGAGCCATAAAGACTTCCTCCAAGCAAATCAGGAATATGTTGCCAGCTTCGGCGACAAGGGAAGCTTACCCCTCCCACCTGGAAAGAAATTGACTATCGGTGAGCCTCACCCACTTTCCTTCTACTCCTGGCTGATTCACATCTACTGCATTCCAGTAACTTGCATGGACGCACGTCTTGAGTGTGTTTCTCAACCAACAGCACTGACCTTCGATCGGTAATACTGACTTATTGATTTCTTAGCCCAGCCGCGCATCTTGGTATCAAGGAGGGTGATGCACATGTGATCAGGAATGCGGGCGGTGTTGCGTAAGTCTCGCCGTGTATCTCCCGTAAGTTGAATGCTCATCTATTTTGCGTTGACAGGAAAGAGGCACTGCGTAGCATCATAATTTCTCAGCAGCTCCTCGGAACTCGCGAAGTTGCTGTGTTCCACCACACGGATTGTGGCATGCTTACATTCACGAACGAAAGCATCAGGAAGACACTCAAGGAGACATACGCATCCGCAGCAAGCGAAGTTGACTCCATTGACTTCCTCCCCTTCGCGGAGCTCGAACAGAGCGTGAAGGACGACGTTCAATTTCTGAAGCAACATCCCCTCGTCTTGGACGAGACTACGATTACTGGATGGATTTATGATGTCAAGACGGGAAAGGTACGGCAAGCCGGGTGTATAGAAGCTACAACGCTAATAACTGCGTTCTCACAGATTACTCAAGTTGCATAAAGTAGTGGAGCTGGTTTTTTCAAAGAAAGACTTGTCCTTGAATTTGGTTGTACAAATATTCAAAATTCAAACAATATACTGAGTTATTCAAGCTTGGCTCGAAACCGATCAGGATAACGCCTGTCCTAACTGCGCCGCATGTTGCCATAGGGCCGAGTCTCATTCAATTTTCCTTTATCCCCTTTCATCACCATCATCATGCCTGACGCCGGCGTCATAGCCGTCGATCTCGACGATGTGCTCAGTCAGAACATTCAAGCAGTCACGGATTGTGAGTACGAATGGGCGTTGCCACTTTCGCTTAGTAAATTATGGTCCAGGACTAGATGGAAAGGGCATAACGAGACTTATGGAAAAACATGACTCTGTATGATTTTCATCGTAAGAATAATACATGCCTTGAGGATATAAATGCCACTATCTCTAATCTGCGGTTGCAATAGACTATCACTATTGGAAGGTGATTTACTAGCCTTCTTGAATTCGGCAGATAAAAATATTCATCTCTCTTGGTCCTTGGATGGCTCGCTCGCACCCGATGCAGAACCCGTACTGGGGAAGTCTAGCAGAGACACATGAGAAAGACAAGGTTTTTGATGAGACGGCCATCTTGACCCCAAAGCCTGTACCGGGTGCTCGGGAAGGCGTACAGGCACTCCGTGGAATGGGATATCGACCGGTCGAATAACGCGAGTCCGCTAGACCTACGGCCGAAAACACATCAGTGGATAAACCAACACTTCCCAAGTGTCTCAATGTTCCAAGAATCAATCGATCATCCACTAACGCAGTCATATGTGCGATGAGATTTATTTGATAACATTGCATTGACAGGACAGGATCTCAAAGATGACGAAGGAAGCGGTGGGCAATTCAAAGTAGGGAAACTCCGAGGTGGGTATTGCACCTAACCACGTGAGTCTTGCGGACTGACAGGGTGAGTGCTTCATTAGCTTTACCACAGACTAAACGCCAAATTGTTAACTGACGACTCTGCGGAGAACGCCCTTACTTGCGCACGAGATGCAACTCCTCCGATCCCTGTCCTTCTGTTTGGTGAATATACCTGGAATCAGAGGATATCAAAGCTAGATGGCCCAAAGGATCATCTCGGATACAAGGAAAGGCTTGAATTTGAGCATGGAGAAGAGTGGTGGAAGAAAGAGAGCATTGAAAAGGGTCTTCCACCAAATGTAAAGCGGGTAAAGGACTGGAAGGAAGTTGTTGCCCACGTGTTAGCCTAATCCAACGACCGGGATATCTGTACAATAAATTACACGAATGAGATAAATAAATAGGGTTATTGAGAAGAAGATGTATGAGAATAAACCAATATTGAAAGGTGAGGAAGGGAAAGAGGAGCCATCGTCCAAAGGAATTCGTATTCTCGTCTCCTGAGCGATTAAGCAATATGGAATGCAAGCGATCCCATAATCCCATAGGATCTCGCGTCAATGCAAGTCAGACCAGGAGGGAGAGACGAAACTACAGATGTAGGATCCGTAAATTAGAAAAGCTTGGTGAACCAACTAAAAGTGCCCGTGCACCGCTTCGCCGAAGGCGAAAATGGCGGCGGCGAGAGTCTTTCAGCATCGGAAGCATGAAGCGTAAAATAAGGTGATCTCTCCGAATCTTTGTACCTCATATGCCTCGCATGATCCAGGGAAGAGGAATAGTCCAAATCGGAGCTACTCCCATATTTCGGTGGTGGCGTGTCATCGTCGCCACTCATATTCGTGTCTGTGGCGAGTTCGGTTTCTGATTTCGCTGCTCGGGAGTTGATAGGGATAGTGAATTCGGGAAGGATAGCGAGCTCGATGATTTCGTATGTGGCTAGGGATTTCATTACGCGTGGCCAAGCCATTGGAGCGATACGGACCTTTCGCAGTGAACCGTTTACGCGGACGTTTACGAGGAAGACGATTCGGGAAGGGGGTAGAGTGGCGAGTGCTGGAAAGACAGCACGTGCATACTCGAGTGCTTGGTGGTAATCTCTTGCGGGTTCGACGTATACCATTTCATCATCCAGCCGATACGTAACCAGTTCAGCAGGGAGAGGTGATGGAACGTCCTTTTTGTCCCGAATAGCAGTAGCAAGAAAGCTCCTTCCAGACATCATACAGCCTATAATGCGAGCTTCCTAAGATTGAGAAGCTTCGCTTGCCAGAGCACACACTATGTGGGAGGTAGTAGAAGGGGAAAAGAGATAGCGGGGTAGAACTCACTCGAATCGGGCGGTTTATATAGTCAACCTGGAAGGCTGTGGCGGCATCCCGAAGCTACCGACAAGGCTATTTGAGTTGGGCGGGGAGTTGATGTTGCATGAGTAGATCCAAATGCCATGATTCGATGGTCCGGTGAGGCCTGTGTTGTATAGACTAACATGGGAGCAAATTCACAATGTGTGTTCTTATGTGCGTTGGTTTGTCGTGATTACGTCATTTGCTGATAAGATAAGACGAGTCATGATTACATCACACGTTATTGGATCCCTTACCTTACGGGACTATGGGATTTCTTGACATTCTTTCGCTCTCAACCACCATGTCAGATGCTGGTGTTATCGCTGTCGACCTAGATGATGTGCTTTCCCAAACTAATCAGTCAGTCGCGGATTGTGAGTATCAAGCATAGATGATTACTATCTCTTAACCGTATAAAAGGGCACAACAAAACGTACGGAACAAACATGACTCTCGATGATTTCCATTGTAAGAGTAGCACATATCAAGTGAATCTTTTAATGGTGATTCACCTAACTTGTTGCTAAATAGATTATCATTATTGGAAGGTAGCTGTTCAGCCCAATTTCGGGTAGCATTTGGAGAGCTGACAGCAGAATTCTCCGCGAGGTAGAACCCATACTGGGGAAGTCCAGCAGAGACGCACGACAAAGTCAAGATTTACTATGAGACGAGCATCATGACTCCGAAGCCTGTTCCAGGTGCCCTAGAAGGAGTACAAGCACTCCGGGCACTGGGATACAAACTTGTGATTATAACAGCGAGACATACGGAGGAGGAGCCCGAGACGCGAGAGTGGATTAAACAATATTTCCCAGGTGAGTGGCGAAGTGGCTAACATTACTTACGCTGAGTTTTTTCATGCCCCGTTGTCAGATCTATTTGATGATGTTGTCTGTACAGGCCAGTTTCTCAAAGATGAAGAGGGAAATGGAGTTCAAGTCAGAGTAGGAAAACCCGAGGTAAACCCACAGATGCGCTTAAGCAATATTAGAATGACAGGACACCCATGATAGGTTTGCCACAGGTTAAATGCCAAGTTGTTGATCGATGACTCGGTGGAGAATGCCTTCGCCTGTGCGCGAGACGCGTCGCCTCCCATCCCCGTTTTACTATTCGGTGAGTATAGCTGGAATCGAAGGATATCGAAGCTGGAAAGCCTGGAAGATCATCTTGGATACAAGGAGAGACTCGAGTTTGAACATGGAGAGGAGTGGTGGAAGAAGGAGGTTGCTGACAAGGACTTTCCGCCAAACATCAGACGGGTGAAGGACTGGAAAGAAGTTGTGGCACATGTGAAGGCCATGTCCAGTAAGGACGTTCCCAACTGAAATACACCAGGATAACACGTAGTAGTAGACTTTAAGTTGTTGGAAAATAAGAGAAGTACGGGACAAATATTACGTAAATGACGCGTCAAATCACATGCATGATTGCATTCCGTTGTCTTCTCAAGCTCCTTGCCTTGCCTTGCCGTCCGTGTTCTTGTCTTCGACATCAACTCTAATTTCTTATGGTTGCACCGTCGACGCTTCGTCCGACGAAGTCTCAGATCAAACAGCTTGCGGCGGCTTACGCTGCCCACAGACCGGCAATTCAGCGTGCCTTGACGATCAGCTTCAGCCTCTATTTCCTGCTCTGGTCATTTCGAGGTTTCTCGGGGAAATCAGTACAGCAGTCAAGTCGCAGTAAGGCAAAGGGGAAGGGGAAGGCAGATTCTAAGCAAGGGAGGCAAGGGAGAGTTGCAGTGCGTCTTTCTGGATGTCAGTTCGTAGACCGCTGATCACAGAGCGCTCCTAGGTCGATGCTGTCTTCTATGAGAGACTTTCCAGAATTTTGAGGATATGCATCCCAGGACTTCGCTCAAAAGAAGCGCTATTACTATTCTACCATTCAAGCCTTTTAATATTTCGAACAGCAATCTCACTCTATGTTGCTGCGCTGGACGGCAAGTGAGTGATATTCAAGCTAAGCTACCAAGTGAACGTATTTCACACAGCTACGTTATCTTAGGATCGTCGCGTCTCTTGTTAGAGCTCAACCCGTTCCCTTCTTCTTCAACATACTTCGTTGGCTACTCGTTGCTATTCCCGCCACAGCATGCAATAGCCTTCTCAGCTATATTCAGAACAAGCTTGCAATCGCTTATAGAACGCGACTAACGGCGGAAGTCATGAAACAGTACTTAGGTGACGACAAGGATCAGAGCATGGTGTTCTACAAGATGTGTAAGTGGTCCTGCTTAAACATGCACTTGGACTGAGGTTCACTATTCCTCACTAGCCAATCTTGATGATCGAATTCAGAACCCCGATCAGTACGTCATAAACTCCTCAACTATGTTCATATCCTCAAACAATTTCTTGCAGAATGATCACAGTAGACATTCACAGATTCTCGACACACCTTGCTGCAATCTATTCCAATTTGGCGAAACCGGTACTAGATGTCTGTCTGTACAATTATCAATTAGCGCAGAATGTCGGAGCAGAGGGTCTTGTTCTCCTCACCGGACTTGTTCAATTGTCCGCTGCCCTTCGTGAGCTCACCCTTGTACTTTTTTCCCGGTATACTGTCACTAATATTACTCTTGCCAGTACGAATACTTACACCGCCTTTCGGCAAATATGCAGCCGAGGAAGCACAGCTGAGCGGGCAACTCCGTCATTCGCATTCTCGTCTTGCCGAGTTTTCCGAAGAAATCGCTTTCTTTGGTGGCGAGGAGACAGAGAAAATGCTTATTGAGCGTGATTATTACGGGCTTATCAAGCATGTCAATAGAGTCCTCAGGATTAAAGTATGGCATGGTATAATAGAAGAGGGCATCATCAAGTGAGCTTTTTGCCTTCATCTGGCCTTCCGGTTCTAATGTTACGTAGGTGGCTATGGGGAAGCTTTGGAGTAGGTCTTGGTACACCATTAGACTGGTGGAAATTGCTGAACTGTCGGCAGCTCTGTATCTGTGCTATTCCCATCTTCTTCAAGATTCCAGGTGTGGAGAACCTTGACCTTGGTGGTCGAACGGAAGGTACGCATATAGGTGTTACCAGTTTACGATCACGTTATTTATGCATTTCTTAGGCTTTGTCACCAACCGCCGACTTCTACTATCATCATCAGGTTCGCAATTACTGTGATCTATTGAAACGGATCCTTACCTCCCAAACAGATGCCTTTGGGCGTGTCATGTACTCCTACAAGGACTTATCGGAGCTGGCAGGATACACTGCGCGGGTTGCACAGCTTCTTGATACTATGTCAGACATCAAGAAAGGGAAACACGAGAAGGAGCTTGTTAGCAGCGCCAAGAGTGAGGATAACTTGCAACGTAAGTACTCGTAGTCATCCAAGTTGAACTAATTTCATTCAACACATCACCAGTTTTGAAGAGCCGGGGTAAGGTGATAGACTCGGAGGATATAGTTTTTGAGAATGTTCCCATCGTGACACCTAACGGTGATGTTCTTGTAAGAAGTCTGAATTTCCATGTGAAACGCGGGGTAAGCTCGATTTGTTGCTGATGTTGCCTGTGACTGACATTCTGCAGGAACACCTGTTAATCGTTGGTCCAAACGGATGCGGAAAGTCGTCTCTCTTCAGGATTCTAGGCGGACTATGGCCCGTTTATGGTGGTGTTGTTAGTAAACCCCCAGCGTCCGAATTTCTCTTGATCCCTCAGCGACCATACCTATCACTTGGCACGCTCCGAGATCAAGTGATATATCCTCATTCGCAAAATGATATGCTTGATCGTATGTAGTGTTTCTTTTCACAGCCATAATGCGTTCTGCTAATACTCGGGTGTGACATATAGGTGGGGTTTCAGACGACGACCTACTCTCGATCCTTGCCGTTGTACAGCTGGACCACATCGTCGAACGCGAAGGCGGCTGGAATGCTGCACGCGACTGGAGGGATTCTCTGAGTGGTGGTGATCAGCAGAAGATCGCATGGGCAAGATTATTCTACCATAAGCCCAAGGTCTGCAGTTTGGCCGTTGATCTTTGGATCGCATGTGTTAACTGGTGCCTTAGTTCGCTATTCTTGATGAAGCAACTTCTTTGGTCCCGCTAGAAATGGAAACTAAAATGATGGAAAATGCGACGCGACTAGGTATTACCTTACTGACTGTGTCTCATCGACCTTCATTATGGAAGTATCACTCCATGATTCTGCATTACGACGGGCAAGGAGGATATGTATTGTACGTAGTGCGCTGTTTAACCGAAAGCTTTTCTGGCTGACTTTCCCCTTTGTATAGCACGAAGCTTGATGCGGAGAAGCGTCTAGCACTTCAGGATGAGAAACAGGCTTTGGAAGCGAAGTTGCAAGAAGTGTAAGTGGGATTATGTTTATTGAGTTGGTTTATACTGAGATAGCCATGAAACCCAGACCGAAGATGAGAGCACGTCTTGCAGAGCTACAGTCAGCCGCGGCCGAGGTGGATGCAGCATAGTAAAGTGGAATTTTATTTTATACATCATGCATGCCATAGACATATTATATGTGTAATAATTGCAACAATATTCTCTCGCTTGGCTTGGATCTGGTCATCACTACGCGTGACGCGCGTGTCACAGACGCGTCTTTCAACTTGACACTCTTGTTTCCGCACCTCCCGCCTGGGACCCGCACCTCCTGCTCTAGTCCCCTGCCCTCCGTCTTCGCGTCAATGAGTATGTTCAGCGGAAGTGCATTTGGCAAACCCGCTACGGGAACTGCCTTCGGTTCGTTCGGAACGAATATGAACACGACGAACATGACTGGGCAACCTCAACAAACCACAAATCAGCCTTCATTTGGCTCCTTCGGTCAGACTCAAAACCAACAGCAGCCTCAACAGCAGCAGCCTCAACAACAGCAACAACAACAGCAACCCGGCGCTTCTACTTCTGCTCCATCTCTGTTCCCTTCCACAAATCAGATGTTTGGTGCGAAACCTGCTACAGGACTGTTTGGAAATACCAATGGTACTACCGGCACTACTGCTATTCGCCCGGCGGGCACGACTGGACCTAACTTGTTCACGTTTGGGTCCAATACAAACACGGGCTCACAAACTCAAACTAACCCGATGGGGGGCTTTGGCGCCAGCGCTACACCAGCAGGAGGAACGGGTATGTTTGGGGCAACAACGACTAATCCGAATGCAAGCCAACCCGGCGTTGGGCTATTTGGACAGCAACAGCAACAGCAGCAAAATCAGCAGCCTGTCGGTACCGCGCCCCTCTTTGGTCAACAACAGGTACAACAGCAACAGATGCAGCAGCAGCCTGGAGCGTCACTGTTTGGTCAGTCGATGCCGCAGGCTCAGCCTCAGTCGACTGGTCTATTTGGTGGCCTAGGTCAATCCACATCGACTCCTGCGCCTGGCGGGTTTAACCTATTTGGCGGGTCTCAACAGAATAGCTCCCTCTTGGGCTTTCCAAGTGCCGGAGCGTCTACGTCTGGCCTCTTTGCGGGGCGATCATCCCTCATTCAGAGTCAACAACAAGGGGATAGTGCGCAGGCCCAGTTCTTGAACCTTGTTCAAAGGATAGAAGCAGTCGCTCAGGCATGGGACCCGAGTTCGCCTCAGTGTCGATTCCAAGTAAGTTTTCGTCTGTTATACGATTCTGGAGATTGCCTGACGAGTTTCCAGCACTTCTTCTATAACCTTGTCGATCCGAGCCATGTCCATCTATACGGACGTCCCCAAAATGCTACAAATGATACACTATGGCAGAAAGCTGTGCGCGAAAACCCCGATCCAACATGGTATGTCTATAAATGCATTACCATAACTTTGAGCTAAACAAGGTCCTGAAATAGCTTCGTTCCAGCTCTTGCTGTGGGCTTCGATGATCTTCAAAAACGAGTAGAAGCACAACGATCACAGGCAAATGCTCATCAAGAAAAGATTAAAGAACTCAGGACTCGTATAGCTACTCTCGCTTCTGCACATTCATCGAACAACGCGCCGCGCCTACAGCGCGCAGCTGCTGTCCAGATTCAACTTCAACAGCGACTTGCTCGACTCGTGCAACATCTTCACTTGCTTATTCCTTCGGTCCGATCTTCGTCAATACGGCCTGAAGAGGAGGCTCTGCGTTCCGTGCTTGAGAATATTGATGAGGAGATTCGAAGACCTGGTGGTGTTGGGCGTTTGAAGGGCAAATTGAGCGAATTATGGGCTATACTTGGAGCCATCGAGGCGGAAAGGGAGCGTGAGAGAAAGAGTAATGAAGGGAATGTTGAATGGGCCGTAGTCGATGCGGAAGGCATGCAGAGGCTAACACAGGTGAAGATCCCTCCTATGCATACTTGGTGATCATGTCTAACCTAGCTTGCGGTTCTCCTCAGATATTGGCCGACCAGCAAAACGGTATCGCTCACTTGATCAGAATCGTTAAGGGGCACCAAAGAGATTTGGACATCATCCTGGGAAAACCAACTCAGGAGCGTGAACCAGATGCGTTCTCAAATTCACAAGCTAGTTCAGTCCTTTTGGGTGCATCGGTGCGCAATCCAGTGTAAACTTATTATGCGACCTGTATAAACTCGCATGACATGCCACACCTGCTGGATAAGCTTTCTTGATATATTCTTGATGTAATATTTGTGATCTATTTATCCTATCCACCAGCAACTTTAGCTCGCTTTGGAGGTGGGATTCTTGCGTTGCCTTCCGAGCCCTTTCCGATATCTATTCGTCCAGCCTCTTGTTCTGCTTTCAACCATACTGCGCATTCCTCTTTAGTGCCTTCAGGATGATCAAGTGCCCATTCAGAGACACGTGCAAGAACACTTCCTGTCCAGACACCTGGTCGAGCTGCACCTAAGAGAGAGACGATTTCATTGCCCTTCGAAGCGATTGTCAGTATCTTTACTGAGTACGTTAAGGAGACTTTACATTTAGAAGTGGTTTATCGTCAATTGCTTCTGGTAGCTTGAGTTCCTCTAAACGATAGATGAATCGGTTATAACGCTCTACGGTTGTTGCAGCTTTGGACGCTTAGAACGCCGTTAAATGAAAGGTTCTATCCGCATAAGTGAATGAAAGATACCATCGAAGACATCACTCTGGGCATCCCAGAGTGCAGAAAGTTCTCGTACAAGCGAGAAGAGGAGTGACGAAGTCCAATGTGAACCCGTGTTCACGTTGTGTATCGATTTCGTTCGTAGCAACAAACCTGAATCAATCGAGATGAGCACAATGATCCTGAACAAAGAAACAATACTAACCAATTCGCGATCGTTCATTCGGGCCATCAAACTGACTGGCATCGACACCACGCAGTACATCCGCAGCAGCAAAAAGAGCAGGAACACCATCGGCATAATGATTCTGTAATCCAAGCCTCAGACCTTCCCTAATAACAACTTCCACCGCCGGCGCTTTGAACTTCTTTTTGGGAGGTGTATATTGAACCTCTGCATATGGTATCATCAAAGTTGCGAGAAAAAGACGAGGTCTAAGAGATTTGTCATGTTCGATTTGGGAGAGTAGGAGGGGATGGGGAGATGGGATGTGAAGACTGGAGAAGGAGGAGGAGGAGGAGAGGATGGCATGGAGGATTGTAGCTGCGCCTAAAGCAGTGGAAGGAGGAGTAGGAGACGTTGTAAATGTGGAAGAGATGGAGGGTGGAACGGCCGTGATCGAGGAGTACAGATTTAGAGATGCTATGAGACGGACTGAGTGCAGAGGGTCACGACCTACATACAGACAGAAATAAGTTCACGGGGAATTTCGCAAGGAAGCTGCAAACGATACCTTTCATCATCTTGTCTAGCTCTTCTCCTATTCGCTCCCTGCTAATTTTGGAGACAATGGCAGCCTAAAGTGTAGAACGGGGCTGAGATATCTGGACGGAGTAAGGAACAACGAAGAGAGTGGTACCTGGATTTCATTATTTTGCATAGCTTCTTCGATCTCTTTCACAAGTTTGAAGCCAAATCGACTCGCGAATCGGATGCAGCGGATTACTCGAAGTGGATCGTCCTTGAAGGTCTCAAACGGGGCCAGCGGTGTTCGGATGATACCATGTCGAAGGTCGTCGAGGCCCTACAAACGATCATTAGCTTCGGTCAAGAACCAATAGATGAATAGTTTGAGCATACCTTTTCCGTAAGATCTTCAACGGAACGCGTATGAACATTATAAAACATCGCATTTATCGTCGCATCGCGTCTCAAGGCATCTTCAAGAGGTGTACCCAGATTCTACTTCATTCCAGCAGGTTATCAATTGTTATACCGTAAAAGAGAATCCTGTAGATGAAACGCACAATCTCAGTCGGAATGCGACTATCATCCGCATACGATTCGCTGCGGAGATTGACAAAATCAATCTCCGTGTCGAGAATAGTGGTTCGTGCAGTTTCAAGGTGCTTTGACTGTTCAGGGTTACGTGCAATAGTGGCTACAGACTTGACTGGAAAGTCCTTTGAAGCGACGAAGTCTACGAATTGTTCTGCGAAGGAGACGCCCATGACGTTTGTAAGTGCAATATCAATATCGTTGCTTTGGGCACCGAGTAACTGAAGGGGTAATGTTCGATCCGGATAACACCACAAGCTGGTTATAACGTACCTTGTCCCTGACCCATCCACCACTTATCCTACACTCGACATTCTGCCCTTTGCTTTCCAAATGACGTTTACATTCATCGAGTAGGGTACACAGTTGATCCTCCTTTGGCGTAAGGTTGACTTCTAGTTTGGGGGGTAGGGTGATAAGTTTCTCTCTGTATAGGTCACAAAACGAAGTTTTCCCGGTCATGGTATGAAACGCCCTACGACGGAAGCTCGAAAGAAAGAGTCCAGCGTGTCGCATGTAATGAGCTCAGTTCGTGACTCATAAGATTTGGGTCTCTATACTTGATATACAAATACGGAAACGTCGATCTAGCCGGCGATCACTAAAACATTACATCATTCGCATAATACAATCAGTACCCGACCCGAAAGTCCCATGTCCGTCCTAGGTCTCTACAGAGTCTACGCTAAGCACGCTGCGAAGAATCCAAGACGTCCGAAATCCATCGTGCAAGGTCCTTCAAAACGTCCTCTGAGATTTCGTGATCCAATCCTTCATACTCAATATAACGCAAATTCTCTTCGTTCATGCATAGCCGTTGTTCGAGGAACTCGATGCTGTTTCTTGCATATCGTATGGGTATGTCCGTGTCGTCCTTGCCATGCGACCAGAAAACTGGAATGCTTGGATCGTTATGCATGATGTTCTATTATCGCGGACGCGGTCAAGTAAGTTCTCTCAGACATATTAACAATCCAATTAGCTTACCTCGCGGACACGATGGGGTATCCAGCCAGATAAACTCCCAACGCCCCCTAGATCGTGCAAAGTCGTCAATGCCGTCATTAAGCATAAAGCCGCGCCTTGGCTGAATCCTACGAGGATAACCCTCTTGGGATCAAGACCATTATGGACCTCGGTAAGAATGAACTGTTCAATTATCGAGATCGATTCGACAATGCCAAGCTCGTCGAACTCGTCTACCCATGGCGGAAGATGCAGAATGTCGAACCAGCTTGGCCTGTGTGATCCACCACTGTAAGATACTGGTTGTGTTCGCCTGTAAATAGTGTATCAGGATCGGACAATGGTGCTTTAGAGAATCAGGGGTAGACGTACGCCTGCGGCCGAACCCACTTGACAAAAGGAAGGCGTTGTGCCAAGAACTCAATGTCGAGATCGTACTGGGAACTCGTTTGGCCCATCCCCTGAAATTGCAAAGGCTTTTAGTATGGTATAATTCGAAGTTGGATTGGACCAGTCAAAGAAAGTAGTTTACATGGCACCAGATTACAGTTGCAGTATGTCTGTCCGCAGAGGGCATGATTGTCACTCCAGGCGGCTCAGAGTCTGAGCTAGTCAACTGAACCATCACGACGAGACGTGGCGATAATCTTCAAGTTAATGTCGAGTCGCCTATATATTCAAGGAAGCTGGACCGAATTAAACGTTCACAGCATCGCAAAGCCATAGTGAAACATTAGGTTGTCGCAGCATCAAGAAAAATCCTGTGGTGGGCACAGAGCGCGCGCAGCAAGGCGGGCGGAGAATTATAGCGCGAGTCGCAGGCAACAGAACGTTGAGTAAGGTTAGCACAGCCTGTAGCTCATCCGCAGCTCTTGGAATAGACAAGAGTAAATCCCACTACGGATGTCTATCATCGACTTATTCTCATCCTGATGGAAACCGGCGTATGATGGAACCTGGGAACTGCTAACCGACGGCGGTAACATAGAAGCAGGATAGCAAAAGCGGCAAGGAAGCAGCAGCAAAGGCTTAACAAGCAACTTGAATTCACAACTCGGAGTCGTACGAGGAGATGGGCAGGAATAAGAGATTCCCGGCCATCCGCAGCATCGAAGGAATTGTTGCGCAGTAGTGAGTAGCATAGCCCGGGTTGAGAAAGATATTACATCTGGGTTGGTGATTGATAAGGGGATCTTATTTGCCGCTTATGTAATTTTTTGTACGGAACATCCCGGGCTGGTTTCCTCCTTCACGCACGAAGAGTATTCACTGCTAGTCTTGCAATCAAACTCACTCTTCATTACCTTTATCGCTGTGCGCCCAATGCTTCGTCCAATCTCTAGCACCATCGCGCGCTCCGCGCCCCGTCGCGTCGCTCGAGCATCCCGTAGATTCGCCGCGCATGCTGGTCAAGCTGAGCAACTCGTCCTGGAAGGACAACCAACCAAGGAGTGGGTTGAGTATAAGAAGAACCTTGAGCACCATGCCGCAGGTTCAGTAGTAATGCATTTGGCTTCCGTGTGAAGATTATTGACCAGCTTCCGCTTCTGCGTTATAGAGACGACAGAGCTCTGGAGGAAAATTAGGTATGTCTAACTGCCGTTCACTTACAATTACCTCAAGCTGACCTTGTCACCCAGCTTCTTTGTCGCATTTCCGGCAAGTATGTGTCTGAATGTGTCTCACTTGCGCAGTAATGTCGTCTGATTAACTTCCGATTCAGCTGTGCTGGGGGCTCTTTGGGTATACCGCGTAGAGTCCGAACATGCCGCACATGAGGAGCATATCAAGGCGGAGCATGGTGGCGAGCTACCTCCTGTTCCGAATTACGACTACCTCAACAAGCGTGCCAAGCCGTACCCTTGGGGCATGAACTCTCTTTTCTTCAACCCTCGCGTACGTACTATTCACGAATCCGTGGCGACAGCTGACAATGGAATCTACTTTTTAGGTGAACAAGGACGTGGCCGCCGACGCGCAGGCGTAATTGATACTCTCATTCTATCTGCTTGAATTTATCAATTTCTGGCATTAATCGAATCAACGTGGACAAGGAGTACATTGATTTGACTGCTGAGAATGACTACCTCAATCATTATCGGAAACAATCGGAATCGGAAACTATATATGTCCGGACCCTAGGATGAGATAAGCATTGCTGTCTTCTCTCTTCTTCTCTACTCTACGACAGAGCTTGAATGCACGTGTGCTTTGTGGCTTTCTGGTTATTCTATACATGGCACCATCAATAGGAAGATTATCTGGCACACTCGTGGGTAGTGACGAATTAAATCCTCGCTATGTGTCATGAATGTGATGGGACTGCCTACTGTACCAAATCTGAGTACAGGATGGCCTCTACACCACCGAGCCGTATACCGTTTCTCTTCGCTCTCTCTCGCTCGATAGCGAGTATTTGTCTCTTCTCTTTCACCATCTGTGGCTAGCTGGGCTGGGAATAAGTATCTGCCCTAAGCAAACGTGATACATTGATGCAAGTAACCCATCATCTAAGCATTCTGATAAAGCTCTGGTTTGCTTCAGGGTCTCTATCGACTCTCGTGACACTTTGCCGATTGTTGTTACTAGCAAGTTTGCGCCCATTTGCGGTCCCCCTACCGAAATATAAAATGTATGTAGTACAATGCTGGTTTATTGCATTCCTTACATTTCATTGACGACCTCGTCTCTCTTCCAGTCTTACTAGAGGAACTCGTGACATGTTATTGCTTACTGCAATTCTCCTCCTGCCCTGGTCCCTCGCTGTAGCTAACCCGGACCCGGACCCAGACCCACAAGGTACGTTCACTCTGGCAAAATCTCAGGAGAAATCGATTTCACTCTCCTGATTTGACAGTTTTTGACGGCGCTACCTCTGTCGCTGCTGGTGGATTTACTTTTGCAACAGATGCTCTGGGCAATGGATGGAATTATGCGACGGATGCTTTCGGCAACGTAATTGCTTATGCAACGGATATTGGAGGCGACGCTTGGGACGGTGGAACAGACGTCGGTAAGGATTTCTCCTTCTGACTCAAGAATATGTACGTGCGTAAAGGTTGACAATACCCGTTAGCTGGTGACGCTTGGAATGCAGGAACAGAAGTCGGTGAGTAGATGCTCTTCTAGTTCATTGAACAAGCGCTGTATGACCCATGCTCTTCTCTCCCTCTAGGCGGTGACGTTTGGCATAAAGCTACAGAGATTGGCGGCGAGGCATGGGAGATTATAAGCCATGCGGGAGGTCACGTAGCCACTGTCGCGGTAGACGGCTTTGGTTCGTTCACCCCTTACAGAAGCTATTCACACTATTGACTAACTATATGCTCCTCCAGAGATGGCCACAGAGGCTGCTGTAGCCGGTGGCAACGCTGTAGCCGATGTTGTTCGGCATGATGACGATGACAAGAAAGACGACGACGACAAAGGTGGTCATCCTAATTATGGCAATAGTCCAAACCCCGCTGATTCGTACGTTGCCTGAATCTTGTTACATGTGCTAATGACTCATATTGACCTAGGTCTTGCGATTGTCCTTGGTGGTGTCGCAGCGGGTCCGCAAAGTGAATTTGCAGTTTCTTGCCTTCTCGCAAAGTTCATGTTTTCGTCGATTGCTCACTTGGGCACTATTCTGTTGCCTGCGCTTCGTTTCGGGGCCCTTAAATTATTCATCCATATTGATGTTTCGTATAAACAAGTAGAACTTTAACTGTTGATTTATTTTGGAACGTTGTCGTAATTCGTACCTCCCATGCCGATGATGAATGTTTGAAATGCAATACCGAGCAGGACTTAGCTGACTTTGTAACCAATGTCCGTTTCAAAAGAGTGATTGATATACATACAGTAAGGATGATGATAAAACAAAAACTACATGAATGATGTCATGATTAAGCACCGAAACCATAGAGTGTACGCCCGGAGCGCTTCAAAGCATAGACGACGTCCAACGCGGTCACAGTTTTGCTAGCGGAATGTCAGTAAGGAAATGAAAATCAAGTCATTCTCACGAACCGCTTCGCATGTTCAGTATAAGTGACAGAATCCCTAATAACATTCTCCAAGAAGACCTTGAGGACTCCTCGCGTCTCTTCGTAAATCAATCCGGAAATACGTTTCACGCCACCACGACGAGCAAGCCGGCGAATAGCCTAGGTAACGGAGGATGTAGTGTCAGCAAAGATCGGTGTATCTTGGGACGAATGCTCAGCTTACAGGTTTGGTAATTCCCTGGATGTTATCACGAAGTATCTTGCGGTGGCGCTTTGCACCGCCTTTGCCGAGACCCTAACAACGGCGACAATATCAAGAAAGGTGAACAAATAATGTTAGCCATCGTGAGTAGCATGGGGAGACATGAAGATCTGTATGCACCTTTCCGCCTTTGCCACGACCGGACATTTCGAACAATGAATAGGTGAAAGCGAGGAGAACGGGTTGATGATGATGGTGGTAGTTGTGAGAGAAGGTAAGACGTGGATAATTAATAAAATATTGTCTGTCGCGTCTGTTGACACTAAATATTGTTACACTTGACGCGATGCACGTGACTACTACCATAACTTTTCAATGTTTCAATGTGTTTTGAAGCTCCCGTCAACGAGATCCGTCGAGACCAATGCCGGGCGACGCTGTATTAACGTTTCTCGAGGGAGTCATGCCTGCTAGTTCACAGTCGGGCTCCTCGTCGGTCTATGTTACATTGACTTTCGCTCAATCGCTTGATGCCAAAATTGCTGGTCGTGGAGGGAAGCAACTCATACTCAGCTGTAGCGAAAGCATGGTTATGACTCACAGGTAGATTCAAACCTCTAATCTAAAAAAATTGGAAGGTTACACGACATATCGATAGGATACGATCAAGACATGATGCTATCCTTGTAGGCATCAACACCGCTTTGAACGACGATCCGCAGCTAAACAGTAGGTCTGTGATCTGGACGAGTCATATTGGGCCTGCTGGTTAATTAGATACAAGCCCGTTTGCTCGCGCCAGAAGATGGTGGTCGGAGTATACCAATTCCGATCATTCTGGACGCGAACCTTAGATTTCGTTTGGATTCAAAACTGATGAGGAACTTCAAGGAGGGCAAGGGGAGGCAGCCGATGATTTTTGCCTCGTCTCATCTCTTTGGTAAGGATATGGAGTTTGAGAAAAGAAGTAAGGCACTTGGAAATGAAGGCGTTAAAATCATCCCTATCGCATGTGATGATGATGGTGAGCTCAATCATCATATCAACTCATCGAGGTGCTCACTATCCATTCGTAGGCAAACTTGATCTGAAGTCCCTTCTCATCGAACTCCAGACCATCGGAGTGAAATCCCTGATGGTTGAGGGAGGTGCCTCAATCATATCGGCATTCCTGCAGTCGCGCCTCGTAAATAGCCTCATTGTGACCGTGTGCCCAAGCATCGTTGGTAGCGAGGGTGTCACGTATGATGTGAAAGGAAAGGTGTGTTCTTCAGTTCAAATGAAAGCTTAATCTTCGTCTTACTTGCTTTTAGGTTCCGGAGTTTGATTTCATGAAGTCTCAGATTGTAGGAAGGGATACAGTTATGGCATGGACTGCCAACAAAAATCATTCGAAACATTAGGACTATAAGACTATTGTCAGCGTCAGCGCTAGTCAGCAAGGAACGATATGGAGACTGCTGCGATCTACTGCGTCCCGCACGGCCACCTAGAGGTACACGCAAGCGCCTCGAGGCTGCGCAACATTGCAAAAGATGCATGGAAGGTGTCTCTCGCCTTTTTCTTTTCGCTAGAGTACTGTAAGCTGTAGGCCATGAGGTTGGTGGGCCTATAGCACGCAATGGGTGCAGGATAAGGACATGTAATGAGTATTATTTTTGAGATACATATATATGTGCGTACTGCGTAAGCTGCGGTGATCCGGCAATGGTCACGTTACAGGATATAAGGACTATCCCAAGCGCACTCCATGACTCCATCTTAACCGTCGTCCACCATGTTTACTATCAAAGCAACATACAACAATGAAACAAGGAGGTTCACAGTACAGGACTCCTCCTTTCCTTCCTTCCATACAATTCAGAGCCAGGTAGGCTGCACTTGTTGGTTCTCGTCGTCGCACAGCCTGTGATAACCATACACATCTAAACACAGCTCTATCGTGTCTTTCCCATCAGGGGTTCATACTATCTCTCCAGGCTGATGTTTTGTCCCTCTGAGGGATCCAGAGTCGTTGTCGGCAAGGAGGTGCATAATGAAGCTCAGTATAATGAACACATCGCCCCCTTTTCAGGTCGGCTCTGGCCGAACGGGTTGCTCCGCTTCAACGTCGTCGATGAGATACCACACAAACCTCCCTTTACTGCTTTGATCTCTCAATCAGAGTCGGAGAATCCCTTTTTGACTAGATTGGCAAGGCCCGTTCCTCGACGTCCCACACAGACATCCTCGATGGAAGTTGATGACGATGGGACCACCATCGCGCCGTCAAATAGGTACTCCATGTTCTCTCAGTTATCTCGACAGTCATGCTGCTCCGTTGCAGAGGGCAAGGAAGAGATGAAAGAGCTGATGTCGAACTTCATGCGGGACTTCAATAACGTCATGTCTTCTGCGTTTGGCGATACCTCTGGTATCTCGGCCGCACCTCGAACTGTGCCATCAGAAACTTCTATACCTGAACAGAAAAATACGGATGACACCAGCGAAGTGACTATTCCGGGAGCGTTTGTCCATCCCGCTCCATCTGCAGTTCCATCCGCCCTTGACCAGAAACCTGTTCACGAAGGTATATCATGTGACTGCTGCGGTAACGACGTGCGTGGAGCGCGGTTCAAATGCCAGAAATGTCCCGATTTCGACCTTGTAAGTACCCTTCTAGCATTGAGCGCAATCTAGAGTCTAATCTTTCTTCCAGTGTGAAGACTGTGTTACACAACGCAATGCGAAGAATGTGCATCAGGTTGAATATACTGAGGGAGAGGGTATGCAGGTGCACTCGTTCATCGAGATCGCAAAGCCCGGAGATCCCATTCAAGTATCTGTTGAAAGTACCTCAGGTACTAGATCACAGAGCCAGGTGCCGCCGCCTATTCACACGGGCATAATTTGTGATATGTGTGACGACACGATTGTAGGCAATAGACACAAATGTATTGATTGTCCAGGTAAGCATTTCTTTTGATGAAGACTGAAGACCTGATTGACATATGTTTACTCAGATTTCGACCTTTGTGATAACTGTTTTCCGAGGCGTGGCGCTGATCATCCCGGCCATGAGTTTGTATCCTTCACGAACCCTCGTCGGATTGTCATGCATTGGGTGAGTGAAGACGAGACACCGCGTGTTACTGTGGCCAGACCGCCGGCCGGGGCAATGTCTTCTACTGTCCATTCCGCGAATTGTGATCTCTGCGATTCGAGAATCCGTGGTACCCGCTACGTATGTCTCCCCACTACAGTACCGATATGTGTTGCTGACCTTCGATTGACAGAAATGCCTGTCTTGTCCGGACTTTGATACTTGTAGGTCATTGAGTAATCTTCGTAGATCATGCTTTGACTTGTTTGACCCAGGTGCTTCGTGCTATACCATCGTACCTGAGCAACACCCGAGGCATACCTTTGTCAAGCTTGATGCCCCTCAGGATCTAGTGAGGATTGTGCTTATGATGTATTTGGAGAGTATTAATTTACTCCTATTAGTCCCCTCGCGATCCCTCCATCCACAAGAAGCATCTCGCTCGTTGCAATGAATGCGGTGCGACTATTCGCGGTGTCAGGTACAAGTGCTTACACCCGGAATGCCCTGACTACGATCTATGCGGCAAGTGCGAAGCATTGCCCATATCAGTGCACCCAAAGATTCATCCAATGGTCAAGTTACGCAGTCCTGATGTCGTCATTCCGACGGTGTACCGCGTCGGAAGTACATCCTTGATAGACACTCCCGTCCATCGACCTGAGACCGCGGGAGCTTCAGTTGCGACGGATCCAGAACCCGAAAGGGCTGACGCTGCAGTACTGGCCGAGTCGAAGGTTGAGAAATCTGATGCTGCGGTGACCGCTGAGATGAAGACCGAGAAATCGGATGCTTCGGTAACAGCTGAAATGAGGACCGAGAAGTCTGATGCTTCAGTCCATGCTGAGTTCAAGGTCGACAAAACTGATGCATCCGTGTCGACTGTTACGCCTGTGCCAGCTGTTGAAACAGTCGACCGCTCCGTCGTAATGCCTGTGCTGCCTACGCCTCCTTCGTTTGCTCCAGGTACGAGGTCGGAAATCATGCAATCATTCTTCGAGGGTTTGCTCCGCGACAAGAGCTCGAAAGTCGGTGAGTCGGGCTCGGAAGGCGCAAAGGAGGAGACAGTTCAAAGTACAGCAGATTTCCCGAGCCTTCCGTCGCTTTTCTCGACTTTTACATCAAAGCACCCTCTATATCCGAAGAACGCACTCCAAGCAACATTCGTGTCCGACGTAAACGTCGAGGATGGTCAAGTGTTCCCACCGGGTGCGGAGTTTGTAAAGTGTTGGCGCATTCGTAACGACGGAGAAGTTGCTTGGCCAGAATCGACTTGTGTCATTTTCGTTGCTGGAGATCGTATGCCCGCTTTCGCTACCGCACCTCTTAGCTACCATGTTGGTGGAGTCGAGAAAGGTGTTACCGTCGATGTTACTGCAAGTGATATGAAGGCGCCGGAGATACCTGGAAAGTATGTTGGATACTGGCGTCTTAGTGATGGTACCGAACCGTTTGGTCAGAGTGTTTGGTGCGAGTAAGTAACGCTGAATTCTCTCATTACTCTATCCCCTCCTAATCGCTTCCCTTTTTATAGGATCTCGGTTCCTACTCCAAGCACCCCATCCCGCATGCACTCGTCCCTAACCGCCTCCGAGGTCGTAATGCCCGAACTATCCAGTACCAGAACCAACTCCATTCAACCCGGTGAATCTAACGCTGTAGACCTTATCCCAGCAACTTCGGTCCCAGCGACGCCTACAATGTCAGCTCCTTCGACAGATATTGAGAGTACTGATTCTTTACTTGACGAGTTCGACACTGCTTCCGATGAGGAATATTGGGAGGCATCTCGCGAACATGCAAGCATTCCTCGCGTGTCACATGCAGACACTGAATATGTCGTTCTATACGACGAACAGAGCACAGATGATGATGGAAATTAGTTCTCCTTTATAACGATAATGGTATGCGGACTTGTTCGAACCGACTTCAGTGATTTCCACACTGAATATGCACCCCTTTCAACCGTCAACTTATTATAGTTTTCATTTTGATCAACACAACAGTCCTTGTCCGTCCGATTTCTTCTTGTTACTTTGCAAAGTCACGCTCCTTAGTTGCAATCAGTGATCTCGTTGTAACCAAGACCCATGCATATATGTACAATAACTGAAATATGCACAAAATTTTCATGATAAGGCTTAGCCTTTCAGATATGCTGCACATGTATCGAAGAGCGAAAATATGCAGAGGAGAACTGTGATGAGTAATGTGAAATGCGACGGTTATAAATAGTGCAAGTGTAAAGATGCATGACGACGACAGGCCCAAAACATGTTGCATAGTGACAAAGATATAAAAAACGAGGTAAATGAATGGGAGGAACTAATGCTGTAACAGATGGCGAAAATGCAAGACTTTGTAATACACATTAATGAAGCGGATAAGTGAGAACGGAAAATTAGCTGTGAAAAACAAAGGCGTTATTGGCTTGAGCTCGATCGCATTTCTCCGCAAGGGCAGTGGCAACTTCGACGGCCTTCTCGACCAATCCACGAATCGGTGATGACGAAGGAGTATGCTTCAGCAAGTCTGAAAAATGATTGAGTACCATGCTGAACTACCATCCAATCAGCAATAGGCTCACCTTTGTAAAGAAGGATATATCTGGTGACGCGCTGCGTCGGTAGGATAGCCAGATCCCTAAATGGAAGTTTGCGCCTTTTTGCCTTCTCCAGATCTGTCCGACGCGATGCTTTGCGTAAAACAGAGGCAGTCTCTTTCTCAGACACCTCCGGTGTTGCTTGAGCAAAAGCCGGGCGGAATAGCCAGTGCGCACTGGAGCTAGCCGAAATTGCGCCGTCACTCACTACACGAGCGGAAGGAGTTCGTGCAACATATGGTTCCTCAATGCCATGCATTGTCATGCAACGCACTTTCACCACGCCGGATTCTGTGTACGTTTCTTCCTCTGCGATGAAGTTAGTGATGGTCACTCGTTTGCGGCTCGCATTATTTATGGGCGTTGGACTATCGGAAAAGAATTCCCCAACGACCCCAGACCAGGTCACCAAGGCACGTTCCAGGGTTGGCGACACGTTGAGGAAAGCATTGGCTACTCCAGACGCAGACATGTCCTCGTTGAAATGTGCACTCAAAACTTTCGATGCTCCGATGATAGCAGGTAAGAAACGGATGAGTGACGTCGGCACAGCATTAGAGACCTAGCAAAGTCAAGATCAAAATCAAGGCAGTTAATAACGGGATATTACTCGGACTTACGTGGCCGTCAGCTAATTCCTGCAATCGCTCTTGATAACTCCTTTCCGTCCTCACCAACTCTCGACAGCAAAGAATAGCTCGCCGGGCATACAACCAATCCATCTCGTCTTCTATATCCACCTCCTGAATTAGAACAGCATCGGGTGTCTTTCCTTTTCCCGGGTGTATTACTTCCCGCTGCTCGTATAGATCGCGACTCACGGGTCCGTCGTGCCCTCCCGCGGTCGACGATGCGGAATAACCTTCCTGAGATACATTATGGACACCATGAATGTCACCCGCCCGCAAGCCCATGCGGCGGAGTCTCTCAAGCTCCTCTATGAACAAATCATCCGGGACATCCGCAACTGCCACAGTCCACCGCCTATTCGATTCGGTTCGCAGTAGAGAAGGACGCTTAACCGGAGGGGCGACCTTACCTTCGTGACCGAGGTTTTCAGATGTTGCGGAAGACTCCTGAGAGGGTAGCTCGTCGTCAGGTGAAATGGAAGCAGAAGTATTCGTGAGAGCTGGTGGAGATTCAGAGCTTATACCCGTACTATAACACTCCGAAACGGGACCCGCAGCAGCCACCTTTGGAATAATGAGAATTCATGCTTTGTAGCGAACCGAAAATACTGGAATACTCACGCGCTTGTTTTCCGTAGCGTATGTGGATTTGGGGGGGACAGGTGGTGGGTTTCCAGATGTGTCACTACTACTTGTCCTTGGAAGAGGGGGTAGGGCTGGTGATGGCCTTTTCTTCAGCTTTCGAGGCTGTCTAAACTGAGATTCCGACAATATTGACGGCGAAGGGGTAATCGGAGTAATCGAAGTTACCGTCTTCGACGAGGACTCATATGAGCCAGGCTGTACTGATGCGGGCGGCTGATTCACGTCCAATCGACTTCCACGCTTGTCTGGACCGGGCATGGCCCTCAGACTTTTCCGAAGCTTTCGCGGGCGTTGGTGTAGGTCCAAGGGTGTACTAGTTTTGGTTGTGCTTACAGGTAAGACGATCGCCGACTGCATAGAGCGGAAACTGGTGAAAGTAAGGGCTTTCGCGCCAGGCTTGACGAATGCATTATCGCGTCCATATGATGAGACATTACTCGGGAAACTAGAAAATGGCATGTGTCCCGCGTAGCTCGAATGGCCAATATCGGTGCACGCAACGCGAGGTCGCTGTGGCCAGTTGTCAAAGCTGTCGATGGACGTGGTAGAATGGTGAATGTTGGAAAACGTGTAGTCCATGCCAACTGAGGTCCCATAGGGGTGACCATGACCCAATTCAGACGCTGCGCGCCGCACATTCGTGTGTTTGAGCTCCTGCACGTGGGTATCGTTCCATGGGTACTAATGAATAGCAGTTTAGAATCAGAATCGATACCGAGTACATGCTTAGATGTGAACAAGTGATGGTTTAGACAAGATGAAGAATTGACTGATTTCGAAGAAAGGGTGCTGAATTAAGGCATGGAAGAGAAAGGGGGTATCTCGGTGAGAGGAACATACCTGAACACTTCTATGCCTTCTCTGCAACTCGTCGTGCGAAGGGAAATGCATCTCGGATGTCGGTAAACCCTTGCTATGGCTTTCGCCCAGATCCGATTTTGAATAATGCCCGTCGTGCGCAATACTAACACACGTGGCTGAAGTTGTGGGTGATAATGGAGAAGTCGGAGATGCACAGGCATATGGCGAGAAGCCACATTCGGATGGTAGAACTTGGTCTGATGCATGAGAAACGGATTTGGTCTGTATATTCACGGCATTACAGTGTCCGTCGGGTGTAATTCGTGAGCTCGGCTGGCGCGGCGTCGGCGTACTCTCCGATTTGTCGCCCATGAAGGCCCACCTTACAACCTTGGAAATTCCTCTCCATTCCAGTTTCCAAGAAGAAAATGCGCCCGAACGCTTGGGGTGTGGCTGTTCTGGGGAATGGGAAGAGGCATCAAGCTCAATCAAGCGCGTTGGCTGCGGAGAAGCAGGACGGGCGCCTTTTGGGAGGGGAGGACAAGAGGAAGTTGAAGACTGAGAAGACTGAGAGGCAGGAACGTAAAACCAAGACTCGCCACTGTGAGTGTTGGATTCAGATGATGGGGGACTGGCGGAGGCGGCGGAGAAGGTGACGACGCGTGAGCGACGTGCACGAGGGCGGAGAGGTTGGATTACGGTTGGAAGTGGACGCGCCAGAAGGACATCGGCCATGTGGCACGACTAGAATGTCGGCGGGGAGGGCGGGGAGGGGAGGGGAATGAACGCGGAGAAGAGACCGGGGATGCATATATACAACACATTTACTAGGTAAGTAGAGAACGTCATTCCCGTAGTGATATCATCCATAAATTGCTGAGTGGCATATCTGCGGCACGGTCATTGCCGCGTCTTACTCGGATCGACATGTGTTACTAAATGGGAAGTATTTTCACGCGGTTCACCTAGGCCACTCTAAAGGCGTGTATTCCACTTGTCCCATATCTCCTGCAGCGTGGCCCTGGTGTGACGTCAAGCAGTCATCACTCCTACACTGTTTTCTCAAACCACCATTTATATAAACCGGTTGCCGACGGCCCAGTAAAAGCTGCATATTCGCCAAGTGACTACTCTGATGTTACACCGCAATGCATCAACTTTTTATCATACTCTACCAATCATCTTGTTGTTATGGAGAAATCGAATGAAAATGCGAGGGTTCTAATCGGATGACTGGACAATGTACACAGTTAAATGGAGGAAACAAGTTATTCTTTGAGCGTCTGCTGTAAGGAATGCCTATATGGTATAACGTCGGTTCCGAATATTTTCTAAATGCTCGTGATGGAGAAAGATGACGGCCATGCTGAATGGTTGTGAAATGGACGGCCGATGCAAAGCGACAGATGCTATGATGATGATGCGTCATATTTTTTGTGGTGATTTGGAGTCCAGATTGTGCATTGTTGGGTTATTGCAAGTTTCGTCCCCGTTCAGTCAGATGCAGCATAACGAGATGTCCGATGAAGCTATGTCGAGATATTTTGTTGCTTGCGACAGAAAAGTAATGTGCATAGTTGATCAAGACCCGTAATAAGCTCGCTGCG
Source organism: Inonotus obliquus (assembly GCA_032164295.1). Lineage (NCBI taxonomy): Eukaryota > Fungi > Basidiomycota > Agaricomycetes > Hymenochaetales > Hymenochaetaceae > Inonotus > Inonotus obliquus. The sequence continues at coordinate 2,694,119 of JAJHTX010000001.1, read as the reverse complement.
AGAAAGCACTGTGAGGAGACCAGCGCTAGAACGTAACAGGTAAAAGTACCATTCTGTCACTGTCGGATAATTTGTCAGTCTCTCTCTCAGGAAAATCAAAATCACGACTAACAAAAGCCAGATAACCTTGGAACCTGTCTTACAACCACGCAGAGTAACAATATGGCCACGAATCTTTGAGTGGTGATGAGATCAAGGTCAAGGTAGATTTCGTCTGGAATCTTACTGCGTCATACAACATAGATCGCTGGTTCTTGTCGATCTGTATATCATCTGGTCAGTGCTGACATTGTGGGAGGTGACAAGCAACAATATACGAACGTTGGGAAGGATGGACGCGATGAGCTGACTACCGGTACTGGACAGCGCCAAATCAACGATGATGGCCCTGCGGCCGCTACAATGGCAATTAATCAAGGGGCCAAAGATATAAACTGTATGCACGAACCCGGCAGGTGATTCACGCATTCTATTGACAAATTTATCGAGAGCGTCCTTCCCGCCTTCCTTAAGAGCTTTTGTAACGGACTTGAAGCCTTGCTCATTCGTCGCAAAGTCTAGCAGGCCACCGAGCAGAAGCGATAGGGCGAGATCTCGATGTTTGAAGCTCCCATGCTCGAGTACTGAAGGAAATTATTTAGTGCGCCTCACCATCTTCAATTGGACTCACTATGTTGAATGCAGTATGAACCCCATTGATTTTTGGCTACATCTGCGAAAACTGCTGGGCCGCGGTTTAGAAGTTCATCGACGATGCCATCCTTGGCTGACTCCTCTAGATTCTCGAAGGCATGCTATTATCAAGTTTATTGGATCGTCGTCGCCTTCTGTTTACTTAGGGACTAACCTGTACAACGAGGGAGCCCGTCTCGTGGCAGGCAAGGGAAGCCCATTTGCCTTGCAAAGCCTTGTTGACGCTGATCGAACGATTAGCTATACTGATTTACATGTACGGCAGAGGAGACGTACTAAGCAAAGATAGGGGGAGCTGGAGGCGTCCAGCTAAGCTCCATAATCTTCGAATTATATCAGTGATAAGTTCATGAATGAAGATATGCGGCCCGTCTACCTTACTCCAGACATGAGAAGCGTGCTTATTGATCAATGTTTTTGCGGGGTCGCCAAGGAGTAATTCGGAAACAATCAAGAGTCTAATATCCTCTTCACAATCAAGAGCTTTCTGAAGTACGTGGCAGCCGTAACAGTTGGTAGCAAGCTCAACTACATTTCCCCTGTTTCCAGCATAAGTTACGGCAGTGCCGGAAGCACATTAAAATACCTACCTCATGCAGGATGCGATCTTCCTTCGTTCTTCAGCAGAAGATGCAGCCTCAAGGCACCGCTGTACAGCCCAATTTCCAAATCTGACGGAAACAGTTCTATTCATTTATTTGAAAAGCGGAGCAGAAGTTGCTTACCGGTGGGACATCATCTCGGTACCTCGCGTGCAAATAGCATCCACGATTTTGGCTCTCTCCTTCTCATCGGCGACTTTGAGTTTTTGCTGTAAGAATATGGAGGCCTGCTGATCGGAAGATTTGACAATACGAGCGACGAAGAGTGCATAGGGAGGTGTCGAAGACGGGTGAAGCAGTGACAAAAAATTAATTGGCTAGTAGCACAGTCGTCAGGTATCTGTTATGTAAGTGGTAGTCGTACTGACCTCGTTCGCAGCAGACATTTGTTGCTGTTGACGGGAATGCATTGAGACGGGAGTTCCGATGGCACTCCCAGCCCTCACAAAGTCAGGGACGCCAGAGCCAGGAAAGTCGAAATCGGGTCCGAACTGCCTACCATCCAATGGAGGGGTCAAATTCGGCCATCCAGACGGCTCCGCGAAAGCTTGTTGATGCCAATCCAAAGCAGTCGTACGACAATGGTCGGCACCCAGACTGGAAGGAAGACCTACCGGAGAACTGTCTCCAGAAAGACGTTGAAAAGATGGAGCGGGCCGGAAAATCGGCTGAGGACATCCCACATTCTGCCCGCCAAAGTCACTGCGTAGCCTAGTATAGTTCGGCTCGCCCCAGTAAGGTTCCTGGGAAGTCTTTTGCACCGTCGGCATCAAGCCAGTTTGAGAAGAAAAGCCCAGACCAATGTTGTTCGATGCTCCACCGAACTCGTTCTGATGATGAAAAAGAACATCAGAGGAACGGGGTGTCAAAGGTGAGCTCTCGACCGGAGTGGTCGGAAAAGAAGAGGAAGTAGACGGCGAAACATCGAAGTCGATCGAAGGAGATAACTGTTCTGGTGCAGGGGAATTTAACTCGAGAGAACGAAGGAGAAGTTCGACATGCTATAATATTGGACGTGTTCAATTAGCCATCGAACTTGATAGACCCGCATATATGCGCGAATATTCCTGCATTCTCGGTATGGAATTCAAACGTACCTCGGCTTCACGAGAGGGAAAATCTTTCTGTCTCCCCTCTCCAATTGCGCCAACGCGAGACTGAATGAGCGGTTGGGTGGCACTGGGGAGACCAAAGACATCCTCCTTTGAGAAGGGCCTATCATCGACAATAGGGAAAAACCCATGTTTAGAATCAGCAAGCCCGTCATTAGCAGAAGACGCATGGTTGTCAAAGTCCTGGCAATCCCCTGGCCATGTGCCACCCGGTGAATGAGGTTGCGGGGCCCAAATTGACGCAGCGAGAGAAGTGGAAGAAGGAGCGGAATGCTGTCGTGCACGAATCTGAGAGTCTGGAAGAAGAGGGGGGAACTGATGGCGGTAAGAGGTGGTGGAGGAGGTGGACTGCATCGTCGAGTGGAGGAGATGGTGGTAAGAGGAGAAAGAGGGAGGTCCGGGGGAGAGGCGTTATGAATGTGACGGAGGATGACAGATCATACGTCAAAAACAGAAAACACCAAAGAAGCAATTTCGATCCACTCGCGAGCAGTGGGCACTCTGCACTATAGAGACTCACGATACTACATCCTCGGCCTTCTCTTTCTGATCTAGGCCTGTCCACACTCCTGGTACACAAGTGTATCATTCAATTTAACGCGCAACAAGGACAATGTAGACCCCTTTTCGGTTGCATCATGCAAAGTAAGTTACAGGCCAGTGCACAAGCATCCAGATACCCGCAAGTCGATCAGAACACACAGCCGTTAACCCACCGTGGTGAATTCGAAAGAGCCATTTTGACAAACAAAGCCCACATCATTTGTAACCTGTCAAACAGAACTGAGTCGCACTTCAATGCCAGAGTACGGAGTGATGAAATTACCGTATTGGGATCGCACATCACCGCAACGGGAGCCCCAGTTTCGGTCTCCGCAACAATATTCCTCGCGACTATATTCGTTGCTGCAAACCTATGTGAGTACCTCTTTTGGTAAAGTAATACGGGAACTCACTTGTATTAGGGTAAAGATCAAAGATGATCACCTATAATAAAAGGTAAGCCGAGCTGCTTATTTCAAATGATCGAGCAAGCCACTTCCCTCCTTCCCGGTGGCACCCGGAATGGCATACCAGCACGGGTCCGAAATGCAGGAGCCCTCAATGTAATCTGCTCGACTGTGTGGCACAACCTCGTAAGATAAGAAGGCTGCGCGCATTATGAACCTCTCTTACTCATTGATTGTCCCGACGAAATCTTGGAACAGGAAGTCCGCGATACGGGTGTTATTCGTGGAAGTTGTGTTCGGGGCCGGTCCGAGCTGTGGAATCTACTCGTGAGTACCGATGAGCTTCTCTTGGACTTTACGTACACCTTGATCCCAGTAGCTTATAGCGCGACACTTATGTTAGTAGAGTGGGCCAATCTGCGACATTCGCGAAGCTTACTTCTGTGTCACATAGATCTGTGAAAGGAGCTATCAGAGCAACCCGGTGACGATACAAGTTTGTTGCCTTACCGGAAAAACGACGTTCTCAAAGATAATGTTCCTCCACGTAATGCTATATTTCCCGTTGGCATCGTGGATAAAGTAAGGGATGGTGCCGGCTTACTTTCGAGCAAGACCGTTTCCGCCAGTCCAGCTTTTGAAGCGAGCACTATACAGTGAATCTTTCTAGGCTAGGTCTGAGCAACAGTGATGCGGAAATAACGCATATACTCACCATGAAATTATTCTCAATGCTTGATCCTGCATGAGCCAGAGTTGCTGCCTACGGCGAAAGAGGAGGCTTACAGGACATTCTGAACATCGGCGACAGCTCCGCCTTTCCCAAGTGACCCGATAGACAAACCATGCCCGCCTTCGCCTGAGAGATAAATTTGAGCTCCGATGTGCAACAATCTCAAGTACTTTTCTCGCACAGTGATTGTTCCTTGTGCTTATCAGGCGCGTATAGTCACTGCACAACATTACTCACACACCTAAACACAATATTCTTCGCTCCGCTACCAACAGTCAAGCAATCATCTCCATTTACGATGTAGTTAGATTCGAACAGTAGGTTTGTTCCTCCCGCTGAAAATCCATCACTGGCGTGTAACGTAAATCACAACAGTCGGTCCTTTATCTTCTCGTGCTTACGTGTTAAAGGGGAAGGCCTGCTCAGTGGAGGGAGTAAGGATGAAGCCTTATAAGTACGTGCATAATGGACTTACACCATTGTCTGAAATGGCCAGGATCGTGTTATCGAAAGCATGTATATCACTAGAACCGCTCGTAGCAAAATTCCAAGCAATTGGCTTTTGTAACGAACCATAAAATTCAGCTGAAATCAATTGTGAGTGGCATAGTTTGTTTGGCACCTTCCATAGCTTTATGTCTCTAATAACACCTCCCTTGATGTTCTTGAAAGCGATGCCATGAGGACGATTGTCTTGATTCATAGCGTCCCACCACTGGAAAGTGTGAATGCCGATATACAAGTGACTGGGCGTCAGATGCACATACTGCCTGTCCGTGCCCGTCGATCCATCCCCAGTCGGGATCTGTAGAACCGCGAAGCGTAATATTTGTTCCGCCCGAGAAAGTGATCCTGTGGATTGGTAAGAGAAGAAGTGGAAATGAGAATCAACGAGAAGATACAGACCACGAGCCCGAATAGGTCTAAAACAGCACGTTGACAAAATAGCTAAGGACGAGAAGAGAGTAATGAATCTCACTGGTGACGTTACGCCAGCTAACTCCAGCATAACTGCATGAGACATTCACCAAAGGTTAAAAGGGGGCGACGAACCTTGTACGGCAGAAATGTCTGTCGGATAGGTAAGGTTACCCTGGATGCTAATCTCGACATTGGTCAACTTCGGAAAAGTTATTGGAGTAAAGACATTGTAAGTAACTCCTTTCTCAAACAGAATGGTTGCGTTCGTGGTAAAGTTAACCAAAGCAGTCAGGAGAGCAGGAGAATCGTCGGCGCCGTCGGAGTGTGGGACAACAAGCGTAGGCCATGCTGCGACGAGTGTAGAGCCCGCAAACAGAGAAACGAGAAGATACAACATTATTTCGACGAACGAAACGTGGCCTGAGTTGGTATTGGGTCTTTATAGTCATAAGTCAGACCGGAACTACCGAGACCATCCCGTGCGTAGCACCCGAACGCATGTGGAAGGCTTCCTTGCCCGTATCGAAGCAAACCAAGCTGGTATGCATACATTGAGCCACGCAGGAGCGGTCTGAACTTTGGTAACGCGGGTGGTAGAACGGCCCGGATGATGCCAGCATTTGGATATTCGCTCGGAAGAATCCATTTATAAATGTACTGTTTACTATATTTACGATCAGCGATGTGCACGTGAACTAATGACGAGCGGGCCGTCCCTACCTGCTTACGTTTGGTATGTCGTCGGCGTTAAGTATACTATGTAGTGTCCAAAGGTCTCGTAAAATGCAGAGGATGAGAAGAAAGCATGTTGAGTGCAGAAATTTTAATAATGATAAGTACCGCCAGCAGATGAATGCTTGACGGCAAAGTGAGAAAGAAGAAAACACTGCTGGAAAGAGAGGCGTGAAAAAATAGATGGTTCCTTCACTCGTCGGGTCGGAATGCACGTAAGACGCTCTGCAGTTTCGTCACCATCTCATCCCACTCCGCTTCGGGGTCCGATAAAGCAGTGATAGCTCCTCCAGCCCCGACAAGCCATTCGTCATGATCTACGTTTCCGCATGCCCATTCCTTCGACTCCCCTTGTGGGTTGGCCACTTCTTCGCTCCTGAAACAGCTGCGAATAACGACAGACCAATCACCTGCTCCGCTAACACACCAGAAACCAGCGACACCAGAGTAAATGCCACGACTATCATCTTCGAGTCCTTGCAGAATTTGTACACTGCGTTTCTTGGGTGCTCCAGTCATACTACCTGGGGGCAGCGCCTTATGAAGTACTTCCCAGCCAAGCTCCGTAGTAGCAGGAGGGTATTCCTCGTCACAATTGGTCTGGGAGAGAGATCCAGCAACACCCTCAATGACGCTGACAAGTTGCCATACTGTTTCGTATTCTTCGATACCACAGAACTTCTTAACGTCAACGTTCGTGCCGACGACCCCGTATAAATCATGGCGAATTAGATCAACAATCATGAGATTTTCGCCAATCTCCTTCGGACTATTGAGAATTTCTTCGGCGAGCTCTCGCGTAACTCCGCTGCCTTTCTTAACTGTGCCTTTGATCGGACGGAGCTGGAAGCGCTGGAAGGGGGGTCGGGAATACGATAAGAAACGTTCTGGCGAGGAAGAGATGAGGGTCGTTGGATGAAGGCGGAGATATGCAGCATATGGAGCTGGGTTTGCCGTCCTGAGCTTCTTGTAAATCTCCCAAGAAGATTGAGAAGATGGTGTAGGTGTCTTCGGAACCAATAGTTGAGTTCGTGCAGTAAGACACAATTCGTAGGACTCTCCAGAGAAAAGAAATTCCTGCGCCTCCTGTATCCTCGAAATGTACTTGCATTTGTCAGGGTAAACCACCGTGACCTGTGATGCGGACGGAGGACGTCTTGGAACACGGTTTCGATGAGCGTTCTCTTCTCCAGCCGCTGCGCGCTTCAGTGCTGATGCCACAAAGGCAAACCAGTCGTCATCCTTGGGCAGAAGTGATTGTAGAGTAACCTCTTTTGACTTGTTGTGAACGATTAAGCTTCGTTCAATAAAGACCAGATTGACATCGGGAGAACGTCCTTCTTTCCCAAAACTGCGGTGTTGCTCGCAACGCAGTACGTCAACGCCGAGTTCATAGCTCAGGTATCCAACAAATCCACCCCAGAAAGGAACACCTGGATCTCCGTCCACGGCCTCCTTTGTTCTCATGAACGCAGCTAGCCATTCCCATACGTCCGAGGAGCCTAGCGCGCACGTTGTACGCTGCTTTCCCCGAATCAGGGTGACGAAATTCTCACCAACGAAATATTGGACCTTGAGTGAATTTGGATGGACACACCCGATGATCGAATGAGAACCAGGGTCCACAGCTGAATCCAAAAGGACGAAGTCCGTATTGGCCTTGTAAACTCCGAGTATCTCACATATCTGTGGTACACGGAGCTGTGGTAGAGAAAGTTTCGTGAAGGTAACTTTCTGCGGACTGAATTTTAGCTGAGATTGACCAATCGTTCTGTGCAAAGGCCAAGAATTGCGTGAAAGCTGTTTCTCGGCCCTGTCGTCCCATCGTCTGGTCGTTCGCTCGTTATTGGAGCTCCATTCGCAAGCAAGTCTCCAGAAATTTCGCACGACTTGGATGCCGCTTCCATCTGTACACACTGATTCTGGATGATACTGAACGGCGTAGTACGGCTTTATTCTGTGCCTAAGAGCCATCGTTACTCGACCATTTTCTTTTCTGTCGTCCGCCCAGGCTAGTTCCAACAATTTCGAGGATCCATCGAGATCGACGCAAAGAGAGTGATAACGAACGACGGAAGATCCTTGCTCGACGGCGTCGAATAGAGCATCCTCATTATGGAAGATGCGCGAAACCTGCCCATGCTTTACTACCTTTAATCTCCGTAACGATGCACCGAAGGCCAAACCAAGGCTTTGAAGACCCAGACAAACACCGAAAATAGGTAGCTGGATATCTTCAGCCATCTCCCACAGATCGCCAACAACGCCAATATCGGAACGCCTAGCTGGTGATCCTGGACCTGGACCAACTACCACAGCGGCAAAATACGGCAGGAATTCCTTCAGATGTTGAAATTCTAATTCATCGTTCTTGATAATGCAAATTAAGGCAGAGGGTATCGCCCTTTTGATAAGGCATGCTAAGCTGGGTGAAATTAGCCGCCAATGTCACAGTCGGAGAGGGAGATGCGCCCACTTATTCGTAAATGAGTCATAAGAATCTATAATCAAGAATCTTGGTCCATCTTTGGAGGGGTCCATAAGTTACGTGAATGCGGAATATATGAGTCGGTGCCCGATGAGGATGTCAGTTACTGCTAAGCATAGCAGAGATGAGACGGTTGGAAAATCTTGACAAGAACATATCCGGCAACTTCCGAAATCACTGATCGGCCATCAGCTAAAATGGGCGACTTGCCATTTCAAATCGATTGGCGCATACACTCAGGATCAATATCTATCTTCGTCATTTATAGGGCTGCGGCTCCAGCACGACTACCACAGTAGTTACCACCATCATGTCTAACGACAAGTCCCCAGTAACTTGCCACGGTACGCTCAACAACGGTAGTTTTCAATCCGCATCTTATTCTTTTATCTAGTTCTCGATTCTTCCTTGGGTAAACCGGCTCGTGGCGTCAAAGTCCAATTGCAAAGACATCGCAAGATATCCGATTCTCCTGATGGAGAAGTCTTTGCTTTTGACCCGGTCGCTCGAGGGTACGATTCCTTCCCTCGCTTAGGCGGAATAATTGACAGGAATCTACCCAGAGTAACAAATGATGATGGACGTTGCCTAGATTTGCTCACTGCAACCAGCGAGTCCGTCGAGCATCTCGCAATTCTTCGTACGGGGCTCTACAAGATTGTCTTTCAAACTAAGGAGTATTACGAGGAATACAGCAAAGAATGTTTCTATCCTTGGGTTGAGGTGAACAGCAATGCGTATCTTGTCTGTCTTCTTGCGCTGATTTTCGACTAGATTACCTTTGAAGTGAAAGACGTGACGCAGCATTATCACATCCCCCTACTTTTGAGCCCATATTCATATACGACGTACAGAGGCACTTAATTGATGTCGGCTCGTATGGAGGTCTGATTCCGAGAGCAGCTTTTAAGATGCGCACACGAATGCTACTCCCCCATTCTCGACTGCAAAACCATACATGTATAGCCCGATAATAAACGCTTACTCTTCAGTACCGGCATCTACTCTGCTACTAGATACTCCTCTCTTTCGAGCATCAGCCACAGCCGCTTCTCGAACATTATCATATCTCACGCCATCAATCGTTCCGCCCGACATAGAAGAGTTCACGTTGTTAATGAATTGCGTTCTGTTTCGACGAAGCACCTCAGCGGCGTCTGTCGCAGTCCATTAGTTTTGTGTTAACACATCGCAGATGTTAGCTCACCCGTATTAAGAGGATCGTCTGCGTTGGGCTCCAAGAATAGGTATTGAAGTCCGACGAAGACTGAGTTGAGATTGAGCACGGGCTTCCAATCCTCTCGAAGGATGTTTAAGCAGATATTGCCCTCTAGGTCGATGTTTGGATGGTATATCTGGTTGGACAGCTCTATTAAGATTGGAATCAGAAGTGACTCATTTCAATTCACCTTCTGCAAGCATTTGACCTTCGGTACAGTATGAGGATAGTTCTCAGATATTTCAAAGCTGAACTGGTACACGCCGCCTTGATACATCCCTGCAGAGTACCATTTGAGTTGACACGGTGAGCCAGCGAGACCAACCATACCTTCATCAGGCCGAATCGTCAGAGTAAAATGCAATGGATCCTTATCATAATCCTCCCAAATTGGCTCCATTGTCTCGTATTTCTCAAGCTCCGTTATATCTAAGCCACCGAATCGAACCAGGTCTCAGCTTGACTTTGATAAATCACCAACCTTTTTGAACTCGGATATGAGCAGCCGTTCTCTTCGGTACCCTAGGACCAGTTAACCCATCTTGCTGTTGCTTCTTCCTGGCAGTCCAGATCTGCAGAATCCGAGCGTCAAGAACCGACCCAACTGTTAGCGGCGTTTACGAGGGATGGAGGGGTGAGACACTCACATTGAGCATGGTTGGTTAGTGAAGGGATTCTACAAGGTGCCAAAGACGATTTTGGGTGGAATCTATGATATGAATGAAGGAGAGAGGGCGTGAATTAGTGGTGGTAGGGGAAAGATGGTCGTGCGTGCGTAAGGGTTGGTGGCCACGCGTTACGCGATCAACAATGATTAGCCTGGGCCTGACTCAACGCCATAACTAGTCATGATTATCGGTTGCCGTCTTTGTGACCCTCAGGTGTCCTGCGTGGCGACATTGGACATGGTGTTTGTGCTAATGGGTGGACATCCATTGATACGGAGCCATATGATCATTGAAGGTCAACGCGTGGACACTGAGCGACATCGTTCTTCACTCTCACTATGCCGTCCACCTCATTACCCATCATCAATCTCGACCTCTTCCTAAACGAAGCCCAGGATTCTTCAGCCGTATTGGCAGAGTGCAAGAAGGTGGTTTTGCATAATGCATATTATCAAAGCTCATTGTTGATTCACGCCTCATCCTCCCTCATTCAGGCAGCAGAGGCTCTCATCTCTTATGGCGCTCTCCTGGTTCAAGATTCCAGAGTCTCTGAAGATGACAATAGTCCGTAGTACACTCTTGCTATCGCTTGGAGGAATATTGTCTAACAGCCAGTGAAGATACCTTTCTAGATCTCATTGAGGACTACTTTGCACAACCCGAGGAGGCGTTGAAGAAAGACGAACGCCCCGAGCTGAGCTATCAAGTCGGTGTCACGCTCGAAAATACCGAGAAACCCAAATGTGCTGTCGATGAACCGTGCCTTCAAGTTATCGCCCGCCTTGATCCCGCCGAGAGACCGCTGGATATCATGGGACATCAACCCGATCCCAAATGTCGATTCTTTTGGAAGATGGGCGACACCCCGCCATATGAGACGAAATATCCTTTTCTGAATGCGCCAAATGTCGTTCCGCAAAATGAAGAGATAAAGTCAAGATGGGTACCGACATTGGAGAAGTGGGGAAATTCCATGAAAGATGCGTGAGTCGTTCTCTCGCTGTTAAAGAATGATTCACTGAACCGATGTATAGCGTTAAGGGTGTTGCAGAAATGATGGCTGTAGGCCTGGGCCTTCCCCGTGAAACATTCCTCGACGCAAGTCGATACGGGTTTGTAAAAGAGTTTCGGCTTTTGGTAACAGATAGGCTGACTCTACCACAGGCCTCATCTTCTTGCACCTACGGCATCCGATCTCAAGAAGTATGGACAGAAGGAGTACGTATTTCAGCTGAATTTGCCCCCTCTCGACCGCCGTCATCTCATACCTCACTAGTACAATCCTCGCAGGTTTCCATACCGACCTCAATTTCCTGACAATCCACGGACGCTCTCGTTATCCAGGTCTGAACATCTGGGCTCGTAACACCGGTAAACGCATTCCCGTGAAGTTTCCACCTACCGGACGTTACCTCCTCGTCCAAGCTGGGAAACAACTTGAGCATCTGAGCGGTGGACTTATAAAGGCTGGATATCACGAGGTCGTGGTGAACGATAGCACACTCGAGGTCTCATCTTGTTCTTGGTCAATCTGAAATTCTTTCTCATCTTGATATTTTTTAGACCATCGAACGTAGGAAGCAGACACGCCCCGATCGGCCGCTTATTAGGATTTCGAGTACCTTTTTCTATCACCTTTCGTCCGATTACGACCTTGTTCCGATCTCATCGCTCTCTGAACGTGCTAGAGTGCTTAGGGCAGAGTCCACGGGCGTTGGAGATGCAGATACACTGTATCCAGCTATGAAAGTTGGACAGCAAGTTCAGAAGTGGGTGATTGCTTTTCATTTGCGTCGATCGTGGTTCTAACAGATAGTCCAGTGAACTGAAGCACATTGCTTTGATGGCTTGAGATTAGTTCTTCTTGGATACAGCAATGAATTCTTTTTCCTTAATTATCATATGGGTTCTCGAAGATCTAAGATTCTGGGTGTCTGCAAATAAACCATAGGCAACTGGCACGCTTAAAGTCCCAGATACTTATGAGAAGTCATCCAATAAGCTTTATGAGATGAGATGTAATGAATACCTACCATGCGCATTTATTTTTAGGTTGACCTCCTAAAGTTGATCTCGGCCGATAACTGGCTCAAAAGGTAATCTGACTCAGGATTCGGGCAGCACTGATATATATACCAGGTCGAGGTCGAAACCCCGGACTCCACGTTACAAGCCGCCACCATAAGCATGACGGATAAATCTTCTGTTTACATCGGTGTAAGTTCTCCGCCGGTCTGATTTCAGAGGAGGATCTCATCGTTGACAATTTAATCTCAGGATCACAGCGAATCCGTACTGCGTAGCCACAGCACGCGCACCGCTGCAAATTCAGCTGCTTATCTCCTAAACTCAGGCTTAATCAAACCTACTTCCCGAATCCTCGACATAGGCTGCGGACCGGGAACTATCACAGCAGACTTTGCAGCTCTCGCTCCTCAAGGACATGTCATCGGAATCGAACCAGAATCAGGATCAACTGTACTTGAACAAGCGCGAGAAATTGCGAAAGAACGAGGAATTACGAATATCGAGTTTAAAGTTGGAAATATTCTAGAATTGGATTTCGAGGACGGGACGTTTGATATTGTGCATGTTCATCAAGTGTTACAGCACGTTGCGGATCCTGTACAGGCGTTACGCGAAATGCGACGAGTGACGAAAGTGGGAGGGACGGTCGCAGCTCGCGAAGCGGACATGGAGACTCTGATTTACTACCCCGATCCAGACGGTTTAATCGAAAAATGGATGACTCAATACAGACAACTCGCTCAGCTTAAAGGTGGAGAACCATCTGCTGGTCGACGTCTCCTCTCGGTGTCTTTGCAGGCAGGGTTTACTCGCGACCAGATCACTTCAACTGCTAGTGTTTGGTGCTATAATACTCCAGCCGACCGGGCTTGGTGGTCCAATATGTACGCAGATCGTATCTTGCTATCAGCCTACAAGCAACACGCATTGGAGAGCGGACTCGCGAACGAGGATGATCTTAACGCCTATGCGCAAGCTTTGCGGAATTGGGGTACGCAGGAGGATGGTTGGATGGCTATCATGCATGGAGAGGTGCTTTGCCGACCTTGAAGGATAAGAACAGATTGTTTAGAATAAACGGAGAACAGAATAACAGATCAGATGAACGAATCAATCCGTTTTGATTACGTCCGCACTATCTATGGATTTCTCGGACTGGTTGATTCCCGCCTCAGGGACGTTCGGTCCAGTAAACCGCCGCCGTCCAGTAGTGATCCACGTCAATAGACTAATGACACCAATGACACCCAGCGCTGCCGACGTATAGTTCATATTCTCCTTTGTAACGGGGTTCACTATGGGGCGGTTTAGTCGCCAAACTCATGGAATAAGCGCCCGCCCTTACTCACCTTGAGGGAAATTAAAAGTAATCGAAGCGAACAGAAGAAAGACTAGCCCAATCACATTAAACAACAAGGAGAACTTCCCGAGGGTATACGGCCCTTCTAATTCCCGGTAATGCCCAGTAAACTTGCTCAAAACACGGACGGCCAATGGTACAACATATGACAAATCTAGGTAGTTTCGTCAGTACACACATCGTGATATTCGAGCTGAACGCACAGAAGCCCTCGGTAGCAATAGCAATGACCGTGTTGAAGCCGGTGGTTGTGCCAAAGTTAATAGCGCAGAAAGCGAGTTGCACCGCTACTGCGAGGAATAACGCGTTGACCGGAACTTTATGTTTGGGTTCTACTTTGCACCAGAACGGAGAGAATGGTAAACCATGGTCGCGTGCGAACGCATAGAGGCTACGTGAACCTTCCGCCTATACAATAACATTCGGACCTCAGCTCTACCGTACGTCCAAGTAATAAAAGTTCGGACGCACCTGCAATGCTGCCGCGCAGAAAAGTGCGATTACCACAATGAGTGACGCAAGAAAGCATGAGCCAACCACAGATTGTGTCGAATCAAAGTATATCTGCAGGAGCGGGACTCCAGTTGGCGTCAAGGCAGTCGCATCAAGGTCACCAATGCAAAAGCAGATAGAAATGAGGAAGACGAAGCCGGTTACGGCACCGATATATACAGCCAATATAATAGCCTTGATAAGCGTTTTAGAACATACCCGTGTAAGAAGTGCCAATAAAGGCTTGCCTTCGGTGCCTCACGAGAAGCATTCTTCATCTCTTCCGTCATATGAGCAGGGGCGTCGTAGCAACACATACCAAACGCGCTTTGCAAAACCTGCGATAGGTCAGTTTAGTTTACAAGTTCGACATGATTTATTGCACTAACTCCTAGGATGGCTGCCATAGCTGGACCAAACCCGGTGAAGTTTTGGAACTCCTTGAAGACAAAGCTCGCTCTATAAACTTGAATCGATTTCCTCCTAACGATCTCTCGGTTTGAAACGACTTACGATTGTTTCCTCGAGTTGGTCGCAAGAATGACGGTGATGGTGATAATAAATGACGAGATATTCCATGTGATTGCAACCTCAGGCAACAGCTAAGTCCAGGGAACACGATGATTACGGTGCAAAACCTTTACGCACCTTGCTCATCCTCTCCAGAAAGTGCGGACCCCAGATGTTTACTACCAAACCGAAGAGGGCGACAACATACGAAACAAGCACTACTTGCCATCGTTGAATCTCGAAGTCCGGATGCGTCAGGTTTACTTGACCCAGGATAAAGTTGGAGCACACGAAATTATTCGTTGCTCCCATAGCCAAGATGCCTGAAATATATTCCCTTCAACTTTCATGTCTAAGCGACCAAAATAAGTACTAACCCGTGATCATAAGCCACCCGGTGACCCAGCTCGCGCCTCTCGCAATCTAGTGAAAAAGTCGTTTCTTTACTCTGTTCCATCTAGACTGACGGCCCGACGGACCTTCGGAGGTGCCAATACGGCAACCCAAGAGTACTGCCCACCGGCAACGGGTAGTGCAGAGCATATCTCCGCCATTGAATATGCTACAGCGAGGGAGAGCAAGCATATACCAACCCACGAGTAGATCATCACTGCTGGTCCGCCAGCATTGATGCCAGTTATGAGCACGCCTCCCAGAGCAGTCCAACTGCGTTGATATTACCAAATCAATAACGATGAGAATCAGTTCGGGCAATTCTGTCGCGTTAGAGTTAATAGACCTTGTGATTATACTAAAGCTGAAACCAATCATTCCCAGCAGACTAAATGAACGCCTCAGCTCTAACGAAACCAAATTAAACATGATCAAGTTGATCGAATCAACGAGGTACAGATACCTTGCTTGTAACCGAGCTTCTCCAGATACGCATCTTCTCCAACTTCCGCGGGAATGACGGTAGCAACAGTATGTGACTTCTTTCCTTCTGGCAGCATTGTTGAAGAGAACGGAGAGCTGGAGATGATGTCGTGTTAGACAAACCGTAGGAGACAAGTGCTTTTATCCGTCAAGTCGAACAAAATCCGAGAAGTTCATACTCATGTGGAGTATCAGTAGCGGAATATAGATAAGGAACTTCTTCCGTCCAGAGCTGGGTAGTTATTCCCAGACACCGCTCATGGGACGACTGTCGGAGCACTGGACTAGCCGTGTATAAAGCATATCAGAAGCTTTTATCAGGATCATCCATTTCCCAGTCATTTTTCGGCCGGATGCAGCTATCTTGCCAATGTATGTTTATCGTACTTCGATGAATTGTCGAGCATGTACTGTACAGGCAAGAAACGGACGCTTAGCTAAGGTGTATGTAACACTGGAACTAGGTAGCTCTTAGCGGAGCGGAGAAGAGCATCAGCGAAAGAAGACCGGGCATTTGTAAAATAACCGACCTATACAGGCAAACGGATCCGTTGGAGGTTTCGCAGGAGGAGCCAATAATGATCGAATTAGTCCTGCTCATCAGAGCCACCTTCATCATCCTCCTCAGCCATCGCGGCTTTCCAGACGGCATGCATCCTACGTCGATTGGACTCCCTTGCGTCCGGTCCGCTCGCAACATCAAACATCTTGCGCAACAAGGCTTTCCTTAATCGTGCTTTGTCCACCCTCCCTTCTTGCGTTGGATCGTCCAGACATGAATTATCAATTATATTCCCTAGTGCTGATCCGGTTTCAAGTCGTCGGCGCTTCTTCTGCGGTGCTTCTGGAGTTGCGGGTCTAGGTGCTCTGAGCGCAAGGAACAAGGGGTTGAATAATTCATCGAGTATTCGCTGATATGTCACGTTTGATGCCGTTCGGGAGGCGAGGTCTAGGAAGGGGTGATACAGGGACAAAATGGGAGCGGGAGCCAGGTCGTCGGACTCTAGTTCAGCGTGGAAAGTCCCAAGCGCCTTATCGAGCTCCACAAGGTAGATATCCGCAAGGTGTAAGGACAGGCTGGTAGGGATGCGATTGTCATATGGACTATTATAAAATCAGAACTTAAATTCCCAGAGACGAGGGCTAGTACTTGCCTAAGTGGACCACCTTTGCCACCCAAGATGTCATTGTATTCCACGAGGGCATCTTTGTCCCATTTTGCTCGAATCAATAGCCTAAAGCCTGCATTTACGAACTTCCGGACGAGCATATAGTACTTGTCCATCCTTGGTACACTCATATTTAGTCTGATATGCAACAGCAATAGAAAGGTAACGAACCGAAGTCGGTCGATGCCATTCCATTCTCGGATAATTGCCTCCCAGAATCCTCGAAGACAAGCTAAGGATGCGTCGAGAGAGGAAATTTTCAGGAGGACATCTGCGAGTTCAGTGGCAAGTGCCTGTTGGACGAGAGGTTTGTCGGACATCCAATAACCTGGCATCAAGTATAAGTACGTTATTGTGCTCGACGAGAGTGGTGTAGACAGACAATAAAAGATGCCCTTCCATAGTTTTGCCATTTCATGTTTTGACAGGGCATTTTGGGTGGGGGCGGAGAGGAAAGAGGCGAGATTTTTCACTGCTTTGTCGCGAGTCTTCTTGTCTGCGAATGAATACGGATGTCAGTATGGAGCCAAGACGTTGGGTAGAATGGGAAGCATACCTGTTGAAGCGAGATACTTTCCAAGCGGTAGCGCTGAAGATGAAACACTTACACTGTCGACGTCGGTGGACATTGTCATATTGTTGTGGATGTGGATGGACGTGATAGAGTTCAGAAAATTGAGACGCGTCGAGCAAACTTAGCTACAGCTTCCATGCATGCTCACCACCATAGGGGGAATCACTCGTCCCATGGCCCCCGCACTAGCACCATCTTCGCTGCCTCGGCGAGCCAACAACGGCATTCAGTTCCACTTTCTAGCGCTCGTTATTTGATTTATTCGCGACCCCGTCTGTCACCCCCAAATCGGATTGGTGAATCGTATGGAAGCTCACTGAAACGCATCCGAGTCCAGCGTCGGACCTGCTATTCGCCGTGCACACTCCTCATCACCGAGCTGGCTATGGAGTATAAATACCTTGCTCATCATGGCCCAGTTCACGTCCATCAGGTTCTCCTCTCATATCCTCAATGGCTGCCTCCCAATATTATCCCATCTCCAATGGCTCAGACAACTGCGAATCCTGTAATGTTCTTCATGAAGCTGCTCCAACCTTGGTGAACACTTCCTCTGGCTTTTCGACTGCAAGCCCAAAGACATCACAGTTCACTATCTCGCGAGAGTCGGCGCCTCGCAATTGGGTTCCCGACCCTGCCACTTGCGTGCTCAGACCACGCACTTTAGTCCTCTGCTTTGATGGGACTGGGGACCAGTTCGATGACGACGTACGTCCTTCTGTTGTTACAGTCCATTCAGTGATGCTCACGCTCGACTTTCTCTCAGAATTCGAATGTTATTCAATTCCTTTCTTGCCTCAAGAAGGATAATCAAGCAGAGCAACTTGTGTACTATCAAGCCGGTATTGGAACATACACGAAATCGACCTTTGTAACTCCTATTACCAACAAGGTTAGCAAGGCGCTGGATGAGGCGATTGCATGGAATCTTTCCGCGCACGTTCAAGGTCTGTCCCTTACACTCATTGTGACGATGCAGTTCTAATTGGGAGAGAAGAGGGCTACGAGTTCTTGATGCAGAACTGTAAGTAACTGCTGAATAGCTGAGATTGCAAGTTTGATACTAATTTGAATTGCAGACAACGCAGGAGATAAAGTCTGCATTTTTGGTTTCTCCCGCGGTGCTTACACCGCTCGGGCTCTTGCCGGAATGGTCCAAAAGGTTATTTTATTTTGCTTGTTGAGATGTTTTATGTACTGACACCTGACACCTGACTTAATATTAGGTTGGGCTTCTCCCGCCTTACAACCATAACCAGATTCCATTCGCATGGGCCATGTACAGTCGTGAAGACAAAGATGGGCTCATCAATAGTGTGGCGTTCAAGCAGACCTTTTCGACAGAAGTGATCATCGACTTCGTCGGCGTGTGGTACGTGACTGAAGTGATTCTACATATATGCGCATTGATTTATCCGTTATAGGGATACCGTTGCTTCTGTCGGTATTATCGGAAGAGAATTACCGTTCACCGGTTCCAACAGTGCTATCCGCGTTTTCCGTCACGCTCTTGCACTGGACGAACACCGAGTAAAATTCTTGCCCAACTTTTACAGCGCGGACCCTCGAGCTGGACCACAAGAAGCCGAGACTGCAGGTTCAGAAGCGATAACCCTTATTCCCAGGACGTTCTCCTCAGGGCGCGGGCGTGGATCTGCCGTTGATAAAGTTAGGAAGGCGCATCGTTCGGACAGTCAATTGTGGCAGGACGCGATTAATGCGAGCACTGGTCTCCGTACCGACGCTCTCGAAGTATGGTTCGCAGGTTGTCATTGCGACGTTGGCGGTGGTTCTGTACGCAATGGAACTCGAAACTCTCTGGCTCGTATCCCGCTTCGGTGGATGATTCGCCAATGTTTCCTCACGAATACAGGAATTATCTTCGATAAAGACCTATTGAGGGAACAGATTGGTTTAGACGCCGATACGCTTTATCCTATCGTCAGATCTCGTCCCCCACGTATTCCTGCTCCAATTGGTGCACGTATCGCCAAAGCTGAAGTGCAGAGCTCGAATCTCATCGAGTTCTTCGCGGTCGTAGGAGGCCTGATTGCCATCCCACTGACACTCGTTGCACGTATCATCGCTTTCCCTATCAGACACCTCTGGCTACTCCTAAAATTCACTCCTCTCGGAAAGGCCGTACGCTATGCGACGCATCGTGCAGAGGACGCTACGAAAGGCTTCTTCGTATCCGCATGGAACAGTATCAAAGGTTTATTCTCAACTGTGAAAGCAAACAACCAACCTGTCGCAGCCGTCGCTTCAGGTGTCGAGGCAAGCGACTTCAAATCAGAAGAAGAAGAAGAACTCGGAGACGCTCTCTCACCAGTCTACGACCAACTCGCTATCGCTTGGTTTTGGTGGATCCTCGAAATCATTCCCTTCCGATTCCGAGAACAGAAAGGTCGACGAGACGATTACTTCGTTCGTGCCAATCTTGGCAAAGGAAGGAAGATTTATGGTGATGCTAGGAAGAACGGGATTAAAGTTCATAGGTCTGTGAAGACTCGACTTGAAGTTGTTGACGGGACGAGGAATGTATATAAACCTCGCGCGTGGTTCAAGTATCGCCCTGATCCGAGCAAAAAGGGAAAGAAGGTGTCGGGCCCCCAAGAGTGGAACGTTGATGACCCTGACCCTCGTCTTTGGCAATGGGTCGATTGATTTGCTTTCCATGACATCGGACAATGGCACTATGTCGTGCCCCATGTTTTGCAATGTTTTACTATTTATTGCACGTATGATCTTGCTAATACAGTTAACCGTCTGTCAATGGTTCTTTTAATTCATAATCACGCAAAGAAGCAGAGTACCGTATAAAATGACTGCAGCCCAAGCAATGCGATCTGTCCAACATTTCATGCCTTGCGTATGTGCGGGAGTATCTTCCACTGGCTTCGGTCTTTCGCATACTTGTACCTTTTCATCTTGTCGGGGAGCTCGTCCACTTCTACCAATAGTGCTTGTGATATCTGGAAACATGATCCTAATGCAATTAGATGACAGCTTATTGGTATTCATTACAGTGAACTTGTAATAACGATAGGCATTACAAGAACATTTTGAAAAGTTATGTTGGTGGTATTACAAGTCGGGTAATTCTCTGGTGAGCAACCTCGACCAAGTACTATCCCTCCACCATCCTTCCAGCCCTTCAATCTTCTCCCATACATGTTCCTCATCAAGTCCGTAGATCTCGTATTTACAATGTCCAATTAAATTCCCATCTCGCTTCGCGACTTCAATAGCGGCTTTGTTCTCCCCACTGAGCAGATAGCTATAAGCGCAATCCAGTAAATAAATCGAGCTGTGTAACAACGGACCTTAATAGGCTGAGAAGTTCTTCACGATCAGGGAAGAACAATCGAGCCTCTAACGAGGCTAACACACCGAGAGCAACGCGGAAAAGGAAAGAGTCGCCTTCGAGTACAATGACGTCCCATATTCGGGCGCACGCCTCTAATGGAAGGTGGTCGAGAAACAGAGGGATAATCCACTCAGGAAAGTACGCAGAGGGTGATACTTGGTGCTGCTTAAAGTTGAAATATACTACGTACCAAGATCAGCGATTTGTTTCTTATTTCAGGGTGTCCGATCAAACCTTTAGGCATGCAATCTGCTAGAAGGGTATCAAAAATTCTGCAACTAATAAGCAAATCGCGACGAGCAGTTTCGTAGAATCCTCACCGATAATAAGCTTCGACCTACAGGCCAATAACGTACGTCAGCAAATAACTGAAAACAAGTATTTGCAGCTTACATCGTCTTTACAAGCCAGACCACCGTAAAAGCTGCGCATACAGTGTCGTTCCAGAAGGTTTCGCATCGTTACGAACGCTGATGGAGGTTGCATACTGAGTAGAAGCATAGCCGCAATCTTGCTTGCACCCATCACGTAGCCAAGTCCTTCGTCAGACCGAGAGACGACCCAGGCGCATAGCAAATCCATCAGATCTTGGAACATTGGTCCAACATTCGGTGTGAATAAATGAAGAGTAGGTAAAGTCGAGCGGATGTCCGCGTCTATTAAGTTGAGCGTGGTCGTCGGAAATGTCCCTGCTGCCAGAGCACGGGAAGCACGCGAATGACAAGTCCGGTAGGTGTCTGCACAGTACGATGTTAGCGAGAAGTTCGTAAGTGGCTGTCGCGAAGTCCACCTGCCTTTGCTTAATGCCAGGCCATTTCCCACTGCTTTCTCCCAGACTACACCTCGTAATTTTGGGGGTATACCATTCCGCCATAGTTGTCGGAATATCGGATCACGCGCAGCGTTTTTCCAGTCAGGTATAATCTGGTGTTCCCAGACTGGAATCGATTCTTCCACTTCCCGTTCTCGCGCCAACCGTCGCTCTTGCCTCTGCTTCCTCTTCTTCTCCTCTTGATAAATAATCGGTCCAGGCAATTAATGGGGACGGACGGATATAAACTGGTTGGTACTTACCAGCTGCCTTGCTTTGCTTCATCATAGTCTCCCAATCGGCGTAATGCTTTAAGTCCTCATCCCTCGCCTTCGGAGGCAAGAACGTCGGCCTTGTCTTGGAGATGACCTTCTCAAGAGCTGTTGGTCCAGTGGACTTGGTCGGTCGATGTGTCTGAGGGCGGCCTGTTGTCGTGGTAGCAGGCAGGGACTGCGATGTCGAAAGGGCATCCTGTCCAACGGAAATACTCTTCGAGTGACCCGAGGCAACAGACACGGCCGTCACTGAGTCGTTTGAAGGCTCCGATCGCATTCGAGATGGGTCCGAACCGGTGGAGGGTAGTATTGTCAATTGAGACGTTGGTTCATTGGAAAGGTCGATTACAACGGAAGGGAAGGAATGGTGCGTGCCACCATTAGAAATGCTAGATTCGCCTCCTGATTGTGCATACGCATCACCGACAGTCTCTTCATGTTCTGGTGATTCGGGTTGGCGACTGTCCGGAGAATGAGGTACTGAAATTGAGGTAGGGTCCGGCGAATCAGAGGCCGGCGCGTTTATGTCGATGGTAGAGACGGAGGCGTCGAGGTCGGGATAGGACGGTTCTATCTGTATATCCTCAAATCCGGCAGACGCATCGTGTTCGTATGTGTCTTCCTGCGAAGACCTGGCTAGTTCTCTGCGAATAGCTTCTGAAGAGAACTCGAGGTTGTCCGAGTCCTCGCCACCTTCTGAGAAGGCCTCGTCTATTGAGAATCTACGAGTGCTCGAGCTAGGCCTTGATGTATTCTGCAATTCAAAGTCGACGTCGTGGTCTCCGCCTTCATCTTTCGACATTTTGGCTACCAAAGGGAGAACATGAGCAGAAGCAGTACTTTTCAGGGAAAGGAGAGTATAGACCTTAGAGTAGGGTTGCCGCGTTACTTGCCGAATCCGTGTTGGGTCGTGAACGGTCACGACGGATCGACGCCCGCGTCTTCGCGTCGCGCTTCCTTCTTGTCCTCAACAATGATCGCAGAAATTCTACTAGTATTAGCTGGGAACTCTTCCTCTATTTTCTCTCAAGATAATAAACTTCATCCAGACTTCCTACCTTACCTTCATCCTGGAGAGCAAGAATGCTTAGCTGCTTTAGGTTGGCTTTGTGATTTCTCCGGTTCTTGCATGTATTCATAATCTCGTTGCAGGCCGCATCGCTTCATGCTACAGGAACATCAAAGCAACCTGTTCAAGGTTATCCAAGTCGCCTTCGCGTTATATATGCGCTTTCTGTGCGAAACTTAACGAAATACTCAGAGACGAATATGAGTCCCTTGTCGTAGAGACGGAAGCAAAGATCCTCACAAAAGATCCTGACTATGTCGGAAGAGGTTCCTTTGTCCCTCTTAGCGCAATACGCGCAACCTTTGCAGAATGGGAGACCCCTCTTATCGCGCTTGAATCTCTCGTGACTCAACTTGAAAAAGACTCGCCGTGGCCAGCGGGCAGACTGATTGATCTTCTGCTTGCTCGCGTGAGTTGGCTGTCTGACACGAAATATTTCCCAGCACTCATACTTCATCTTTCAGTCAGAAGCGGGACTTCATCGCGTCTCGCATATAATGTCCCGCCTTGCTGCGGCAGTACAGAAAATATGGCGAACCCAACTTCAAGCATTTATGGTCCACGGTTCACTTTCATCAAATGAGCCACTAGCCAAAGAGACTTACGTTCTCAATGACGACGCATTTCCGTCCTGTGTTTCCACTAATGCCAAGGACTCGATCGTCTATGTAGGAAGGGCGCTAGGAACTGTCAAGACATTGAAATGGCATAAGCAAATCCCAAGCAGTATATCTCTAAGTCACGCGAAGCTCATCGACACGGTCCTTCCTCAAGATCAACACGCCTTCGAAGAGGTGATCGCTCAGGTCCGAGCCAACGTCAGCGAGTGGCTATGGTCCAATGTGTTGACAATGCCAGATGTAGAAGATGCTGTGGATTCCTTGTAAGTTTATCTTTGATTATTGGCAATTCGGATTTAGCTGAGTTAATCTGTCTGCCAGAGCAAACTACTTCCTCATGCAGAACGGGGAATTTGCTCTCTCCCTCGTTAGAGAGATAGAAAGGTTGAAGAACTCTCGTTTAACAGCTCGTTCAGGGCAAGGATCCATCATCCGCGAGCAAGATTTACATCTCGCTATGCTACGAGCTTCACTTGGAACATCTGCTCAGCAGGACCCAAATCTTTCACGCATTCGGTTCCAGCTGCCCACAGGCCCAGTTCGTCCTCTGTTGCCATCGTTAAGTCAACACAGTGTTCCTACGCTGTCCTCCTCGCAATTGGGTGTCGACCAGGTCCGTTTTGATGATATTCTACTTGGGTAAGTCCTGGTCTCGGCAGCTCATTGCATGTATTAATTCTGGCGTTAGGTTCCAACTAAAGATGACTTATGGCATTTCGTGGCCACTCGATCTATTCTTACAACCTGCTGACCTCACGACATATGCAGAACTCTTCTCCTTCTTCTCCTCGCTCAGACACGTCCATACACGCATTCATGCTTGCTGGGCTACCCTATCCAATGCTCAACGCGTGCGGCGTCGATGGACAGGTCTTGATGAAGGCGGAACGGCGGATTCCGAAGCCCGGAAAGAATTGCTAAGATGCGGTTGGGGAGTAATCCGGCTCATGGGTTGGTTTATGGATGTGCTCCTCGGTTATCTGATGAATGATGTCGTTGGAACGGAGTTCCGCCGGCTAAAGACTCAGCTCAAGTCTAAAGATCCAATATTAGTCGGTAGATCCTCCACCTCAGTGCATCCTTCTCACTCACAATCGGCGGCTTCACAAGGCTTCTCAGCCTCAGCCTCCAGAGACACTATTGCACCCTCTCAACACCTTGACTTCACAACCTTGCGGAATTTCCACACTGGCTACTTAGATCGACTGCTTTCCGCAAGCCTCCTGACACAACCCGCTCTTGCATCTACCATCCGTGGTATTTTCGACGTATGCGAACGATTCGTTGGTTTGTTGGAACGATGGGGCGATGTTCTTCCTGGGTTACTCACGGAAGGTAGCATCTCCGAAGGTTCATCCAGTTCCGTCGGGAGCCTAGTTAAGGAGAGACAAGGGATCGTGAAAGAGATTGACCAGGCACGTCTACCTTTTACTCAATTATGTAGGGCTATTCTGACGGATTGACGTACTTTCAGAATCTCAAGTCACTTTTAGAGACTTTTTATGAGCAACTATCATCAACGACTTCGCAGACGCTGACTGCTGGTGATGGTTCCAAGACCATGCTGATGAACGCAACTATTGCAAATGCCTCAAGTTTCTTGGGTACCTCCATGAGAGGAAGGAGAAAAGGACTGGAGCGGGACGGCGAAACTCGGCGGCATATTGAACGATTGCTTCTGCGATTGGATTTCAATCGGATGTTTTCCAAGCCCGGATTTGGCGAAATCCTTGGCCCCATGGAGTCACTGGACATCTTGAAGGAGGGCGGCTTGGCCTAGCTGTATAATGCATTTTTAAACATTTGTATTTGTCTTATCAGCGTTTGTATTTTGTAGTAGTCTTAGGTGTAAATTTATACGCAATTCCTGCTCGGATGAGTGAAGCCGACGGAAAGCCGATTATCAATCTACCGAAATCGATCTCAGTTGCGGTTAACAGAGGATATGAGTAGTGTAGCAGTAAGGAGAGCATCTCTCACCGCGCGACAGTTAGCATCCAGACCATTCCGTACCCTAACCACCATGGCCTCTCGTTCGTACAAATTGTTGTCTCCATCACTGAACATCGTTCTCACATTCTCTGAACAGCGTATACACCTCGAATCGTTGGCGCTGCAAACACACTGGGTGAGCAATTCTCATTATCATATATCATGCCACTGATAACCCTCATTGCTGCATACCAGAGCACCGTGTCTACCTGCAACAGGATGGTAATATCATCTCACCATTCCATGATATCCCTCTCTTGGCCGACGAGGACAACGGCATCTACAACATGATCGTTGAGGTACCGCGTTGGACGAACGCGAAGATGGAGATATCAAAGGAAGAACTCTTCAACCCCATTAAGCAGGATGTCAAGCGTGGCAAGTTGCGCTATGTCCGTAACTGCTTCCCTCACCACGGTTACATCTGGAACTACGGCGCGTTCCCGCAGGTGAGGACAAAACACGTTGTCCTAAATTTCGAGAAATTTGATGATAACCATTCCATCTTTCTCTCCAACTAGACTTGGGAAGACCCGGCTCAGCAACATCCAGAGACGAAGGCGAAAGGTGACAACGACCCCCTTGACGTCTGCGAAATCGGAGAGCAGGTCGGCTATGTTGGCCAGGTTAAGCAGGTCAAGGTTCTCGGTATCATGGCTCTTCTCGATGAAGGCGAGACGGACTGGAAGGTCATCGTCGTCGATATACAAGATCCGTTGGCTTCCAAGTTGAACGACATCGAGGATGTCGAGAGGCATCTTCCAGGTTTGATCAGGGCGACGAACGAGTGGTTCAGGTAAGCAATCGCTATTTTTCATTCGATAATCTACAGAAGTCTGAAAACTCTGGTCAAGGATCTATAAGATCCCCGACGGAAAGCCAGAGAACGCCTTTGCCTTCTCAGGTGAGGCGAAGAACAAGAAATACGCGACAGAGATTATCCACGAATGCCATGAAGCTTGGCATCGTCTGATCACTGGCCGCACGCCCGCGTCAACGCCATCGTACGAGCTCTCTATGTACGTTATATACATTTTCTGCACTTTGAGGACTGTACTTAGTTGCTTTGCTTTACAGTGCAAACGTTACCCGGAGTGGCACGCCTGGTCATATTAAGGTGAACGACCCTACCTACCTTAGCTTGCCGGCTGAAAAGCGTGAGCCTTCGGGGCCCATCGATCCTTCAAGTAAGATATTATATCTTTTCATTTTCTGGTGCCTTGCTCATGTTCCCTCTTCCCAGTCAATAAATGGTTCTACATATCGTCCGCACAAGTCTGAGCCAGAGGAGATTCGAGCTGTTGGATGGACAGTAAGGACGTGAAAACAACCCACATGTGACTGGTTTCAGAATGAGCATTTTTAGTACTACGGATAGGATGAGAAAAAAAATCTTGTGATTAATTGCGCGATGGGGATGTGAGATACCGTGAATGACGAGGACAGCAAGATGACAATAGTATGTTGGTACAGTTTTAATGATATAAATCAAAATCGATGCTCTGGAGAGATGGGAAAATACGGAATTCTTAGCTCCTTGCTTTGTCCGCGACACCATCCGGTTGGGCCGGAGGATAGCGACAATACTTGTCCGAGATGAAAGTAACCGTCCATGTTCCTGTAATTTGGCTTTAGTGAATCGAAAGAGAGGACTGAGAGTAATTCATACGAACCTTCTAAAGCAGAGTAAATCGAGTATTCATGGCTCATCACGCCGGAAACAGTATGCGTCTCGAGTACCTTGCCTGACTTCCCACCTTTACGCGGTGGAGGCTCCGAACGCTGATACGTAAACGTGAATGGAGGCTCGCCAACTAACGTAAACACAATCTGCGCTTGAGCGCCCTCGTGAATATCCTCAAAGTAATCACGACCCTGAGCAACTTGAGCAGAGGGTAATGCGTGTACGTTGAAGTTGATATTGTCAACCGTAGTTTTGCATTGTTGTTGTTGATGGGACACTGAAGTGATTGAGAATGGACCGGGATATTGGTGCACGAGTGCGAAAGGTGATTGTTGGGCAACTTGTTCGTGGTGTTTGTTGTTTGCTTTGTAACTAATGGGGACGTCAGGATGGCTGAGAGACAAGGAGATCCCGAACGACATACTCGATAGTCCAAGGTGGTGTACCTTCGAGCTGGAACTGAGTAACATCACCCACACAGAAGTGCTCGCGTCGATCAAACGGCACGATTGCAGCGCTTTCAGCCACGTCAACCCAAATGGATGTCCTCAACGGGTCAGGAACCGCTTGCGCACAAGACGTAGCATCCCGAACGGACTCAATCGTAACCAAATGCGGTCCAATAGACGAGAACACGTAATTTTCAAGATTAATCTTCCACTGCGATGTGAAAAGGTTGACAGTCTGGCGATGAACCCCACCTGTAGCAAGATCCTTTACAGATAGCTCGAGAAGAAATGGAGCCTTTCCTTCCAGAGCAATCATATCATCCTGAGAGTAATAATCCGTTGCCGTTGGTTGAAAAGTATCGCCAAGGCAGTGTGTAAGCCTAGTTTGCTTCTTGAAGTACGCGTTCGGTCTCCCGATAACTTGCTGCTCAAATAGAAGGCGTTCCTGGCGCGGAATTACGTGTCCTCGATTCTGCTTGAGGGGATAGTTTGCATCCCCGATTTGCTTGACTTCATAGTACATACGCCCAGGTTGTGAAGTGAAAAGCTGAATACGCGCCCGGGTGTGTATACTGCTTATTATTGGCTGATCGAGGATTTTAGTGCCACCTGCTTCATTGCGAGTACCGATATTATAACCGATCTCGAAAGGCGGTCGACCTGGTTCATCATCAGAATTGTGCTTCATATGCTAATAAACTCTTGGACATACCTGTCACGTCTAAGTCGACATGATCCTCTTGTCCTTCACATACTGGAGCACGGACATGGGATCCATTGAGTCTGTGGTACACGACGGCTGTATCTGGAGAAAGCGCGACAGACGGCCGAGGAATCCATTCGACTTTATAATCCGCCTCATTCTCCATGACTGATCCGGGACATTGTGAATCTGATACCTCAACCAGTTTATAGGTACCCTTTTCTCTGACTGCTAGGAAGTCATTTGAAGATCTAAGTGTGGCTGTCCGTAGCGGGCTATGCGTATCAGCAAGCTGATACTTCACCCTCCAGGGCTTAAGATAAGTTAGTAACAACCAGTACGACATTCAATGATTCGGGCTTACCCCTTCGCCACTAAGGCGCAATGGCAAGCGGGCCTCGTCGCCTTCGAGGATAGTTGTTTCACGTCGTCCATCCTTTGCATAGAAGCGTGCGCTAGGCTGGAAAAAGGGAAGTGGATATACCCTGCTTAAACGACGTGTATGGCAAACAGTTTGACAATTATACAGACCTTCACACGACGAACATTGACAGAAATTCCTGGAACAGCGAGTTCCTTCCTGCATCCATACGAATCCTCGACACTGACAAGGTCGATCTGGAATACGCCGCCATCGGAATCAACATCCGACGGAATCGGCACCTGGATCTTTTCTCTGCTGTTTTTCAGTCCCTTCAAGTTCAGTATTTCGGATCCCTTTGGTCCAACCGCTTGTATAGCTAAATTCCATGGACCATCACCCTGTGCAGAAGAATTAATGGATGCGCCACGCTGGACCATTCTGTACTTACTCGAAGATCAACGTCTACATCGACCGTATTGCCAGAGCAGCTGTTGATGGACTTCCTTCCTCCACCCACGTTTGCAAAACTGGCCGACGCAAGAGGGTGTACTACTTGCGTGATGCTAGGCCCGTCGAGCTTCACGCGTCGATAGTTCGCATCACTAAGGGAAGTGAATGTATACGTATAGTCGCCGCTACTCTCCGGCTGGAGTACAATTTCGCCTCGAGACCCCTGGAAGGTGCGTGACATTTCCTTGGGAGACTCGTCGTTACGTTTCTGCTGATAGAACACCTGGAATGGCGGTTTGCCATGCAAAGCGAGATAAGCTGAGACACCAGTATCTCCCGAACTACAGAGCAATCAGAAGATGAGAAGCAGAACAACACGGTTACTCACCATTCATGAATGCGCTTCCAAGAGATCTCGGCAGTTGGGTAAGGCTGCAACACAACCCGGCATGTTTCTGGGCTTAAGATATCCCCGGGACAATGTTGACCTTTCACATCGATGATCGAGTATTCCCCAGGTGCAGTCACGCTCAATGAGAGTTGGTTCTTTCCCGCAGGCGTAGTTTGCGTCTTCACCCATGGCTTAGCTCCCCTTTTATCTTTCTTGGACCCTTGTTCGGGCTGGTACTGTATTTTGACTTCCCATGGGCCATCCTGCTTATCGGACTCCCGCGCAGTAATAGCTAGAGATATTTCCGATCCTATAAGGAGACTTGCAGGCTTTCCGGGAGCGCATTCCCTAAAGGACATCGCGGCGCGTTTGAGGACGGTGACAAAACGTGAGGTCTCCTTTAACAGCCGAGTATCGATGTCCTTCGTTTCCCCTTTACGTGTAGAAACGGTGGGTGCCAGAAATTGAATGTTGCCAAGGCCGTCCAAGACAGAGTCCAAAACATACTCATGTTGTCCTGGTGCGTGAAGTGGCATGTCGAGTGGCAGACGAAGCTCGCCTATCCGACCCTGCTTCTATAGATCAACTGCATCAGATCACGAATGAGGTAGGGCAGGAGAATCGTCTCACATCAGGTTCACCTTCAATCCTATCCACAGAGAAGTGTTCCCTTCGACCATTTATATCCCGGTGCCAATTTAGACTCAACGGCGGCACGCCTGAAATCCTGATAGATAGCTCTTCCTTTGAGCCTACACAGCGGACGGCATTACCCTTGACAAGACTGTCCGGAACGAATGCTGCGTGAGGGCATGGCACGATCGGTACTTCGGCAAGGAAAATGCGAGCCGCGTTTGACGTTCCCGAGTCGAGAACACGCTCAAGCCGAACGAGACCTGCTTTGTTTATTCTGAGGTGTACAACAGATTGTGTTGGTTCGAGCTCTTGAGAAAGTCCTATCAAGTGATCCTGGACTGCCGGCGATTCCTCGTCATCCGCATCCCAGTCCACATCACTGTACCCCTCTTCTGCAGACGCAGACGCTTTGCTCAGTTGGAGGGCTTCCAGTCGCTGCTGCTCGATAGAACGCAGTTCTTTCGCGCTTACGTCTACATAATCCACCTTGTCAGACGAGTGTCGAGTAATACTATAACGAACATGAGAAGGATCGGTGTTATTGAGGAGGACCGGGATGAGAACAGTATTTGCAGTGGCGCTAAGGCAGTACGAACGACCATCGGGGTTCAGTTTTGCGGTCCTGAATCACACGGAAGTTACGACAATGCATCAATAAGACCGTCGTATAATCACAGGAGCTGAATTGTATCCTACCCAGTTGGTGACATTCTTACGGTATGTTCCCCTTTCAGGTGTTCATCTTGCGAGAACAAGTCGCGAAGGCTGACCATCCTCCCGGTTGTGGACATCTCTTTTCTATCTGGAACGAGATGAGCTTTAAGCGGCCAAAGGAACTTCAAAAGTGGCTCACAGAAGTCTCTTGCAGAGGATGACAAGGAATATGACGAAACACCGACCTATCAAATATTCTTAGTACGTTTAAAATGAGACGGAAACATTCCAGACTCACATGCACGGTACCGAATAGGACACCATCCACAAGGCAGAGAAGAAATATTTGCAAGACAACTACCGCGGCAGCATAGTTGAGCTTTGGTATTCGGAGTCGCTTAAGAACGAGACAGTAAGAGAAATCGACAAGTATCCATTTGAAAGTAAGATTGGTCGTAGGCTCGGCTGCAAGACTGTATAACCAGTCGAATATTTTTATTGCCTGGGCAGCGGCAAGTAAGTTTCCGAGTGACTGTTCGTTGAATTCATAGGCTCACCTGGCAAAGGAACCCAATGCTAACGATATAAAGGCGTTGAGATGGCGCGTCTATAACCGACTCTGGTATAAGAGGCTCTTCATGCTGTTCTACTGGGGGTTTCGTTGCCGGAGAGGTCGCATTCGACATAGTATCGCGCGGGGGTTTGGTGGATTTCTTGAACGCAAGATCGGACAAGGCGCGTCCACACTAAAAATGTCACGTGTGATATCACGTGGTCCCGCGTCTCAATTTTTTGGTCGCGTACTCTCATGCCGAGTGTAGAGACATTGCTACTTTACAGCGTCACCCATGGCTCTTCCACGCATAGCAGCTAACCAACTCAGGAGTTCGTGCCTGTACAGACGCTGGGCCAGCTCATATGCAAGAGTTTTTTCTGGACTCAACGCCGTAACCGAAGTGGACCTAGCTCATTTCTCTCGAATTCTCCCCGAGTCCGTTGTCCTTTCTACGCTGCCACCGAGGTCCCTTCCCTCGGAAGACCTTGCTACCTATAATGAGGACTGGATGGGAAAGTATGAAGGTAGAGCTACTACTGTGCTTAGACCGAAGACGACCGAGGAGGTCAGCGCAATTATGAAATGGTGTTGGGAGAAGCGCATTCCAGTTGTTCCTCAGGGAGGAAATACCGGGCTTGTAGGAGGCAGTGTTCCAATTGCGGATGAGCTCATTATTAACCTGGGGAGCATGTCCAGAGTACGGTCCTTTGATCCAGTGACTGGTAAGCTTGAGTTTTATTGTGTACCCCGCAGATTATTTAATTGAAGAAACAATCGTCAGGAATTCTCGTCGCCGATGCTGGCTGCGTGCTGGAGGCTCTTTCGGAATACATTGCTCCTCACGATTACATCATGCCGCTTGATTTAGGTGCTAAAGGCAGGTATGTCTAGCGTTGTGTTACTATCTGTCTGGCCTAATCCGTCCTCAGCTGCATGATTGGTGGAAACGTTGCGACTAATGCCGGTGGTCTACGTCTCTTGCGTTATGGTTCCCTTCACGGCAATGTGCTCGGACTTGAAGTCGTTCTGCCGGATGGTACGATTCTCAATCAGCTAACAGAACTGCGAAAGGACAATACCGGTCGGTGATTGCCTCAACTATTCCACTCCCAAATTCTGACCTCCCTTTGTTTGTTTGATTAGGTTATGACTTGAAGCAACTCTTTATCGGATCTGAAGGGACTCTTGGAATTATCACCGGCGTCTCTATACTTACAGCAGCAGCACCACGATCATCCAACACCGTCTTCTTGGCCTTGCCGTCCTTCAATAATGTTCCATCAGTGTACATGAAGGCTAAGCAGCAGTTGTCTGAGATACTGTCTGCTTTCGAATTCATAGACCGCAACTCATATGATCTAGCGGTAAAGCACGGACAAGGGAAGGCTCTAGACGATCAAGAGGTTGAGGGTGCTGAATGCTTCGTACTTCTGGAGACAAGTGGCGGAAAACGCGAACATGACGAAGAGGTGGGACATTACTTATTATAAGTTGAAACAACAATCCAACTCTTATTCTTCACGCAGAAACTTAATGAGCTACTTGAGTTGTTAATGGAGGGTGAAGAGCCATTAATCAGCACGGGTGTCTTGTCGCAATCGCCTAGCCAGTTCGCGTCGATATGGGCATTACGAGAAGGAATTACGGAAGCTGCATCTAAAGAAGGCAAAGTTTACAAATACGATATCTCCATACCCCTTATCGCCTTCAAGGACGTCGTAGACAAGACACGTGAGCATCTGTCCCAGAAGGGTTTGATTCGCGAGGGTGCGGTCAGACATGTTATTGGTTTTGGGCATGTCGGTGACGGTATGAATGCTTACGTAGATATCCTTCTTCGAGACTGACAAAGTATTTCCAGGCAACTTGCACTTGAATATTATTGCGGATCAATACCTACCCGAGATACAAGATGCTTTGGAACCATTCGTATACGAGGTTGTGGGTGCGTTCTTACGTTGAGTTTGTGGCCTTTGGGTTATTACTGACCGCCCTGCAGC
The DNA here is from genome assembly GCA_032164295.1 of Inonotus obliquus. Lineage (NCBI taxonomy): Eukaryota > Fungi > Basidiomycota > Agaricomycetes > Hymenochaetales > Hymenochaetaceae > Inonotus > Inonotus obliquus. Next base: position 2,660,968 of record JAJHTX010000001.1, on the reverse strand, counting down.
AAGCCACCAGGGTTCTATCTCCGCTGAGCATGGCATTGGAGTAATGAAGACTCATGCATTACATTACTCAAAGGACGACGTGAGCAGGGAGTGGATGAGAAGAATAAAGAATATCTTTGATGAGCGGGGTATTATGAACCCAGGAAAGGTTCTTGATTAGTAGATGACGTAATAATAGACTGAAAAAATCATATGGGAGATTGCCATATTTGTAGTAATTGTTCTCACACCTAACAAGGTTTGGGCCGAAAGCGGAGTTGAACATCCAAAGAAAGCCAAACAAGGTCAGTGTACTGCCAACGTGAACCCGAACCAAACCCATCCAACCCCACGACAGAGCATCGAAATGGTAATGTTGACCTTACAATACTAGTCCTGCTGCATCCCCGCCGGTCCTGACCCGCCGTTAACCGTTCGGCCAGATCTTTCAAGTCGACAGGATTCCTGTCAAGTTCTTCCTGCAGAAGAACATCCCTGAAGAGCAGCTGGCGTTTCTTTTCAACACCATTCAAGTGGGTAACATCCTAGCGTTGTAGACGTAGACAGCACTGATTTCACTTTCTATCCAGGACAATGGCGGGCTTGTTGTAGAGAAAGTTCCTATTCGCGGATATGTCGTTATTAGCCCTGGCACGGCGGAGGCCGACCGCTTAGAGGCAGAGTGGCGCGACAAAGAACGTCCGGATCGCTTTTTCGTACCTTGGACATGGGTGCCGGCCTGCTTAGAACGAGGACGGATGATCCCCCAGGTCTTTGTCCGACATGGATACCCAATCAAAATCCACATCCACAGAACTATTGCGAATGTCATAACGAGGAACGAGTTAGTTGACACCATATCCGTCCGTACCCATCGTCGTTTGTTACTTTTACGGACCTCATCTAACTTGATTCCGTTGCTCGATCATATAGCTTCATGGTGGAGACCCGAATGCGTCGTTCGACGATGCGACTGTCATTCTTGCGAGCAAAGCTACGGAGGCGTTCAAGAAGATGCGAAAAGATTACCAAGGCAGCACAGATAAATTCATTGAGCACATTAAATGGGTCGACACTTGCATCGAACAGCAACGGTACTTCAGCACTCCTAATACTGCCCGAAATCCAGGTGGAAGGCGTGCTGGTGACGAGTAAGTTCAGGAGCTTTTATTTACTGCATAGCATCTCAACCCCATCATTTCAGACGAATGCCTTTCACTGAAGAAGATGAGATGCATCTGTGCAACTGGATAGCCTCCGCGATTCCTTTCAAAGAACGTGGCGGTCGAACAGGCAACAAGATTTACCAAGATTTGGTGGAAAAGGCACGTGTTATTTTGAGTCACGACTCAACTTATGATTGATTTATATTATTACTGGTAGGCTAACCAGCCCGGCTTTGAATGGGTCGAGAGACATACGTGGCAGTCCTGGCGCGAGCGATACAAAAAGCACTCCGACCGTCTCGATCAGCACATTACTGCAATCGTCAACGTTCGACAGGCAGACGGTTCCCTTACTCAAGACAATGCCCAGTTCGGTTTCTTCAAACTGACAGAGGGCAAACAACCCCGAAATTCACAGAAGAGAAAGGCAACCGAGGAAGAAGAAGCAGCGACAGAAGTTGTGCCTGTCAACGGGGATGACATGGTTATTGGGCAAGACACTCAAGATTCGGAATGGGCTATTCGTGAAGGCAATGGACCAGTCCCGGGTTGGGCGAAAATCAACGATACTGTAGAATCCAACCTACAAGCATCAAAGAGACAAAAATTGGGGGATGCAACCTTCCGTACATTCGTCCTTGCGCCCGCTGAGGGTTCTAGCGGTCCGCCATCGTGCTCAACTGCTACGGAATTTGCTGCAGATTTCGGGCAACAATCATCGCTGGACCCCATAGAACAGGAGATCTTAGCTATTGCACAAGATCATCATTTCCTTGTGGACGAAGTTCGATCATATTTTGAAAGAAATGGCTATCTTTCAGCAACCAGAGAGCGATTCGAAAGGATTCGTGCGCTCATTGACACTTTGCCTTAATAATGCTTAGTCGTAACATAGGTAAATATATTGTAATTATATTGACACCGGAGTGCTCGACAGCAAACAAACAACAGCAAGATCAAGGTAAATCTAACTCTGTAAGTAATTGATACTTGGCTGCTCCGTGAGGCGCAGCAGGACTATCAGGTTTCTTTCTTGGTCTGATGGAAACTTATCAGCGAATGCTCTGAAGAAGAACTTCAAACTTACTTTTCGCCAGCTGCGACGGAAGGGAAAGAGCTGAATAAGTCTGGGTGCTTCGGCGGAGGGGATTCACTGTCCCATCAGGTCGTTAGTTGCTGACGAAAGAAAACTCTGTCGCACGATTAACTCACCTAAAGTAGGGATGTTGTAAAGCCTCTTCAGCACTTATACGTTTGTCGGGATCATAAGTCAGCAGTTGTGACAAAAGATCGATGCCCGCCACCGTCAAATATGGAAACTTCTGACGAAACTGAGGCGCATGTGACACGGGCAAACTTATAGACTTCGCCAAAGGGAGGTTTGTAAAATCTGGCCATGACGCCGAAGTCGGTGGGCCGAGAAGCTTGAAAATTAAGGAAAGCTGCTCTATTTCGTTCTTTCCAGGTAAAATGGGTTCCTTGAGGAGTAGCTCGCCGAAAATACACCCGACAGACCACAAGTCGACGGCAGTTGAATAAGTCGTTGCACCAAGGAGGATTTCAGGAGCTCTGAGACAGGAAAGGAGACCAACTGGGTAAGCTAAGTGATTGAAGAAGGGATTGAAGTGACGAACCTATACCACAGGGTCACTACCAGTTGCGTCATGCCTCCCAGCCCTACGGGATCACCAAATCTCCGCGCAAGACCAAAATCGGCAACTTTGATGGTTCCACGATTGTTCATGAGTAGATTGCTCGTCTTCAAGTCACGATGCAAGATCCAATTTTTGTGGCAGTGGGCCACGGCGGATAGCAGTTGTCGCATGAGTGTCTTTATTTCGGATTGCAGGAAGGGTTGAGGCATGAGGGTAAGCAAGGACTTGAGGTCATGTTCGACGAAGTCCATGACAATGAACACCCTAGGCCGGTATGTATTGCCAATATGCAATCCCTGTGTGATGCTTTTCTGTTTCGGTACGAAACGAAGCAGCGACGCACGCACTGAGTTAAAGTTTCTCCCACCACTATTTCGCGTATTCCGACGACATTATCGTGTCTGCACGCGATGAGCGCGTTGATTTCTCGTAAGGCGGTAATCGGAAAACCATATTTCTCCTCGTCAAGTTTGAGTTTTTTCAATGCGACGATTTCGCCCGTTTGCTTGTCCCTTGCACGGAACACGACGCCATACGATCCCTCTTCGATCTGGTTTAGTCGTTCGTATGAGTAGACGGAACGCGATGAAAGCAACGGTGGATGATGTGTTCGTGGCGGAACAAGCTTGCTGTGAGAATAGGAAATCTGGTTTGTTGTTGTCAGACTTGAAGACTTTTCTGGCGGTAGACGAGGTCGCTCAGGTTCGTGGATCCTAATGTTCTTGACTTTAGGGCGTTTCTTGATTAGACTTTGTTCCCGTGTCGGCTCCTGGTATTCCTCATCGGCTGTATCCCATTTTGATCTCTTACGAGAGCCAGGCGTCGAAGGTCCCGCAACGTCCGACATCGAGGTACCTGAGAAAGTTGCGAGTTGAACGGGAGCCGATCATCCAGATCGGCGTTCCTTTTCCAGAATTGGTAAAGGATTGTCGCTTCAGGACTTGCAGTCACCTGCTCCGACCTTGGAAGTCATCTTCGCGAGGTCTCTGCTTCTCACAAATCCTCTCCCACAGACCGCTGGTTTGAACGACAGCATACGTTATTAGATCATTACAAACATGTCCAGCACTCCAGACGTCTTCAACGACAAAGTCATCTTGGTCGCGCAGGTAGGTAACCTCTCAAGCAGACTATATGCACTTTACCAACGAGCTTTCATAGGTGCAAGCCAAGCCTGGCAAGGGCGACGACCTTCAGCGTTACCTTACTGCCATCCACAAATTCTCCAACTCTGATGCCGAGCCTGGATGTCTCACCTTCCGTACGTCAAGGGCCGGAGACTCATTCGTGGTCTTTGAACAGTACGACCGCACTATCCAGTTTGACCAACTTGACTAGACTGATTCGTTGAAATTGCTAATAGATATGCTAACAAGGATGCTGTCTCCATGTCAGACTCCTTCCAAACTCATAATGTCAAGAGCTAATATGGTACGATAGGCACTTTGAGGGAGAGCAATTCAAAGCACTTGTGGCTGCTGTACCTGAAATTGCTCTTGGAGTACGTATAATCGCTATCATCTCTGTCAAATTATTGCTTATAAATACATAGCCGCCGACGCTGGCCTATTATGAGGAGTTCACAAGCGCGTGATTTCTGGTGGATCCTGAGTACAGTGGAAATTCCCATAGTGTATATTGTTATATTGCATAAAGGTCATAATGCATAGGCATTTTCCGGGAACGGACTCGGGGAGCGGGGAAATATGCAAAGTTTGCGAAATTGTATAATGCATAAGGGTTTTGGGCAACTTATGCATTATGAGTGTGAGTTTGCCAGGTGATTTCCCTTTTCTGCGCAACTATTTTTACACAAAACAAGTCCTCATGTCATTTTATCGAGCAATCCAACTGTACGGTCAATGTTTTGTCAAACATAAAACAGGAGGGAACACCAAAAAAATATTTTATTAGGAGCTATGTGGCAGTTCAGACAATTATGGCTCCAATTCAAACCCGCAAAATTTGCCTGTCTGAGTCGAAGGGCAAGAAACATGGTCCGAAGCCCAAACCCCAAACCGCTAGTTCTGACCGAATTCCAAAATCATCCGCTCATCTACACACAAAGCGAAGCAATCTCACAAAGCAAGCAAAGTTGATGGGTCTATCAAATTGGTACGTCGTTCTCTTGCCTTGCTCCCACTTCTTATACTCACATCAATCAAAACAAATGTACACTACAGATGCTCCTTGATGATTCCATGCCACTCATAGTCTCTTAGATATCACAAATACATTGTTTTGCGCGTCCGAAATGAAGGAACAAAGTACCCAAAAACCCACTGAATATATTTGACATAAATTTCCCACGCAGGTCAACTTGCATAATGGTCATAATGTATGGGCAAAATTCGGGAACCGAACTTATGCACTATGAGAATTTCTACTGTAATCAGACCTGAAGAATGGGAAGACTGTAAAACAGGAAGTATTGGATAGGGATTTATGAACCTACATATACGTGAAATTTTGATGTATTATTGGGTAGCAATTACCTTCTCTGACCTGACAATATTACTAGAGTACGTATACTGGGATCGAGGGGGGTCTGAATTACTTCTGGGGAGTGGCAATCCGCGTCAAAAAAGTGTCCTGTGATTTTTTCGTTCGGAGCTTGAATAATTACTTTATATGTATCGTAACGACGATCCTTTTTTACCGCCGTACCTTTCATATTGTCCCTGTCTGCTGCTGTCGTTCTACTCATAAATAAGCATCAAAACAGTCCATACATATTGATTGAACTGAGTATCCAACACAACTAACGAATAATCAGTAATACTGGCATTTTTTACTGCTGGTTTTCGTCACCAATAAACCTATGAGCTGCATATAGTGCAGAAATACGTCGAGTATTGCTAAAAACATGCATATATTCAGCACTTCTAGACACACGTACTATTTGTATACTATTATTGAAGCTTTAAAGTCTACCCAACCGATCTTTCACCTCATCTAATGTCATTGTATGCACTTCTCTCAGTGGCACATCTCTTGAATAATCAGTCTTTTATTGGCCTATATTGCATCTCCTCCTCTTATCTACATAATAAGAGCTGTATCTACCTCCTATGAAAGTAAAATGAGTGACTACACACAGTTGAGAATTGTTCTATCTCTTTCTTGTTCAATTTGGTCTATCTGGCAATGTTTCGAGCAGCGTTCTCATCAGGTCACGTGCTTGCTTTATTCCTTTTTTGTTAGTACTTCTGCATATCTTCCTGCTTCTTCTCCTCAACAACAACTCGAAGAATCACTCAACTCAATGCATGGTAAGTATTTTTCCATGTCTACCTTCAATTTGTACAAAAAAAATTTTGTAGAAATTGCCTAGTTCCTAAGATATGAGGTGAGATACCACCGTATCTCACTAGATTTTTGTAGAAAATTGAAATTTTTTGCACAAATACAATTTATGATACCAACTACATAAAATGTACAATTTATTTCTGCCATTATTTCATTGTGGATGGAGGTCAGTCAAGTCGAATACATCTCTCAAAATCCGGTCATCGCTTATTTTCGCTTAAGCGTAACCGAGCGCCGGCAGGACGCGGCATGGGTCGTGGGAACAGGACACTTTCTTGACGCGGATTGCCACTCCCCATTACTTCTGGGGAGTGGCAATCCCTATCAAAAAAACGACCGTTCTCACGGTCGTTGCCGCGTCGTGCCGGAGCTCGCTTAAGCATAAGCGATGACCGGTTTTTGAGAGACACATTCGACTCCATGTAACCCTCCCACATCACAAAGATCACTAGTATTAAGTGTGTATATCATGTCTTTGATGTCTTTAGACCAATATCTTCATAAAAGAAATCGACTTTTACTAAAATCCACCGAGATATTGTATAGTTTTAGGTCATATCTAAGGAACTAGATAATTTCTTGAAAATTTTTTCTCAACAAAATGAAGATAGTCATGAAACAATGCGATTTGTACATTTACATGGAAATCGTTGAGAAATTCACTGAGTTCTGAGTGTTTGAAGAGTGCATTGAATCTCACCGAATAAAGGAAAACTCTGTCACGTGACATTGCATTTGTATGGGTGCACGAACCAGCAAAAGAGCAATAATGCAAGAAAATATTGCAAAATGTCTGTAAGCACAAAATTCATTTGATAAATCAAGTAAATATACCATGGTACCTGTACAAGCTCCAAAAATGCCATCAATGATACTGCATAGTGCTTATCTTAGTCTTTCTCAGAGATGCATACAGTGACACCATCTACATCAAGGAATCAGTTTAGCAAGCTTTAAAATACAGCAGATAGTATGCTTCTGATATATTCATATTAGAAAGTCACTGTGTATACAAATGAATAACCAGCAACATCACCAAAGACCTTGTTCAAGACCATGAGTACTGTTGACTGGTAATAATCTACAATAAAACATGCTATGTATGCTCATTTTGGTCTTAATTTGTCTAGTATCATATCAAGTGAATGTCTTTATTTAATTCTCTGGTATATTTCTCATAAAATTCTAATTATCTGGTCTCATGAAGGATTGGTACATTGTATCGAAAGGCGGTAAATATGGATCGCTGTTTCTTACCATATATGGTAGATGTTACAACTCCGCTTGAAAAAAAGGGGGCTCGCGCGGCACTTGGAGATTGCCACTCCCCATTACTTCTGTAGTACAATTCGCATCACGTGCCGGAATACGTGTAGATCACGGTGCCAAACTTCGGTTGTGTGCTGCACTTCTGGTTTCCCAATCCACTGACGAACAACTCATCATGGCCAATAACTTAAACGAAATATCTAGCCTCTCCGAACTTCAAAGAATCATAGAAAAGAGTCCAAACAAACTAACTGTACGCATCGCTTGAATATCGATGGTCTGAATGTGGCTAATTTGCTTGATCGCTCCCCCAGGTCATTGACTTCTACGCCACTTGGTCAGTCCACCAGTATTCTTACCGTCGTAACGGCTCACAGAGTTGATTTTTGTCGCGAGCGCAGGTGTGGACCATGCAAGATGATGGCTCCTACATTCGCTGAAGTTGCGAAATCAACGCCGAACGTTAATTTCGTTAAATGCGACGTGGACAAAGCACAGGACGTGGCGAAAGAATACAAGATATCTGCAATGTAAGTGGACGATATTAGTTATGTTGTTTATTCGACTAATGTATGCTTCCTATCGTGTGTTGATACAGGCCGACTTTTGCGTTTGTGCGTCCCGGTAGTGAACCGCAATTTGTACGGGGTGCGATGCAAAAGGATAAATTCAAGGCTGTCGTTGAGCAACATGCTGCTGGTTTAGCCGGTGGGACGACGCCATTCTCTGGAAAGGGCCAGACTCTCGGTGGGGCACCAGCTGCTCCACCAATCGGCACGGGTGGAATTATCAACCTGTCCCCGCAAGCAAAAGTTCTGCTTGGACTTGTTGGTGCTTATTTATTACTGTGGTATTTCTCTTGATTAGCCAAGTCAACACTATTTATACTATATCGACATTTGAAAATGGTCGTGTGTGAGTTACGGCACCAATATGTACTTAACTAGCGCCACGTTGTCTGATGAGGATTGGAAGGATTTCGTCAAACGTCAATTCATTGCCATATGTATCGAGCAGTGAGAAAGGGAGAATTACTCCGAGGTAGAGATCTCTATACAGTACAGATAACAGACGCCAAGTCCGCCCGAAAAGCAACAAAAGAGACTAGAAGAGTATCCTTCAATAAACACGCACTTCCCTGTCGACTCGGGCGAGACTCTCCAGCTCCGAGAACATGATGTCGTCCATCTCACGCTGTAGCATCACAGTCCATAATATCTCGTCCTCATGACCCCCAAGAAGACCATCGCCCTTCTCCACTTTCGTATCTCCTGCTTCACCATACCCAACTCCGAATGAAAGCGTCGGCATACTCGGCTGTGCAACATCAAATGAATCTTGTCCGTCATCGATCACTTTCATCGTTTCAATCGCGCGGCGGACGCAATGTGAAAAGTTCATCCGCAGCTCCGCCTGGTTCGGTCCACCCCCCATAAACCGTTTGACAAACCGCAGCATCACCTTCGCAAAGCTCAGACCCCGATCTTCCTTGACTCGCTTCTTCAACTCCGGACGCATTAGGAACGCAAGTGAATATAAAGCCAAAATGAGTTTTTCCAGATAACTCATCCATGATTCGTCACGAGCCGCAATCAACTTGTAGTCGTTATCCGAGTTCGGTAATCGGTGTACCAACGATTCAAATAGTTTCCATTGCTGTTCCGGGGGTACTATACGTGAAACCACCCTCCGATTCGCATCCGGTTGGCTGACACGGGTGAAAACTTCCAGTGCCGCGTCTGGTAAGAGGGGCGCTCGAACCGATGGAGTCATCGGAAGTCCGGACTGTAAGATCCAGGAAAATGGACTGACAGCCTCAATCGGATCGACCAAATAGGAAGAGATGAGCTCGAAGATGAGTCGAGCTCTTCGCTCGAGGGCCGCAGAAGGCGGAGATGTGTCTGACGATGATGCCGGAGTCGATAATGCAACGGCACCACCAAGATTGACGAGAATGCTCAGTACATCTTTCCTGAGAACGATAAGGTCTGGTAGCGTCAGTGCGTCAGAAAACGCTGATGGCGGGCCTCCTTCCGACAATCGAACAGGTGTGAGAAGCAAGACGAGGTTAACTAGTACTGGGTGTCTTGCCATAAAGACCTGGTTGTCCGTAACCGCACTGAGATTGCGGAGAATGTTCATAACTAGTCGAATGAGGTCCCCACGTCGTTGCATAGGTCCCTCTGTTGTAGGATCGTACTCGCCCTGCCGTTTCTTCTCCGACGCAAAGGGAGTGGAAACCTCTTCATGAGCGAAGCCAATTAGCTGGCGGTTCGTAATGATTTCGTCATTTTCAGGGAGAGACCCAGAATCCGACCCGTTCGGGAAAGAAAGATCTTCGAGTAACTCCAATAACTCGTCCAAGAGTTCCCCGCACTGAGTTATTACGAACCCAGTGTCGTGGCCCTGGCTCCGCATGGTCGAAATAAGAATAAGAGTCGTGAGACTGTAGGATAGCTCGACCGATAGACGTGAACGAAGGGACATGGTCAAAGCGTCGACGTGAACTTTCCCCCATTCGTTGATATCGCGCAGGGGCTGGCCCCGTGATAAACGTTGAATCTCGTTCTGAATAGCGGCAACATCACGACCGCCCGCCGTCTCGATTTCCCTAGCAAGAGGCAAGTATTCTATCTTCCTGCGTGCTTTGACGCGAGTAGTAGACGCGGAAGGGGCAGCCATTTGAGATTGTGATACGGAATCAGGAGGGTTGTGCTAGAGAAGACCAAGGATTATTAGTATTTATACTCCGGTGACAGGTTCCTGCTAGTTACCGATAATTCAGAAGATTCGGGATCTAGTGATTGATTAATTTAGCGACTTCTCGTGTGGGCGGAAAAACAAGAACATCTCGAACACACCTGTTTTTCTCCGCTTTCCGTTGTTGTCTTCGCTGTTGCCAGAGTTTTCGTCCATCTTCCGCTTCCGCGCCTCCGCATCGGCATCATTTATTGTAGGCACGGAACCCGAAGGGGGAGGAATGGTCGATGCGTCTGCACCCGCGGCAGCCTGGTTCTGTGCCTCCCCCCCCGCTGAGCCGGGAGGAGACATGTTATGTCCGTGAAACGAAGCAGAAGCAGATAGAGGGAGCCTAGCCTGCTGCTGCTGCTGCTGCTGCTGCTGCTGCTGCTGTTGTTGTTGCTGCTGTTGCTGTTGCTGCTGCTGCTGCTGCTGCTGTGCCAGATGCTGGCGATTTGGGTCGGCCACGTTTCTCATATAGGCTTCCTCAAACGGTCCGAGGAGTTTCATGTACAGCTGGGCGAGGGCCACAGCTGTTGACGTATTTCCGCTTTCTTGCGGATGTGGGAGCTGCTGAGGTAAATCAAACTGAAGGGCTATCTGCGACCATGCTCCTTGTTGTTGTTGTAATCTCGCGGTGCCTCCTACGGAAATTACCATGTTGAATAACTTGTACAAGTCAATATCCCTTCCGGCCAGCTTGACAAAGCCTGGCTCAGAAGTTGCCTCAATTTCCCTCCAGGGGGAGAGTGTCGAGGGGTCATATCCCAATTCGAGTCCGGTTATACTGCTCGGTAAAGGCGTGTTCCGCGAAGCCATCACCTTGCTCAGACCCTGAAAAAAGCTCATCCTGCGGTTCTTATGAAGCACAGCGGCTTGTTGTTGTGATAGTTGCTGGCGCTGAGCAAATTGGCCAGGCTGTGGCGGCACGGCGGTGTTCTGCATGTTGGGGGGAGCGGAGATCGAGGCGGCGGCGGAGGGATAGGTGGTCTGCTGATGTACGTTGGCGGTCGGTGGGAAGGACTGGATCTGATCTTGACGAAAGGGCAGCTGAGATGGGGTTATTCCTCCGACGTAGTTAGCCGAGGTTGGGCCGCCGGGGGCAACTTGAGCCTGGGACTGGGCGCGACGAGCATTCGCAGCAGCGCTTAGAGCGGCGAGCTGTTTTGAGGAAGAAGCATCGAGGCCATTAAAGAAGGCGGCATCGGCTGTAGGAAAGTTTTGAGGGAAATGATTTATATTATTATTAGTCGGGGAGGAGTGGTCAGACTGGGCTGCAGGAGTAGGACTGTTCGGAGAAAATGGCTCAGCATCCGACAATTATAATCAACATAAAGCAAGATCACACACAGCATTCCCCGGTTCATGTTCATATTATCAACACGGCGACCTCGTATTGTCGCTGAGTGGTTGTGTTCCGGCGGTGTCGAGTGCCAGTGGACCAGTGGGTGCGGGCGTCGTCAGATGGGCGGTGTGAAGAACTCTCCCACAACAACCGAAGACAAAAAGAGTAACCTAGTGCCAATCTCATTTCTCTGCTCATTTTCTTGCATTTTACACGACATTGTTGCTCACAACGACAAGGAAGAGGACAATCAGGAGCTGATATATAAGAGTAAATCTGCTACATTTTACCGACTGCCGTCACCAAGAGCGAATGGAAGGCTATACAACCATCTGACCTGCACGGCAGTACTATAGTCTTAGCCGCATCTTCTCCTATCATATAGTAGCCCGTTTCATCCAACTCACGCCTATAGCTCAGATTGTCCCTGTTCCCACAATGTATCTTTTTTTACATTCAGACCGTTTGTCGTTGATTGAAAACGGAACAGAGAGAAGCTCATCCTACAATTCATGACTGGCTGTATGTGTTCGTCCTTCTTTATAAGGAAGTACTTCATAGATGTTGGCTGTGTAGCGATCATTCGTCCAACTGCGCAGCCCTGTGTATATGCGCCATCTCCCCTTTTCCTCTCCCTCTCATGTCCGTCCCTAACGCTCCTCCTCCAACCTATGACCAGGGTCAGCACCATGAACTAGTCGACCTTCAATACTGTTCCCGTTCCTCGCAAGATGCTGCCCAGTTTCTGCCAGGAGAGGCTCAGCTCGTCATTTGCCCGTTTGGCGACGCGACTCATTTCCAGAAGGGCTATCTCGGTGCAAGTGGCGAGAGAGCCGCTATCGAGGGCGAAATACAAATAAAAGGAGTACCCTTGGATCTCTGGGAAAGCTTGTATGTTCTTGACTTTTCCTTCAATCCATTTTTCAATCTAATTTCTCCCCGTCAAAGAACACTCTCCCTGTCGTCGACCGAGTCGGATGGGAAGAATCAGGTTGAGCTCAACTCGTCAACCCTTGAGTTGTACTCTCGCGATGGTCCTTCCGGATCGAGCATACATGTGGTGGCATCCTCAATACCGTTCTCTGTTCCACTCACTCCGGACACTCCACAATGCCTGCATGCCGGAAGGTCGTCGTTGACGCATGTCCTGACGGCGGCCCTGAAGACATCAGAATCAGCGCTTCCCGTTCTATCTCGAAGCGTCACAGTTCACACCAGGAGATTCTCGTCGCATCTTTTCAATTGTGAGGCTCAGCCTCAGTCCGTATCTTTAAGCAACCCGACACCCGTAAAAGTCGAGGTTGCCAGAACAACATACAGGCTAGACGAACCCATCCCCGTATACGTTACTATCCCACCGCCTGATCGAAGTGTTATCTTGGATCATGGTTTCACACTCCGCAATGTTCGAGCAGAGTTGATTCGAACAGTCAAGGTACAGAACCCATCTTTGAATGGGGGAGCAGCGAACAACATTGATGCGGATACAATCTCGGACGGGGATGATGAAGACGATGATACAGACACTGTCTCCAGCAACGAAATCCCCCCTAGCGCGGAATTTTCTTACGCAGCGTCAACTTCGAGTGTTCCAATTTCCTTCGGTGGCCCATACTTTCCGAACGAGACGATTCTCGCCCGATCTGGGAGCTCGTGCCGTTTCCATACGTCTAGACCTGTGAAGCTCAGGCTCGTCTTGCATAGTAGTTTTCCTAATTCATCGCCGAATGGGAGTGGCTCCCAAGCTCCGAATCCAGAAAGTACCTTTGTGGACGATGACCCTCAGTGCGCGTCCATCTCACAAACGACGGTCTTGCACAATGTGGATTTCCGAATACAAGTTCGGACGACATTTCTCCATGTTTCAACGCATTCTGAAAGGATTTTTGCACTTGTTATACCTGTGACTATTCTGCCTCCACCTGCTCCGTTGCCCGAAGTCGATCCGTCACTCGATTCGGCATACATGAAGAAGCATGATCGTCCGCCCGTAAAGACCGTTAGGCGGGATGATCTGGATGTTTACACAGGGGAACACGAAACGCAAGCTGGTCCGAGCGCAATGACGAATGGCGCTCCTCCGCCCTTCGACGAGGCGCCTCCACCGTTCTTTTCTGTTGGCGAAGCATCATCCTCTAGACTTCCGACCTTCTTTGAGTCCGAGTCTGAGATCATTGTTCCCTCTGTGGATCATCCTGCTGCAGAGAATATGCTCCCTCTTCCGCGCCCAGAGGCGGGAATTATGGGCGAAGGTGTATTATTTGGGTTCCCTGTTTCGGAGGTGTATGATGGACACTCGGATGTGATGCGCTCGTCTACTCCACCGCCATCACTTGAGATGGCAGCGGGTGATGCTAACGTGACGAGCCTGGCGGGTTTCGTTGACCAACCCGAACGTGCTATGGATGCTCTAAACCTCGTCTTGGAAGAGGACCGTGAAATGTCGAGATCGCGAGGTCGTGATGATCTTCTACCGCCTCCACCTCCGCCGATGGATGATCCATCCGATCCACCGCCCTCAATTGACTCCGAATTCCGTTCGCGTAATCCAGACTCAGACCCACCTCCGTCTATTCTGAATCCCGATTTCCGGACGAGTGCACCTTTACCTAGGAATATACCTCCTTCGGGGAACTCACCTATGGGGAGAGTGTTACCGTTGTCTGATGCACCTACTGCATTGGATGTTTCAACTAGACGACCTAGTCTCCCTGAAGAAACTTCGGGTATATCGCCTTCTCATGCGCCCCCACCTTATTTGAACCCTGTCACACCGGGCGATACTGAGCCGGTGAGCGGACCGCCGCCATACGTTGACCTCATGCCTTCTGTCGCTAATCGGTCGCATTGAGGATTTCATGCGGTCTCGCCCTCTTCTTTTTCATCTGTTGCATCCGAGCAATATTCTTTTTTACCCTTCTTTTTACCCTTTGAAATATTTATTATAAATGTATAGCACCCTGTCTCCCTTTCTTTACAGACATATAAAAGTCCTCGATAATCCTCTGATGAAAACAGCATGAATTCAACGTAGAGGAAGAGAAAGAGAAATACAAATGGCAATTGGTTACCAGAACTAAATATGGTACTGTAGGGGTGTCGGCGTATCATCAGATCATGAACAGAAGAGGCAAGGAAAAAAATGCGCATGCTAGATCTCAACAGTTGCAAGCATCTTTGCCCTTAGCGGTGTTCTCTTCTAGGTTCACACCTTGTTGGTTTGCACCCCCTCTTCCGGAAGGCCCGCCATTTCGCCCTTGTCCGCGACTTGAAGCCAAGATGTGCTCGATAGGAATCTTCTTGGCTAAGAAGATTTTGATGTCAGCAAACCGTGGTATTGTCGCGGTAGTTACAAACAAGCAACATCATACTGACCGATTTCAGTAAAAAGTTCGACGACACCCTCTCCTGTCTTGGCACTCGTCTCGAAGAAGAGCAAACCAGCTTCTTGAGCGTAAGCCTGAGCTTCCTCAGTTGGAACTGCTCGTGGAACCTCTGATTCACCAGCTGCGGCGTCTTCGCCTGGGGTGGCGGTAGCGTCGTCTGGCTCGTCCTCAGCATCTGAACCACCGGTGGTACCAGTAGCAGGTGACTTTGGTTGTACGAGATCGAGTTTATTACCGGCAAGTGCGATGACGATGTTCGGGTTGGCTTGTCGCTGGAGCTCCTTTACCCACGACTTGGCTTTCTCGAGACTTGCTGCTTTCGTGATGTCGTATACTACTACGGCTGCCTGTGCATTACGGTAATACATCGGCTGTTGTTGTCGTAGAACGGGTGCAATTAATTGATCAGTTAATTAGTAGGAGTAGAAACACATTGTGTGTCGTTAGTTGTTGAGATTGACTCACGGCAAGAGAATGGAAACGCTCCTGTCCTGCTGTGTCCCAAATTTCATACCGTAGGACACGATCCTCCAAACGACATTTCTGGGTGAGGAATGCTGCACCGATTGTTGGTTCCTTGTTGGGCTGGAACTCGTTGGATACCTGAATAGTGACTGCGAGTAAGCCATCACGCAACGCAAAGCAACGAAAGGCCTCGGAAGTAGTTGAAACATACAAATCGCAGTACTACGGAAGACTTTCCGACTGCTGCCTCGCCTATAATGTTGAATTGTTAGAAGATAAGTTTTCGCTTGAGTTAATTTATGAGAGGTCTTGTTATGGGGTGAGAGGAACATGTCCACGTTTGATGACCCGATAACATTTACCCAGAACAAACAAATAGGTTTTAGAGCGTACCTAGTAAGACTAGTTTGACCTGGACCGACTTGTCCGAAGGACCTGAAGTGCTCTCAGCCATGAGGAGACCGTATAGTAATTGTAATTAGCGGGAGAGGAAGGACGTGCACGCGCGTTGCGTGGATGATAGTAGTGGGATAGAGACAACCAGTCAGTACGCAGTCGCGGCGGTGCCCGTGCCCGTGACGTCCACGCTCCTTGTTTGGTAGGTACCATCACCACCATCAATTTCAGTATTATTATTATTCTGCAAACTCAGAAACTAGCTCTTCATAAAACCGTGCCAAAATGCCTGGTCCTGCAGAAGACCCAATCGTGGCTGTTTTGCCTATTCATCTCTCAACAGCTCTTTCTCCAAACATTCACCTTCACCAATTTCCTCTTCTGACTCGTCCTTTACAAGCTCCACCTTCAGCAGCACAAAGTGGCAAAAAGATCCGTGCACGAATAAAACCCAGGGCATCTAGACTGGAGGTTCTCGTACCCGTTGACACTCGGCCGGAGGTATGGAATAAGGAGCGCGCACAGGAACTTGGTCAAGCTCGGGCTACTGATGATGCAGAGAAGAATTTGGAGTCAAAGAAAGAGAAGGAGTCTACTGCTAATCAGCGCCTCTCGGAAGTGCGCATGAGGAGCGAACGGATAGAGGAAAAGGGCACGTATATGTTAGGCGTTGTTCGTGATGGTGAGCTCGTCTCCATATTTCCGAATTCAAGGTTTGATGTCCTCACTCCTTCGCTAGGGCACTTGCACCTCCATCCGATCAGCCAAACTCATCAGCTTCGACCGACACTAACGTACATGGATGTCCACAACCGTAAATCTCGACGATCTAAATCTGGTGCTGATGATGAATCCGACTCAGACGAAGGCCCACCTCCCGATCCAGACGACCCTAATCCTCCAGCGGTTACAAAGAAAGAACCAAAACCAGCAGGAGAAGCAAGAGACGTGACTGTGTCTATTAGAAAGGCAGATGACAAGAGTACTCAATCTATCAGTGGTGGATTGACCGCCGCACGCCGTGAAATGCTACATCTATTGAGGGTAGAAGAGGAAGAACCCTGGGACGACATGGAGTACTGTGATGGAGAGGTTTGTCATTTTACTTTGTGTTGATTGCTCAGTCTAACTTCATTCTTTCAGACTGAAGAAGCTCAAGGAGCTTTCGGGGCCCTTTTTTCAAAGTCTCAAGAGAAGCTCGTGTGCAAATCGGACTTCCCCTCTTTATTGAGAAACATCCAAGGATTGTCATAGAATGCTCCTGCATCCAAGCAAATTGTAGAACTACATGGCGAATAGTACACTGTGCAATGCATACATTGATGGAATGAATAAAAAAAATGAATGATTGTTTACCCTGACTTCTCCAGGTAAAAGAGTGATTGCGAACTGTCCACAGAATATTTTCCTACTGAGTCACGGCCAGATGATTCTGTCCATGATGATTCATCGTCATCTCTCCGACGACTTGGAAATGGGTACGAACCGCCGAGCGTTGTCGATCCCGGTTCAGTCGCAGGTACCTCGTGGGGAGCCACTCCTTGCTCACACCTCAACCCATCTACGTTCTTGCCTTTCTCCGAGGGAGGGCCCGCAAACTGGAAATCTTCAAAAGGATTCTCGATTGCGTCTGGCGCGTTTCTTGAACACCCTTCCTGTCTATCCAATGGGTCAATGTTTTCGTGTACAACGGATAACGGATCGATCATCGAACGAGCTCTCCAAGGATTGGAGGAAACGCTTGCAGTCGATATGCCCTGTCGGACTTCTCCGTTGGTCGCCTTCTCGACGTGATAGAGCGGATCCCATGAAGATGGGTGCTGGAGGAGGGCCTCTCGCTCATGCCGATGGACGACGCGCCTGAAACTTTGAAGGACCAACAGCGAGAGAATGCCCCCTTAAGCATGATATTAGATGGTCATTCACAAAATTACAGACTTGCGCTTACAATACGTCCCAACGAAGACGTTCGGATCTATCGTCGACATACGCGCAAATACGCCTACGAGCCCTAAGACCGTTGCGATGACATTGAATAATGTGATCAATGCCGTATACGCCAACTAAGTAATGATGAGCTCAAGCGAAGAATATGCGGATAATCACCATACCTCATTCTTCAGCACCTCTCGGAATAGCTTCATTCGATTCATGAGAGGACCCAAACTTCGTGTCTTAGATGGAGTTGCAGACTGAGCCCGGGACGCAACACTGAAGCGGGGACGTTCATTGTCTACAAAAGAGACAGACGGCTTCGAACGATGGTGCCCGCGTCGTGGAGATGCAACCAGAGTCGCTTCGGACCCTTTCCGTTTGGCGCCCTGTTCGGATGCACCGTTTTTCATCAGCGAGCCGACCAAATACCGCATATTACCAACAAATCCTTGGTCATCGACTATGTGCCATGTCGGAACACGTGCTTCTTCTGGTGGCCTTGGGCAGTTGTCGGGCATATAATCCCACCAGCCGCGAGGTCGAGTCGGATCGCCACTTTTCTCGAATCTAGCTGCTGATAGCGGAGATTGTCCGGATAACGCGAGAGATATGCGACCTTGGGCTGCTGGTAACTTCTCAGATTTCCAAACTGCATATATGACTGGACGGATGAGCCGTTTGTAGTATGGAAAACATAAGATAACTCACAGCAACAGCATATGAACAGGGCAAGAATAAAACGGATGGTTGTCGAAAGAGGGAAAAGAATAGAACTATAAGCAGATGTACACATTACTAAACAACGATAAACAATAATTAGTTGCCAAACTTCTTTGCTGTATAATCAATGGATTCCTCACAAGACAGTTTACGCGAAGCCTCTAGCCTCGCAAGATCGAGAAAAACCATCGTTGAAGACGCTGCTTGCAGCAAAATAACAACAGAAAGCACAGCCTTCGAATCATTTAAGCACCGGTACGCCTTGACTCCGAGAATTCCAGCAAGCTACGATGTCGTCAATTACAGTTCATTAGAACTTGGCTAGACTACTTACAAGAATCGCCGAAGACATCTCTGTAAAGACGGTTGATGCAATAAGGGCACTAGAAAGTGTTAGGCAACAATCGACCTCATGATAGAGACCATTCACCTTCGGCAATTGATCTCAGCTGCGAGCACGGTGGCAGCCGTAATCGTAAAAGCCAAGACACCGCACAACTGGCTGATCAACAACGCATAAAACAACCCCTTGTGCTTGACTTTCACCCGCCTGATAAAGTCGGCCGAGATCATCGAGGTCACAATAAATAGCATGAGCATCATCCCGGCAAACAGGAGAGTCCAGTCTCCCCGACGAACTTCGGTAATATAGGGTGGTGCCAAAAGCGATCCATCCGGAAGAGTCGTATATGCCATCCTGAATTGATGAATAGGCGTGTCCGCATAGAAGCTCGAATAGTCCGGTATGAGCACCTGAGTCGAGATCCTCAAAAGCACCTCATTCGGAGTCGCAGAACATGGTGTGGCCAATTGTCTTGGGCGAAGCAGCGGAGGCCGTGTTGTGAGCGGGACATTGGCAGAGTTGGAACCAAGAGAGGGTGTAGGAGTACTGAATACCGCGCCGACCTGAGCGACTGTTCGCGAGGGAAAGGCGCAGTCTGAAGAGGCTGATGCTCCCGACATTGCACCTCGGTAGGTGTAGTATTATCGGCGAACCAGCGCCTTGGAGTAGGCTAGTCGACACGGAGGAGGTGGTCGTCGCACTCAGTAAAGAGGGCTGGATGCATTAGGGAGACTGGCTCGCTGGAAGATGGGATACATATATGGACGGTTGCTGTGCAACGTATCAGTAGTTGCGGGCCGTGAAAACGGAGGGGAGGAAGCTGTATGCGGCAACAGGCGGCGGCAACCACCATTCTTGGCAGTCCAAAGGATCGACAATCATCACAGAAAGTCTAAATTAATAAATTACGTCAGCGAAACTTTTCTCCCATCACTTCGTGGTCACTACCACTCTCCAGTCGTAGCCGTGGCGCTGACAGCTTTGCAATTGCGTACTCGCACACTTTGTACCCGCGCGGCGCGTATCTGCTTGAGAAAAGTCACACAATAGCCGCAAGGCGAATCTTCATGGAGGTTGAGCATAAACCAAGGCAATTGCCAAACATCATCATAACCGGAACTCCAGGCACTGGCAAGTCCACGCACGCCGCACTTCTCGTTGAACAATCTCCAGTCCCTCTGCGTCACATCAACGTCGGCGAGCTCGTAAAAGAAAAAGCATTACACGAAGGCTACGATGAAGAATGGCACTCATACACCGTTGATGAAGACAAAGTAAGCTCGACAGTCCGCTGATCGATTGGACTTTGTAACCTGGCTGTCCGTCCAGTTGCTGGATGAGCTCGAACCTGCTGCATCCAAAGGCGGCCTCGTGCTAGACTGGCACACATGTGAGGTGTTCCCAGAGCGATGGATTGATTTGGTCGTCGTGCTGCGGTGTGATCATACCCAACTTTGGGATCGATTAGAAAAGAGGTCGGCACATTCCGCTGCGTCATTTTCAGCGATCGTCAGTGCTCAATCTCTGCATTGTAATTAGGAATTACCCATTGAAAAAAATCCAAGAAAACAATGAGGCGGAGATCATGCAAACGGTGCTCGACGAAGCAAGAGAATCATATGCGCAAGAAATCGTTATCGAACTAAAAGGCGAGACAACGGAAGATTTGGAAAGCAATGTGGAACGAATAGTCCAATGGATGCGGGCGTGGAGAAGGGATCGTGGCTACAATGATGAATAATGGCTGTCGCAACTTATACGTCCATAGAATCAGTGGATTTGACGGGATATATAATACATGCTAAAGGAGTCCCTCAGATAGCCAAGGCCGAAACAATTGTACTGCATGCGAAAAGGAATAGAGCGAAAGATGTGATTTGAGTAGAGACCTTTGCACCATTCACAGGAAAGAAACCGCCCGCGGTCACGTCCTCGGTGCCCATGACTGCTGTGACAGTCGTTGTAACAATACTCCTAAATTACAAGAGTCAGTGAATCATCGCTCAAAGTTTACAATGCCGACTGACAGAAATGTAGTAGTAAATGGAGGGAGGAATCCTTCTGTGATTGTCTCGGTCAGAGTTGCGGTTGAAAGGACCACCATGGTCCTAGTAGTAACTGCTCCGTCTGCGCCATCTATCGTGGATCCGCTAGGCTCGATGGTCCATTCCGTAGGTAGACCAGACTCCCCGACAGTAATTGTTGGTATATTCGCAAGACCGGAGCCAGACAGCCCAGATTCTGGATCCTCGTAAGGGTTAATGTCCGGAGCAGTGTCCGGTTGTGGTTGGTCTTGAAGCTCATTGGAAAAGCTATCGCATTGCGACAAATCGCTACTCCTGTTTGGATTGTCGACGGTAACGTTTATTGGTGTAATGGAAAAGAACTCCTGCCAAGATATCGTTCGTAAACTACTTTCATCCTTGAACAAACGCAGTCCCGGTGAGACGCACCTCGTTACTTATACGCGAGGACTCATAATAAGTAAGCTGAGCAAATGGATCAGATCTTTATCACTGCTTGCACCTGAATAACCTTACATTGTAAACTCCTGGAGCAATGCAGGAGGGAATAGGCCAGTTTAAATGTTTCACGGTACTCCCAGGTTCTTGCTCCAATAGTCCCGTACCGTTCGACACCGTGTAGTTGGATCCAGTTTGCGACGAGACGAGGTACAACTCAAGTAACTCATAACTCGTTGGTGCCCCAGATCCGGGAATGAATAGACTCTGGTCGATCCTGCCATTTCCAGACAGCTGCGTGGCAGAGTGATCAGAATAGTTGTCTCGATACCCGTACAACGAGCGACACGTACTTCAATAGAGATGACAATATTACTTCCTGCATGCTGAGGACTTCATAATGAATCAATTTCCCTCTCAAGTGCCAAGATTTTGTACCATGCCACTAACCTCCCGGGAAAAGGTGCATTGCTTACAGCAAGGCCTTTGGTAAAGTATTGGCCATTTCTCAGAAATGCTTGAGCACCGACTAATGAGGGCGATTGTAAAAACATCCACGTTACAAAGAGCGCGCGGATGGCGGCAGTATATCGGTGAGCCGAGCGTCCCACGTGTCTGCTGGAGGTGTATATTTGGGCGGGCGAGTGGCGGACGCTGGGCCGGGCATGAAACATTGCAGTAGCCATTCCCATGGGCGACGAAAGTGGAGTTCAACCCTCAGACCAGTTGCTGAAGAGGAGTTATGAACGGGGGAAGAAGTCGGGGGATGTTAGTCACCCTTAACTACTTTTCTCACATGCTTGACCAAGTACCATTATACCCCGTCATGACCGACGCAAAGCAGGCGAATGGCTGGTCGGTGTCTTTTCCACTGCTCAGTCATAATAGTCGGTTAGCAACAGTATCAAACAGAAATTGATCAGGGGCTCGTCCCGATCGGCAGCTTTCCATTTGTGGTAAGTACCTGAGATCGGCATCGCATGGCTCGGACCGTGTGGTTTTATTATTGGTTCGACGGTGTGGTCGCGAGGTCTGAGACTATGGTGACCATGGCGGTCCCACCCAGTAGTTCCGAGCCTGACGATGGGCAAGGAATATCTCGCAGACCCATTTATGAGGGCAGCACACAGTTCAGACACTGGAGGTATTCTATCCAGCAGCTGCTTGACCTCCGTGCATCCCTGAACAAGGCAGCAGTAAACGTCATCAGAAACGCGTTCGAGGTCGATTTGGTACGTGGCCTATTAGAGTGTATTACCCACCAGAGCATACTGACCTGGATGCCTAGCCTGGCTCGTCCGCAGATGTATCCTTTCTTACTCCGGAGGAAGAGCATCTTCTGGTCAAATTGTACATTGGGAAAGTTGGGCAGCTGTGTGGACATTTCCGGTTTCCAGAGGAGGTAGAAGCCACTGCTATCTCGTATCTGAAACGATTCTATCTCAAAAATACAGTAATGGACTGGCACCCAAAAAATGTGATGTGAGTTCAAGCTTTCCTGTTCGGCATGCATTCTAATCGTGTTCTAAGGTTAACGGCGTTATTCCTGGCGACCAAGACGACTAATAATCCGATCTCTCTGGAAGCATACACCACACACATTCCGAAGACAACGCCATCAGATGTTCTTGATCTTGAATTTCTCGTTGCTCAGAGCTTGAATTTCGAGTTCAAAATTTGGCATGCACACAGAGCTCTGTGGGGTATATACCTCGATATCCAGGTCAGCCCCGATCAGGTTAATGCCACGATAACTTCTTGTTCACTCGATTGGCGGGATTTTAGAATCTTCCTGATGTTTCACTAGAAAAGTTACAAGAAACTTATCAAACTGCTGTGCAGTGCGTTCGAACATCAAGGCTGACGGACGCGGAACTTGTCTATACTCCGTCACAGATTGCTTTGGCGGCATTCACGATGGCATCTCCTGACCTTGCTGCTTCTTGGGCTCAGTCGAAGGGCGCGGAGGAGATCTTATCAGTTGTCAAGGACATCAAGGAGATGATCACTCGAGAAGGTTCAGGGCCAGATGTGGAGAAAGTGAGAGATGTAGATCGAAGGCTGCGATTATGCAAGAACCCGGAGAAAGTAGCGGGGAGTAAGTCGTACCTGGCGAAGAAAGCAGAACAAGAAGCGAAGGAGAAGGAGAAGCGGGCGCGAAAGGCGGGAGACATGAAGCGTGCTTTGGAAGGGGAGGATCCGTTCGGCGAAGAGCTGGACTCGCAGAATGGTCGAGAGCAGAGTCTTGATGAGGATGATGAGGACTAGAGTCGGGATGGTTGCACAGCGAATCTATTTGTATTGTAGTTCCTTGCAACTGATGCACAGAATCTGTCCAGGCGCTGCATTCTTGTTTTTTTTCTCCATCAAGTTGGAGAAAGGGTGAAAAATATATAAGTAATAACACCTTAGCCGGATGGCGGTGGGCGCCGTGGGAATTTGGTAGCCCGCCATCAACTCGAGGCATTCAACAGGCTCGCTCCCTCTTTTCCAACTCTTTCAACTTTCCTTCCTCTCGCTTCGCTTGCTCTTCCTTTTATTTTTCCTTCGTGTTCTCTCGTATGGACGATGCGGCGGGTTCTTCTCTTGCCGCCGAATTGTCCCAACAGCATCCGACCCAGTCCGGGCACCCGCCAAAATTGGATTCCTCTGATCCCCCTTCATCCCCAATAACAAGATCAGAGTGCTCAGATACAAATGGTACAATGACTACCGTTCACGAAGGTAGCGATGAGTTCTGGAGCGATGCTCAGGAGGTTATTGAGGGTGAGGAACGCGTCGAAGCTGATCAAGGTGCCGAGGTGACGGTTGATGACCGTGCCGATGCGCCCGGCGCAATAACAGAGTTGGAGTCCGGCTTGGATGAGGTCAAGCTCGTCACGGAGGTAAATAAGACCTCGGCGGATATCGTGTCCACCGCAATCGACGAGCCTCCATCTTCCGTACCTAGTCGCTCGCAGTCACTTGTGCGTACGCAAGTCGCCACCGCGAGTCCGCCTTCCTTGCACATGGCGTCCGCCCCTGCTTCACCGACTGCTTCCAATTCGGCAAACGCAGGGGCATCACTGGACGTACCAACCTCTCTTGCAAGCGCTAGTAGCCGACCAATCTCCCCTTCCCCTTCACAGTCGAGCCATGGACTAGATCGCCGTCAGAGCAGGAGACGATCGGGCATTGATGTATGTCGACTCATTTTCTCGCAGTCAAACATTTCTTCTTACGTCCAGTTGCTTTCATGCTTTTTCTGCTTGCACATACATATATCTAGTCTCGTACTTCTAATCGATTTTCGAGCCTCTTATCAAATCTCATTCATCGTCGTCCGGATCGGGATCATCCTTCAACATCGTCGAGCCGGCCTTCTGTTCGTGAGGACGGAGAGCCTTCGAAGGGCGATGAGTCTTCAAGAGCTTCATCACCTTCACGGCCGAATCGGACTGTTACACCGCCACCCTCGCTTGCCCCACCTTCGTTACAGGAGCTTGGACTATCTTTGACTGCTGTTACGGCAATTCTCACACCTTCACATTTCAGCACTCCACCAACAAGTGGGACATTCCTAAAACCTCACTATCTTCTTCTCTGTCACACTCAAGGTCTGGATGTTTTGCCCCTTGTTGGTCCGCCCGCGCCACAGCCCTACGCGTTGGTGCGGCGGGTAAGCTTCAAGAGTGTTGTTGTCATGGAGGAAAAGGGAGTTCTGGTCGCTATCGCCGGCAGGAGGGATGGCGTGAGAGTTTATGCCTTGGAGGAGGTTCGGAAGGCTGTTGAATGGCGCATTGACGTTGAAATCAGGCGCGAGAAGGATAGACTTAGGCGGGAGGAAGCGAAGAGAGGAACTACTGGTGGTGTTGATAAAGTGTTTGGCGACTTGAAACCTAGCTCATCGCTGAGTGAGAAATCCGGCAAGCCAGGCCTGGGCGATTCGCCTACCACCCCATCGCCGCCTACTCCAAAGTCAAAAAGGCGAAAATCTTCTGTAGGAACAGTCGTTTCCGCTGGTCCTGCACCTCCTCGTCCTAGAACGCCGACAACGGGCCGAAGATTAAGAAGGGCTTCTATACGAGAAGCCCCATCAAGTCATCAAAATTCCGATCCTCCGCCGTATCAGAGCACTACGACTCCTCGTCCCGAATTGCAAAACCGAACTTCTGTCATCTCGGTCAGTCAGACACGTTCTCGCTCCGGATCTGTTCAGAACGTCTTGGCCGGGGCCAATGTACGCCGGCGCAGTGTAGTTCCTACCACCCGGGACGATGAAAAAGCTGATTGGGAACATCATTCGAGCGACGATGAAGCTATTAATATGGCAACTGCCGGTCCGAGCGGAAGTGCAGCTCTCGATGAAAGGACGAGCTCAATGGCAGCGGGGGGCTCCTCAACTGGCCAGAATGGATCATCGTCAGGAGATGGCCCACAAGCTCTGACTCCTTTGGAGATACCCAGCTTGACCGAATCTCAGCGCCATTCGCAGGCACCTTTGTCCCCGACAGTGACTCGACGAGGGCGACCAACCCAATTAGATCTCACAGCATCTCGCTCTCCAACAAATGGAGCGCGACCCCCTCCATCTCCGACCCCTTCCGTCTGGACTTTGCGCCAAGCTCTGTCAGCCACTCCACCCAATGAAGGTCCGGCAAGGCCTCCTACCTCTGATGTGGATGGCGAGGATGATGAT
Source organism: Inonotus obliquus (assembly GCA_032164295.1). Taxonomy (NCBI): domain Eukaryota; kingdom Fungi; phylum Basidiomycota; class Agaricomycetes; order Hymenochaetales; family Hymenochaetaceae; genus Inonotus; species Inonotus obliquus. The sequence goes on along the minus strand of JAJHTX010000001.1, from coordinate 2,635,121 downwards.
GACGATGGTGATGACGAACCAATCAGCTTCGCTCAAGCACTTATGGAGAGTCGGCTGCCAGATCTCCCTCCCCCTGGCTCTCAGCAACCTCAGGAACCAATATTCATAACACCGCAGTATCCATCAGAGCCACAGAGTCCCCGCGAGACTGTATCCGAAGCTCATTCAGAGGGACCAACGAACAACGAACTTTCGACTACAAATAATGCAAATGGTCGATCCCGGCGTCGATGGTCTGTTCTGGATGGTGTATTTACCCACTCGCCCACCAGTGAAATAATGCGATCTAATTCTCGATCCGGTGCACGCTTGACACGCCGCGAGTCAAATAATGGACGGTCAGCAAGCACTTTGACGCGCATTAATTCTGCTGAAGCCGTTCCTTCCTTAAGACCCAGTTCATCTCGCGGGAATGCATCTATAACATCATTGCCACGTCCCAGTACGTCTAGGTCTATGCCAGCTGCACCTTCGCCCACTCCTTCCGCTCCTCCATCAACATCGCATCGCTTTCTTCCTCGAATCATTACTAGTGCCTTCCATTCACGACGTTCCGATGACCAGCCTAGCCCAGGAAATAAGTCATTCGGTGAAACAAGGCCTGGGCATGCCGCGCCTTTGCCGCCTGCACCGAAATTGGAGTACGTGAAATTGCCTGGAACGAAAGGTGCAGTATTGATCAAATCTGTGGAAACGGCTAAGAAAAGGTGTGTTATGTATTGTGCCCTGACTGTGGTTCTCATGGTAATGGATTCATCGATCAGTTTTCTGGCGATTCTTTGCGGGGACAACGGTGAGAAGGTGGAGCTCTTCGCAGGAACATATCGAACCACGCTTGGTTTGTCGCGGACATTCATCTTACCAGACTCACCTCGTTCTTTGGAGCTTCAGTTGCAGGGCGATGATCTCGTTGAGGTTTTTCTCGTCTTTGCCCAGAATGTTTTCGGGCTTGAGCCGGCAACAGTGCGCGTTCGAGAAGTCAGAGTTGGTCGAGCCGAAAGACGCGCAGCCCGTCGTCGCGCTCGTGAAAACAGAATAGAAGAGCTCACTAGCACAGAGGCCAGCGCACCTGCTTTGGGCGATGGAGATACGACAGAGGCTAGTGTCAGCGTCGGAGTTACCTTGACTACCTCTACGACAACTCAAACTGTTGATGAGGCGGGAAATACGCCTCTAGTGATGAGTAGACAAGCATCGGAGTCGAACCTTGTTAGTTCCGAGTCAACCCCACAAGTGACCGTAGGCACGTCGCACTCCGAAGAGCTGGCGGCTCTCGCGACCGCTCACGTGGCTCCATACACTACATTCCAGCAATTGTCCTTTGCCCCGCAGTTCCCGCTTGCGACCATCGCAGATGAGTGCATCATTCCCCCGACATATCAGTCGTTCTTGGAGTACAGGGCACAATTTGAGCCAGAACCGGACGGGTCAAATAATCTCGACTTAGCAAACGTTCAGTTTAGCCCTCCTGGCTTGCCTATCCCGCCAACCCTCCCCCCTTCCAAGTGGTATTATCGTGATCCAAAAGGCGTCGTACAAGGTATGTGTGCGATGTCTTATCTGTGCTGGCCTTCCTCACCTTCCGTTCTAGGCCCGTGGAAAGCATCCCTTATGCAAATGTGGTACAAAGAAGGCCTCTTGCCTCCTGATTTACCTGTCCGTCGGGAGGAGGATACCGAGTACATACTTCTTAAAGATCTGAGAGCTCAAAGCGTGGATCCAACTCACCCATTCAGACCTCCGCCTCCACCGCTAAAGACTTTCAGCTCCTGTTCTGAGCCCTTTAAACCATTGTTGGATCCAATATCTCTGCTAACACAGCATCGCCGTTACGGTCCTCCGGCTTTGTTTTTCTCCAGTCGTGGCGGCCATAGCACTAGTGTTGTTGATGCACGTGGTCGTTCAGTCCTTCGAGGCCGTCTGCACTGGAGCATTGATGAGGAAGAGGACTTTTCAGTTTACGGGAATAGACTTGGAGATGTCAAGCGCCTGGAGGCATTTGATGTCGGGAAGACGACTGTCATCGCTGCTGTCAGACAAGGAGGCTTGGAGGTCACAGATGTTGTGGACGCTCTTACATGCCCTGGTGACATGACACGTTCCAATTTGCCGAACTTCCGACCACATCCGTCGACTATCAGTAGGCGTGGCCCATTCATGTGGAGGGTAGGATCACCTCTGGCCGCCTTTGCCGATGGTCCCGTTTCTTCAGACATGTCCCTGTCCAGTACAGCACAGAACAAGAAGCAAGGTCTCAGTCTTGGGAAGTCGAAGAGCGATTCTGCTCTTGGTAATGCCGATGATTACGAAGGACGGCAACACGAAGAACTGTTATTCCTGGGACGCGTTGACGAAACTGTATATTTCTGCGAACGAAGTAATGGCTCATTCCGCATACTGCGACTCTGTCCTGTCTCTGCATGAATGAACTCAGAAGGACCATTTAATAAACTTTTTCTTATCTCATTGCATGCACATGCACATCCAATGTGCTATTATCTATAGTTCTCTCGCATCTTGTAGGCATATACCCACCAATCCTCGTAATATTAGACACAATATGTAGCCACTACAACGTGATTTCCCCCTTTATGTCGACGTAGTTATTACTAGTTATAATCTTGCGACGATACCGCGTAAGGCGGTTTTCATGATCTTGCCTGTCGATGTTTTCTGCACAAGTCACATATTATCAATACTTTTTGCTCCCCCGTTTTCTGTGAGATGATTTCGCAGACTTACCGGTAATTCGTCAACTATCTGAACCCATTCGGGACAGGCGAACCCTGGAAGGCGTGTCTTTGCGAATTTCTTTAATTCGGTCTCGAAGTCGTGATGCCGCCCGGCGTATTCCTTCTCGGCTGCGGGAGTGAAGATAACGAATGCCATCGGTCGCTCGCCCCATTTATGATGTGGTCTTGCTACTACTGCCACCTCATGGACCGCAGGATGCTCCGCCAACTCTGTGTTTACCCGGTTCAGTAACGCTCTTCCGAGCTCAATTACCCGATGGAAACTAACCTTGCTCTATTGCAAGACTCGAAGCATTCTTGATTCATTATCGTCAAATTCATCACGAAAATCGGAAGAACAACAAGGACGGACCTCGCCTCCTGATATGATGATGTCCTTGCTCCGATCTTGGATTGAAATACTTCCATCTTCATGCATGACCGCGAGATCTCCGGAAGCGAAATATCCTCCTCGGAAAGCCTTATTCGTCGCTTCTGGATCGCGGAAGTACTGCCGAGAATTGCATATTGGTTTCAATCTGTGATAGAACACGTTTTGCTCACCTCCTTCATGACTATATTGCCTCTGGTCACGACCTCACCGACTGTCTTCCCGTCTGCGGGTACGTCTGTGAGCTCGTCACTATCATCTTGATAGACTACTCGGACTTCTTGCGCGGTGACGAAAGCATGTCCTTGTCGTGCCATAAACTTTGCTCGTGCTTCGAGAGAGATGCCTTTCCAAAAAGGCTGCGCGTAACCCCGGGTGAAGGGTCCATATGTCTGTTATATTTCACTCATCTTCGAGATCTTCGCTTCGAAGGGGATGAAAATTCGTACCTCTCTACCGAAGTATTAAGTACCGTCAAAATTTCGCTCTGAATACGATAATTAAAAGACGTACGTTAAACCGTAGACATGGACAACATGGATGTTTTTCTTCTCCAGTTCGCCGATCAAATGAGCAGTTGGAGCCGAGCCAGCTACAATTGCGGCCACAGGTTTATCCAGATCTTTTGCCTCCGGGTGAGTCACAATTCCGATCTGAAATGGAAGTACCCAGATAAATGAAGGAAGTGACCGTTAATTATTACCATAGGCGCCGTACCTGGACAGTAGGCGCTCCGCAATAATGAGTGACGCCCGAGTTCAGGAAGTGCCACCAAACCTGAGAATTTGAAACACTTCTTTGCGTGATCTGATAACATCACTTATTAATACACATAGATAGCAAATAAATCCGCTAAACGACGAAACCTGTGCCGCGAACGAAAATGTTATAGACCAAGGGAAGGTCCATCCAGCAGCATGAAACATAGGTAGAACCCTGCAATAAGCAAATGGTTTAGTGCAAAATCCCAACATCTGATATCGTTGTGCAGACCATAAATAGACCGACTCAGGAGTCATCCTGTGACAATAGCGTGTAAGATCGCAGGGAAATGAAAATCGAGAAATTGTTAAGCTCACCTAGTCTCGTAGGCATTTGCTACGGCAGCCAGATATGTCCCTAGTTTCATTAGGGAGATTGGATCAAATAGCTTCCCAACGTAAACTTGAAGCATACCCCTCAATGTGGTAAGGACTCCTTTCGGCCTACCAGTAGTTCCCGAACTAAATGGTACAAATGAGGCAGTGCATTCAGATACACTGTAGAACTTGAAATCAGGCTTACGTATAGCAGAGCATCGTTCCTGCTTCTTCGTCCACTTCCATCTCAAGGCCCGGCCAACCGTGTTCATTGCTGTGCTGCCGACCTTTGGACAGAAACTCCTCATAAGGACACCCAAACCTTCCAGTGTCCTTGCTGACTATAACTGGGACTTTCGCGTCCTTGGCGAAGTGCGTGTACTCATGGTCAACAAGTATGAGTCTCGCCCCGGAGTGATCAAGTATATAGTTGACTTCATTCTTGGTCAGTCTTGTATTAATCGGAGTGAGTATGGCACGAGCAGCTGGAGCAGCCTGCAGCGCCTCTTGAGACAAGTTGATTCACACGTTCAGAAGAGCAGAAACTATAGGTACCTGCCATCATGGGCCTAAAGGGAACAAAAATCAGTTTCGACCGGTGAATCAAAGACACAGACAGAAAAGTTACGTGTTAGGTGATATTATTGCTACCCTATCGCCGGGCTTGATTCCGGACCAAATTAAAGCGTATGCGAGATTCTGTATTCTCTGTGTCCTGGGAATTGCACAGTCAGATAAGAAAGCGAGGAAAGGGGGGGGGGGGGGGGGGGAACATACCATACTGAATACGAGTAGGCAACTGGCTTTTCCACGTCAGGATGGGCTAAAGCAAGTTTATGGGGATAAATAGTGGCCGCTCGGAGAACAAATTGAAGTGGATTCTGGAAGAGCGAAATCAATTAGACAAACAACACGTGGAAACCGATTCCTATCTGCCTTCTCACCAAGGGATGATAATTGACGGGTAGCTTTGATCCTTCGGGAAGTTTCATCCTGAAGCAGCAGTGTTCCGGAGGAATACTCGCGGGAGTTGGTCGGAAGCCTACATCACCCTGAGTTCAATAAGTAAGTCCGACGAAAACGTCTTTGGTAGACTCACCATGAGGGGTCAAGATAGACATTTCCGCGGGCGTCAGAATTCGATGTTGATATGTTGCAGGGTTGAACAAGACCGTGTGAAAGTAGGTCAAAGTAGGGGTATTTTAAGTAGCCTTTTTATATGGTCAAGGGAACTCGTGGCTGTGCTTTCAAGTTTCCAGTCCCATGATCATCGCAAATCACACGATAGGCTCGCTTCAAACCGGCGTATCATAATTCTAACCAACAAGTCGTGCTCTAGTGCAACAGCGCTCTTCCGTTTTGATCCTTCCCACTGAGGCTGTCAAAGGACTACTTCCATGAGTAGCAGTGAATACATTCTTTATCATCCAGTCATGAAATTATTATATCATTTAATGTACCTTTACAATTTAGCAACGAAGCCTCGGAGTGCCGTCTTCATGATCTTGCCTGTTGAGGTTTTCTATCACGATGTCAGTTCCATTGCCTCCGCTCTAACCCGCTTATACATGGACATACCGGGAGCTCATCTACCACTTGCACCCATTCAGGTCGTGCAAATCCGGGTAGATGTGTCTTCGCAAATTTCTTAAGGTCAGCTTCGAGCTCTTGGTGTCTTCCCGCGTACTCCTTTTCGGCTGTTGGAGTGAGGATCACGAATGCCATTGGACGTTCACCCCACTTGGGGTGAGGTCTCGCGACCACTGCAACCTCATGGACGGCGGGATGTTCTGCCAATTCTAATTTCATCGATAAGATACTGGGCCTTTATACCTTGAAGTTGATGGTGCTCCTGACCTTGTTCAATGGCAAGGCTTGACGCGTTCTTGGATTAAGGTATGCGCGTTAGTCGTGATAGGGCACATCTCAAGGTAGAATAATGAAGCCTCACCTCTCCACCGGAAATGATGATGTCCTTGCTTCGGTCCTGAATAGAGATGCTCCCATCTTCATGCAAAACTGCAAGGTCACCCGTACCAAAATATCCACCCCTGAAGGCTCTTCTAGTTGCCTCGGCATCGTGAAAATACTAAATGCAAACGCGGCAGTAGAAGTTTACTACCACCAAGAGAGTTAATGTCTGGAGACCTCACCTCCTTCATAACAGTGTTGCCCCGAGCCACGACCTCCCCAACAGTCTTGCCGTCAGCTGGCACGTCTGTGAGTTCGTTGGATTCATCTTGATATACAACTCGAATCTCTTGTGCAGTGGAAAAGGCATGACCCTGTCGTGCCATGAACTTGGCTCGTGCTTCGAGAGAGAGATCGTTCCAGGATGGCTGTTCATAGTTTCGTGTCAGGGGTCCGTATGTCTACATCACCGTGAGACTTTAAGGCCATATTGAAATCGCATTTCTTTACCTCCCTAAAAATGGAGTAAGAAAGGATCCCCATATAAACTGAGGCAACCCACGTTAACCCGAAAAGATGTATAATTCGTATGTTCTTCTTCTCTAGCTCGCCAATAAGGTGGGCAGTTGGTGCCGAACCTCCGACCATTGTGATCACGGGCTTCTCCAGCTTTACGGCGTCCGGATGTGTCACAATACCGATCTATCTCGGAATTCAGTAGGAGGGAGCAATAACGACTCATCCGGATAGACTACCTGGACAGTGGGTGCTCCACAATAGTGCGTAACCCCTGAGTTTCGTAGATGCCACCATATCTGAGGGTAAGAGACCGCGCGTTGAGTTATCTGGAAACAGTCACAGCTTGTCAGGACGAATCAGTCGACACGGTGATCAAAGGATACATAGACACCTGTGTAGCGAATGAGAAAGTTATGACCCATGGAAAGGTCCAGCCAGCGACGTGAAACATTGGCAGAATCCTAAAGCAAAGTACTACAACTGTTGGCCATCGGATAATGCTGGGTCGTATGACGGACGCACCAGAGATACACAGAGTCCGAGGTCATCCTAGGGAGGCATGCTTTACCAAGATATGGAACCATCGTCACAACGAACTAACCTCGCTTCGTAAGCATTTCCAACGGCACCCAAGTATAAGCCTATAAGATGTCGGTTATTCTGTACAAACGCATTTTAATACAGACCCTACCTCTCAGTGTCAGAAGGGCACCTTTCGGCTTGCCTGTAGTACCAGAGCTGGAAGCGGAGTCGGTGACGTTGCACGAGCGGATGATCAAGAAAATCCTTACGTGTAACATAGCAAGGCACCCACATTTTCATCCACCTCCAGTTCGAGTCCTGGCCAACCGTGTTCGTTGCTATGCTGTCGGCCCTTCGCCAGGAATTCCTCATATGGACATCCAAATCTGCCAGTGTCCTTGCTGATTATTACTGGGATCTTTGTATCCATTGTATAGTGTGCGTATTCATGATCAACAAGGATTAGTTTCGCCCCGGAGTGCTCGAGTATATAGTGAACTTCATTCTTCGTAAGCCTGATATTTATTGGTACGAGTATTGCGCGGGCGGCAAGCACGCCATGTAATGCATCTAGCACGCGGTAACTATATGTTCTTGCTAATTGTAGTTACCACACACCTGCCATCATTGGGCTGAAGACATATGAAGTCAGCTGTATAACTCGACGAGAAGGAATGGACCTACGTGTTGGGCGAGATTATGGCTACTCTATCCCCTGGCTTAATCCCTGAACAGATTAAAGCGTATGCCAGATTCTGTATTCTTTGTGCCCTGTGGATACTTTATTCACCCAGACTCGAGTAGCGAGTAGCTCCGAATACTTACCAGACGGAGTACGTATACGCAACCGGTTTCCCTACATCCGGATGAGCTATAGCGAGTTTATGTGGATAGATAGCAGCCCCTCGAAGGACAAACTGCAAGGGATTCTAAGAGCGCCAATTGTAGCTTACATGAGTTCTTTCATACTGCATCGGATCAGTGTATCCGCCTACTAGAGGATGAAAGTGTACGGGTAGGTTGGACCCTTTGGGAAGCCTCATCCTAAAGCAGGTATGCTCTGGAGGAATGCTTGATGGAGTCGGGCGAAACTCTTAAAGAGTGTTAGTGAACGAAGCTTCAAAATTGGAGAGAAGAGACTTACCTCTAGGAATCAAGATAGACATAGCTATAATATGTACACAAAATGCGAGAACTCCAAGAAGGAGGCTTATCGGGAGCAAATCAGGCGATCTGAACTGACAACTACTATAAAATCACGTCTTCAGCGTGGCTGTGTCGAGTCGGGTGACCGCGTACACGTGTTTCTCTTTCGCGTTGTATTATCCAACCTGGTCCTCTGTCGGGCTCTGCTGTCTGTCTTCCTGGCTACACGGCCTCCATTTATTTTTCTCATCATACTGGACTATGTCACAGTCGAGCGATACTCAGTGTGACTCTGGATATGAAACACCTGAATGCTACGGGAAAGGCGTAATACCTCGGCCTGTGGAATTTGGCAAACCGCCTTCTCCGTCTGGTGATCTTTTCAAGCCGACTGAAGCCGTTTCAAGGAATGCTATTCTCGCTGTTAATCAACTGTACGCTATCAGAGATAGTCTGGGAAAGCTTCTTCAAGTCTCTCTTTACCGTCCTTTACCTGAATGTATTTGACATCTCGTTTCAGGATGAAAGTGCTGCTGAAGAGCTAGAGGCTTGTTTCACTGATATTCTCCTTTTCGTTGAGGCAGAAGCTGGCGGTCTACTATCTGGACATGAGAATCAAGATCTCACGAGATGCACCATCGCAATCTGTGAGCTTCCTCTTCGTTCATCTTCTGTATTGCACTGACACTTAGCTATCCGGCTTCAGTCGACGCAGAATTCTTGCGTATCCTTCTGGACATCCGTAAGCAACTACTGCACATTGCTTTGAATGAAGAGCCGTATCACTCTGGCGACATGCTGGCGTGCTGGGTTGATAAGTTGTTCGCTGCTTGCTGGGAATGCATCTCGCATATTGCGGGCTGTCGATGGAAACTAGTAGGGCAAAAAGATAGTCCACTACCGAGTTTATTGAATTATAAGAAAGAAGACAATCTGCGTGCAGCGTGTCAATTACCAAGTGAGTTGCATTACTTTTCAAGGGCTCTGCTGACCCAAGACTCCATAGAAACATGGAGGCAGTTTCCTGAATTACTACGCTCTGGATATGCCTCTCCGGCCGCCAAACGACTCGCTCTGTGCATTCTATTCGCAGCTTTTGTCATTAGATCTGACCTTGAGGATTGCGATCCATGGGCCGAAACTGAGTAAGGGAACCGAATCTCTTAGTTGAATCTTGGTTTACAAGTAGGACAGTATCAACCCTGAATGCGTTGTTGAATGTCTGCAACCTCTTGTGGAAGGATTCGCCAAACAAGCACGGGACTTGGCTGTCTCCGAGAACACACCTGCTGTTCGACATTTACGAACCGCTTTTGCAATGACAATTGCCCTGTACTCGGTGAGGGATATGGAAGTGTCAGGACTCACAGGATCTGATAGGCGTAGTCCGCAGAAACTGCTTACCGGCTCCGTTCAAGTCATCATTTGACGCCGTTTCAGCCGCAGACTTTGGCTTGCATGCTCGAACTGATGCATGCAATTTTTCCGCTGACATCTCAGCTCCCAACAACGGCACTCGCACCGGATGACCTAGACGATGCGCAACTTATTCTTTTGCACTGGGGAGCCTCAATTTCGTGGATATGGGACAAATGGAACGACCCAAGAATTATCGGGTTCGATGTCGTGATTGCAGTGGTACGTTGACTCGTGTTGCTGATGATCATCAGTGCTTATTTCAATTTTCAGACAGCGAACTGGCTATGTCATCTCGACAAATCTTTGCCTCTAGTACTTTGGAATGAGAATGGTGCGCAGGCGGAGCGAACTGAATTCGGTTCTTCTGGCTTGGAACATGCTCTGAGGACGGTGGTATCACTGAACCCTTGCAGTTCCTTGACAGCTCTTGCAGTAGGCCATTTTTAAACCTATTGGCATTATAGTTGACACAGATTATCAGCATCAAATCCGTGACCAAGGAAGCAGGGTAACGGATAGTGCCAGTTCCTTACGACTTCATCGCACCACATGGTGCATCGCTGAGCTCTTTGAGAACTGGAGTGATCAACTAGCCCCCGGTGATCTCACTCTTGTCACGGAACAGTTAGTGGCGTTCTTTGCTGAGCTAGAAGAAATCAAGGAAGAAACGCATACTAAAGGTATGGTTTACTGAAAGAAAATATCTTCCCAGCTGAAACGTCTTGTAGTCAAAGTCGAAATAATACGTTGCTTGAATGCTTTGGAGCCTAAGACCATAGAGAAAGTCCTCCTTTCTTTCAACAAGAACATCCCGTTCTTTACCAAGGTCGCAAACGGTACAACACTATTTCTTGAAATACCTGATTAGCCGCTGATTCCTAGTGCATATAGCAATTGAGAAGGTATCGCGGTATGATGACCAAACATTGCGTTCGCAGTTTAGAAATGACAAAAATTGATTAGCATGATAATGGGCGATGCCATCGGCAACTTTCTCCTTGCTCCGGGTGTTCCAAATGGACTCGTCGCGCTGCTGGACTTCCTATCCTTATTCCTCAAACATAACGCTACCAAATGCTTACCTGCTACGTCCTTCGCACTACTTGCCGACCTTGTTAAATTTCTTTCGCGGCGTCTTGGTACACCTACTTTGAGAATATCTCTGTTGAACTGTCTTTCGTTCGCGCATGGACAACGCCAGATGAATAGATCTGCTGGTCAAGCTGAAATGATCGAGATAAATGTAGGGGTGGGAGCTGGTTCACCTGCCTCAAAGTCGAGCAAGTCTTGGAATGATGAAGGTGCCTATAATCTAGCCCTGGACACGGTTGGCACTGACTTGTATCTTGCTGGTAACTTTTCGCTATCTTTCAATCCACCCCAGTTCCACTATTCTAACGTCTAACTCAACAGCTGCATTCGCATCGTACGTTTCACTCTCGATTAAGAAGAACATGGATCCTTTGCTCGTAGTCGAGACATGGGACTACCTTCGGGACGTTCTCATTCTCCTTACAAGCGGACACCTTGAAGAATGCGGCGTCTTGACTCCAGACGAGGATTCCATCTCATCTCAACCAATAACATTCCCGAAATTGCCAAAGGGAAACAGAGCACTGAGAGTTTTAAGTGCTACAGAAAAAATTTGTACTGCTCTCGGAGCGCTGTTGGACCGCAGTGACATTGTCGTAGGTCCGGTCGCGTTTCCTTTTCTTTAAATGCGTTAGCTGGAATGCTGACTTATGACAACTTGCCATTCTGGTCTTGCAATATAGTACGCCTCATGTTGAACTTGCCGATGACAATCAGTCTCTACACCTCGCTTGAGAGCTTGGTTTGTTCCGCACAAACCGGGCGTTTCAATGGTAATGATGTCGGAAATGACAATGCGGGAGAATCTCGACCGTCTGCTGCGGAAAATGCCAGGCAGTCCGATCCGCGGTTAATTCAGGTCTGCGAGAGGTTCTTAACGAAGGTATACTTGATCTCGTTCTATGTTTTGGATCAGTCATTAGAAGTGTTGCTGAAATATCGCATAGCTAAGGAAAACTGACGGCGACTTGAACAAGGTTCTCTGAAAGTTACTCTTGACGGGCAGGCTTCCAGTACCATTCTCATTCTCAGTTATGTGCAAACAGTACCACCGAACTTTTGTTGTCTTCAGTTCACGATGATATATTTATTTATACTGAATATTAGAAAGGTCACTAGGTCATAGACACAACTGTTATCGGCCGCCAAGATCAGAGTAGTACACCTCAACTTATAATATATCGGCCGAATGGCGAAAGTTATGCAGAATCGCCTCCGGATCGCGCTTCGCATCGTGTCACGGGCCATCCGCGAAAATAAGATGGAATGACCGGAGTGCTTCTTTGATATTGAGTATGCTGCCAAGGATAGATTCAGAACTGAAGATGCCGCTGTTATCTGCCAATGCGGACGCTGCTTGACGCCGTTACGCAGATCAAGCGTGTCCAAAGAAGACAAATGATGGTCGAGTTTCACGACTTCATGAGAGAAGAGTAGATTGGTGGTAGAGCAACACGATCTGCAGAGTAGTTCGATCCCTTCGATATGCGGAGAACTATCAAATGAGGGTGAGTCCGATATCAAGAGGGCCTGGTTACATCACCTGTACGTCCAGAAGGATCTTCGAAAGAGCAAAAGTATCCTAGTCCAACGGAAGTTCGTGAGCATGGGAATAAACGAGTTCTAGACGGACCGGACAGTGCTGTTAGAGATTGAATTGGATTTGAATAAAAATGTGGTTGTTCAACCCCGCAGGGGTGTTCGCGGTCCGTGGAGGCACTGACGCAAGGCTGACCGTTGTGGCCAATCTTTTGGCTTAGCAAGGTGAGAATCTCGCCTGAAGTTTAAACATTCAAGGTTAGCTCTTCCGTTAGAGTCAGTTTCAAGGTGAGAATCTCAAGGTTCCGAGCATCAAACGACTGCTGTGGTGGTATGTCATGGATGGTTGGTAGGGTTTTTCCAGTGGAGTTGGGTGAGACTCGCTGCAAAATCGGGGAAGTACTGTAGGTTCATGGTGATAAGAGGTGAGCCTCTCTTTCATTGATTGAATATCTGCGCCACTCTACCGAAGGTCAAGAAGGTGAATCTTGCCTGGGCTGACCGCAACCACGGGAGGGCAGGTGACTCTGACTGTGATAGAGTTGGCCACGGACACAGTAACTCAAAGTGTTCTGTCCTGACTGGAGAGAAAGTGGATGTCATCAGTCGATCCTTACCATGGTCCCGGTCTTATTTCAGAGAAAAAAAGGATATCGAGTCGCACACTTGCTTTGCACCAAAGAAGGAGTACGGGAGCAAAGCAAAGACGAGCACTTTAGGGAAAGAAAATGGGAGTAAGAGTGAAAGAAGGACCCCAGATACCACGTGCTTATTACATTACGCATACTAGATGCAGTATTTATATTTATAATATTGCTTCCACTCCTTTCCTCCTCCTCAAGCAAGTACTCTCCTACATCGTCTACTTACTCCTCGCCATCTCTTCCACCGCTGCAGGACGTCGCGCACTTCATTTGTGTAGTCGTCGTCTTTGCCGCTTTCGTCCTTTCTTCCTTCGATCGATGCTCATGTCCTCATCTCCCTTCCGTGCATCACACCGCCGCTCAAGATCTCACACCTCACTCTCGTCACCATCCTCTTCGCCACTCTCAAGATCGGATAAGCATCACTCACATGCCGTCCTCTCGCCGCTGTTGATCAATAACCAGCAATGCGGTGTCACCGCAGCTCCGTCCATTTCACCCTTTTCTCCTGCATCCCTGCTTGCCGCCCAGCCACCCGAGAAATGGGATGTTGAAGCATGGAGGCGGGGTAAGAGAGCTCGCCATGATCTTCAAGTGAGTCGTGTTTCATGTTTCCATTTCCCAGCGCCTGACTATGCCTCTTATTTACATCTCCTTGCAGGGCCCTTCAGAAGATGCAGACATGCAGTCCTGCGATGAACCATCACCTAGCTCACCCATGGTCGAGACAGAGCTCCTATCGAATTCTCTGTCTATGTCTGCACCATCGACGCCGCTTCCTCGATTCGCATCGACGTCGGACGCATTTCAGTTCTTCCCGTCGAAAGCATCGGGTGCTAAGCAACCGGCCGGCCATGGAATGCCCGCAGGTCCTAATAGCCATGACCAACACGTGGGTGGCCTCCAGCAGATGCATTCGGAAGCTTTTGACGAGCTACGAAAGACTGTCTCGGAGGCGGGCGAGGGTTTCGTTCGCCGTATGCGCGAGTTTGAAGCGCATAGGAACAGAGGGTCGTCTCGCAACAATACACATTCTGATGGCTCCGGATACAAATTGGCGTACCACAATCGCGGTCGAAAACGTCCATCGCCCTTATCCGCCCGGGAACGTATCATACAACGAGCAAACATGTCTTCACCTCGTGGGAAAGAAAGTGATTCCGAGGACGGATTGTCGGATATCGAGATCCGGTCCAGCTATGCGCCGGGATCGGACGAATTCCGGTCCTGGTCACCTTCCAAAAAACGTGCTGTGTCGCTCAGCTCCTTAACCTATCACGGGCAATCTAGTGTTAGTCAATCGGAATCGCTACCATTTCCGATTCCTTTACGGAGTCGAGAACGTAGCTCGTCACCATCTGCGTCGGCATACACAGATTCGTCATCCGGAGACGAAGATATAGCAAGCTCGAGCGGTAGTGCAGCAGATCGGCTACGCAATAGACGAGCTATCCGCTTCAAATCCAGGCCTTTATCCGCATCACAGTATAGCCCGCCACCACTATCGTTTTCCTTCTCAAACTCGAACAATTCATCACACTTGTCCCTCGGCGCTGGTGCACCTTCTCCTATTTCACTCGTAAGCGGTAGCGGGCACCCGCTTTCGTCATCACTCGCCCATCAGTATCTGCCAGCGAGCGCGGGAAGCACGGAAACTGGTCCTAGTAATATTACAGATCAACCTGTATCTGTGACATCAAAGCGTACCGAAAAAGCAGTCGCTGGTCTTAGTCTTGCACTTGCCAATGGGGCAGGGAGCGTCAGCGATTACAAAGCCGTGCGAGAAGCACAAGGTGCTACTACGAAAGAAGATGGACAGGCTGGAAACTTGTGGCTTTAGGTGATTTCGTCCCGAAGACAGGCCTTGCTGAGCGATACTACCCAGACTCTTGCGGCACACATACGAAAGTACTTCGTGCCGAGTGGTCCAAAGTTCGAAGGCGGTTCTGTTGTCTTCCTCTGAATATAGGTACCGCTCGTATTGGGTCAGTTCCTTATATTCTCCTATCTGGACTCTGTTTTCCTTCCTATTTCAAAATGCGGAGATCGTTATATACTTGACACTCAAACGGAGGATCAACAAAAACTAGTCGTGGATGGGTCGTTAATATTATCATTTTTCTCTCATCATTTTGCTTTTACAAGTACTTCATTTTCGTTTCAGGAAATACATCAATCATCCATACAGTCTCATGTCTCAATAGCGAAAGCATATATTTGTAACTTAACCATCAACCGCAATAGAAAACCATGTATCCCTGTCGCTACGGAAGAAGCTGAAAATTTAGGGATGTTCAGAATCCCGGATACATTAGAAGCGTAAAGGCATCGATTATCGTGCAGATAGCGCAAGTCTAGCACGCAGAAGACCAAATTATAGTAACCAGACAAGAAAGGGAAGAACGATGGAGGAAATATAAGCCCTAGAAGCTAGAGGCAGCTGTACCTAAGACCTTCATAGCCAGAGCGCGAAGGATCTAGAAAAGGAAACCAGAAGTGTTATTGATCGATAGAACTGGCAAAGTAAAATGCGAAATAATACCTCGGCCTTCTGATTCCCACCAAGTTGCGAGAATACGGCGGCGACGCTCTTGCCTTTCGCATCACGTATTGCTCCGAGACGATTGCCTGCGACGCCGCCAACGACGAGACCAGGTACATTAGCTACAATGAAACCGAGTCCGGCTCCGCAAACTGCTCCGAGCAATGCCCAAAGGGGAACAATACGCTCGACTTCGGGACGAAGCAACTAAATAAGTCATGTTCGATCAGTATGATACGTCACAAGTAATTCAGATCGAATATGCGGAAGGAATATAACGAGCATGAACAGTACGGCATAAAGGACTTACCTCTTCGAACACGTCGCCAAACACGCCTTCTGCATCCGGACGCTGAGGAATATCTTCACCACGGCCTGCGTCAGAGCTTCCCGCAGAAGCACCAGTGAACATGCTAGCGAAGTTAGCAAAGAAGTTCGCGGAGGCACTTGGGTCTGTTGTTCGTTCATTTGAACTGCGTGACCTTCGCAAGGAGTCATATTCACGCCGACGGGTTGCATCTGAAAGGACGTAATACGCGTCTGCTACTGCCTTTAATTTAAAAACAATAGACTTGGTAGTAAATACATGTTCCATAGATACAGTGAAATAAGGAAGAAAACGAAACTTACTTGGAACCTCTCAGTTGCTCTTCTTACTTCGGCAGGGGGTGCACCAGCAAGTCTGTCTGGATGAGACTTGAGACTTTCCCTTTTGTACGCCTGACGAATTTCATCCTGGCTCGCTGTCGGCTGGACACCTAGCAGCTCATAGTAGTCCGGGAATGATGATGACATGAGTGTGCTTTGGCAAGAGGTAGGAGTCAAGCGTGCTCCCCTTCGTGAGTAGATAGATGGTCTGGATGTTCCGTCAGGGAGGCAGTGAGGTGCACCGCAGTGGAAATGACATCATCACTAACCAAGAGACCCATTACGTAATAATGATCGCTGCGACAATCCTTCAATTTCTTTGCGCTCCAATAGGAAACGCAAATCTAGTTAATCATTGACGATTTGCCTAATTCTACATCGAGTAAGTATATATCCGAGAAGGTAAATATGTATCCAAGAAGGACGCAGTCCGTATAAGCAAAAAAATAACGAATAAGCATACTACTACACTTATTTATCCACCCTCCTATGCAATGTGCAGAGTCGATAACGAAGGAAATCAAAGGTCGAAGGGAGAAAACAAAGACATCCAAATGGGGCCGCCCAAACCGAAGCTAGCAACGATCGTAGGAACGAAACGAATTGAATACACAAGTGCAAAATGGAAGGAACGAAAGAAGGCGGATCAGCTTGGGTCGAGGGCTCAAGGCTGAAAAGCGCGTCGTTGCTATGTCGGCGAGGTCGGGGAGGATGAAAAGAGGAGACTAGAAGTATCCACCGTTACGAGGTGGCTCCGGGGCCGCCGGTCGAGTGTCGTTCTTATTCTGCAGAACAAGCGGTGCGGGACGCGGTCGCTGGAAAGCAGTTCGTTCGCTAAGAATCCCGGAGTTTTGTCGGATTGGGTTGCTGATCTCGAGTCGACCACGTGGGCCAGTAGGTAAACCGCGAACCCTTCCAAGCCCAGGAGGTTTACCACCAGTTACCAATTGAGCCCGAGCCCCTTGTAATTGACTTTGCGATGGGTCTCGAGACTCAATTGCCGTCGCTATCGGTACAGGTGGTATGGGCTCCGCTGGAGGACTGTTCGAGAGGAACTCTCCTAATCCGCTATCAGGGATACTATCTTCAGATGGTCGACTCTTGTCTACGATTTGGACGCGGGTTGCATCGGCAATGGTCCCTGTATCGTTACTACCCGAGTCTGACGATCGGTCTTGCTCAGAGATATCGGTCAGCTGCAGAGAGTCTTTCAAATTGAGAGCTGCTGGAGTCGTTAGGCCTGATTGAACATAGAATTAGACATGTCACATTAACATCATAATTTAATATGCACTTACCGCCAATGAATGAAGAAATGTCGTATTGCGTTCCTTGTGAATCCAAACGAGCCGCTCGACCGGGAGTGGTGTCTGCAAGAACCGACTCTAGACTATCTCGTGAGATTGTCGGAACAGACGGATTCTGAGTTCTCCCTGGCAGTTCCGCCAAAACAGCCGGCATTCTTGGTGGTACCAATTGGAATTGAACATCATCCACGATCAGACTGTTGTCACTGATAGCTGACTTTGAACGATTGCGCTCCGTTTCTGGACCAGATGCAGAATCTTCGTCAATTGCACGCAAACCCGTCGACAGCATAGACGACCCGTCCGACCTCAGAGATCTGGCAAGTGTTGGCGGGTCTGGGAAGTTCGACAAAGAGATGTCACTTTGTAGCGAGTCTGCCTGCAACCGAGAAGGCGTCGCGCGAGTGGAGGTCATGGAGAATCGACGCAAGCCGGCTATACTCTTGTCAAGCTCCGCCTGCTGGCGAAGAAGGCTCTCGATTCCTGATGACCGTCGCGAGGCCCCATCGTTCTCGTCTGATAGTGCGACATTCCCGCTCGCCTGCAAGTTTCGAATTATTCCATCAAGACCATAGACGGGAGACTCGGTCTGATTGCGGGGATAGAGAGGCTGAGAGAACACAGCAGTGGAGTTTCGGTCCTCTGTATACTGCGACGCGTCATCTGGGACGACAATCTGTGGTACCATCGACATGTCGCGTTCCTTTTCCACGACAGCAGCTGAAGTAGGATTCGACGGTCCAGGACGTGAATTTGGCATAACAGAGGTGAGAACGGGATCCTTCCAGCCCGGGGCTTCTCGCATTGCAGCAGTAGGTGTTTGTTCAGGAGTATTGTCAAACGAACCACGGAAACTTCTCTGGCCACCTGGACTTGGACTAGGTTCGGGATTGTTCTTGTCCCACAGGCGCCGCTGATCCCCCTCACCTTTCGTTGCAACTCCAACATTAGCAATTGTACGCAACTGACCCGATCCGCTCCGTAGACTCATTAATCGCGAGCTGAAAATAGAACTGGATGAAATACGTTGCGTGAAGCTTGGGCGCGACGATGCTTCTCTGTCATTGTCCCGAGATGCTCCCATGCCCTGCGGCATAGAATAAGGTGCCTGGACCATGGAAAGCTGAGATTGACGATTATCGGTATTTCCCCCCGGTCCATTTTCGATGTCTCCATAACCTACGGCAGTAAGTCGGCGACGAACGAGTTCTGCAACAACGCTCGAACGGACAGGCATTTTGTAGAATGCCGAGATGAGAACAAACAGGATCAGTATGTATAACTCAACAGCCTGGAGAAAACGGCCGAGTGTTGTTTCGGTGAACTTGACTATTGCATTGTATAGGATGAGTATTGCTGCCCCGGCCCAAATTTGAGGTGTACTCACAGCACAGAAGGTTTCCAATGGCTACTCCCATACCAATTAAGAGCGCCAGCATTACTGGTGAATAATCCCGTAGCGTGTGCCAGCGCGGAGAAAGGGGCGAGAGAACTGAGTTGACGACAAGCTTCACCATAAATGCGGCCGAAAGTCCAATTTGGATACCCGCGTCCGTCACATAAAGCGGCCCAAGGTGATTGAACGCGTTTACCAGTCTCCAGAGAATTTGAAGAACTGTCACCCCTAAGATCATCATCAAAAGGGTCCATTTAAGGATTATGCCCATCAACTTCAGGCGGGCCCAATCTCCACTGTGCACAACCGATTCCGAACTGAGCGAGATGAAGTTCGGTCGCCGATCATCCTGCATTGGAACAAAGGGGAGTTCTCCTCGAGGCGGCTCTGCGACGAACAGCCAGAAAAACAAGTATCGCATGCCGAATGACAAAGCCAGACTGATCTCGCGCAGGATTATAAGGACCTCCACGGACGAAATATCTAACCCGTACGTCATGCTCGTATATCCCCTGCGAAGTATTTGGCTGAGGTCGAAGATAGCAGCCACGAACGCTAGGAGGATGGCGATGTGGATGTAAGTTGTGGCCCTGAGTGCATAATGTTTAATTGTGATTTCTCTCATAAAAAAGGTCTTTCAGATACCCACCGGTTTAATCTTCTCATAACAAAGAAGAATGTGTAAACACCAAAGCCAACTAAACCCACAGACAAGAAGGGAATATCGGCCAAGATCGCAGCGAACTATTTGAAAAAGAGCCAATCATCCGATTAGTGTTCCCATCACGTCAGAGTCAAATTACCGTTTCGGCACGTACCGCAACATCACTCGTTAGCGAAACAGAGGCTGGATAGGCAAATGTTTGCGCTGGGGAGAAAACTAGCAGAAAAAAGAGGGGCGAAAGGACCGACTTGCGCAAGAGAAGGAAAGTCATGGAAAATGAGAGGATTGGAAATTGGTGACTCAGTATAGACAGGAAAGGGCCTGGGCAAATGCCTCAAGCGATTCGTGTTAAAGTTTAGGCAATATGAACGACGTCCGGCGATGAAGAAAACCTTGCAAAGGATTGAAAAGGGTGAAGGCAGCTGAGAAGGCACCGCCTCTCAGGCCTGAAAAGTAGGAAATCCGAATAAACGAGCAACCAGCGTCAGCGAGCAGTGCTAGTGAGACCACGGGTCCAACACCTGGGAGGAGAAAATTCAACAGCAACGATAATTGTAGAGAATATTCATCCGTTTTGCAAATGCCCGAGGATACCGCTCTAACGAACCGCGAGCGAGTGGACGCGTAGGCGACTGAACGAAACGCAAAGACGATGCAGTAAAAAGAGAGAAATGGTAAAGCGAGGGTGGTGAGCGGTAGATATGGATCAAGGCTGTGGGGGGCGCCGCGCCAGTGGTTGGATCGAAGAGAGTCCTTTTGATCTGTGTTGTCTCGTACTTAATATCCGTGCAGAGAGCTTCTCGAATCGGAGCACGTTTGCCTTGGTGACAATCACCACGGCCTCAAATGGCTCTTGTAACCCACGATGATTGAATACCCCTTCGTAGTAACAAGGCACCTATAACCGATCACCCAGTCTATCCAACCATGTTGACTTACACTTTCGGGGTAAACGCACGCAAACGAAAAGTGGACAAGAAAGCTAACTAGTGGCCAAGGCTACTAAGACTAAAGTCGTCATGAAGTACACGCAAATCAAAAGGCTATACTCGTTACATAATTCGGGAGCAATCATTTCATAGTCCAATGGTCCTTCGTTCGAAGATGAAAGTGGGAAGTGGGGAAATCCAGCGCTCAATGATCGTCGTGCGGACTATTTCGTCTATATCCGGTAAAAGGACCCATTAGATTATGGACCTAGTCTACCACCTCCGCCGCTTCCTGTCAGCTGGCGCACTAAAAACATACCCCGTCCCTCATCGACACTCTTTCCACGGATGCCGCTCACGCTTTTTGGGCGCGGGAATGGAAGTCGTCGCCCTTCATTGATGATTCCCTTTGTCGGACTAGGCGATCGGTTCAAATCCTTAGGTAAAGTACGGGTCGGGTTCAATCCACTGCCCGTTAATTGACTCGCCAATGCCCCCATGCCTGTAAACTGTCGAGCGATTGTTGTTCCGGTAAGCTGAGCTGCCATGCTATCGTTTTTGCGAGCTGCTATAGTAGGAAAGCGATATAGCCCAGTACTTCCAGTAAAGGAGGTTTCTAAAGGTTTTGTTGGAGAATCCTGTCTGATCCCGGAATCAAGAAGCAGCTAACACTCGGAATCAATAGGACGTCCAAGGCAAATTCATTTTAGCTTCGAGAATGGAAGTAAGCCTTACCAAGCATTCGCGACACCAAACCCCGCCGTCCCCGTCGGTCTTCGCGGCGCTGTCGAGACGCTTACCGCACCCTG
This sequence comes from Inonotus obliquus, assembly GCA_032164295.1. Taxonomy (NCBI): domain Eukaryota; kingdom Fungi; phylum Basidiomycota; class Agaricomycetes; order Hymenochaetales; family Hymenochaetaceae; genus Inonotus; species Inonotus obliquus. The sequence continues at coordinate 2,613,832 of JAJHTX010000001.1, read as the reverse complement.
GCGTATTCACACCACGTCGCAGTCCAGGTCGAGTGTTCTTCCCTCCGCAAACAAGGCAGGAGGCATGCCATCTGCTTCCTTGAGGCCCAGGTACCACGCCTCGTTCCATGGGCGATACAGAAATACGGCAGCCAGGACAAGTAACCGCACTTCCGAATCTTGGAAAACTTCCTACCGTTGGTGGCGCTGTAGTCGGTGGTCTGTCCTGCTTCGTTGGCGAAGGAGCAAGGGAAACCGAAGGTGGCCTGGCCTTGATAGGACGGATTACAATTCGCTCTGGAGTTGCACACTAGAGAGAGAGTCAAAACGGGCCCTGATGAAATTGAGAACACTGTCCCTTACGTTTACATGACAACAGCCAGTCGAACTGCGTACAAAGATGGCTTGCCCGTTCTTGGTTTCTTCAAATGGTTCTTCACAAACTGCGCACCGGAAGCATTCGACATGATAGCTTTTCGGTGGAAGTCGCTTTGAGGATTCTTCTGGAACGGTGACAAATTTCCCCCCAGATCGTGTTCTAAATAGCGGTTTCAAGCATTTCCCGCATGGAGTTGAGGGTGAGCTCAGGCCAATCCTCGTAGGAGACTCATCGGCTTCGCTAGCACTCAACTTCGTAGGAGTCTTTTCAGAAGTCGTTTCGTGTTGCTCCGGAGGGCTGGTGAAAGGAGTGGAAGGAGGCGAAAACGTCGATGCGCAGCTTGAACTATCCGTGAGGTCGGGTGTGCAGAGGGAACCACCTAACAAATCGCGAGAGGACGTCGAGGATACAGACTCAGCGAATGATCTGCGATGAATACGACGTTCAATTTCGTCGACAACGTTGCTCTCTGCTCGGGGGGAAGGGCTGTGAAGAACAGCCGATGATCTTGATGAAGCATAAGTCGAGGAAGGACGAAACTTCGCGTATCGACCTCTAGGACTTGCTCCCGAAACCCGGGAAGGGGCGTTTCCGAAAGTTTCATCCTTCGCATTTGGACTAGAAGTCTGTCCGAAAGATAATTCGGATAGGCGTCGACTCAAGTCTGGTGTGATCGGACTAGGGACCCGATCTACTGACTCCCTAGATTTACGCTCAATAAGCGGGCTCGATTCACGACTCTTAATCCCAAGCCTCTGATGCAGTTCCTCGATGGCGGGACTGCCTTCACGACTAGTTCCCCTCTTCATTCCACCAAGGTTACTCCTGTGCTCCTCTTTGTCGGGTGTGGTAAAAGCCCGCCGTGAGCCCATGCTTTCTGACCGAGGGCGTTTCAAGCAGGTATCAAAACAGTCCTCGCAAGATGGTCGACCGAGAAGGTCAACCATCGGTCTGTCGCTAATATCTCTGAAGCAGCCGTCACATCGGAAACAGCGTTTATGCCATATACGACCTGCATTCTCGACGAATCCACCCTCACTTGTAAGAATCAGAATTGGCTTCCTGCAAGATGCGCAGTCGCCTTTGGCACCGCCATGCGACGCAAAGCAAGGTTTGCAGAGGAAGCGTGTCGCGGTCGTCGGCTCGTTGGGATCAGGGTATATCGTGGCATCCGGAGAAAACGGACTTGAGCATACAAAGCAAGTAAAGATTGAAAGGGATTCTTTTGGCTGAAGAACAGATCCATAAGCTTTGGCTAGAGTAGAAGTATTTGGATCAGGTAGAATATCATCAGGAGACGAGGGGTCTGGGTCGAACACATCGTCCTTCTTGAGTAAATCAGTCTTTGTCTTGCCTTGAGTTTCGTGAGTCGATGTTGACTCTATGTGAGACAGAACCGAGCTATCGAGGGTTGAACGAGAGAAATGTATGCTCTTCGGACGGGTGAACTTAGGGGCATCAGAGAAAGGCCTTGGGGTTGAAGCGGGCAATGTGGTGGAACGCTCCCTAAGCGGTGAAGATGCAGGTGGTGTCGATCGAACGTATGTACGAGACCAGAGGTCGGGTTGAGCAGCATGCGACGCCGTTTGCGAGAAGTCAACGGACGCCTTGACTGCAAGTCCACCACCTGCCATGAAGACTAAGTTGAAAGTAGTTGGGGTATACAAGGTATACTCACATTTGCAACGAGCGTCTGTTACAATGTCCCCGCACCTGCGACAGAACCCCATGCCTCGGTTTCCGTTTCAGAGAAGTTGAGTTGGTTTGTTGAACATTGGCACAGCGAAGGTGAAGTCTACATGGGGCAGGCGCTTACACGCGACAGGAACGGTCACGTGTCCAGTGTTGGAATTTTGGGGGTTGAATTCGGAACGTCGCGTCCCTTTACGGAAGCCACGTTCTCCCTCTCCTTCCTATTCCACCAACAGCGCTACACATCCCTGGCTTTGCATCTCGTATTGCACATCTCGCCGTGATGCATCCCGCAGGCCATCCATTCACTCGAGAGTATCTAACGTCTCTCAAACGAGCCGACATACAGAAACTATGCAAGGTTTGTTTTCTTTTCGTCGCCACCGCCTTTGTCTCTGACTCTGCTATAGGACTATGGTGTCCGTGCTAATATGAAGACGGAAGCTCTCATAGAGCTTCTCCTCGACTCATTCCGGTATGTCTTTCCCTTACGGTTGCTTCTTTATCGCGTTGATGTTCGCATTAGATCAAATATGTCGCCTTTGGTTGGCCCAAGCCGACAGCAGCAACAGCCACCAGCGCCACGCCGAGTATCAACTCGCTCCTCAACCAGAGTTTCGTCACTACGCTCTAGAGGCACATCTGGGTCGAGCTCTTCAACATCTTTAGTGGCTTCATCTACTAGCAACACCGTTCCTGTCGCGTCTCCCCGTGCCAGCAAATCTAAGCTCACACAATACAAACTGGGCGTGGGCAGGCCCTCTGCCCCTGCGGTATCCAATCTACGGAACACTTCACGGTCTTCAAGCAGCTCGAAAACGAGTCGAGGAAGATTAAGTCGTTCATACAGGCCACCTCACGCAACCATTGCCGAAGGTAAGAAACCCGTTTGGTCACAATTCCGGACATCAATCAACACGTAACTTCCTTTCGCAGAGCCCGAGACCTCGCAATCCGGTCATGTAGAAACGCAGAATACCGACCCGGATCAGTCGCGAGTGAGCTCTTCCGCAACCGACAACAATGACGTTGTCACGCGTTTGGGCAGACTGGAATCGACGTTCAGAGAGGCCGACGTGAAGCATCAGCTCGAGTCTCTCAGAAGCCTGCCATCTCAGGTCGCTTATATTAGAGCATCTGTGCAGCAGCGGGAGGCTGAGATTATGGGCCTTCGCGGAGAATTAAACGTCTGCAAGACAGAGATTCTGACTCTGCGGAGCGAGGTATCGAAGATATCGATCCTAGAGGATCAGTTAAAGGCGATGAAAGATAGCCTTGAGCAGCTGAAGGCATCATCGTCAAATAGCCTTGCGAAAGGCAAATCAATGCGGTAAGCTGTATATAATGTTTATTCCACATAAATCTGAGCGCCCGTTTCTCAGACGTGTCCCTACACCTTTTGCCGACAGTAATATGAACTTGAGCTCAAGTAAAACGACACCTGCGGTACATACACCTACTACGATAATGACTATGCAGGGTAGCGAAAATCCTATACCGCGCGCCAAATCTCCAAGTGCACCTTCGGAAGTCGCGCTGGGCAAAAGGCCGTCTGAGGCGGTAGTAGAGGCGGTTGAAAGCTACCCTATACGACATGAAGAAAATCCGAGGCCGATCGTACACGAAAGGAAGCGAGTTCGAACTGGTGCGGAACGAAGACCTCTTCAAGAGAAGGTTATTGAACTGAAACGTGAACCTGAGAAACCAACTGCTGTTCAGGAAGGTGGAGATGGTGCGGGCTCGGCTGGAAGCTCGGACTCCGGACCATCATCACAGACTCAAACTGCGGTTAACACACCGCCACCTCCCGCGGCAAATGCAGCACCCGATTACGTTGGCGAAGTCAGCACGGCACACAGTGAAGTGCGTTCGGAGGATCTCAGTATGATTGATTTCTGTCATGCCGCGTCGTCAACACCCCGTGATGACATGTTCAACTTTTTCGATGACGGGGAGGAATTCTCGCAACTTTCGGTAACTAAACTTGCTGCGCGACTTGCTGGTGCTGCTCCTCCAGCCACCACCACCACCACGGAGACGAATGGTCCAACTCCAACTCAGGCTCCGACAACTAGTAGCGATCATCAACCTCAGCACCATATTCAGCAGGAACCACGTCGGATTTCGAGTACGGTTGCTCGTCCTAGGACTCCACCGCGTCCTTCTGGACCCGGTCGGTTCCGGGTACCAGTCGAAAGTAGTGGACTCAGTCCTGTTCATGAAGACTTTGGATCTCCATTTGATCCTTACAGCGATGGGATGTTCACTATTCCATTCGGAGCCGGTTTGAACACTACCCCAGCTTATGGGAGGCGAGAATTACAACACCGGAATCAGAATCAGACTATCGTACCTGCGCCGATGCCACTTGCACTTGGATATGGTTTGGCCACCACGACGGCTACTGGGATGGTATCTGATGATTCCCCTGTTCGACAAATCCCCCAAACGATGTTTGGTACCGAATTAAATACCGATACGCGGTTTGGTGATTTTGGACGTGATGGAGTCGCGAGTTCTTCCACCCTGGGCTTTTGGACGTGATGGAGTCGCGAGTTCTTCCACCTTGGGCTTTTGGTAATTCATGAAGTGGTAACGGTAATCTGAAAGGCATGATTATCTGAACATTTATAAAATCTGTTTGATTCGCACCATAACTCAGTTCTTGGACTAATACGTAACTCATTGCAATTTGAATGCAGAAACTTATCAGATGTGTTTTCATAGTCTCTTGTTCTTCTCATTCTCCTCCTTGCTATCTTGTGAATTCCTCTTCTATCCATCCATCCTCTATGCGATCTTGCTAATTGCTGATTCTTTGTATATCCCATCTGCTATATATATTTATTCAGTGGTACCTATGAATTCCCTTTGTCTCGGTAGAAACAAACTTTGTAGCTTGCTCTCGCATTCAGAAAAATGTAACAGTTCCATTTTGTCTCTGCGTCGTACATATTATCCATACCAAATAGAGTGAAAAGTGCAATGTGAAATATTATAATATTTACAACGAATGACATGCGGGCTTACATGTGATATTATTAGCAACACACCAGTGTGTTCTGGGGCCAGGGAAACAACGGTACAAGATAGGAAATCGAACAAAGTAGCGGACGGGTAAATTACTGATCGATAGTTGGCGTGAAAGATTGGATCTCTTCAAACAAAATCTCTGTAGACACGTAAAATATATCAATCATACAATCATATATCATCTCAATAACGACAAGTTGTTACTGACCTTTCAGCTGCGCCTTGCTAAGGAGTTCCTTTTGGGCTGATGTAAGGACCAAAGGTTGAGTGGGGAAAGTTAGCTCAGAAGAGGAAAAGATCAGCCTGGGGTAAACGGCTTACAATCGAAGTTGAAATATTGTGGATCAATAGGCATGCATTCGGGTTCGTCACTTGGGTCGTACTTGATGTCGTCATTTAGACTATCGTCAACGAAGTATTGGTATTACCAAACTCACATAAGCAGCAACGAAGGGATGACGAAGAGCCTGCTCTACAGTCATGCGTTTCTTCGGGCAGAATGTCTATAGAGTTGAGGGAATTGGATGCGTACACCGTATTAGCGACATCGAGATATCATCAGAGCAAATACCTACGAGAGTTCGAGAAAGAAAATCGAGAGCAGCTGGTGTTGCATCTGGAATTAGAGATGCAAGGGGTTTTCGCCTGCGGATTGGTAAGGCGCGAATGTAATCGCGAGACCGACGGGAGGTTATAGCTGCGTATTCCTCAAGTGTTGGAGTGCCTAGTATTTGACCGCTCAAAATTAAAGAGACCTCAGTCAACATAACCACATGAACACACCGATAACATCAAGAATGAGATCGAGCTGATGTCCGTAATCTCTTCCGGGAAATAGCGGCCTGCCCATCAGCATTTCCGCTAGGATACAACCGACAGACCACATATCTATAGCCTGTGAATTAGCTTGTCAGCAATCTCTTTGAGAGGAATTGAGCTTATAACACCACCTTCGTATACATCTTGAACGATAACATAATCTCTGGAGCTCGATACCAGCGCGTAGCAACGTACTCCTGTATACAGAACAGTTAGTACGAAACTCTTCCTGATGACGAGTGCATACAGTCATCAGCCCACCCTCACTAGAAGGTCCACATTGGTTCACACTACGTGCAAGTCCAAAATCGCACACTTTGAGGTCGCAGTTCTGGTTCAGTAAAATATTCGCGGGCTTTATATCTCTGTGCACAATGTCCGCACTGTGCATAGTTTTGACGGCCCGGAGTATCTGATACACAAAATACTGCTTACTTCTTCAGCGCTGTTCGTCAATGAAGTATTAAGCGTATGGTACTGACCTCGCAATGATCAGCCGAAAGAGATTGTGTGCGTATTACTCGGTGAAGATCTGCCTGCATGCATTCTTGAACAACTATAGGGGATCCTCTTCAGCGCCCTCTAACGGGGTGCATGAGCTTAAGATCTTACAGTACACTTCTTTGAATTCATCCAACGATGCTGGTTTGATGATGTCCAAGATTGAGATGATCTGCATTAGATGATGAGAATATCGAACCGTGGATCCGGAAATCGACGAAGAAAGCTAACGTTGTCATTGGCTACCGTTTGAGAGAAGAACTTGAGGAGTTTGAGTTCTCGAATGGTCCGGAGGCAGAATAACCTGAACGATACGCAGAATGGCTATAGTTGTGCACGTGTAGATGCTACAAGCGACGCGTACGTGTGATCAAAAGGGAGGATCTTCTTGATTGCAACATGGATACCGGTTGGCTCATGGAGCGCGGCAGCGACTATTCAAGGGGTGAGTAGGAAGAATATAAGTAGACCGATAGCGCAAACCTGTGCCGTATGCCCCTTCTCCCAGGACATGAAGTATTCGATACTCAGGGCCTGTCAAGGCAGTGGCACGAGCCGGTCAGCGAACGCGTATGACATTAATTATAACAAGTGGCCATGGCAATGCAATGCAGCGCCTGGGAAGTCGAGACGGGTCCGCAAAGACCGAGACTGACCTACTTCAAATGTGGGAAGAGGTCTCTTTGTCCTGGTGCTCTGTGCAAGCATATCAGAAGGTAAGCGGGGTTTCTAGCGTCCGAGGGGGTGTTGAGCGGGACGACAGATGGGATGAAGGAAGCAAGTGAGTTCATCTGTGCTTTATCTGAGACTCGGACTATAAGGCTGATGAGCTCTACGAAGGCGAAAGATGGGGATCATAGTATCTCGGGTCATTGAGAGGTTCTGGCTGATTGGTGGCTCGCCACTGAGAGAAAGGCTGATACGCTGAGGTAGGGATGAGACTGTTAGTCGCGAGCGTGGATGATTTGATCAGAGATGTGTGGCTGATTTGTGGACACGTCAAAAGATGGTCAAGGGCTTGTCGCTAGCGGGCTGTGGGAGATGATTTGGCGGGTGGCATTTGCAAGTGAGGCGAGTCGGCGGTCGGGGACTGCGGTCTTTCACAATCAATGATATTAATGAGTACGCCTCTTTGCCTGCCTAGGACACAATTAGTTTTGTTGGTGGAAACGATCAAATTGGTAATTTCCCACGTCGGGTGTTGCAAGGAGAACAAGCGACCGACAGATGTCCTTCCCATTGGCTTATACTGTACTATTTATGGCTGATCCTATATCAGGTGACGAGTACCTGGCGCCGCCCTTATATACCCATGTCAAATGTCCATCACTTTTCTCATTCTCTTCATCCCCCCCCCCCCCTTCACTACGCCTGGTGCACTCGTCCCTCCTTCATTTCATTCTCCTTCAAGGCAGTGTTCTCTGGCAGTACATATATTAGCCTCTACTGAGTAGCATCTCAATCCATCTTTCAATCTTCGGAGTCACTCTACTTCAAGTCATAATGTACTCTCTCTTCTTATCTTTGGGTCTTCTTCTCGCCCCTCTCGCCCGCGCAGAGGTACACAGCATCACAGTCGGCGGCGCAGATGGAAAATTAGAGTTCACTCCAGAGGCTATCGTGAGCTTTCACCATCACCTCGTTCATCACGATGTCCTGATTTTTTTTTTCTTTTCTCTATCAAGTTTGCTACGCCTGGTGACCAGGTCGTCTTCACCTTCCAACAAAAGAATCATAGCGCAGGTAAGGTAACAGAAATAATAGAACACTTCGGCTATCTGATTTTTCCATAGTTCAGTCCTCGTTTGACAACCCATGTGGACCGAAAGATGGCGGTTTCAATTCCGGATTGTAGGCTCTTGCAATTTCATGCGCTTTGGTCTGATGGGCCTAACTCTGATCTTCTAGCCAACCCGTTGATGCGAGTGTTACCGACAACTTCCCTACCTACACAATCAACGTAGAAGACACAAATCCTATCTGGATCTATTGTGCGCAGGCAGCTGGTACTCCGGCGAGCCACTGTGGCCAGGGGATGGTGTTCGCTGTTAACTGTGGTGCTGACGGTGCTCCCAACTCGTTCACGAATTTCAAGAACGCCGCTCTGCAAATTGGTGCCCAACTTCGTGAAAGCGCCGAATCTACTAGCGCCGCCGCCGATCCGTACGCAACTGCCGCTGACCCATATGCTACTGGCGCCGCCGATCCATATGCTACCGCTGATCCCAATCCGGCGCCTCCTGCGTCAACGGCTGCTGCTGCACCTGCTGCTACACATACAGTTGTCGTTGGCGGGAACAGTACGCTGACTTTCAACCCGTCAGAAATATCGGCTCAGGTCAACGATGTTGTAGTCTTCCAATTGTACGTGTTTCGTCTTCCGTTTGCAGATCGCTGAATGTTCTAACGTCAAGAACAGCCAATCAAAGAACCACACTGTGACTCAGAGGTAAGCAAGGCCATTGGTTAATTTTACTTCGCAGGTTTGACTAAATTTGCATTATAGTACGTTCGCTGCGCCGTGTCAGAGAATTGCGGCAACTACAGAAAATGAAGGCTTTGACTCTGGATTGTAAGTATCACGGCTTGGTTGTCTGAATACACCTGACTCCTGCTGGATAGCATGCCCGTAGCCGCTGATGCGACTACCTTCCCGACGTACAGCATCACTGTTAACGACACTAAACCAATTTGGGCTTACGTGAGTACTATTTATTTGTCTCCTAGTGCTATCTGACCGGAATAAACTCTAGTGCCGTCAAACCGGTCACTGCGGTCAGGGAATGGTGCTCGCCATGTAAGTCCTCGCTTTTCGTATCATTCGGATAGTTCTAACAGATCCCACAGTAACGCCGTCGACAATGGCCCGAACAACTTCACCGCGTTCCAGGCAAGTGCCAGACAACTCAATGGCACTGCGAACAGCACGGGCTCAACGGGATCGGATGGTGCAACCGCATCAGACAACGCCAGTGGTGCCTCTCGAACTATGGGTGCGGCTAGTGCGTGCCTTGGTCTCGTTGGGGCAGTTTTCCTGTTGTTGCTATGAGCTTGTTCTACCCAGAGCAACACTGCGCGTTCGCCAACTGTTTTTTTGTTTCGTTCTGGTTGATGACCTATGGACTCGCTGATTCATATGACTTGGACAATAATTTTAGTAGAGTACCTTATTTCTACGTCTTGACGACCTTCGTTGAACGATGTGCTACTCCTTCTTGTTTTTTTCGCACCTTTCTTGGGTAGGGTATACTTTAATGAAATTACCCGATGTATGGCCTCGACCGGTCATCCTACTGCACAAACATTCTGCGTGACTCGTGACTTCTTGTCGTTAAGCTGTTCACTACCATATATATATAGTATACTGTATAGTACTGGTTATTTTAGTGTTGGGTGAGAAATAAAGACACGGTCACGTTCTGAATAGATATACTATAAATAGCGTGAGACGTATATTCCACATTGGGAGGACGCGCCACGAGAGCTGACGCGTCTCGCGCACAAGTACGTATCACAGATTTTACGGGATTCGATCCTTACACTTCTCTACAATGGTCGCCCGCACTCAGACCTCCGCAGCTGGCGTACTAGCTTTGCTTTCTGAACCGGAACCACTCGTTAAACAGCATGCGCTTCGAGCACTCATCCCGCTTGTCCCTCAATTTTGGGCAGAGATCTCGGAGCATATAGCACTCATGTATGTCCCAAGCTAATGTTCGTCATGTTGTTAACAATAGTATTGATTCTATGGTATAGAGAATCGCTTTATGAGAGCAAAGAGCTTCCAAAGGAGGCGCGTGACTCCGCCGCCTTGCTTGCCAGCAAGGTTTATTATTTCCTTGGAGAGCACGATGAAGCTCTTTCATTCGCACTCGGCGCAGGCCCTGCATTTGAGGCCGAGAGTCACCTCTTAGGGTCGGAAGAGTACATTGAGACCGTCATATGTGCGTATGCATGCTTGGATTTGGTGGTCTTCGTCACTGACATGCACTTCAGCGAAGGCAATCGACCGATACGTCGAGCTCCGTTCGGACGAAGCATCGGCGAAGAGCATCGACTCGCGTTTGCAAGGCATTGTTGAAATCATATTCATGCGATGCATTGAGGATGGCGAACATAAGCAGGTGCGTCTTTGAAGCCTCGATTTTCGGTGCAAAGCTAATCTGCGTGCATCAACAGGCTATTGGTATAGCGCTCGAATCGCACCGTTTGGACCTCATTTTACACATATACAAGATGACCCAAGTCGTTTCACTTCTGTCGTACGCCATGGACTCTGTTGTTGACATGAACTTCTCACTTTCGTACCGGAACGAAGTCCTTAACTTCCTCCTTCCCCTGTTCCCGCCTTTGGAAGCGAAGGCGGCGCACGTGTATGCAGTGACGCGTATACTTGTTACACTCAGTGACCCGTCTCTTGCGATTCCTATGCTTACGAAACTTGTCCCGAATGAGAGGCTACTTGCTTACCAATTAGCCTTTGATCTTGTTGAAGGAGGCGGGCAGGATTTCTTGGTAGCGGTCAGGGCCGGGCTCCCAGAGGGCGATTTGGTGCGTGTTGTGACTTCTTCGGATGTGTATTGGATTGATGTTCATTCCATGGCTACTGTGGTAGGAAACAAAGGAGACATATGACACCCTTCGTCAGATCCTGACTGGACAGGAGTCAGTCAAGCTGTACTTACAGTTCCTGCGCAGGAACAATAAAGTTGACATGCTCATCTTGAAGAATACCAAGGTCCGTAGCAATCATTTGCTTTGATACGTTTGCTTATAGTACAACAGGATGTGCTTGAGCCGCGTTCGTCAGTGTACCACAATGCCTTGACACTCCAGAATGCGTTCATGCACGCTGGAACAACGTCTGATATTTTCCTCCGGGAGAATTTGGAATGGCTTGGGAAGGCAACTAATTGGGCCAAGTTCTCAGCTACAGTGGGCCTCGGAGTGATTCATAAAGGTCACTTTGAAGAGGGCATGAATATTCTGGGCCCATATCTCCCTGTTGAAGGCGGAAACCAAACACCGGGGATTCAAGGGGCGCAATATTCGGAAGGAGGAGCCCTATACGCACTAGGGATTGTCAATGCAGGATGTGGCATCGGTCGTGACGTTGAAAGCTATCTTCGAGATAAACTGCGTTCGGCGACGAATGAAGTTGTTCAGCACGGCGCAGCCTTGGGTCTCGGAATAGCTGGGATGGGAGGGAAAAATGAGCAATCGTATGATGATCTCAAGCAGACGCTGTACTCCGATTCGGCAGTAGCAGGCGAAGCGGCGGGTTACGGGATCGGTCTAGTCATGCTCGGAACCGGAGACGCGAGATGTGCTGAAGAAATTCTAACGTATGCAAGGGAGACTCAGCACGAAAAGATCATCCGCGGTATTGCTATTGGACTCGCTTTCCTCTATTATGGTCGTCAAGAGCAGGCGGATGACATGATAAAGATGCTTCTCGGCGAAAAGGTGTTTCTCTTTCGTTCCTGGACCTAATTTTCGTAGGCTAAATTCTCATTATCAGGATCCTATATTGCGTTACGGAGGTGTCTACACGGTCGCACTCGCTTATGCCGGCACCTCAAATAATGATGCTATTCGCAAGCTGTTGCATGTGGCCGTGTCGGACACGTCTGATGACGTCCGTCGTGCTGCAGTAACATCCCTGGCCTTCGTTCTCTTCAAGAATCCCAGTTCGGTTCCAAGAATAGTGCAGTTGCTCAGTGAAAGTTACAATCCTCACGTCCGTTGTGGCGCTACTCTTGCTCTCGGTATTGCTTGCGCTGGAACAGGTCTACAAGATGCTGTGGATATTCTTGAGCCGATGACGAGGGACCCGGTTGACTTTGTGCGACAAGGCGCTTTCATTGCTCTTGGCATGATTCTAGTCGAGCAGTCTGAAGCATCGAGTCCGTCAATGTCGACGACGCGTAGTCTCTATGCAAAGATAGTAGGAGACAAACACGAGGACCCGATGGCCCGGTTTGGAGCCGCTCTGGGTCAAGGATTTATTGATGCAGGTGGGCGTAATGTCACGATTAGCCTACAGAGTCGAGCCGGTAGTCGAAACACAAGCGCCATCGTTGGCATGGTATTGTTCTGCCAGTTCTGGTACTGGTTCCCTTTGGCACATTGCGCGTGCCTCGCTTTCGAGCCTACGCCCGTAATCGGATTGAATGGCGACCTTAATGTAAGTCTTATAAGAAGTTGCGGGGAAGGAGTCGGTTAACTGATCTTCTCGCAGCCTCCAAAGTTTGAGTTCATTTCAAACGCCAGACCAAGTCTCTTTGCGTACCCCCCTCCCACGAGACCTCCGACAAGGGAACTCGCTACGAAGGTTACAACCGCCGTTCTATCAACGACCGCTAAGGCTAAGGCACGCGAACGCACAAAAGAGAAGGAAAAGGCCGCCGCAACAGCGAAAGCCGATGCGATGGAGACTGTAAGTTTGGCATCATCTAAATTGCGCTGTTCTGACCGAAACATCCAGGACCCTAAGCCTGACACCAAACCGGAAACGAAGGGAGATGTCGAAATGAAAACGGATGAGCCAGCGTCGTCTTCATCAACAGAACCAGCAGGAGATATTTCGCCAATTGCTGGCCCCGTCTCTGGATTCTCCGATGTGCCTGTCGATATGCCTGTCGATGTGCCCACCGATGCACCCGCTGATGCACCCAGTGATGCACCTCCCGATTCTTCCCCTGATGCACCTGCCGATGCGCAGAAGCCCGAGTCTAACGTCACAGAGACGAAGAAACGAAAGCAAGAGCCTTCGTCCGAACAGCTACCGAACTTCTCGCGTGTCACTCCTGCTCAACTTGCACATATTGTATTCCCACCTGATGGTCGATTCCAACCTGTACGTCCTGTCTCGACGCGGTCGCCGAAATCCGTGAAAGGCAAAACTTCTTTGCCATCGACTGTGAAGGCGATGTCTTCGACAGCGCTTGGTGTGACGTCTGAGCGATATGCTGGTGGTGGTGGGATTCTAATTCTCATTGATCAGGCTCCTGGTGAGCCGGTCGAGTTGATCGAGGAAGAAGTCCCTCCTCCGCCTCCCGTGATGGACGCGACTGTAATTGATGGAGCACCTGCTCAAGCTTATCCGGCTGGGCCACATATTGCGCTAGATGAGAGTGCACCTGAAGCAGAGCCACCGGCATCGTTTAGGGTAAGCATGAAGTGAATCATTCTGAGTATCGTTCTTAGAGACTAACTTACCATCCGTAGTATCCATTCGATGATTAACCCGAAAAGATTTTGTTACCTACTTCACTTGTTTTCCGTTTCGTGTTTAAGCGACCTGTACCTAGAATACCAACATTTCAAGGATGTTTCTAATACATTTTATATTTTCAGCACAAACAAACAGCAAACTATTATAATTAACGAGAACCTCGCAACCCTAAACGTACAGATTATACACAACAATAAAGTCTTACATCGGGAACGAGTGGCAGTGTAACAAGGACCAGTATAAGCAATACAAGCGAGTAATACATACTGGAACGTGTTCTAGTCGGGACCTCGAGGAGATTGGGTATGGAATGAAACTACAGATGGGGTAAGTGGGGGCTTGGGTGAAAGCCGGAGTGAGTGGAGGTCGAAATCGTGCATGGCAAAATCGCGAATGGCAAAGTCGCGTTCGGAGCGGGAGTCGGAGCGGGAGTCGAAGCGGTAGATGACGCTATCATCTGGGAGGGCGCTTATGCCACTTATAGCGCTCATAGGACCCATGGGAGATCGGGGAGGGAGTACGGAAGGACGAGCGGAGAGGGGTTGATCTACGGTAGGACTACGGAGGGAGAAAGCGAGAGCGTTGAGTGTCTGGGCGTTTGAGATTCGAGGTTCTCGTCGGGGGAAGAGGGAGGGACGTGTGTAGCCGAAGAGGCAGACGTTGAAGAAACCTGAGAGGACGAATAGTACGTCTGCGACGGCGGTGTATACGAAGGGGACGTGTTCATCATAGAAAGCACGGAAGCGAACAATGGCGATTGGAAGGATGGTCAACGTATAAATCGCCGGGTAACTTTGAAATTCCCCAAGTCAGTTATTTGCATTTGTTGAGCTAACTGACGCATTGAGCGGACTTACAAGAGCATCTGCATAGCAACTTTATCCACACCTTTACCATTGATAACCGAGCTGATATTCGAGATGTGTTTTCTCTCCTTCGCGCTCTTGTATCTGACCTTCCATCCATTGATAGTGATGATACCTTTTATGACTAGGGCCATCGGGATGTATAGGATGATATTGGCAAATGCACTGTTCATCAAAGAGTGCGAGAGGGGTCAGAACAGCGCCTGCTTTGATGTGATGTGAAAATTTTGACTCACGTCGCCCACATGAAGACGTAGCTCAGCAGGTATTGCTGTAGTAAATACGGCCTCGCTATCCAACACCCTACAAATTCCATGTTAGTGTTCCCGAGATCAATCATAGACTACTTTTCAGGCTCACAGTACTGCGTATCGGACCAGTATTGGTCGATGTTGTCCCTATGCACTATAGCGCTGACCACCTGATGAAAGTTTGAGTGACCGGCTTTTCCAGAATAAGATACACCTTACAATTATTGTCGTGATTATCAGCCAAATGGTTGACAACACAATTGCCGAGAGCAATTTGGGTCTGGTGCAACTCCATCGGAAGACTATGGCGGAGAATGTATGGACTGCGATGGCCTTCGCATTGTTAAGTTTACAGTCAGGAATTTGCTTACAACCTCTCTTGACGAGCACTCACTAGAGTACTTTTCAATACGTTAGAAAAGAAATAGTACGTCCGATAGGAATAGGCAGCTTACGAAAGAGCAACAGATATATCTCCAATTTGCTTGATAATGCCTAGACATGAAGCGATGAAACCAATCATGGCTGACCCGTTGATGATTGTTCACCATACCTTGTACAACGCAGAAAGCACCCTCATCGACGCTCTGCGAAAAATTCTTTAATCAGATGGATACTATTGGTGACGGGTAGCGAATGATGCTCACCGCATCTTGAACCCATTTAATGTTCATGATGGCTCCTGAATCACAAGCGTTGGCCGATCATTGCAATATGGGGCGTGCAAAATACTCACCGACAGCTTGAAATACCTCGGAGACTAACAGTGAGAGAAAGTAGCAATGTAAGGGCGTAGACATAGTCCATTGCCAGCGTTTCCTTCCCTCGTGCTTGATGGCAGCAACCTGCTCAACTCCCGATAAGTGCACTCTCATAAGGCAGAAAGTAAGACCACAAACCCCGATGTAGATGAGACAGGCAAGGACGGCTACCAGGGAAAGGAAAGCGCCCTCGACGATGAAGACGATACCTAATCTTGTGCCAAAGGTGAAGTCATCACTAACATCGCCAACAGCCCCCTCATTCGACGATAAGTCGGACATTGCAGTCGCCGTTTATGCAAAAGTTGCACGGGATGCAGTTTCGCTGATTACTTGCTGGCACAATGGAGACGAAGGGAAGACTGAAGGCAGAGTGGAGTTGCGGAGGGGCCTGCGCATTATATTGGAGTCTAAGTTCGGAAAGCGGCACGAGGGGATCGGAGGATAGCAGACTGACATCCCTGGCCTGGCGCCGGGTAAGAAAGGTAAGTATGATAGCGGATGAACAGGTTGCCTAAGACGGCGCCTAGAAGGCACAGTGACCTATGTTTTGGGATGATATTCAGTCGAGTATAGATAAGGGAAAGGCCCGAGCTCTATTGGCTGCCAGTAATATGTCGCGTGCCCATTCCATCAGCATCCGTATGGTCGACCCTTCGGCATGCGGGGAACGTGCAGAGTCTGATTCTTAAATCGATCGTTTCCAAGCATTTTTCTTCCGAGTTCATTCCTTCGGTGACGAAAGTCCTGCCTGCGACTGAGTACGGTTTTGAACTTCTTGCAAAACCAACTCCTTGAGTTGATTCAAGCAATGAAGATAAGAGACCCAGACACATAAGTAACATCAAGGGACGGGCATTCCTGGGGTTTATTAAAAGGCTCGAATTCATCACGTCCACCCTTTATGATCAGATCCTGCCTAGCATGGACATCCTGTAATTTTTCCTTGTTAGCTCAGACGCATGAACTGGGCTCCTCAGCATTGCAGATATGTTCCTGTCAATCTGTACCGGTGTACAATATAGATTAGCATATAACGATTCGATCAAACTCCGCATCAGCAACTTGTGTTGTCGGGATGAAAGATGTGCCTGAAACGGCGGTAATCTGAACAATTGAAGCTCAGGATAAACAAAGAAACCTGGGACTTACGATCTAGGGTCGTGTCAATAGTTGACTGGTGAATGTACCAAGAGGCGAGTGCGTGCAGAATAATCCGGCACCTTGCCTACCTCGCCGCTCGTCAAGTTACAGAATTACCTGGAGAGAGATAGGAGCAGGTAAGTATGTGCAGTGATTGCTGCAACGTCTTGGCAATGTGCCTCGTGATTTATGAAGATACGAAATCCGTTCGGAATGAAGGGAGCATAAAAGCCTCTCACACACCAGCACACCAGAGTATCACAGTGCCAAAGATGATCATTTGAATCACCCACTCGCAGTGCACGTGGTCGTCATTGGCTATTTGTCACAGATCAGTAGTCACAAACGGTCACGTCACTTTCGCTACTAAGTTGACTCGAAAATAATTTTGAGTCCGTTCCCCACCTCAATCCGAAGTCCAATTTCTCACTGTGGTTCTATTCGTGGTCCAATATGCTTACAAACAGATCTGAATGCGCCACTCCAGCCGTGTATTGCGCAACGACGCTCTCCTGCAACAACACCTCAAACCGCTATCACCATGGCTGGCAAGGTGCAGGTCGCAATTCTTGACGATTACCAGCATGTTGCTTTTACCTGTGCCGACTGGTCATCAGTCAAGGACCGTCTGTCTATCGACGTATTTGACGACACCCTCCATGATGAGGGTGCTCTCGCTCAGAGGCTCGCACCTTATACAATTATATGTGCGATGAGGGAGCGCACCAAGTTTACCGCTTCTTTACTGGACCGACTTCCCAATCTCAAACTCATCGCAACAACTGGCATGGTGAATAGAGGCATCGATATCTCGTATGCAAAGACGAGGGGCGTCGTCGTTTCTGGTACTTCAGCAAAAGGCGATTCCACACTTGAACATATCTGGGCCCTGATTCTATCGGCCGCGAGGTACATCGTTCATGACCACATGAATGTTGTCGCCGGTAATGTGAGGTTTGCGATAAGCAGATTTAGTCTCAGCACTCACTTTTATTGAAAGCCACGGTGGCAATCCTTCGTTCCCCTTGGTCTATATGGACACACACTAGGTCTTGTCGGTGCGGGTAGACTTGGCGCGGCGACGGGAAAAGTACGTGATGATTGCCTTGATAGACAGGCAGAAGGGCTAGTAAAGATTAATCTCCAAATCTCAGATAGCAAAGGCATTCAACATGAGAGTTATCGCCTGGTCTCCCCATCTGACTCGCGAGCGCGCAGAAGCGGCAGGTGTTGAGTTTGTGGAAACTAAGGAAGAATTGTTCAAGCAAAGCGATATTGTATCACTACACATGGTGCTTTCAGATACGACTCGCGGACTGATTGACGCATCCGACTTTGCCGTTATGAAACCTACGGCTTTCTTTATCAATACCTCCCGGGGTCCGATAGTGAACGAAGCCGCGCTGATAGATGCGCTGAAGCAGAAAAGGATTGCTGGCGCCGGTCTGGACGTTTATGACATTGAACCATTACCTCTCGACCATCCATTGCGCAAGCTCGATAATGTAACTCTTACTCCGCATACGGGATATGTGAGCGATAACAGCTACCAGGTATCCATCCGATCATTTGCATCTTGGTTGCAGGAGTGTCTGATATATTTCACAGGCGTTCTGGCCGGACACCGTTGACAATATCATTGCTTTCTTGGATGGGAATCCAAAACGCGTTCTGGCATAGGCTGACGCTCAAGAGGATGTTAAAGTGAAAGAGATTGATTGTCTTTGTAGTAAGAATACGAAGTTGTTCAATGCTGTATGTAATATGATGATAAATGATGCAAAGTTGCGTTTTGCGCATGTGCGCAGAGCTTCGCGTTTTTTTGCTTCCCGTCCACTGCGTGCTTCCAACGAAAATTTGTTTCTGCGATGCACAGGGTCGGTCAGCTGTGCGCCGAAGACCTTGCTGCATGCTACCATCTCCCTTCCGGTATTCTCGTTCGTTTCTCAGGGCTATCGGATGGAGGCGATATCATACTTACATAAAAACCTCGACACCTGGTACGATACTTCCCGTATATTCGTTATTGCCCACTGTTTCTATCCTTGCCAGGCGGCGTACTTAGGATACCGCTGGGTTCACCTAATGTCATCGGGATCGCAGAGTCACGGGGAGTCCGGCGGTATGCACACTCAATTTTATTTCGTCGCCGACCGGTGGTGTTTCTCATATATTACCCGAAAAGCCAACAAGAAGATGCGCACCAGTTCGCAACGGTCACGCTAAATACAGAAGAACTGCGTCTGAGTGTACAAAAAAGCTTTGGCATTGACTGGGACCCGAGTGCCGTGGGTGAAGAGTTCGCACAACAAGTTGTGTTTATTGGGATTTATGACGGGCATGGTGGGCAGGCCGCTTCGCTGTTTCTTCATCAAAATCTGCACGGCATCTTCGAATCTGTGGATAAATCACAAATACCGGAAGTATTCGCCTGGACGAAGGAGCATGGAGGATACTTTAGGCGATACCGTGGAGGCGCCTTGCAACCTTGGTTAAGGGTGCCACTTTCGAAGCAAGAGATGGACCTTGAGGCAAGGGCTACATTGGCATTCCTTGAGGTGCGTTCCTAGCCGCTGGATACACTTTTACATTTTGACTGCTGTAAAAATGCAGGCAGATAGGCTTGTGCACGAAGCTAAGAAGTGCGGTGCAACGGCTTCCGTCGCGCTTCTCCATTCTCTGGATGCCCCTGCAACTCCTTTCTTTGCTTCACAGGCAGTTGCCCTTACCGTTGCACACGTCGGGTAAACCATCTATTTCTGGCTAGCGCTTTCGGTAACTCACGCTTTTATGCATGGCAGTGATACCCGCGTTTTACTCTGCTCAACAGATGGAGGGCAGGTCCTTCGTATGACGCATGATCATCATGCTGAGGCACCAGTAGAGGCGACGCGGTTACGACGTTGGGGTACCTCTCGTCTAGTGCTGGATTCGTTTGGAGAGAGCAGGTTTGTCCTGCTTATAACTCCTAGCCACTCATTTCCTGAATTTCGATTACTTCTTTAGATGGATGGGAGCACTGGCCAACACTCGTGGGTACGTTGTGGAAAGTGCATTGGACGGAGCTCTTGTACCTATTTACCCCTTACAGAATAGGAGACATGGAATATAAGCCGTACGGTGTCACAGCTGAACCTGAGGTGACCACAAAACTGCTAAAGGGTCCCGAATGGGCATATATGGTGCTTGTTACAGATGGTATCTCCTCGGTGCTCTCCGACGAGGAGATCGTTGACCTTGCGCGGCACGGGAAAAGTCCAAGAGACGCGGCTAAAGCCATTCTCGACTTCGCGGACGAGATCGGGAGCGACGATAATATGACAGCTATGGTTGTTCCACTTGCTGGATGGGGTAACATAACAGGACCAGATAAAACGAAGGAGTTGCGCGAGTATCGCCGGACAGAAGCGAGTACGTCTTTCTTGCTTCTTGCCAGAGTAACTGTGTCAGCAGCTAATGATACCATACCTTGATAGTCGGCATGGAGAGACGTAGGCGAATGCTTAACTGACCGCATCACAATCGAAAATTTTCATAACACAGCATCATTATGGACATTTGCATTCGTTCTTACATCACTTATCCGATCCGTTCATTAGATGTCGACTGTTCATCCTAAACCGCAATAATCTCATATGTGAGCTACTGCATGTCCGTCCGCGCGGGGGTCCGAACCAGCTGCCCAGACAGTACGACCCGTGCCTTTATCGACGATTTTCTGAATGACCTGACCTCGACCAAGCATGCTCCTCTGGAAGTCCCTGGCTATGCGAGCATCATGACCCATTTCTAGTAGATCCAACCAAGCTTTGTCGGTTAAACTCATCCGCGACGTTTCAGGATTGAACGCACCTCGGAGTTTCTCCACAACGGACTCGGGAATACCCTCTTCAAAGTATACCTCGCTGTTGACGTCTCCGGCCTTTTCCTCGGAGTCCTTCACCTCGGCATCTGGTGACCCAGGGGAGATACAAAAACGGGGTGCGTCCAGGGCAGCCTGCGCAGTGAACCCGCGAAGCATGTTGAAGAGTACTTGGACATGTCCTTGGGGCTGCATAAACCCTCCCATCACACCATAGGAAAGGAATAGATCGTCCCCGCGAAGCGCCATGGCTGGTATTATCGTATGATAGGGACGCTTACCGCCCTGGTGGAAAATTTCACCTTGGATTCAGGTAATCTTCCACTTCATAAAGGAGATGACTAACTTGGAGCGCATTAGGGTGACCCTCTTGGAGAAGGAAGCCCGATCCACGGTTCTGTAAGGTGAAGCCGCAACCCTTGGGTATGGCTAGGGACGACTGCGTTAGGCCATAACGAGTCTATCGTGATAAGTGACTATCCTGACCCCCTGTGCCAAATCCTAGAAGCAATAACGTCAGCAGTACGAGATGTCTAAGGGGCTGCTGAACGTGCCTGCATAATTACTCTGTATGAAGCTGCACGCATTCCCCCACTGGTCCACGACTGACGCTATGATTGTGGAACATAATAACAGATAGAGAGGACATACCGGAGAAATACACTGTGTCCGATGAATTTACAGGGTTACCCTAGACACTCAGGGTGAGCACTCTACTCCTTATCAGTTCTCTGTAACTGACATGAACAACTCTGGGATTAGTCTTTGATGGATTAAACAGCCTTGCCCGTGAAGCGAGGTACTCCTGAAGACAGACATTAGGATTTTCTCACTCCAGTGTCAGGCCTAGGCACAGACCTTGCTCAATAGCTCCTTCACTGGCGCGTACCCGAAGTCAGGGTCTGTCACGTAATACTGGCTATCCGCAAACGCAAGTCTAGTTGATTGATTGTTCTCGTAAATCGGAGCAGGACGCCCAACTGTCGAGGGACTTTACCTCAGGGACTCTACAAGGAGGTGGAGATATTCGGCGGAATTGTGCTCCATCTCTTGTACGGGTCTGGTTATCCCCAGGTCCTGGATGGCATCGATAATTCCCAGCGCCAATAACGCCGTAATGCCTGGAAGCGGCCTTTCTGTATGAATACTGATAACTAGCTCTGAAGATTGACTGTCAAACCTTGGCCATTGGGTGGGCACTTCAGACACTCGATCAGCCTCTCGCTGAAAACCATGAGCCTGTGCTTACTTCGTAGACGGTAACTTCGCCACCATAGGTATAACTGATCGGCTCAACGAATTCCGTCTCATGCTTTGCGAGGTCGTCAAGCTCCATTACCCCACCTTTACTCTGTATTAGCTCGACGATTGCTTCTGCAATTCGGCCTTTGTAAAATCCGTCCTTCCCATGCTCTGCAACAGTCTTGAAAGTGTTTGCGAGATCGGGGAACCTCATGATTTGTCCAAGAAGAGGCGCCCTCCCGTTGAGAAGCATGGCGTCTCCATCTGGGGAAGCTCCCTTAATCAAGGATTCTGATCTTTGCCACTGGAAAAAGTAAACTCGGTCAAAGAAAAGCAGCGACTCTGCACGGGCTTTCCTACAGCGTAGCTATGTATTTCTGATACTGGAACTCTGTGAATCTCATCTAGTAAATTCACCTACTGCGATAAAGGCTGTCTATTCTGCTCACCCTTCTTCGGCCAGTCTAATCGCAGGCTCGAAAACCTGTGCAACATTCAGCTTTCCACTTCCAAACTTCTCGACAGCATCGACCCAAGCTGCTGCCGCTCCAGGCACGGTGACGCAGTTCAGGTCGGTCAAGGGAATGGAGCTGCCCGTGATGCCGCGCGATCGCACATAGTCTAATGTGAGCCTTTGCGGGGAACGTCCAGATCCGTTGAGGCCCTTCACTTCTTTTGTCTTTGCATCATAGAAAAGAACAAAAGCATCTCTGGTAGGTCACAAGGTTAGTACCTTTTGATTAATGAAATTTATGGCTGATTTTTGAACTTGCCCGCCGATGCCACAAGAACTGGGTTCTGTAACGTTTAAAGCTATCGATGTTGCTACTGCAGCGTCGGCTACAACGTCCGACATTAACTATTCCGAGCCTTTCTTCACTGATAGCTTATAAGAAAACACACCAGCATTTCCGCCCTTCCTTAAAATTTCTAGTCCTGCCTCCACTGCAAGTGGCTGAGAAGCCGAAACGACTCCCTTTGTACCGTATACTTGCGATCGCCGACTTGCAAAGGGCTGCAAGACGAGCTCTGGCTGGTCAATTTTTGACCAATCTATTCCCCTCGGATTAGACATCTAGATTTGTTCAACTATAGTTCCGTTCCTACTGTGGGAAGTAGCAATGTTCGGTTCAGTTTCTTCCTGCCGATAGCCGATATGAAGCGCATAATTACTTGCTTGATCTTTCCGCCTATCCTCAAGCTAGTGCTATTAGGTGTCCAGGCTAGAGGGAAAGCGACCCAGTGAGACCTCTCTCATGCATGTATAATCCCTTTCTTGTCTGTTCTTGTCTGTGGGAGAAACATGGAAGCACATGGTAGAAGTTAGAAGTCGGGCGGAACGGTTATCCGCGTGCCCATTTCGTGTGAGTGTGATCACTAAATACAGGTTGGGCTTCATTCAAGACTCGCCTCATTATTCAGCCAACGTATAGAAAACCCGAAAACCCGGCATGCTATTATTCAAATCAAGCCGCCAGATTACAATTATGCCGATGCCGAAAACACATGCAGTAGACACTACCCAAAATGCGAGTAAACCAAGAAAATATAAACCATACATGATACAGTAATGCAAAAATAAACATGATTAGTAAAATGAGCTATGGACAGTCCGGTGAAAATCCAAAAAATAAGGTTGTATGGATACATGTCAATCATCGGCAGAGTTAGGAAACTGAAATTCACGTCAAAACATTCAGACATCCGATTGCTCCACCTTCGCCTTCGGAGCTGATGGAGCGTGCTTAGAATGTCTACGAAGCTTTTCACCGTATCTAATGAAGTGTGAGTTTCGTAAATAACAAAAGTTGGAAGTAAGCTTGAAAGTACCTTTTCAGAGCGAAAGGTATTGGAATCATTATCACCGCAATAAAGCCGATCAACGAAGAAGCCCATTGAGGAGTTAGTGCTTGGTACATTTGGCTTGCGAATAGAGGGAAGGCGGCACCGAAGGAGCTTCGGACCACCGTGTTGGCCGCTAAAGCGGAAGCCGCGACAAATAGATACGCGTCTATCATGTAGTTGAACAGCGCCAACTAAGAAAACTTCAGGATCTAGGTCAAGTATGGGGTTGCTATGAGAAACTTACAAAGATGAACACCACAGAGAAACCCATGCCTAAACCAGCCAGCATTGGTGCCCAGAACGAGATTGATGGATACGATGTCCAACCGAACCAGAAGAATGAAGCAGCGAATATGGGAGCCGCGATTAAAGCTATGTCAAGTCGCTCTTCCGGAGGCATCATATCGGGTGCATGTTCTTCTAGCAATCGCTCGTACCGAGGATTGAAGAAGATGAGGTATACAAAAACCCCCAAGACTCCACCTAGGAATACAGGAAGGAACGTCAATCCTACAGCTCCTGTTGACATATGATGGCCTTCCTCAAACACAATTGGGTACGCCTCGAAAAGCAGGTAAATGCATCCATACACGAACTAAAATGCGAAGTGAAAAAAATACACTCGATGACAGGAGATTTATTACTTACGCTCATATATAACGTGATTGCGATGAGCATCGGCTCCTGGAACAAAACCTTGAAAGGTCGTGCAACTGTATGCTCGATGCGTTTTATGAGACTCTCTTTTTCGTGTTTTTCTATTGGTGCATAAAAGTTTTCGTCACCCGTTCTGAGTCTCAAGGCCTTCGCTTTCGACGCCATGATGACCGGGCTGTCAGAAAAACAGACCAAGAATAAGACTACTGAGATCTTGAGAAAATGTTATAACACCTACGCGTAAGTCTCTGGCATTGTAAAGATGATGAATGCCAGACAAACACCAGCAAACATTGTCAGGACCCAGAACAACCAACGCCAGGATACACCGGCTGTCGTGATATAGCCACCAACAATAGGTCCAAGTGAAGGACCCGCAAAGGGGGCGAGTGTAAATAACGCAAGAGCCTTTCCGCGGGTACCAGCATCCCAACTAAGTAGAACTTAGAGGCGCACACAGAGCTGAGTTTTGATACAACTTACACATCAGAAATTACCGCGCTGAAAACAGCGTCAGTACCGATCATAAAATATTATGAGAACCAGAAGCTCACCCGCTATTGGTTAGAGGAGCTGCAGCGAATGTCCCTCCTAGAAGTCGAAAAACGATGATGCTTGCCGTATTCTTTGAAAGAGCACAGCCCACTTGGAAGCCGGTGTAAACAATGAACGAAATTATGAAAACCGGTCTACGACCATACTGAGGATTGTGTTAGATCCTTCACGAAGAAGAATGGATCTAAGATTGCTCACCTCCTCCGAGAGGGGGCCCCAAAGTAGAGGGCCGACGCAGTAACCTGCGACGAAGAGTGCGATTGTGAGAACGGCCACTTCCCGTGACATGTGAAATTCCTCGATGATCTGGGAAATGATGCCCGACGGGGCGGATGATGCGAACGTTCTATGCAGAGCATTTAGCAAGCAGCCTTTTGGTCGTAATCGCCAAAGAAAAAACGCACGCATTTAAGACTAGAATACCCGCCAGTATTGTTAGATACCATCGGTATCCGCGACTCCAGTTCTGTATTTCACCGTTAATGCTGAATCAAAGGCATCCAATGCCAGAAATACTGACCTTTGGATTCAGAGGATCATCCGGATCAAATTCAACGAGGTATGAGTTCGCCTTCTGTTCTTCTGGTCCAGGGAAGTAACGATGCTGAAATTCCTCATTGAGACTACTCGTCTCGCTGCGGTCCTCGACGATGGTCGGCGTAGCAGACGTAGAGGCCATTTCTGAGGGCTAAGAGACGAGGGTAAAGGGGATAAAAAAGGGACGGCAGAGAACATCGGGAAGGACGGACTATATAAATTTCTGGGTAAATACATGACTGGTAGGTGCTGACCACCATGACCGACCGACTGGCCAAGACATTAATAAGGATAAGAATACCCGGATGATCTGCATTGCCATAAACGGACACGGCTTCCGCCCGGTCTCGTGACCAAACCAAACCTTTTCGCCCATTCCGGCCAGTAACTGAGTAAGTTGTAATCACCAGTCCAGTCTGCTTCCGTCATGGATTATACAGAGCTCTTTCAACAGTCCAACGGTCTCGTCGCCTTCAGCAATGGCGCCCATTGGGTGGCCAACGCAGTCCAAGATCGCCTCATTGCTCGACGCGCGGATACTTTCCAGATTACGCGAGCGTGGCGCGTCGACACGGCTCCGTCGCCCACGAACCTTTCGATAGCCACCACAAACTCCAACAGGCACTCACCGTCCGCATCATCAACCGCCGAACCCTCCTTAATAAGCCATATCGGTTGGTCCGCTGACTCGGAGTTTCTCTTTGCCGCTTCGGCACGCCATGCTATCGTCAATGTTTTCAAAATGCGTGACGAAGACTGGTCCGCACGCATTGAAGCTGGTGTCGAGGGCCTTGTAAGAGCTGAATGGTCCCCAGATGGTCGGCACATACTGTGCTTCTCTGAGTGGGGTGTATGTTACTTTCGGGCCCTCGTATTTAGTTCGCTCACAAAAGCTCTCAGCTCCGAGTGACGGTCTGGTCGCTCCTCACCGGTGCTGCAACGCATATCCAATTCCCCAAGTATCCTGATCGAGGTATCTTGACAACTTCCTTGTGCAAACTCGCGAATTTCATTCTTTACATCGTATTTCAGGTTATGCCTTCCGGCGCGACGGTCGCTATTTTGTCCTCGCCGAGCGACACAAATCGAAAGATATGCTCGGTGTTTATGATGCTGGCGAATCATATAAGCAAGCAAGAGTGCGCTTCGAGCCTTGATCTCCTTATTGCCGCTGATGGGGCTTAGTTCTAGCATTATGCAGTTCCGACCTCCTCGCTAGCATCTTTGTCCATATCTCCAACGGGCAAGCACGTCGCCGTTTGGGAAGGTCCCCTTGAGGTGAGGCACAACACAAACACGTTTGATTCGACTCGATTTTTATGATTTGAGATATTAGTTCAAACTCTGCATTCTGACGCTGACAGGTACTTTACTATCAACATTTACACCCGATCCTGATCCTGGCCTCGGTGTGCGATCCGTGGCATGGCATCCATCTGGCTCATTCATAGCGGTTGGAGGTTACACTGACAAAGTGAGCTTTTTTTGTCTTCCACGAGGGACTCGTAAATGTATTTGGACCCCAGATCTATATTTTGGACTGCCTGAGCTGGTCGTGTGTAGCGACTCTCGAACTCAATAGTCGAATTCCATCCGACATCGTGAGTCGAGTTGATGATATGTCGTATTTCTTCCGGTTGAACCTACGGTCCTCAGACTGTTTGGAGAGAACCCTTGAATTGGATAGAAGCCACACTAGGGCGTGGCTACTTGTCTTGTGCGTTCCTGATCGGATACCCGTTCACTATGTTGCTAATCCCTCTTTCAGATGAGCGACCACAGGGCACACAGTTTGTTCCGATTAATAGGGCTGATGCTTCAAAGGCGTATCCGAAGAGCGGTCTCGTTCAACTCGAGTGGAATGTAGATGGAAGCTCATTGCTTGCTCGTTATGGTATTCTCCCATTTCCCTGTCTAATTACACATGACTTATACCTCCCTGGTCAGATTCATGTCCTACTGCTCTGTTTATATATTCTTTCCCTTCACCTTCGGAACGATTCCAACCCAAACTGCGCAGCGTCTTGCTGCATTCCAATCCAATCCTACAAGCGCGCTGGAATCCCGTGCGCGCCGGGGCACTTGTCCTTTGTTGCGGCGCAGCAGGCATGTACATGTGGAGTAATGAGTGGTCCTCCGATGATCATGCCGATGTCGAGGAAGAGGAGATTGCCGAGTGCATTGGTATTCCAGCAAGTGAGTACGAACTACATTCTCTTTCATATAATCCGAGACATTGACGCGAAATTCTGTTATTTATCTTTTATCAGAGAAATTCCAACTAAGAAACGTCCGATGGGCCCCGGATGGGAAGGGTCTGTTACTGCTGGATAAGGATGTGTTCTGCTGCGCGTTTGAAGTTGAGCAGGACGACGACGAAGCTGCAGGGTAGGAGATCTGAAATTCACGTGAATCTGTATTTTGATCTATGTTATGTTCTGTGATTGTTCTTGAATTATTCTTCCTCCCGTTTTCTTACGTGATGTCGCCTGACCTGAGGTTTTCTGTGCCCTTCCCAACCTCACAGCATTTCTGATCCGTCGTTCATTTTATTTGACGGTGATTAAGCGGACGTTATTAGCTAAACGTCACCCGATCCATGTGGGTTTAGGTACAGTGATCTCATGTTTGATTAGCTAACAGCTGCAATAGATACAACCTTACTCTCTGAAATCGTTCAGCCGCGTTCAATGACCAAGGCTCTTCAGCCACCTGGATATCTCTACAATAACCTTCTCTGGCGCCTCCAAGAGTACCCAGTGGCTCGTATCAAAGTCTACCACCGTGCTCCCGGGCGCAAAGGTCGCCATTGTCGCTTTCATCATTTCCGCCGGACCTGTTGGATCTTGGAGCGTCGCACCAAAGAAAACAGGCTTCTTGATAATAAAATCTTCCTTGGGGATCTCTGTCACAGCGAGTCAGTTTACTAACAAGAGGGCGGCGTCACTGGTCCTTACCTGCATCATCCTTCAAATTATGACCCTCCAGGACCGCCTTGTACCAGCATAGAGGCGATTTAAATCCGTATTTCTTTGCGAGTTCGGTTCCAAGCGCTATCGCCTGAATAATTTTATTCAGGAAGGGCAGGATAACTCTTCTTAGAGAAGTTGAACATAATGTGAAGGCAGGCATCGCACCTCTTGCGGGACATACGGCGCGATTTCTGTCATTCGATCTGCCGTCAGCCATTTGTACAGTTGGCCCTCGTGGCAGAAATGATCACGAAGAACTTTGGGATCTTTTGCATAGCCGAGACTGCGGAATGAATCTGGCTGGTTTCGCAAATCAGGCGGGTGAAATCTTTCCCAAGGGTTATAAAGCACGTAAACTGACATGTGCCTCTATGATATCAGCAGCATCGGGACGCTCGAAGAATCTCCAATATCCGAGGTACCGGTATCCAAACATTTTCTCGCTGATATCATTGATAGCATCGATTTGGAAACCATCTGGAATGGGTGGGAAATACGCGATTGCAAGGAAAGCAAAGGCTTCAATACGGTCTTGATAATAATTGGCGGTGCGGGAATTCAATCCACAGCCCCTGAGAAAAATATTAAAGGGTAAGCACTTGTTGGTTATATAACGGCCATGTTGTTGCTTACCAGTCATGCGCGACGGAAATGATTTTCTTGGTCTTCTCCGCGTCCAGGATCTCGATGATATCAGACGCCATGAGCTTCAACCTATACTCTTTGGGGTCCGTAGGTTTGTCTGTGCCAGCATATCCTGCGTCGAGTGCAACTGAGCTCCTAGCATATGACATACGACGCAGAAAGAAATACCGAGTAAATCTGGGGCAATGATGCCGTATCCCTCTTTCCTGAAGGACGGGACCACTGTGGCCCAATCCAGCGACATCGTAGGGAACCCATGTAAGAGAAGGAGCGTCGGCTTTTCGCCCTGGGGAGCTGAGTAGAAGTAATGGTAAGAATAACCGCGACTCGTCTTGAAGTCCTTGTAGTCGCTGGGATCCATGGGTAGTCCAATGTCGGTATTGGATGCTACTGCTGCAGAATAGTGGGTCAACTCGCAAGGAAGTCTGAATATATACTCCGCTGGTACCGGTGCGGTGTAATTCCCGATGAATGGGTGAGGTGATTCGAACGGAAACACGATGTGCTTCAGAAGGCACCTAGGTTCTAGAGGCGTCGGCAGTGGTGAAAAACACCCTCATGGTATGTGAACGCCGTGTATTCTGTACATAGTTTGCAGGCTTGGAAATCAGAAGCCAAATCTTACACAACAGCTTCGTTGAAGATTCTACAACGGGACTTGCGAGAGTCGAGATAGAACTCCT
This sequence comes from Inonotus obliquus, assembly GCA_032164295.1. NCBI lineage: Eukaryota > Fungi > Basidiomycota > Agaricomycetes > Hymenochaetales > Hymenochaetaceae > Inonotus > Inonotus obliquus. The sequence continues at coordinate 2,584,173 of JAJHTX010000001.1, read as the reverse complement.
ATAGGTCATGTTAGACGCCAGTAAAATATCTTCTCGTGTAAAACTATCTGACCGACTTCCGTACAAGGTTCAATTTTTTTTATTTGATCAATATTATGTTCCGCTGATGGGAATCACTGTGGCCAATTCGATTTGGCTCTCGGTCCGATCGTCTAGGAGATAGACTCCTGTCGAGTTGTCGTCACGTATCAGGCTTTCATTACCACTCTGAATCCACCCAATCACGAGTGTTCATGTGTTTATGGGGACCCGGGGACCCGACGGCTAGAGCCATAGCCCGCGATCCTTACTTTCAAAAAACGTCGTACTGAAAAGGGCTAGAATAGTTAGGAACAACAGCTTGCTGATATGTTATTCAAAGTATAACCCTCTTCCGAATTGGCTAAACATTTGGTCATTCTGAACTTTGTATTCACAGCTTTCCTGTGATTCCTTTCTTGTCGATTGTGGACAATTTGACGAGACGACACTCCCGGTCCCACAGCGAGATCGATCAGGAAATGAGCGTCAATGTAGAGTGTACGCGGACTTGGAACAGTGCGAGAACTTATGGAAAGAGAGAAAAGTTTCTGAGAAGGCATAAAGGGCATGCGAGTATTCTTTTAACCGCACTGGCAGAGACTGGTCGTATGCTCGCTGCAAGAAAAGCTGTTCACTCTCTTGACTGCCCCGAGAGTCGGGACCGATCTCCGGCTCCAGAACAAATATAGCTTTGACGGTCGAGTCTGCTACGAAGGACATTTTTCAAGAGACTTTTAGCATGGAGAAAGTTTTTACACCATCCACTTTTCAGTACATACCTAACTGTTTCCGGACAAAAAGACGGGATGTCGGAGATTCCGACTCCGAGAGAGAAAGAAGTCGCAGTTGCAATCGGTGGGGAAGAAAAAATGAAAAAATGAAACAATGCCGCCGGAAGTTTATTCAGACTCTAATTATAATATACAGTACCATTGAACATAAAGGGAAATTCAAGAACGACTTCACAACTCATAGACGGTTACTGGAACTACCTTCGACGTCGTTCCGAATCCAATCCAATAACTCTTTGTTCACTTTATCCGGAGCGGCCAAATTTATCCAATGATCAGTATCAAAGTCCACAATCCTCGCGTTCGGGCAGAACTTCTGAACGACCTGTTTCATCATTTCTGAACGACAGACGTAGTCCTGTAATGCGGCGCCGAAAAAGACTGGAACGTCTATCCTTAGTTTGTTCATATCCAATTTGAGCTCTATCAATAAAGCTGTTACTATACGATGTAAAGAGAATGATGAGGCACGTACTTCGCTCTTCGGCAGGTGTATGGTCGTTGACCATCGCTTTGTACCAACACAATGGAGCTGCGAGTCCACCATGCCGGAGATTCCTCTGGTGTTCTCTCCATTCCTACCGTGTGAAGTAATTAATCGTCCTAAGTGCATCATATTCCAGGAACCACTCACAGCTTCACTGAGGTACGTGGCCCTTTTGTCAATTCTGTTTGACAGCAGCCATTCCTTGGTTTTTCCGAGTGGCGCGACGTGTTTCTTCCAGATCAATGGGTCGGAAGGAAATAAGAGACTGTAAAACGACTCCATCTGGTATACAAAATAAAATTTTCAATGAATAACGTCTTTTGAGAAAATGTAGCTTCCACTTACATGTCCTTCAATGATCTTTGGAGCGTCATCGGAGGAGTAAAAGTCCCAATATCCGAAAAGGCTGTACCCAAAGACTTTCTGGGTTGCATGAAGAACCTTCTCGAGCTCAAAGTCTGGATCTATCGGAACAAACGCCGCAAGGAATCCGAATGCTTTGAAATACGTCGGGTGGTAATAAGCAAGTCGCGTGAGAAGGGCTGTTCCCCTGCATAAGACGCTAGTGAATACCAGAGGCTGATAGCATGAAGGAATGGAATTTACCAGTCATGTCCGATGCCAATTATGTTCTTGAGCTTCTCGTGATCGAGGAGTTCGATTATGTCTTGGACCATGAGACTCATTCTGTAAGATTCGGCTCTCGTGGGCTTATCGGTCCCTCCGTATCCCAACAAGCTGCGCGACAGAGCAGACTCAGTCTTTTAACACGGACACTTTCAGAGAAAGGATAGACAGCTTACTCGGGCACGATGACTCCGTATCCCTGCTTATTGAAGAACTCGACTTGATGATGCCAGTCATTTGACGTTGAGGGAAAGCCATGACAGAGCAAGACGTTATGCTCGCTCGCAGGACGAGGAAGAGAGAGATAGTAGGAATACGTGAATCCTCTTGAAGTCCTGAAACTTCTGTATAGCGATGGGTCCATAGTGGTGTCCTCAAATACTTCAGAGGGAGGGAGGAGAGGACTGGGTAAGGGCTACTGACAGAGTAGTAGTGGGTCAGACAAGGCGGTTTTGGTTGGGCTGACTGGCAGCAGCGCCCGTATAAAAACGGTCAAACTCGCTTAGAGAAGTATATAGTACTGGTTGCATTGAAACAATCCTGACAGCAAATTGCGATACATGAATTCAGTTCTCGGCTCTGCAAGGGAAAATGGCTGTAAGCGCACCTAACGTTTCATGACAATCCAACCGTTGTGGAGCGAAGTGATCTCTCGAGCGCATAATAGAAATGTGAGTAAGTAATCTATCGGACTCCTCAGACAAGAAGATAAGTTTTCAACACAAGCACATTCTAGTGCAGACCATCTCCAATAAAATAGATCCGTTAACAGGAGATAACACACTCGATGGACACAAGGCACGGTGTTTCTCCACAGGGTCAGATCGCCGTAATGCCCATCTGCTTTTCGGACCTATTTAGGACTCAGTGCCTGTGGCTGACGCTTGTGCCTGTTGAGTTCCCTCGGTTTCCTTGCCCTGCACTCTGACGCTGAGACTCTGAGAAAGCTACGAGTATCGCAACCGTGCCTGAGTTCCAGATCACAGAGATTCTGTCGGAGACTCGGAATAGACCGGTTTCCAAATAGAGATAGAGATGAAGGCAGGCCCGGGAACTCCGAGGATGCGGCGGCTTGTTGAAGAAAGACCAATAGGCATAAATCTGCAGCGGCAGAGATGGTCGTACCAATTGCATATGGAAGATGTATTTCCGTCACCCTGCACTAAAACAGATCACGAAGTATTCTTTTCGACATCATTTTGAATCCATTCCAGTAAATTTCCATTCACTTGATCACGAGCCGCGAAGTTGATCCAGTGGTCGGTGTCGAAATCCACTACCTTTGCCTTTGGACAGGATTTCTGTATGGAAGACTTCACGACGTCCGACAGACAGACGAAATCGCGCAATGCAGCACCGAAAAATACCGGTCTGGTTATTGTTAGCTTGTTTTCATCTATGCCTAGGGAAGTCCTCGTTTACTTAAGCGCATCTTTGAAGGGGACGCAAGTAAGCACATACTTCGTTCTTCGGCGGGTGTATGGCCCTCGACCATCGATCGGTACCAGCACAACGGTGCGGCAACTCCACCTTGCATAAGGTTCTTTTGGTGCGTCCGCCATTCCTAAGAAGAATTATAACTAAATCCTACTTAACGAGCACGAGTTACTTACACCTTCGCTCAAGTACGGCACTCTTTCCTCAATCCTATTGGACGAAACCCAAGATCTGGCATTGCCAAGCGGGGCAAATTGCTCTTTCCAGTACAGCGGGTCCGAAGGGAATATCAGAGTGTAAAATGATTCAAGCTGGCGATAGGAGGTACAGTAGGGTACAGTACTTTTAAGGAATCTAAATCGTATGCCAGATTAAGACCTAACGCACATGTTTCTCGATGATGCTTGGTGCATCTTCGGAAGCAAAGAACTCCCAGTAACCAAAAAGGCTGTACCCAAACACTTTCTTCGTCTCCTCGACCACATTCTTGAACTCCCAAGCAGGATCAGGCGGCATAAATATTCCAAGGAAACCAAAAGCTGCGAAATACTCTTGGCGGTAGTAGGCAAGACGCGAGAGGAATACTGCTCCCCTGTATGTTGGTGAGCACGCCACGCCTGCTACATAAAGGATCATGCACTTGCCAGTCGTGGCCGATGCCAATCACATCCTTGAGCTTTTCATGATCAAGAAGGTCGATTATATCTTGAACCATGAGACTCATTGTGTACGACTTCGGTGTCGTGGGCTTGTCTGTTCCTCCGTAGCCCAGTAAGCTGTGTGACACCCACTGATCGATTTATAACTTCGGAGAAAGTATACTTTGCGTACTCTGGAACGATGAGGCCATAACCCTGTCTTTTGAAGAAATCGACCTGAGAGTGCCAGTCGTACGACGTTGAGGGAAATCCGTGGAGAAACAGAACAAATTGCTTGTTTGGTTGTTGAGGTAGAGAAAAATAGTAGTGATACGTGAACCCCCTAGATGTTTTGAAGTCCCTGTATGATGTCGGGTCCATTATGAGTCTTCGAGGAATTGAGCGCAGGGTAGAGTGATCACATCACTCGGACAAAATGATAATACTTTAGTATAGGCCATGGGAATGCCTCGAAGCTTTCTCACGGACATGATGGTGGAAGAATAAAGAATTTATTACGCCAGGATGAACAGAAAGTCGCGTTACATAATACAGAAACGCGACCCCGCAAAGTCATGCGAGCGTGACTGTAATTTCGCGTTCCGACATATTTTTCCTTCCGGAATGCCTCTTCTTCATCACATCGCCTTTGCCGTTTCCTTTTTCTCTACCTTCGCTTTCCTTTACGCCATCACCTCATACGCTGGTGCTTGGCTTCGTGCTCACGGCTGGGATATCGGCGACCTCATTCTCATTGGCCTAGAGAAGAAGGACTTGACGAAAGAGCCTCCGCTAAAGATGCTTTCTTTCACTGACGTGGTCAATACCGTCAAGGCAGATAGTAGCGCCCAGGTCGCGGTTGCTTGTGGCATCCTCACTATCGTTTTCCTTCTATCCAGGTTCATTAAACCAAGTGTGTTTGCGCCCGCAGACGTCGAGCCAGGTCATGAGAACTGACTTCTTTCACGTTCACAGGTAAAAAGCCTGTCTTAAACCCCAACGAATGGAAAGAGTTCCCACTGGTAGCCAAGTTCACAGTGTCTCCGAATACTGCGTTGTAAGTCTTGACAGATCTGTTCCCTGCTTCCATCTCGTTCTAAGAAAGTTCCAGATACCGCTTCTCTCTGCCATCTCCAGGTGATGTCCTTGGCCTTCCGATCGGTCAGCACATCTCTGTTCAGGCCGAAATCAACGGCAAGCAGATCATGCGTTCGTATACACCAACTAGCAGTGATGACGACCTCGGTCATTTCGATTTACTCGTGAAGGTCGGCTCCTATTCAATAATGCAGCTTGACTGATTTCGGGTACTGATTAAGCTATAGACTTACGAGAAAGGGAACATATCTCGTTACATTGGCCAACTCAAGGTCGGCGACAGGGTTCGCGTCAAAGGCCCGAGGGGCCAGTTCAAGTATCACCCCTCCTTGACGCGTGAAATCGGCATGATTGCTGGCGGAACAGGAATTACGCCTATGCTGCAGATCATCCGTGCAGCACTCAAGAACCCTCTGGACCGAACAAAGCTCTCTTTGATTTATGCCAACGTAAACGTCGAGGATATTCTCTTGCGCAGTGAGCTTGATGAACTCGCCGAAAGGCACAAGGATCGCTTCAAGGTGTACTATGTCCTCAACAACCCTCCGCAAAACTGGAAGGGCGGTGTTGGCTTTGTCACGAAAGATCAGATTGAGCGTCACCTCCCTCCGTCTGATCATAACATCAAGGTTCTCATGTGTGGTCCTCCTCCCATGATGACAGCAATGAAGTTAGTATCCATTCCTGGTTCTTGGCTCAGTTGTTTACTAATATACTATTGCAACAGAAAACACCTTGACGAACTCAGATATCCTGCCCCAAGGACTGTCAGCAAGCTGGAGGACCAGGTGCGTAGTGTCGTGAATTCAAGTAGCAGCTTAACCAACCAAGAATTATTCTCCAGGTCTTCTTGTTCTGAGGGAGACAGTAATCTTTATCTTTGGATCCATCGTAATATTAGACGGATTTGCTTGGAATTCATTGTTAGGAAAGCATAGAACAACATGTGATGCACGGAAGTAATCTAGATTCTAGTAGAGGCATGTTCTCCAAGACGTCCATTTGCTATCCAACCTATGGGTACAGGGGTTTGCGTGAAAACATTGGAAAAGCAAGATGTAAAAACAGTTAAAGTTGGCAAGAAAATTCCGTGTATCCTCCAAAGATAATCGAAGCCAAACGCGAATAAAACTGAATGTGAGGGGAAAACAAGAGAGGATTCATGATTCAGATAGGCGGTTACCGATTCTTCCCCTTCCCTTTCTTTCCCCCTTTGCCCTTTTTACCTTTAGCCGTGGCTTGGACAGGCTCAGCGGCGGGCTCTTGCACAGGAAGAGGTAACAGGCGCGAGCGGCCGCTAGTGAGCACCGCTGGATCAACGTAATCGCTCGGATCATATTTAGCATACGACGCATTACTTCCAATACTTTGTCGCGACGCCGATCTATGAAGCGAAGGTCCAGTTGCAGGATCACCAGGTGCAGATAACGATACACGACTAGCACCAGGACTACGCCCATAAAGTGAGTTCCTCGCTGAAACCGCTGGTGTACTTCCAGGAGGTGGTAAGTTACTCCTTCTCCCAGGAGGCGTCGTTAGCGTATTGTTTGAATCATCCGAAGGCACGATTTCGTACTCATCTGAATCTTCGGGATGTGGGTCCAAGGCTCGGGAATATGGGCTTTCCAGTCCAGCTGGAGGAAGACCCGATAGTGAAGGATGAGCGGGTGTACCGGGTGGATACATTTTTCCGCGTCTTGAGTCAGTTCGTGCGCTTTGAGAGCGTGCAACACCCGGTCCAGGTGTATGCGATCTACTATCCGCGTGTGAGCTCGCACGTCCTGAACGTGCAAGTGAAGGTGCCATCGAGGCGGGCAACGGTACTCCAGAAGGATCACCTGCACGAGAATAGCGTCTAGGTGATCGAAATGCTTCCGTGTCCGGTATGACGGGACCAGAATTCCTCCTCGATAATGAAGATCCTGGTCTTACAATAGTCGCAGACAAGTCCGGTTCTCGAACTGGACGAGGTGTCTGATGTTCAGAATCTCCCCAAGCAGAGTGTGTATCCCACTCCGACGCAGCTCGACTATTAAATCCTGCATTCGGTCCCGAAAATGACAGTCTTGGAGATCCAGGACCAGCTCGGGTCACCATAGGTACCTGCCTCGGAGACATCATACTTTCTGAGCGCGCAAGAACCGGTAGTGCGCCTGTTGTACTCATGGCAGGGCTCGGTTGTGGGAGTGGATTCATTGGCATCATTGTAGAAGATGGAACGAAGCCCAGGGGTGCACCTTCAGGGGGAACAGGTGAAGTTGGCACGAAGCCTGGCGGAGCGCCGTCGGGAACGGCGGGCGACACTGGAACGTGACCTAGTGAAGTCGCTGGAAGGATTGCTGGCGAGGTAGGTATAAATCCCAGAGGTGCACCAGGAATAACTGCAGGCGAGGTTGGGATGAATCCGGGTGGAGCACCAGGGATGACCGCCGGTGATGTAGGGACAAATCCGGGCGGAACATCGGGCGGTAAAGACGTAGAAAGAAGATGCGCAGCGGGTGAAACAGGCATAAATACTGGAGGTGCATCTGGAGGTGCCACCGCGGGAGAGGCAGGTACAAATCCGTCTGGCATCGCCTCAGAAACTTGCATCATCGGAGTGGCAGACATTGGCGATGTCGGTACAAACCCCTTCGGCATTCCAGGTATGTTCGCTGGAGAAGGCGGCTCATGCTGATGTGGTGTTGGTGGCTGTGGCATTGGCATGGCGCTAGGTACTGGAGAGAGTATGTCTGGATACTGCGATGGCGTTCTTCTCACTCCTCCCTCGCGCGGGGCATTCGCATTCGATTGTGATGATTCAAAGTGTGACTAATACAAATAAAAAGACAAGAGGTTCAGTACACGACCGATACACCAAGAGGTAAATGGGGGAAGAGTAAGTAATAGAGTCCCACGACTTGGTATAAATAGGAAAAAGTATAAAGAGAGACATAAAATAAGAAATTATCATACAGCTGGTGAGATATGAATCTCCGGCAGCGGCTGGTGAGCTGGCGTGTTGGCAGCCGTACCGGGCCTGCTCCAAATCGGCTCACCCGCGGGAGGTATGTTTCGACTTCGCGATGATCGTGGTGTGCCGATGAACACGCCGTTTTCTGATCCTGACGCAACAGAATGAGTACGGGGACGTGTGTATGCTGGCGCAGCAAGGCCTTCAGGGGACAAAGGCGCGGGTGTAGTTATATGTGAAGGCCTCTTTGGTCCGGAGAAGCGTGAGCGATTTGAGCGAGGCGAATATGCCTACCATGAAATTAGACATGTCAGTACCATGAACGAAGCTCAATATCTGAAAAAGTGGGAAGAATGGCGCACCATGTCCATTGGTACAGGACCCCCGTTCGCCGCATACCGTGGACTCGCAAGAGCAGGATCCAGAACGGGATCACCCGGCACGTAAACTCCGTCCGCCTCAACATGGCGACTGGATCGTGAGCGGGGGCTAGTTGGATATACAGCAGCATCTGCTTGTCGCATGCTCCCACTCGGACTTGCATACCGCGGATCGTGTTCAGGAATAGCGCTTAATCGAGGTTGTTGTAGAGCAGATGATCTTGAACCAGGAGGTGATATGATCGAAAGATTCTCAGTGGCGACAGAATCGGCAGACTCTGCGACACTCCTCTGGTAACGGTGCCTTCCATGAGAGCGAGGCTGCGGTGCGTAATCTCGTGGTATAGGAGCTCTTTCTCTCTCCGGCAACTCAGGACCGAGTGGTAAATTCGTAGCATTAGGCAAAGGGGAGGCATATGATCGTGGAGTAGGAGGTGCCTGGGTCATCTCATGCGGAGGTGGAAGTCGAATATTCCCGTCTTCATCTTGACGAGGAATCCAACCATCGGGTGGTACAGCAACCTGCGGGTGGTTTACTGACCTTGGTGTGCCCGGTATTGAGATCGGGCGAACTTCAGACGGATCTGGATCGTAATCAGGTTCCGGCATTCGCATAGAGTGATTTATCTGTGCTACTTGGTCATGCGGAAGGGGTGACGCCAACGCACGAATGGGTTCATCATCAACGATGGACGCGACGTCCGGTGCATTCGCTGGATTGAGTGCAACATTTCTATCCATTCCGGGTTCACGATAACCATTTTCGCGACGACCACTTCCAACTCTGCTGAGACGTGTGATCGTATCTAATATGCCGTTGGACCTCCGAGGCCCTCGTGAACCTGTCGATTGCACCTGACTTGGCACGATGCCATTAGGTGGCGCAGAGCGAGGTATCGGCTGCCTCCTTTGCGGAATATGTACCTCTCCTTGTGGGACAGGACCACGACCAGGCTGCTCTGGATACTCCTCATCATCAATATATTGGTAAGTAATGTCGTCGTCGTCGACGTAAGTCCCATCGTCAAGATCACGATCTCGGGAGCGATGACGAGGGCGGTCGCGATAACGGTCGTACGACTCCCTAGGAAGGTACTTTGTTTCATAAGCAACAGCTTCCCTAGCTTCCTTCCTTCCTTGCCTCAGACCTTCCCGCCTACCGTCCTCCCTGGCCCTTTGAACCTCACGTTCCAATTCGAGCTTCTTTGCTAGTCTTCTCGCCTTTGCCGCCTCGTCTTCAGCCTGTGTTCTTTCTCTCTCCGTAAGAGCGATCATATCGTTCGCACGCGCAATTTGTTGCTGAGCTGCCTCCAACTGTATCTTGTACATCTTCAGTTCTTCGCTAGCCTTGGATGCTTCAGACTGAGCCTGTACACGAGCCTGGTTAATGAACCGCCAGCGATCGTTTGCCTCTTGGACACGGCGCTCGGCTTCGTTTGCGCGTTGATTTTCTACTTCGAGGCGTTCTTGTACTCTCCGCAACAGAGCCAGCGCATCCTTCGACTGGGAAGTCTCCGCTGTGAGGAGCACGCGGAGGATATCCCGAGCGCTTGAATGACTCCTAGTGCGTCGTGATGAGCGACCATGTGAAGGAGATTGTGAGTACGAAAGACCATGAGAGGACGCTCTCCGCGCTGGCTTGGAGAGTGCATGAGTAGAAGTGGCACTCGTAGTTGTTAACGGGCTTTCCTCTGTAGGAGCCGGGGAGCTGTATGAAGTGTTAAAATACTCTAAGGCGCTGTTACCCGCCAGACGTGCATCGGAGTTGATAGGAGTGTTTCCTGGGGGTTGCAGAGGAAGTGGAGGGAGGGAATCCTTGTCGAGTGGACGTCTATCTGTTGGGCCATTGTAGACCGAGCTGGAGCTGGCGATGAGCTAGAAGCACAGTAGGCACAGAGAGGAGACCATACCCATGGACCGAGTCCGACAGAGGCTCCGAGACGCGGGACCGAGATCGAGAACCATCAGTGCCCGACGTTCTTTTTCTCGTCCCCTTTTCTGACATGATACGACCAGTGCTGATGCTATAGATTGCAATAAGCGAGAGATGGCATACAAACTAGAGCAGATACACGATGGGCCGTCCCAAGTTGTGATTTCATCCCCAACGTGCACAAGGCGTGTTCATCAGTGGTCATGGACCAGAATCGACCAAAGATGACACATTTTGTTTGTACACCGCGGTAGATTTCGAAAGGTCCGCATAAACAGATCACACGTGATCTATAACCACAATTGACTTACGTAACTCCACGATCGACGCGTCTCTGGGTGAGTCTGGGCATATACATACCCGTCAAGCAGGTGCTGATCAAACGCGCTCCTTTCACTGTTACTTTCAGGCGCGTGATGTCCGTGTGCACTCACGTGGAGATTACAAAGTAATGAGATGATGGCGTGCTTGCTTACAAGTTACTGCTTCCCATATCTGCTTCTCTGTCACTCGGCCACTCCCACCATTGACCATTCTGATGTTATCATTCAAGCCTATAAAAGGATGCACTACCTCTCCTCTCTGGTCAACATACCTCCCACCTCAATACGCTCTCTTTTCTACTACTCACAATGTCCAAGGTATGCTCCCGCATAATCAGTATCAATCTTGTACTCTGAGCATTCCTAGCCTGTACTCTATACATTCGGCGCCTCTGTCTGGTCTGCCGTACCGGAGCTCGCATAGTACGTGCCACTCTCGCCTTAATTCGCTTCTGCTCACCTTCATGCACCACAGCCGCGAACTTGGTTATGGCTCCGATGGTGTTGAGGTCAAGACTATAAACCTACTTCACGGAGAGAACTTCAGCCCCTCCTTCCTGAAGATCGTAAGATACTCTTGGACTACTATCCAATTTATTGTTGATTCCTCCTTGAACTCAGAATCCGAAGGGAACACTGCCCACACTCACCGCCAATGACCGAGCTTATACCAGTACGACGGAGGTAGTCTCCTACCTCATCGAGAATGCACCAAAGCCGGAGAAAAAGGCATCCAGTTCCGAGAACGAGATCATCAAACGCATACACGAGGATGATATTGATCCCAACTTTGCTCTCCTCCTTTCTGTAAGTTTCGATCTAAATCTCCAAGACTGTAGTCATTGACTCACTTCATTTCAATATAGCGCAGTGATGAAGAGAAGAAAGCTCGTGCTGCTGGCATCGTACTCGCCTTCTTGTCCGGCCGTAAGTTATATGATATACAAATTGAACGGTGCACTGATAGGATTCATAATTGATAGGCCAAGACGCCCTTGAGAAGCACTCCAAGACACCTGAAGCAGCTGAGTTCAGCGACTTCTACAAGGCCAAGATCGAGGGAAACGGCGGATTACTCAATGTCTACGCCGACAAAGCTCCCTCTGAGCACAAAACCAAGTTCTACGAAACCTCTCAACAACATTGGGAGAACCTTCGCACTTTCATTCTGACTGTACTTCCAAGCTACCTCCCCGAATCAGGTTTCGTCGCTGGTGACGCTCCGGGAGAAGTAGACTATCACCTTGGGGCATGGTTGACGCGTATTGTCGCTACTACAGGTGGTAAAGATGCATCAGCGTTAGAAGCCGAGCTCAAGCAGCCTGTACCACCGAAGGTTGCGTCGTACTGGAAGGCGTGGAGCGACCGTGACAGCTGGAAGGAGGTCTACGCTGGGGGTCTCCACTAACGTCCATGCACTGTCCTATTTGCCCTGCGATCTAAAGTTTCCGTTGCGTGGAACACCGATCTTAACCCAAATTTACTTAGTTTGTACGCTATAGACTCGAATACATAAATTACATGCATCAGACGTTGCGAAGATAAGAATGAGAATGATCAACAGATGTCAATAAGTTCAGAGTGATCAATAATACCAGCGGTTGATTTCACGATTCAGAGTCGCGGGGAAGAACAGCAAAGTCCATAACAGATCTGTCAAATAAATATAAGGGGTCTTATACAAATGCGTTGTGGAACGGCAGTGGCGTACCTAAGGCTGATAGATTCCCCTGTATCTAAATCGGTCAGTATCAGACCGTCAATAGTGTGGACACCTGGAAGCATTGCCAGAAAGCGCATTGTCACAGATTGGCACGTGGAAGGACCAAGCGGTCTAGTTTGTATCCATTTCAGTAAAGATAGGAGAAGGAAGAATCAAGGAGAAGATAACTTACCCGATCCGGACTTTACTTTCCAAGGCCATGAATGCAGGAGGGGCAGGCTTCCATGCATCAACACCCGACGAAGTAAAGGCAAGCGAACTACGTTTCGGGTCTTCTCTCCGTCTTCGTCGGTCCACCAGAGTGGCTTCTAAAGTCCGAACATAAGGTGATTGGTTAAATACAAAGATCTCGAGCGTGAACTCGTCAAGAGGGTGAATGGGTCGTTGACTAGGACGATGCTCCAAGTCGTCTATGCTCTCTGGCGAGCTGGGAGGTATAAGACTGATCGAAATGACGAAATCCTTAGCGCCAGATGCAAGACTACCTGGCACTCTGTAAGAAGGGGGTAAAGCCCTTTCGTCCATCCCTAATTGCGGTCTAGGTGTCATAGGCGGTCCAGGAGTCAACGGCATACCGGGTAAGACTCCAAGTCTCTCCCTCCTCGCATCCACATCTCTCCCAACTTTACCCATCTGCCCAAAAGACGGGGCCACAGAACTCGGACGAGGCGTCATTGGTTGATTACCATACGAAGGAAACGCAGGTGTCTGCGGAGGGGCGGGGAAAGGATAACCCGACGCCGTCGTGGTAGGTGGTGGATCCAAATTCTTCTGATTAGGTGATCCGTTTGGAAGAGGCGGTAAAGGTGGACTAAGATGACCAGGTGTCGATAATGGAGTACCGACGGTCCAAGGTTTCATACCCAACTTTCCAAGTGGAGATGGTATCCGACCTGTCCCAGGTGTACCAAACGGACTCGTACTCAAAGACATCGGTCGTTGAGGACTAAGAAGGTTAGAAGAACCAGTCGTTCCCCCGAAAGTGTGCCTCTTAGGTCCAGCGATAGTCTTCACCTGTAAAGATGCTTGTGCCGCTGCTTGCTCCTGCGCATGCTGTGTACGAGGACTCGCTACAGGGAATGGAGAAGGTGGGACTGGGACGGCGTTCGGTGCTCCTTCGGTGGTTGTGTCTGGGGGAGGTATAGATTCCCGACGACGAGGGTCGAGATCTAGCCTGCAGTTCCATCGAGAAAGGAATGGCGAGGTCAAATAGGTTAGCTTGTCATTTGCCTCCAGAGAAGTATAATCAAGGCCGGAGACTGTGAATGGGCGCCCAATAATGTTGAATGATACCATTTTCTTGTACTCGTCCTGTTCTCCCTGCGAAAGTTCAAACTCGGGCGAACGAAGGAAAACCACAGCGTATAAGAGGTAGAACTGTTCCGCTGGGCGTACTAATAACGGAAAGACCTTTGCCGGATCTTTGAAGCCCTCCTCCCCCCATCCAATGAGTCTGATCTTGGTCGCCTCGTTTCTCATATAAACTTCCACGGCATCCACAGAAAAAGCAGCTTCGGAATCCCCTGAACTCTCGATTTCGATACTAAGAACGACAGTACTCTCATCGCTTGTTGCTTCTTGTTCTTCATCGGTTTCTTGGGGAAGGTATAGCTGAGGAACGAGAATTGTGCGCATCCGTACATGAAAGCCAGAAGCGAGGCCGATTATCTTGCGGAACGATTTTCGTAGGACAGGTAGTGATCGTGAGGGATTCGGCTTTGGGTCTGTAGGAGACGCTGGTGAAAGAGGTGGTAATGAATAAGCTCGACGAGCGGATGCTCCTAATCGAGTCGTTGGTAGGTACAATTTATCATCGACCTCGGTCCGCGTAGGATCATCTACTCGGCCATGGAACAATGAGCGCTTATATGGCAAAGTAAAACAAAAAACCAGACCCACCATAAAAAAGACCATCGAGTAAATTAACTTCATCGAGGAAAGCGCATTCTACGTGTCTAGGAATACCTGGTTCTATTATCGTTGGAATATCCGTTTCCTTGACAGGAGTAGGGTCAGTGAGAGGTGGCAGGGGGCCGGCTGTTTTTGTGAGCTCAAGTAGGGTGCGTCTTTGAGGTGATGGAGCAAGAGGTTTGTCTCGCAGAGTAATAGAAGTGGTTAGGCATAACAGAGGATTCTCGAAGTCCGTCCTGATGTATACTAGGGCAGTACAGATGTATAAATTAGTTGGATCGAAAAAAAAATCACGCAAGGAGGCAGACGTACCGACGGGAATAGTTATCCGGTATATCGCAATCCAACACTTCTCATTACTCGACTTAAGAAATCGAAACGAATTCACTTCGTCTGTCGAGTCTTCGCCCCATATGAAAGATTTCAACGGCGTTCCCTCTGCATACGCATATCTCTTATCCGTCTCGCTAGTCGACGGTTTCGGACTAGGCGTTTGGGGCGGGAAAAGTTGTAATGGTATACCCAGACCTTTTGGCTTTGAAGTTTGCAGCGAGCTACTGGAACGTAAGGGCGGTGCAGCGACGAGTGGTGTAGAAGGTTGCTCAGGAGGGGCAGGTGGAATATACGTGGCTTCGAGGGAGATTTGTAGGTGATTTAAAAATGACAAGAGCAATGGCGGGGCCGCGAAAGTGTCGGGTGCGAGGAAGCCAGCAGAAGTCTCCTGTCGGAAACGTATAGTCAAAAAGAAGTCCAGCTTCTCATCTATGGAATGAGGATTGTTAGCAAACCATGTATAGAACACGGCCTTGCGCTAAAAAGAATGAAGACATAGCGTACCGAAAAACGCCTGCTTCCTCTCTCCTACATCCCGAGCTTGTTTAAGCCATTCATCCAAAGCCGAAGGTCCGCCTTCTTGAGCTGGGAGTGGGAGGATACCATTTGGCACGACGAGGTCTAGTGTACAATCGTTGAAGATTTTCTCTGCATTTGCCATTAATCGACGCTACGCTAAGTAGCTGTTTAGTGCGTTTCGTGTCATGAATCGTGCACGGGTCGCGGCGCGACCACCGACGCGTCGTTTGTTTGGCGCAAACAAATATCCCACTGTGGGCAGCACTTCTCTACTCTACTATCCTCGCCATGTTCAATCCGGCAACATTACCACGGAAAGCTGGGCAACTACTTCTCGTAACAGACAGACTTGGTGCACCGGCTGAGTTCATCATCTTGACCATTCTGGCGTCTCATTTAAAGCAAGCATCTCGCCGAAAGTCAGTTTTGGTCTCATTTTCGCAAGTCTTATCCCATTGGCGTTCCGTCGCCTCTCGGTTGGTCCGTATTACCTCCCAGGATTCGTGACTTGGAGTCTGGTCAAGCTTAAATGACCCTGTAGAGTCCACCAACTAATTTATCTACATACGCATCGAGAGGCTCCTTCGCTTTCGTCGTCGACGCCCTTTCCGAAGGATTTGCATCCCCTTCTACCTCACTACGAACAATATACAATAAAATCAACGAACAGCTAGAAGCCGACCCAGTCGCCAATGTAGCTGACGAGGAACCGAATTTAGTCATTCTTGATGGCGTTTCTCTGATCGAATGGTCTGGGACACCATTAATAGAGATCAAACGCTTCGTCAGGGCACTTCGAGCTCTTTGTAACAAAGTGAGTAGTAAAGAAAATCACTTCAACCGCTTTGGTTTCTGATCATCGTTAAAGCGCAATGCAACTCTAGTGATTCGCCATCATCGCGTCACTAAAGACAACTTGGACGATCTTCACCGTTCACTACTTTCACAATGCGCTGTTCACATCGAAGTACGCCCTCTTGCGAGTGGAAGGAGTAGCGCGATTAGTGGTGAAGTGTGTCACTTCTACTGATAGCACTGCACTGTTCCTTAACGCCTCACCCTCAGATCGCAGTTCATCCTGGTCCCCTTCTTGATGACCCAAAGAGCGTCACTACTTTTCATAGGAGTGCTGCAGTCCAGTATCGACTTCGAGACTCCGGTGCCACCTATTTTGGACGAGGGACTAGTGCTGTTGCATTATAACAAAAGCTGATGTCTACAGTTTCGAAAAAAGTGTATAAGAGCCTCGCTGTATGACATGTTCGTGTAACAGTACAGAAGTTGAACTTGATATTACCACAAGAAGATTAAGAGGAATGCGTTCTTAAGGAGTGTAGGCTAGTCCAACTTGTTCAGATATTAAGGAAAGTCTGTCTGCGCTGCCTCGGCAGAGGACGGTTGGTTGGCTGGTCTCACAGATGGTTGGTCCAGTATCCTTTTCAGAATGGTATTCCTACGAATTTTGCGTTTGAAATCAGTTCTTCGTGCAAGGATGAGGAACTCAAGATCGCATCTGAATCGCACCTTTCTCTGAATTGCGCAAGGAGTTGCTGCGGATCCTCAAGTTCACCGGAAGCATCCCCGCTGCCGCTGGAGACGACACAGTCGCTCAGCAATCAAGTCAGCAGCCGTATCCAGTGACGAAGCTCACCTCTCTTTAGCTGTACCGCTCAACGTCTCTATGATGTACATCTTGTCGTTACGTGCCGGTTCGCCATCTCGCGCAGCACCCGCACCAGGGGCAGCTGTTACTTTCACACCGGCAACAGTTAGGCCGTAGTTCAGACTGCGAGCAACTGGTATCGAATTGTACTCCTCATAATCCAGAATTATAACCGTCTCAACATCCGATTTTGGAAGGATATTTGAGGGAGGATCGTCAGCAAAGTGGTACTCGATGACCGGATGAGAAAAGTTGGACTGGATAGATGAGTTTGCGAGAGGCTGGGTGAGGAGATAGAACGGCGGTTCGTTATTTCCGGATGCAATCGACATGGCAAGAATAAATCAAGTAAATTTGCGAGTGGAAATATGAGAAGTCATGATGAGTGTTGGAATATACGCATTTCGCTCTCGGCGCGTCGGGCGGGATGCGGTTTACATATTTGGTATTGTCATGGACCTCACGAGGTTGACGTCGATCGCTACGGCAACAATTAGCCTTCGGTTGCTGTTACTGACGATGATCATAGGCGGTCTGTGTTATTCATCTCCCAGTCGTCGTATGAACTTCCTGGGTGCTGGCCAATGCCGCTTTGATCATCAACAACATTAATATTCTCAAGCGCGCCATGACCTCGGCGTTCTCATTTCATCAGGAGGACTTATTAGGTCAATTTATGGCCCCGATCGTTGGTTGCCATTGTCTACGTGCTCCCACCCATTGCTCGGTCCATTACTCGGTAACCATCTTATGGCGGTCAATAAAATAAGCAGACAACGCGCCGATGCCCCAACTGCGCCTTCTCTTCCTTTACCAGTCATTCTTTCTTCACTTCCACAATTCCCTTGTGAGACACCGTCTCCCTTTGCTGGCTATCTAGGCCTTTGACCAATCGGTCCTGTCGTTTCGTGTACAAACAGTCCTTTCGCAACAGTCTTTCGCATTCGCAACCCGCAAAGTTTTAGGCCGTCGATTTTTTTTGCCGATTCCGACAAATAAAGCATCTTTACCCGTTCAACATATCGCTTCCCCACTATGCGTCATCTTCTCGGCTCTGTAGCGCTCGCTCTCGCCTTGTCTCAGGTATCCTCTGTGATCGCCGCCCCCCGTAGATGCAGGGGGAAAACGGCATGGCCTGGGTATGAGATGGGCGGAAACCCTTGGGGTGCCGTGGTAGCCCCGACCAAGTCCCCCACGGAAGGCGTTACTAGTTCGAGTGCTTGTAGTACGTCCAGTGCAGCGTGAGTGCCCAATTATACTAGTCGACGCAATCATTTCTAACTCTGTAACGAATGAATAAAGATCTGCTGTTAGTACCTTGGGTGTAATCACGACTTCGCTCAGCAATGTCTTTGTTCCTGGCACGACTTCGGATCCGGCACCAATCTCAACGTCTTCGTTTACTTCGTCATCCATCGAGGAGATATCGACCTCGAGTTCTTTCTCGACTTCATCTACTGTTGAAGAACCATCTACGAGTATATTTGAAGAACAAACCACCTCTTCCGATCCACCCATCATAACGTCGACTCCTGAACCAACTACTAGTAGTGAGCCGCCTCCACCCCCGCCCCCGCCCAGTAGCTCGCCTGAACCGAGCCCCGAGCCAAGCTCGTCCGAGCCTCCTCCGCCGGAATCCACACCGGATTCTTCAGACGACAATGGAAATTCAAACGACAACGGTTCCACTGGCACCAACACGCTCAGTGCTGATGTGACTGAATACCTTTCCACTCATAATTCAGTCCGGGCTCAGCATGGTGCCTCTCCCTTGACTTGGAATGATACGCTTGCAGCAGCGGCTCAGAGGTGGTCAGATGGCTGCTTGTTCCAGCATTCCGGAGGAGCCGTCGGGCCGTTTGGTGGTATGTTATTTGTTTCTTTAGAAACGTGCGTGTATAACAATGACACATATACGCAGAAAACCTGGCAGCCGGGACTGGCGATTATACCATCACGAGAGCAGTGACCTCATGGACAGACGAAGTTTGTGGGTACAATTTCGTAATGTCTTGCCTTCTAAACGCCTCACATGATATATATGTGCTATTTGCAGCTGAATACAACCCTAGCAACCCTTCTCCATCTCACTTCACTCAAGTGGTTTGGAAGGGAACGACTCAGCTTGGCTGTGCAGAAACGACATGTGCTGGCGGAACTATATTCTCGGCTGTAAGTAGTTCCTATTGTAGACCACTTGCACCCATTGTGACGCGCTTATCTAGAGTTCTAAATACATCGTGTGCGAGTACTTCCCTCAGGGAAATGTTATTGGAGCTTTCGCGTAAGTTTGATTGTTCATTTAAATCCCTCACTAATTCTTTCTGTCACTACAGCCAAAACGTCCAGGTTTGACGTTCTTGTTTACATTTTTTTTCTTGAAATAAGCAGCTTGACGGCCTTTTGCCTGTGTCAATATTTTTTTGTCGATCAGAAATGTAGCATGTTCTATTTTTACGTGAGCTTGGGCAAGTCGGAGGTCGCCGATCAGAAAGGTTTGCCCAGTTGTCTATCATACACTACCATCAAGGGTACATAGGCCTTTATTATTTGCGTCGTCCGAATGGTCTACGCTAGGTTTGGATAATGATGCCAATATTGAGGCTCTGCCATTTTGATTCTTAGTCGTTGTTGGACAAGCCCAAGGTCTCTTCTCTTCTCATCTTCAGTCAGTCTTCCATCGCGCTTCTCTTGCCAGCGAGCAAAGAGCACACGCTCTCTGATCAGATGCCGCTGCCCAGAGATATACAGCTTAGGTTAGCCATCCCGGCCGGCAAAGTGGTGCCCTTTCCGCCATCTTATTTGATATTCTTGGGCCTCTCACCGAGGTGATCTAACCCTCCTTTCTCCAACTTCGTCTCTCATTTACCAGTATCTCGAGCAGAGCACGCTCTCCTTGACGTGCTGCTCGTTCGTTTAATATGTCTTTGAGTACAAGCTTGAAAACATGGGTCACACTCGGACTTGCGTTCCTGTATGCGACTGTGGTACGGGCACAGGTGAGCTGGACGGCTACTCCCTTCAATCCGCCCGCCGTACCTTTAGCTGTGAGAACTCCATATCTGTCAGCATGGCTCATGCAAGGTGAAGGTACTGCGCTAAACGGTGCATGGTCCTCTTTCTGGACTGGTTCGGTATGTTCGTCTATTCTTCGTTGAGCCTGGTGCCTTGACGACTTGCGATGCCGTTCCTAGACGCTCGGTTGGGCAGGATACATTCGCGTAGATGGTCAGGCATATAATTTTATGGGGGTCCCTAACGTATCCGGTTCGCTGAAAGCTGTGCAACGTAGTCTTGAGGTGAGACTACACTCCCGCTGCGAATGACACAAGTCATTGATTTGGAGTCCTGTATTATCAGTTCACCTCGACGCAAAGTATTTTCGTCCTGACGGCAGGGCCAGTCGACTTGACTGCCAACTTCCTCAGCCCAGTGGAGGTGCGCATATACTTCAACTTCTGTATTTGAGACATTGCTGACCCGTCTGGATGCTTTAGCCCAGCGACTTGCTCAGGCAATCTATTCCATTCTCTTACCTCTCCCTTTCTGCGGCCTCAAATGATGGCAGCTCCCACTCTGTGCAAGTCTACACCGATATTTCTGGTGAATGGGTTTCTGGAGACAACTCTCTCATTGCCAACTGGTCGACTAGCGTCGGCGATGTAATCACACATCAAATACAACTTGAGAATCAGACCGTCTTTGGTGAGATTAGGGACCGTATCCAGCGTGAGTGCATACTTTCCAGCTACACGAAGGTTCCTAAAGGGTGCGTAAATTGCTTCAGACGGCTCCGCATTTTATTCCATAGCAAGGGTCAGTTGCGGAATGTACGCGAGAAATAACACCACTAATGACTGCTCGTTAGTCTACTGGAACGACGTACCAGACAGGAGCGGACGAGGATCTTCGTGCGCAGTTCATCAACAACGGTGTTCTTGATAATTCCGAGGACACAGACTTTCGAGCGATTGGAGACAACTGGCCAGTCCTTGCCTTCGCCCAGGACCTTGGCAGTGTTCAGGAAGCATCATCACCAGTAGTATTCTCAGTAGGACACATCCGCGATCCAGTCGTCGAGTACATCATAGAAAACAATCAAACGGAACATAGGAGTCCATATTTCCTCAGCGAGCACGCTACTCCTACGGATACCGTATGTCTCTCTTTATTCATGGGCGCACTAGGAAACTCTGACTCGATATATCGACCACCACAGATAGCGTTCTTCCATGAGGACTATCCTAATGCGGTTTCATCTGCAACTGAATTCGACGACAAAAAAAAAGTGTCTCAAGATGCCTCTGCCATCTCCGAAAATTATGAAGCCATAGTATCGTTGTCCATCCGTCAGGCCTTTGCTTCGACGGAACTCACAGTCAGCAGAAATTCGGACGGCTCACTCGATACTAGTGATGTCCTGATTTTCATGAAAGGTGGGATTCAGATATCAATTAATTTAAGTTGCTAATCAATGTTTCATAGAAATTTCCAGCAATGGAGTAAGCCATCCGCAGACATTCGTCATGTACCGTATCTCTGAAACCTCAGCACCCAGAATATGAACACAGTCGATGTCATCTTCCCTACTTGGCCGTTATTCCTGTATACGGATCCTGAATACGGTCGGTTGCTGCTGGAACCTGTCTTCAGGTACCAAGCGACTGGGCAGTTCCCGAATAGATATGCGCTACATGATCTTGGTAAGTTTCTTAGTGATCCCATCGTGGTTCATGGCTAATAGTCCACTCAGGAACTCATTATCCCAGGGCGCTAGGCCACAATGAAGGTGAGAGTGTATGGTCGCGGTCTTTAAGAAATTTTTGATACATTCGATTTGTTACAGGAGACGGAATAATAATGCCTGTTGAGGGTACGTGAGGACCATGCGGAATTCACACCCTAGAGCAATTCTGATGAGTGAACTGGATCAGAGAGCGGCAACATGGTGATCATGGCCCTGAGCTATACACAGGCGACGGGTGATAACACATTGATCAGCACCTACGTATGCTTATCCCTTTGTCGGGGCCTCTCACTCAGCTCAGACTAACCTTCCTACTCAGTACTATCTATTGGATCAATGGACCCAGTTTCTTATCACTGACTCACTCATCCCCGAGAACCAACTCAGTACCGATGACTTCGCTGGTCAACTTGAGAACCAAACGAACCTTGCGATCAAAGGAATTATCGGCATTAAGGCGATGTCCTTAATTTCCGCGCTGCTCGGTGACACTGAAAAAGAATCGAACTATAAAGTACAAACTCAGTCATTTTCCGATTTTATATTTAAAACTTACGGAATTCTGTTCCCTATGTAGTCAATTGCTTCGGAGTATGTCACTCAATGGCAAAGCCTTGCAATTGCTTCCGACCACCTCACGTTAAACGTAAGTCACATTCCATTTCGGTAGCTTGAACCTGATGCTGACCAAAGATAAGTATGGCAATGATTCTAGGTCAGTAGGTTGTTGCCACAAGAAGTGGAACACTCACTAATGCACATCGCAGCTGGGGACTATCGTATAATCTCTACGCCGATAAGCTTCTGAGGACCAACTTATTCCCGCAGTCTATCTATGACATGCGTACGCCTGGTCTCTTTAGATTCTGTACCACGCACTGATTGGCAAATGCAGAGACGGCGTGGTACAAGGGCGTCAACAACGAATTCGGGGTGCCTCTAGATACACGGTACGTAGATTCCTCCGAGACGAACTTCTGCTTCGGCTGATCCATTTGACTCCAATAGCCACACCTTCACCAAGAGCGGTAAGTAATATATTGGTTGCTTCTGGCATCCTCGTAAATAGAACGTCCATTTTAATTGCTTGATGCGGTTTTTCAAGACTGGGAAATTTGGACGGCAGGATTGGTGTCGGACACGGACGCCCGCGATTTGCTTATCGATGCTGTGAGGAACTATGCTGCAAGCGGACAGGGAGCCCAGCCGTTTGGTGATTGGTATGAAACTACGAATGCGGAGCCGGAATCTTTCAGGGCTCGTCCCGTGGTAGGTGGTCATCTTGCCTTGGTAAGTACCTTCGTCTTCCTTTCGAATCCCATGAGTCTTACCTGACTGCTTCTCTTGTATTTGTAGCTCGTCCTGTAAGTGTGAAACTATATGTGATACTTCATGGACGAGAAAGAATCACTGACAACCCTTCTCGCGATTTGTTGCTGTGTATGAAAATCGTGTATCGACACCGGTCATTTCGTCTGGTTATCCAGAGAACGAGAAGTCAACGTTCCTGAAGATACTGGAGAGGTCGACGCAACCAACAGCGGACACCTATCAAAAACAGCTCAATCAGGATGTGAGTGTTCTGCCTTAGTTATCTCAGTCGGGGAAGAGACTGATAAGGGACGATGATATTCCGTAGGGTGCTTTTGGCGGCGTTTCTTGTCGCTTACAATCTGAGGCAGATTGGGGTGGCGCGACGAGACGAATAGATGTTGAGAAGCGAGATGCGGAAGCACGACACTAAACCGTGACTTCTTCGACGTAGACTCCTGGGATAACATGTGCAATACCCTTTCATAGGTTTCATGGCTTTATACTACCTTTGTTCCGGATTTCATTGCAGATGTAAGCGGAGTGAAACACGCTATAGGTAATTGTTACACTTGGCGATGGAGCGCTGGATAATGAAAATGATCATGCGAGGACACGAGGAATCGGAAACGTCGATCCATCAAATCGGTCTTGAAAATCTAGTCAAGAAAATTGATATAGGTAACAAAGCCCTACAGTAATTTGCTACCAAATACAGGTATGCATCTTCAGAAGCTGAACGGAAGCAAAAAAAGGAAGAAAAGAAGATAGCCACCGTGGGAAAGGGTCGTCGAGGCGCCTGCCTGCACATGAATTGAAGATGCTTTCATCCGCACCACGCTCGACAACGCAAGTTGAGAAGTGTCAATCTTTGCTTGACAAAAATAACAAGGTAAACTTAAGACAATCCTTGCAGGGACAATGCAGGGTAATACGAAGCTAGGAAACTCGCGAAAAAAAAAGGGACGAAATATGGGTGGCAACGACTTTGTCGATAGATTGCTTGCCTAGATATCAGCTAGTCGGCCCGCTCACAAGTTCCGAGTCGTCGAAGAATGGGAGAAGCATTGGAGACCTTGGTTGTGACTCATACTGTCCGAAGGACCGCATATCAGGATCTAGATGCCTAACAAAAGGATTAAGCTAGCGAAACCGTGTGGGTGGGTGTGGGTTGGGTTCAATGCCTCGCGTCACGAATACAACGAATGCGATATCCTTGACGCTGCCAATATCAGTCATTTCCTGCGCTGCGATGCCCCGTCCTAATAGCGAGAACTCCCACACGTAAGGTATGAATCTTCTCAGCAGCATGTCGTCTCACTCCACGCTCATAAGACGAAGAGCAGGAAAGTGCTTCTCCAACGGATTATCCTTCGACATGCGAGGCATCATGATAAAGATAGAGTCGGGTAACTCTGATCTCAAGTGCCGATGAAATATTGACGGCAATCCATCTCTTCACGGGAAGCAAACCGCGCGTTCAGCTCCAACGTGTGGGCCACCCTCCAAGGTTCCAAGAGTCGTCGGCAACCGACTGCAACCGATCGGGAAAAGCGAGAAAAGATTCCGCGTTATGACTGGTTTCCTTTATCCCGGAAAATGGTGAGTTTTCTCGACAGGTTTATGGACAGCAGTAGATGACGCTTGGAGATCTAGGATGACGACAAGAGATTCTCTCTCGAAGATCCGCAAGCGACGAACGGAGAGGAAAAAATCTGGAAAAAGTTCTTGCAGGCGTGCCTTCTTCAACTTCTCGACAGAAGCGCGGAACACTGATCGGAGAACCTTAGCATTGTCTAATAAATTCTAGAAGACACAGCTTTCACTCTGAAACGCCTAAACACCAACCTACGAACCCTATCAATTCATTCGACGGTCCCCGACGCACAACGACGGCGACCTCATTAGCTGCTTCTCCCTTTTTTTCCATGGATTTATACCCACCGTCACCTCCTCCTCTTCCCTCCGCCTCCATATTCATCTACGCACCTACCATTAGCGATGGATCCCCAGATGAAAGTCTTCGCAACCAGGTTCATTTTGAACCTCAGCGCCGCAGTTGAAAGGTCGGGGCTTTCAGTGCTGAGACCCGCGTTTCCGGAGGCAGATGCAGAGCTCATCCGCAGGGCATACGAAAGTAGGGCTCGCGAGGGGTTGGGTTTGTTATCTTATTCTCGTTTTTGCCCCCTCAGCATGCTGACCATGCATCCTGTCGTGCAGCCGAGAACACGCCGGAGGTCGAAAGTTCGGACCTACGACAGTTCCCAATGGATGATGCCGTAGGATTAAGATTCCTTTTCGAGTGCACGACTATCTGGGACACTCCAAGCTGCGCCGACGAGGCGGAATCTGCGGACCCTCGACGCGAGCCCCAAACACCAACTACGCCAAAGACGAGTCTGTCAGGACCCTCGCCAGCGGCCTCCCCAAGGGAGAGCGGCGCTTCTGAGACTATCTCCATTTCACCCCAACCCGCATCTCCTGTGAGGCGAAGACCAGGAAGAAAGGTAAGGAATAATGTGCATCGGTGTCTTCGCTTGCAATACCTAGTATTCATTCTGCATCAGCCTGGCCAGCTTGACTACCTCGAATGTTTCGTGCGGAGCATACATTCAAAGGGACATTCTGCATACCAGTGTGTTATATGTCCGCACACCTCCGAACGAAAGCACGACGTCAAGCGTGAGTTCCGTCTCCTGGCTTTACCTGACCATGTTTGACAATTTGACTTGATGCATTAGGACATGCCGCCATTCACGAGTGCGTACCAGGACCGTACCTTTGCTATGGATGCAATAGACGTTTCAAAAGAACGGAGGGACGTACTCGGCACTGGGCGGTACATCCGGACTGCAAGGAAGTAGATGAAAGGATTTCTGCAGAATCAGATAACTATAACACGAGGCATGGACGGTCCAGGCGGCGCAAATTGGCGACATTCACAACTTTCACAAATTAATCCTTGTAAATTCGATGCAATGTATCTTCTCATACACACGAAGTTGAACGTCTCACTGCATAGGCCCGAATCAGAGTTAAACATGTGCATCATGCATCATCTACCATTCAATGACAAATTATAGCCTGGGGTGTACAACAAATATCGTATAGTAAAGCACTTAATTTCCTCCACGAAGACGCAACACCAAGTGAAGCGTCGACTCCTTCTGGATGTTGTAATCCGACAAAGTGCGACCATCTTCCAACTGCTTCCCAGCAAAAATTAAACGCTGCTGGTCTGGCGGAATACTGAAGATCTAATTAGACAACATGGTCGAAGCTACGGCAATGCGATAACATACCCCTCTTTATCCTGGATCTTGTTTTTCACCGTCTCAATAGAGTCCGACGATTCTACCTCAAGCGTAATTGTCTTCCCAGTGAGCGTCTTTACGAAAATTTGCATGCCTCCACGGAGACGGAGAACCAAGTGGAGCGTAGACTCCTTCTGAATATTATAATCAGAAAGAGTGCGACCATCCTCGAGCTGCTTGCCCGCGAAAATCAGCCGTTGCTGATCGGGTGGGATACTATTGTTGAATCATCAACGTAAGGAAACACTCTAAAGCAGAAAATGACATACCCTTCCTTATCCTGGATTTTGTTCTTCACCGTCTCGATCGAGTCCGAAGATTCAACCTCCAGCGTGATTGTCTTTCCGGTGAGGGTCTTCACGAAGATCTGCATACCACCGCGAAGACGGAGAACCAAGTGTAGAGTGGATTCCTTCTGAATGTTGTAATCAGACAGGGTGCGACCGTCTTCGAGCTGCTTGCCCGCGAAGATTAACCGTTGTTGGTCCGGCGGAATTCTATCAGAGGATCAGCGGACGACTATACAGGGAAAACAAGTCGACATACCCTTCCTTGTCCTGAATCTTATTCTTGACCGTCTCGATCGAGTCGGACGATTCCACCTCGAGGGTGATCGTCTTACCGGTGAGGGTCTTCACGAAGATCTGCATACCCCCACGAAGACGGAGGACCAAGTGCAGCGTAGACTCCTTCTGAATGTTATAATCAGAAAGAGTGCGACCGTCTTCGAGCTGCTTCCCCGCGAATATAAGTCGCTGTTGATCCGGAGGAATGCTGATGGATGGTCAGCACTGGCAATAAGAGAGTGTAATTATAGCCTACCCTTCCTTGTCCTGGATCTTATTCTTAACCGTCTCGATCGAGTCGGACGATTCAACCTCGAGGGTGATGGTCTTGCCAGTGAGGGTCTTGACGAAGATCTGCATGATACTGGACGCGATAAGCCACGTATGTCAGTCCATACGAGCTCTAGCATGACATTGCCGTATTATATACTTACATCGATGGGGTTGGGTGGGAGTAACGGTTTGTTGTTGGACGATGTGGTTGTGGTATGAGGGGAAGATGGGGACGCCACCCATGACCGGATTTATAAGGTCATCGCCTTGTCGGAGTTTGAAATCGGCAGACCTTTCACACGGCTGACTCACTGGCAGTACTGGCAGTACACCGCTGCGGGAGAACAGCATATTCTTGCACCTTCCAATTCTTTCTATAATATGATATGTACTGCGCATCTCGCAACAACACCAGATCAGACAGTCGCACGAAGTCACTGCCTCATATTACTTAAGTTACAACTAAAAATAAAAGCAATATTGCAACACTATGTTAACCCTCATCCTTTGCACACTCATCTATCCAGATCTTGATCGTGAGGTCCTTCTCCATGGACGACGATGCAATCATGCTGTACTTGGGATGCGTCTGGGAAAAATAAGCCCTAGTCGAGAAACGAAACAGGACATGAAGTGAAAGAACGTACAGCTATTCCCAGAACAATATCTAACAAAAACAGTTAGCCTTTTACTAGTCTTATGGGCCCAAGATCTCACCTCTATGTCCCTCCAGAACCTGTACAACTTTCCGGCTTTGAAGGTCCCAGATGTATATCTTCCCATCTTCACTCCCACTTACGATATACATTCCATTTGTGATGCTGAAGTTAGCAGGAATGCAATACGTTCTATTCAGGTGTCCCGTATATGTCTTCAAGCAACGAGACGTATTGTAATTCCATAATCGAATGGTCGAGTCTTGAGTAGACGCTAGGACAAATTTGGAATTTGGAGAGAAAGTGACATGTCCGCTGCAGAATCCGTCAGAAAGCAGATTAAGAAGGATGCCAACAAAGAAAGGCTCACCAGATTGGATTATCATCGTCTACCAGAGTTTTGAGACATCTACCAGAGTCTGTGGCCCACATGCGACTGAAAGATCTATCAAGACACAAGCTCAGGAATTTGACATAGGTTACCTACATGAGTCCATCCATGGAACATGAAACTATCAAGGTACCATCGTGGTTGAAGTTCACGGCAGTGACGGGATCAGAGTGAGCCGGCAGTGTTCTAATGCATCTGGCTGACCGAGGAGGTCCTCAGACGCTGACTACACAGAAGTACACAACGAAAACGCACCTCTGGCTACATCCCAAATACGGACAGTCTCATCGAACCCTCCCGAGACCAAAAGATTCGAGCTAGGGCTGAAGTTCACGCAGCACACGAAATTCGTATGTCCAACGAGGACTTTGGAAGTCGTTCCCTAACAGTCTGGAGTCATGAGTGTTCTACTTTTGTATCTGAATGTTGTGGATAGAACATACAGAATCAACATGCCAGATACGAACGGTTTTATCGTCAGACGCAGATGCGAGGAGTTCGCTGTCGGGACACCACGCAACGTCCGACACGCCCTCCATATGTCCAGTCAAAGTCATCAAGAAGTTGCCTGTGTAGGCATCCCATAATTTAAGTAATTTGTCCGATGCTGCTCAGAATAGAAGAATAAGCCACGAGAACAGCGCAAAAGGACATGAAGTACTCACATCCAGAAGCAAGAAATTTGCCATTGGGACTAAATTTTACAGATGAGATGGACATGGTATGCCCACTGAGTGTGTAATGTAGCTTGTAATCTGGAGTCTTCGGTTGGGCGGTGGGACTTTCTATGGGCTCCTCTGGCAACGGCTCCTGTTTCATTTCATGGTTCCCAAACGGCGCTCCGTTGGATGCATTTTCTGGCAATGAAGACATAGCTAACGTAGCCATCGGGTTTTTGTTGTGAAGTGCAATGCAATGTTGAATGGGGACGGCTGGACAAGACGCGTCGCGCCCCCCTTTTGAGTGCCTCTACAAAATAATCCCAAACTCGAAAGATTCTTTCAAACGACCATCATGACCGCAAGTGCGACAGCAGAATGGATCACTCCCTCTACTCGACCAGAGTTAATCGAAAACCTCGTCTCAGGCGTAGACCGCTATAATCCTTCCAACGTATCCATCCTCGAGGATTATCTATACCATCAAATTCGTACTAACGAATATGATTGTCTTGCAAACCTTGCAATTCTAAAATTGTGAGCGGGATTCTCCTCTCGATTCTACCTGTATGCGCAAGCTAACAGTTGGATTTCTTCAGGTACCAATTCAACCCTGCGCTGTACAATCCAGACGTCATCGTCAACGTCCTTATAAAATCCTTAACCGCCGTCCCCTTCCCTGACTTCAACCTCTGCATCGCACTCCTCGGCGAACGTCCCATCTCCTCTAACCTCGACGAGCCCGACCCTCTTCCCGAACTCCTCCCAATACTCACAAAATTACACGAATTCCTTCTCCAATGTCGATTCCCAGCGTTCTGGGAGTTGTACAAATCCGATAACCTACAATCTCTCAGGGATAACTACACTGTCGAATGCGCTGGTTTTGAGGATAGTATACGACAGGTGGCGGTAAAAGCAGTAAAGGCTACTTTCAAACGGATTAACGTCGATAGGTTAAGTACATACTTGGATCTGAATGGTGAGTACTCTGCGTCCCGCGCCTCCTTCACGGTTTATTGATATTCTCGCAGGTGATGACTTGGTGGACTATGCGACAAATTTGGGTTGGACTGTTGAAGGCTCCATAGTCACGATTCCACCTAATCTGGACAATCAAGTCGAGCCCAGTGTGATCCGGGAAAATGTCCAACTTTCACGTAAGTTGCGGTATTTCAATCCCAGTGAGAACTCCATTCATTTGTTTCACGCAGAACTGTCCAAAATCATCACACACTCCGCGAAAGAAGCCTGATACCTTGGCGCCATGTATTCTACAATGTAGATTTTGACTCTGTACATATTCTAAATTAGACCCTTTCGAACAACGAAGGTGGATTAACATGCGCAGATCGCCATTGGTTTGGTATCGACAACCCCTGAGCTCTACGCCACAAAGGCAGCGATCGTCCCCCAAGCAGTCATAATAATGGCAATCAACAACAAAGCAGCATCATACCAGCTACACCTCCGTTCCAACGCTACTTTCGCTGACACCGGCCCAATCACGCAGAGTAAAAACGCCGAAAACGCTCCAACGAAAGCCATCATAGTACTAAACTCGGGGAAGAAAATTGAAAAGGCAACGGCCATGCACGTAAAAGCACTACGCTCGAGAACTATAAGTAGGCCCTTCGTGAATCCAGACTTTGCTTGCGGCAGAGTTCCATTTTGTGTCTCTGAAGTATGCACCTCGGGCGGAGAATTCGTTTCGAGACCAAGAATAATTTCGAGAGTTATAACAACCTAAATGCACCAGTCAAAACCAAGTCCACTTGCCATTGGTTACAACGTACCGGTCGCGTAGATAGTGCAAACTTCGTCCTTAGAAATAGTCAGAATGTCGTTCTGGCGAAGTGGCGACGTAGACGTTTGCAACTTACAAGGGCATGATTACCAAGGACCAAACACACAATTTGTTCATGAAGTCATTATAGCCGGGCGTTGCTAATAAGTCTTTGCTAACCTGATGGCGGGAATTAGCTATAGTTGAGTAAATTAACAAGACATGGGGCGCACTTCGTCGCTGACAGCGCCTCCGAACCTGAAGAATGAATAGTCAGCTGGTACAAGCTATTAACGATTAACATGAAGATAGCGTACATCAGATAGCCACAACCCCCGATAAACGCGTATATTACCGTAGCCGCAATCTACAAAATGGCAGGAATGAACCTTGCATCTTACGACTGAAGAGGCCAGGACATACGAAAGCCAGATTTATCATTTCGTCGAAGTCTTGAGGGTTTGCCATGTCTTTTGCCAAGGACGGTAGGACGGCATGTCCAGAAAACTAGACGAGCAATACTTAAGCAAATGAATCTTTATGTTCACAGACCAATATATTCACCCCTGCCATGAAGAGACCAAAAGAAACTCCGAGATGTCCCAAGCTCGCTATGCCAAAGCTAGTCGGCGCTGGTTCCCACAAGCTGCCTGGAGCATGCCGCTTGGACAATCCATCGAAGACCAGTACGGAAATGATAAGTAATGTACTCAAGATACCGAGGATGGAAGTGTAAGACAACACTGAAAGAGGGAAGAAGGCAGATGGAATAAGGCTGTCGTGGAGTGGAAGTTAGCCAGAAGATACAAGAGATTATAATAGGTACCGTACATTATAAGCCCCAACAACTTATAGGTTTCAGCAGAATAAGCCGGTACAATAGAATGCAACGAATCCGCAAATAAAGTCACAAGGACCACACTAAAGGGAGGTCGTTAAATTTTCCGGATCTCGGAGTAAGTATCGAGCGAGTATTTACCCGACCGTGAACAGTTCTACACAAAAGACAGAAGAGACAAGAAAACGCGAGCGAGGTCCGAAAGCCTTGTTCCCTATATCAGCATAAGTTCGTATATGTGGATCATCAGCCATAATCCGTGCAAGAATTTTTGCCCTAGATTCAAAATTAGTATCTGTGAACGCGGACAAAGGACAATAGACGGCTTACGTATAACACGTAATGATGCCATAGAAAACAACCAAGATTGAGCCCCCTATCCAACCAGACAGTGCAAAAGCCAGGGGTTCCGCCAGCATCCCAAAGCCGAGTAGAATTGCAATAGAGTTGAAGAGCTTTCAAGCAAGAAATTACGGGCTTAACTTAATTGCACCATACGGAAACGGATGGTACGTACCGTCTGACCAAAAGTACTTCTTCCTAGCGGAACCAGCTTCTCACTACGCATAGAAGCCGAGGATCTTCTATGCCTTAGATGCAATTTATGATCATGCGCTGCATCCGGAGGAGCTAGCAATGTAGAACTTGAGCTCTCCTGAGACGCGTCGACTTCGATCTCATTCATACGGACCGCCTGAGGACCATGAACACGAGCAGACGCCTTTGAGCTAGTCTTGCGAAGGAGGGGTGTCCGCTCGGTCGACCCGGGACGGGGTGCTCCCAGTCGGATTTGGGGATTTAACCTCCCGACCTCGGCAGGTAAAGCCAGTACATTATGACTAGGCCCGACACTTGAGGCGATTGGCTGCACAAGGGACTCAGAGCTCTCTACGACACTGTCCCACTCTAGGTCGTAGAAGTGGTCATCGCGGTGAGGAACGGGCGTTGGCACTTCGTCCTCGTCTGTCACCTGAGGAATGTCTTCGCCAGTGTACATTGCCTCCTCATCCAAGGGCTCTGGTCTTGAGCCTGTATCGACTGATAATGCTACATTTTGACCAGTGATGATATACTGAGAACGTCTGTAGGAAGCAAGGGCATCAGAGACACCGAGAGTACTAGACCATGACGATGGCGAGAAACTGGAGCTCAGTGGGACTGGATGCGGACTAGGCTCGTGTGAGGCTGAGGACATCGAAAGACGGTGAGAGAGAGGGAGAAAGAGGACGAGGATGACATTTTTTAAGTTGACCAAGTAAGAGGAATCAAGGTCCGGGGCGAAGATAAGTTGAGTGGCAGTGCAGCCGTGTTCGACAAACGTCAATCCTACATATTCTAGCATTTTCCCGCAAAATATCTCAAAAATATTACTGCAGTCCATCGTATATACAATACTAATTAACAGCTTTACGATTCGTCCATAGCATATACGACTCCCGAGAAATATCAGAGTTAGCACTCTTTCCCCTTTGGCTCCGCCGCGCTTCCGGTATCTTTGCATTCATAGCGAGGTCCTATAAATTCGTCTCAGCCCCGTATCGTATTTGGAAGATAGGCACTGTCTTACCGCACAACGTTTGCGAACTCCCGCACCCAGAAGATCCCACCACTTGGCCAGAGCGTTCTTCAGCGCAAGCTCCCTCACGCCCTTTGGGTTCAGCCACGCTACGAACTGGTCCATCTGCGGAGATTTTAAGTCAAATAAGGCAACAATAACGGAGCGGTCAACAGACCTCCTCGATTTCACTATAACAAGCCCAGTCGCCTGGTCCAAGCATCCCTTCTTCTCCTTCCTCCTCAAGCCGTCTCGCAAAAATGTCATCCTCCGTTCTTCTCTCCAGAATTTCCTCGTCGAATTCACTCGGTCCTTGAATGAATAGACGGCCAGTGGCATACTGCACGGAACCGCCACTGCCAACTAATGATGATGTACCGCACCCATCAAGCCACCAGATACGATTGTAGAATCTATCCTTGCCCATAGGCTTCAATCTAACCGTACCGAGCACCTTCCTGAAATCTCGTTCAATTCCTTCTAGACGCCGCTCCAATTTGCCGACTTCTTCGTCCAAACGGCGATGTTCTGCCAAAGCCTGCTTTTGATGCGCTAACTTTTGTCGAGCCAGCTCCCTTTGCTTTGCGAGCAATTGTCCTTGTTGCGCCTTCAAACGAAGGGTAAGTTGACGCTGCGTCGAAGCGGTACGCCGTCCGCTTGTTGAGCCTGTTTCCGAAGCCTCTTCCGAGATAGCCACAGCTTCAGAATCACCATCACTAGCCTCGTTCGGAATGATTTCATCTGCCTCATCTTCTTCTTTGTTGTTGGCAACCAACGCGTTCATCTCTTCGAGGCTATCCCAAGAAGTTAGTAGGTTGTTACTCAAATATATACTGAGCTTACAGCTGCTTCTTTTGTCTATTAAGTTCAATCTTTTCCTTGCGGTAGGTAGTTAACTGCTCCTCGCAGGAGTCTAGGTGTTGATGGATCTGTTTACTTGAAATCGCTATGTTGCACATGAACTGCAATATGTGTATCCTGTCCTCAGGTGGTAATGCGAAATAGCGTTCGCCTAATGAAGGTCGCATCTGGGAAATAGGTGACGATAGAGGTGAGGATTCGGAGGGCGGAGGTACCGTAAAGGAGTTATCATTAGCGGGAAAGTTGAAAAGGAGCTTGTCCAGGATAGATCGCAAGCGTGGGAAGGAAGACACAGTTGCATGCTAAAATAACAGAAAATTGTTACAAGGATGATTCTGGCAATGACTAGACTAGACTTGCGTACATCTTTAAGGCACCCGATCAAGGCATCTTGCCAACCTATTCGGCCGTCATTAGGCTTGAGTGGCACCCTCTCCCAGTTGTTTCCAATATCCGCCAGTTCGTCCGTAATCATACTGACGGAAGGCCGGTGCTGCAATAAGTCTGTATCATCCTCGGGCGAATCAATCAAAGACATGACATATGCGTGTCGCATGAAAGGCACGGTTCGCAGGTTGTAAATCAGAACACTGTGAACCTCCGCAAGAAGACTGCAATGAGGTTCAACTAGCGAATGGCGCAGAGCATGTTCGAAATCATCAAGCATGAAGAATGATATATGTAGAGGTTGCCTAGAAGGAGTGCATCAGTGACGTGCCATTAGTGGAATCTGCTCAGTAGCCTACCCAAAACATATCAAGAAATTCCAAACCGACAGGAAACGCTCGAAAACACCATCCATGTCATTGAATGGCACTTTTTCAGCGTTCCTGCTTGCGACAGGTCTCTTCACCTGCATGCCAGCCTTCTTGTCCCTATCACCGATACGGACGTCAAGGTCCTCTGTAGGATACCTAACAGCCTTTTTCTTCTGTTTCGCCTTCTCAGCAGCCAAACGTTCTGCTTCCTCCTTCGCTGCCTGATCAGCGGCGCGTTTCTGTGCCTTCACTCTTGCAACTTCGGCCGCTTTGTGTTCCAAGTCACGTTGACGCTGTGCAGCCTCTTCGGCCTTGGCGATAGCTAAAATTCATTAGAGCTCCCGCACAATGTCAGGTCCCTGCAAGACTCACCTTTGGCTTCCCGTTCCCGCTCTCGAATCATCTTTTTCGTCAATCTGCCTTCCCGCTCCGCTTGGGCCTCTTTCTCTTCCCAGACTCTCTTGCGTTTATCAATCTCATCCTTTCTGACCTTCTCAACTTCCGCTTTGATGTACTCGGGCATCTCAGTTGGAATTCCGAGCCTTTGGGCAATGACAGGCTTCACAGCCCAAGGTGCAGCGAGAGATGAGTCTCTATCTAAGCATTCCCGCAAGAATCTCCGTAGTAGTGATTTCGAAAATACCAGTCTATCGCGACTGCGTCCGTTCGTCAGATGCAGCACAAGCAGAGGCAGGGGATCAGAAAACGTACGACATGAAATCGCAAGGGACGTCCATCAAGCTCCCAGCCCATTTTGTACCAGGATCTGTATCATTGTGACCATTCACATTTAGCCGTCCCTTTTCTTTCACTCTGCCGCTTTCCCTCCTGTTAACCACCGGAGCAGAATTCTGCTGGTCACCTTCCTGAGGGGCTTCTTCGTCCAGAATCTGCACTCTGTATGTGTATCCCGTCGGATCATCACGAGAAATACTTTCCTCCAGAGATATACCCAAGTCTCCTCCAATGGCATGCACTTGTCGGGGCTCAAACGTCGAACTGCTCCCAGAGGAAGAATAGCATGTATCTGAGTCGTCAGCGTCGGATGAAGATCGTTTCCGCTTTAGCGCGGTAGCGCTCCTCGGGGGGAAGACATTGATGACACGGGCGGCATATCTGCTGCCTTCCACATCCAAGAATATTTCTAAGAGACCATCAGAAACCAAGCAGCAAACACATGACGGAGAGGAACACAGACTTTCGCCAGTGAAGTATCTGTCTTTGAACCGATCATGCACCGCTTCAACAAGGTGATCCAGTCTACCCATGACCTCTGAGTGTGGCTGCGTTAGGAAGGTGGCGACGGCAGTGGACAGTGTGCAGACTTACGCCATTGGACTGCACTCAGAACTGCGGCCTTGAGAGGTTCTGGAAAGCGGGAATGGAGAGTGCGAGCTTCCTGCTGTTCGCTTTCGAGAGCCTGAAAATAGTCGAGGCCACTCTTTCCAGTAACGTCACACTGGAACTGCTTGAGCTTGTAAAAGCTCATACGCGCCGCATATGCTCTAAGGAAGAAAAAGCGCGTCAGATACGCGCATTCTACGGGTATGAGGCGGGCGAGATATGTACTCGTAAGAGTCAAAAATCTCGCCTGTTTGTGCGAGGAGATAGACCTCTTTATTGGTGCCATTTTTAGTGGCTTCAAGGAAATCGAGAGAGGGTTCTGTTAGGAGGACGTGCTTCCGTCTACAGCTAGGCATTTGAGAGGAATGAAGAGAGAGAGAAGAGGGAGGATGGTGGTGGCGAAGGGGAGGGGAATGATGCGTGGCAGGGGCTGTAGGGGAGTGTTGGTGCAAGCCGGGTTGGCTGCCATTTCGATGGCCTTTCGGGATGCTCTCTGCCTTGACCGTGAGGCCCATTCCAAAACAATGATTGATTATGTAAGTAATAATTATATAATATTACGTTATAATTACAACATGGAGTAATACACACGCTAATTAAACGCCTGCTACTTCAATAATGTATGTACTTATATACATGAGCCCTAGCTCGCAGTTCCCTTTGGAGCCGAACACCACTTCATCACTTCTCTCCAACCAACTCCCATCTTCTTCTCCTCTTCCTACTCGGCCTGTAGCAAATGCTTCATGGAAACAACACCTCAGCCTTGACCGTCTCCCCTCCCGACTCTGGCTTCAGTCCAAGACCAGAATTCGTTCGCAATAGCCATGTTCCATCGACCTTTGCCCTCCTCGCAATTGCTGGCACTAGTTCAGTCCGCCTCTCCTCCTTCTCCCAGCAACTCCTTTCTTCCCTCAAGCTCGCTTTCGACTCCCAGAGCCTGTTACGCAGCATCCGCGAAGAGCCAAATCTAAACCTCATTGAATTCGCCCTCGAGGGCAAACCATGGACACAGAGCAAAGGCCCGGACTCAGAGCAGCTCTTCATCCAAATTCTCACCATCATCTTCCATCATGGTTACAGATTCTTATCAACTATCGACTACGGGAGAGAGCAGTCGGGTACGTATTGAGTACTTTCCAATCGCTTGCTCGATACTGATGTCAACTCTCAAGAGCGTGTTTCAATCGCGTTTTCTAGACCAGCCACACTGTCTGCCCACGAGGCTGCGCGTACTCCGTTTGCCTTATCCTTCCCGTCATCAAAAGTCTTACGCGTCATTAACCCTCCTCTGAACTCGACACCGGCCATCCTGCAGGCCGCTCGGTCCGCATGGCCACGTGGGGTCATCTCTGAGAAAAAGGTGTCAAATGGTTGCTACGAATTTCGCCTCAAGGGCTACAGATGTGAGACATTGTTTAGCCTGGACTTCCGGCGACGATACATGCACTAATGGGCACGTTGTAATTTAGGGTTTCAGGAGGACACATTCTCTACAGACAGTATGCAGCACATACTCGCCTTGCTCAATGCGTTGGATCGTTACGCCTTCACCCTTCTCACATCAATATCTTTAACCGGAAGTCACTCACGAGTGAAAGATTTGTGGATCTTCTCCGGTTCTCCCATGGAGCCGCTTTCCGATCCTGCGTCGAGCAACTCAAACGTTGATTTAGCTCGTGGCCTGACATCAACCAGCTCAAAGAATGCGCTTACTCCTGTCTGGACGTCGTCATCTCAAGGCAACAATAACTCGGCCGATACCCTGCATGGCAAAGGTGGTTCCTTACCTAGTTCATCTCAAGGGTCGTCTCATACATTGGGCCATGTTCGCTCCGCGACGGACCCAAATGCTTCTGGTATGACCCGGACAGCCTCCGTATTACGCAAGAAAAGTCCTCCAAAACCTGTACGAACGCTTCCTCTTGGACGATCACCCTTTAGTCGGTCTTCGGAAGAGTTCCCAATTCGCAGGCATAACTTGACCCCTATTGGAAGTGTTGACATGACAGGTATCGGCAGTGCGAACCAACGCAACTTTGTCCTAGAGATAAATCGTCACGGATCGCGCTCTCCTGAAACTCAGGATTTCCCTCGTTTGTCGACTGGAAGCGATCCGACGCCTAGTTCTTCGCAGTCGCAGGAACGTGCTCGTGTGAAAACCGGAGAGCTGTTCTATGAGACAGGTCCAGGCGTTCATAGCCAGTCACATGTATCTCATTCAGAAGGCGTGGCGAGTAACATGCACCAACCTCGTGCTTCTTCATCCGGCGAGTTAGGTCCTGAGTCGCAACCTTCATCAAGGAAGTTGAACCCCCGTAACTCTCCAGAACCACCTCATGACGTGCCACAAAGCGTCTCTGACCGCGTTACATCCGACACGGGATCCTTGACACCACCCATCCTTGGTTCCAGAGTCTTCAGAGATTCAGCTTTCTCAAGCTCGACCACGAAATCTTGTGAGATACCAATTGCTTGGACCGGTCCCCCCGACGACGAGAAAGGAACCGATTCGGAAGCAAATTTCTACAAACGCACGCACGCCGATCTTGCCCCCTCCACTGAGTACAAGGATGAGGAATACGGCAATAGCATGGAGAGTGCAACAGCGGCCGCCAGCCGCTCCTCAACGCCCAAATTCCCTGGTGCCTGGCAACCTACGCCAATCTCGGAGATACCAGAGGACCAGGGTGGGCTTGGCAGTCTGCAGAATGAGCAGAACTCCGGCAGGGACGTGACGGAACCCGAACCTGAGAAGAGGGAAGTAGACGCAGAGAGAGTGGCCTCACCCGTACGTTCAGACACCCCAGAAGCAACTCGTAAAAGCGAAGTAGCACTTTACGGCGTAGTCTCGAAGCCCATACTGTCCCCTGTGAAAGAGAAACGACGATCTTTGAACGCCACTACTTCCTTGCCTTCACCTTCACCTTCACCAGTGAAGGCAGACGGATGGGTGCTAGTAAATATTGCCGACGGAACAACGGATCATCGTCAGTCAAGCTCATCTAGCGAACGTCCCAGGTCACCTCTCGCCACTAGACCTAGCACAGACAGTCGCTCAAAATCGCCACCTCCAACAGGTTCTTCTTTATCTCCAATCGCGAAGGCTATTGTCATTGAAGATGCACAGAAACCTACTCACGAGAAATCCCAATCCTTATCAGGGTTGAAACGGCTACTGTCAGGTTCACGGTCTAAATCCCGGCAATCTCCAACCAGCTTCAACAATGCGACTGAACGCACAAGGAAACTGAGTATCAGGGATAGATGGCGTAAGAAGGCTTCCACATGACATGTATTTCATGCTCCCTCTTTACCGTTCTCATTTCTGACCTCGAAATTGTAATGCCTTTCATTATTGACATTGGAATCGGACACCAGTCTACTATGTACCATGTTTCTTTGTTTGTAATTCTTGCTATCTCGACTTGGTTTCCCATTGGATGTTGTCTCAACTATATCACATGCTTACATAATTGGAATACATGTAGAATAGAACTTCTGGATGTATCCTTCCCTATTTCCATGAACTCTTTCAGTTGCCTTCTTCCTCCTCTTCTTCAATAGACTTGATGGCGTCGAAAATTGAGCTCAGCGCCACCCAAAAGAAGCTTGGTGCCCCAAACTCCTTCTGCTCGATCTTTCGAATGGACAATTGCCACGAGGCCCACGCCGTTCGCAAACGATCCAGCTTTGGAGCATCATCGTCTCCGGCAATTTCGTACTTCACGTCCGTAACCAGCTGGTTAGTATGCTCCCTGAGCTTTGCGATGAGTCTGGTTCGCCTCTTGCGCTGGGATGTCCTCGCTGTGATTGTTCCAATGACAGCCTCCGCCTCACTGAGCCGCGATTTACGTTTATTGCTCAATGAATTTGCCGAACATATACATCGTAGCTCCTGTGAGTAAGATCGGAAAATGTCGTCGATGCAAGCAAATTGGCCTTCGGAAATGTCCAGGTCCTCCGTAAATTCCTGAACCTTCGATTTCACAGCCCGCCACAATCTATCATGCTCATCGATAGGTTTCTCGTCCTTTTCAGATGATGAGAGCTTGCGAATCATGTTAGCCATATCGGTTGCGCCAGATCGGTCCAGCAACGAGACCAGTGAAGCGTTGGAGAGGTCAATATCGCGATACAGTTTCCCAATAGCTCGGTCGCTCTCATAGTACCTGATTCTATTTCGAGGCGAAGTTTGACCGGTCTCTGATTCTGACCAATCTGGTCTGATTGTAGGAAGTGGTCGGGGAACACCCTCCATAGGTACGGCATTTCCACTCTTCGCGTAGTCCACGGCGGCGCTGTGCAACTCGGCAAGCTTCATACAGTCACCATCATGAATGCCCTCAGAACTCTGATCAGCAATTAGTAGCCAGTTTGTCGCTATTATCCCCACGTTCTAGAACGCATATCGTCATCCGGCGTGTCAATTTTCAGATAGGACTTTCATCACTCACATCCGCGACAATATAGTCACATATGAAATCTATTACATCGTTCCGGCTGCTCGGATGGTCCATCTCTTTCCTCTTCGCAGGATCATACGATGCCGGCGAACTTGTCCGACGTGGTAGTAGTTGCCTATAATCCGTTACGTTGTACAAATCGCCATCCAAGTCCCCTCCGCCTAAACAGGATGGCAGAGACCTCTCGCCTTTTATGAGATGAAGATGACTCCAGTGAGTGTCCTGTCAAAGGTAGGAATACAAGGAAGATATCACCCACCCTTCGTGGAGAATACAAGGGTATTTTCCAAAGCCTCTTCCGCGAAAGGAGAACCAGGTGGAGGAGGGCCTATTGCACGGGCAAGCTGGACATCTCCCGGATGGATCGTTGGAGATCGAGAGATCGAGACTGGACCCTGCAAATATTTCCTCACACCCCTTTTCTCCTCAATGCAAACGAATACTTCTCCTTCGTTTAGATACGAGTGAACGTCCGCTACACCAACTAGGGTCCATCCTGGCACGAAAATACGAGCTTTATGCTTGAGGTCCCGTAGAATGTGAAAGTGTGCATTCCGTATAACCTTTGCATAGAAGGAATCGATTGGTATGCCTTTTGCTTCCAGCTTCGACAAATTTCGGAGGCATGACGTGAGCCTGAATGACTGACCAAGTCCGTAGTTGCCTAACATGGTAGATGTGGCCTCTAGGGAACTCGTGGATTGCATGACGTTTCGTACCGCTTCCCTCTGCAGTTTCAGAAAAACATCTGCGGGTACACCAAGGCCTTCAAGTATCATTATCAAAGGTCGATTCAGAAACATCTTTCCCGGTTTGTTGAATACACCAGCTATCTCAATCTCTCTTTCCGCCGCCTCAAACTTGATCATGGACGGTCGCAATACGAGGACTCTGCCTGAAAGTGTATGGTCAACACTGATCATACCCTTGGAACCTCGAAACCGGATCTGAAAAGCTCGAGGAGATGGATGGTCTGCGGATCGAAAACCTCGACGTTTCTTCGAGCGTAGTATCTTCCACATCTCATTTGCTAGCTTTGGTGAAACGGTCCCGACGCCGTCCGTGAAGCAAGACCCCGATTGAGACTTGATGTCATTCTCGATGATGATTTCTCCAGGATCAACGGTGATCGAGCTGTCCGTTGTCGTGAATGCTTGCGAGATCCGAGCTGCGTAACGCGCTGGACAATAGACTAGCCTCCTGTCGAAAGAAAGGTTATTGAATGTGCCAAGCTCATCTAAAATCGTTCCTGCGTCGATGCGACGTCTGCTTGTTTCATCATGAAACGGGTATATGAACCAGACAGCATGATCCTTCAGCGCTGACTGGGAGTAGTGTAGAAACTCCAGACGCCTTCCGGCAATGGATAACCCATTGCGTAATATCTGTCCCATATGGGAATGGATGAAAGCTCGTCCATCTATGTGACCATCGAATCTGAATCGCAAATGACCCTCGTCCACGAAGGCGACTCGTACGAAATGGTCTTTGTGATCTGGGTATCTGCGTATGACGCGATTAGTCTGTTCTGGGAAGGGACCATGCAAGTGAAGGGAGGTGGGTGTGGCGTAGACATGCAAACAGCGAAAGAGGTCTTCCGCCTCGGGTAGGAGGGTATGTTTGTAATCTTCTCGACAGCGCAGAAAGCAATCTTTGACCGACTCCTGGGACTGAGAGTCGTCAGAAAACCACAGCATTCTGAGCTGCTCTCCGAAAAAATGAAGCAAACCCGCACAAAACGATTCGTCCTCCTCGGCCATGAGCTTCGTAATGTCTGGCTTGATGTCCAAAACTTCTTTTGGATCCATGGTCAAATTGCGTAACAGAGCATCGATATGGAATGCGAGAAGCCATGTCAGTTGCTCCATCCAGCTGTGCAGCTCCTGTAGGGCTGCAGATGAGAATATGTCTCTGCTCTCCACTTGGTAATCGATCTGTGATACAGGTAAATGCGTTTCGGAATCGTGCCAAAGATCGGCAAAAATCCGGTAGTCTGACGGTGAGCATAGGAGACGCAGTGCGAGCGAAGCATAGGGCGCTAAACGATGGTGATTGTCGCCTTCCAATGAGCACTTCCTTTGCCTGGCTTGCTGATAATCAGAACGTTGAAATCTGGACCTTTGCTCCAGTATCGGGAGAATCGGGCCAAACTCGAATTTTGGCGCATGTTGTAGACTAAAGAGCACGGAAGCCTCAAAAGTATCAAGAGTCGCGGTAATACGTTCCACCTGAGAAAAGGATACCACAATGTTTTCGCAATTTTCGAATCCATCCCCGAGCGAAATCTCGAATTCTCGCCGTTCTTGTCCGAAGTGCATTCTGCAATTGGCCTTAATAGCGTGCTCCACAGAAAAGACACCATCCCGACATTCCCAGCCAAACTGGACCTCGGACAGATGGACAACAGTTGCATTGAGGTACCTACGCCTCTCTTCTTGTTCCTGTAATTCCAGAGGGTCTTGAAACGGAAGCTTGCGAATACTATCCACCACTCGCTGCCGCGGACTGTTCCTGCTTATTTGGAAAGTCATTGGTTGGCGACCAGTGATGATGCGCAAGCGAGGATTTCTGCCTCCGCAGAGTTCAAGGAAGCGCCGGCCAATGTCTTCTAAGGGAAAAGTGACAGTACCAGTTCGATACAATGCCACACGGGCACGGTGTTTCTTTGGGTGATGGAGGTGCACGTCAAAGTTCAGCCGAGAATCAACGTTGAATGACTCAAAGTCTGAGTGGTGGTGCACAACCATGGCAATAGCAGAGATTATTTGAATTCGGTTGGCTGCGAAACTGATGTTTGTCACAAAAACCTCCATGACGAAACACCTGGAAAGGGGGTGTCGTCAGCACGAGTGTCTTATTTCAAGCATCATCGATACCCGCCTGGTGTCTCAAGGTATGGCTCTGTTTGTAAACGGGAGGACCAATCTTCTGTACGTATCGGCAGGACACCGTCTGGAGTAAAGGTAATGAAGAATGGGAAGAGGGTGATAGGAGCTTGAAAGCGGTTTGGGAACATCCGCGTCTGCGTCCCTATATACATAATTAACCCAGAGTTAAGCGCCCATCTATTAGGTTGGGACTCGAGAGTTCCAGTATTCTTTGCACGAGTTTGATTGAGAAGCAAGCTCATATCCCTTCGGGGACATCACCTGAACAAGTATGAGAACGCGACATCTGCAAGACATCCACA
Organism: Inonotus obliquus; assembly: GCA_032164295.1. Taxonomy (NCBI): domain Eukaryota; kingdom Fungi; phylum Basidiomycota; class Agaricomycetes; order Hymenochaetales; family Hymenochaetaceae; genus Inonotus; species Inonotus obliquus. The sequence goes on along the minus strand of JAJHTX010000001.1, from coordinate 2,540,621 downwards.
AATAGTACGCATATGGTGAGAGATGGTGATGAAAACTAGCACTGTAGTACTCGAGCTTAAGGATGACTGCCCAAGAGAACTAAACGGCGGCACGGCGGTGACGAACCGAGTCCTTGAATTATATAAGCAAAAGGAGTATTATATAATACTACCATTAATATTGTACATAATAATAATCCAATCCTAACACAAATTATGATAGAAAACCACAGGGAACCGTTCATTCGCCTCGATGACCTCAGTCTTATCAGTAGCTTTCAAAGTCGCGGGAGCCTCGACGCGTCTTGTCCCCTTCTATGCTTGCTCCTTTGATACTTATGGCCAACAACAGGATTGACCGATGAGATGTGGAGGATTCCGATGGGATGAGAGGAGCATCACGCGTAACGATCCATCCTGGCGTTTTCCGTCGCACTAACAGGACGCATCCTGATCACTGCTGTCTTGAACGCGCTCGCATAGTTGATGTGTGCAATCCATTCATTGCTCTGCATCTCGTTTTCCGTCTGCAAGAGGATCTGTCGGCCTGACGACATGACAAGGCGCACTACGTAATCTCGCTGTCGAGAACAAGCATAATGTCAGAGGAAGAAATACGACCAGTGAATATTATGTAAATACCTTGCCGTAAGACGAATCATAAACAGCAATTGCATCCTTCACGGACAGTAACTCATCCGGCTTAAGGAAAGAAGACTGACCCGGGAATGTTTCACTGTCCGGAGAGTGAGACTGGAGTCACTGGACTCAGCGCCAGCGCAGCATCTCTGTTAAAGAGAAGTTGTGTTTCAGAATCACGCTGACCTCTCTCCACCTTCTCGTTTACCACCATCTAATAGATTGTCTATTATAGGGTGACATTGTTAGCAAAATATTAGAGGTTCCCTATCGTTCTCGTTTCTGGCCCCGAAATTGTAATGCCCATCATTATTGACATTTGGATCGGATATCGGCCTACTACTTACCATGTTTCTTTGCAATTGTTCAACTGTATCACATATACTCTTATACGAATACATGTGGAACCTCTGGATGTTTCCACTCCTACTTCCATGAACTCTTTCAGTTGCCCTCTTCCTCCTCTTCTTCAATAGACTTGATGGCGTCGAATATTGAGCTCAGCGCCACCCAAAAGAAGCTTGGTGCCCCAAACTTCTTCTGCTTGATCTTTCGTATGGACAATTGCCACGAGGCCCACGCCGTTCGCAAACGATCCAGCTTAGGAGCATCATCGTCTCCGGCAATTTCGTACTTCACGTCCGTAACCAGCTGATTAGTATGCTCCCTGAGCTTTGCGATAAGATTTCTTCGCCTCTTGCGCTGGGACGTCCTCGCTGTGATTGTTCCGATGAAAGCCTCCGCCTCACTGAGTTGCGAATCACGTCTATTGCTCAATGAATTTGCCGAACATATACATCGTAGCTCCTGTGAGTACGATCGGAAAAGGTTGTCAATGTAAGTAGACTCGTCGGGTGGAATGTCCAGGTCCTCCGTAAATTCCTGAACCTTCGATTTCACAGCCCGCCACAATTCATCACGCTCATTGGGAGGTTTCTCGTGCATTTCGAACAGTGGGAGCTTGCGGATCATGTTGGCTAGCTTGTTTGTGCCAGAGTGCTCCAATAAGGAGGTCAGCGAAGCGTCAGAGAGGTCAATATCGCGGTACAGTTGACCAATCGCCCGTTCGCTCTGATAGTACCGGATAGTGTTTAGAGGCGAAGTTTGACCCGTCTCAGGTTCTGACCAATCTGGTCTGTCTAGAGGGAGTGGTCGAGGAACACCCTCCATAGGTACGGCATTTCCGCTCTTTGCGTAGTCCACGGCGGCATTATGCAACTCGGCAAGCTTCATACAGTCACCATCATGAATGCCCTCAGAACTCTGATCGGCTATGAGTAGCCAGTTTGTCGCTATTATCCCCACGTTCTAGAACACAAATCGTCATAAAAATGTCGATATACATGTACAGGTCTTCTGTGACTCACATCAGCAACAATATAGTCACTAATAAAATCAATCACGTCGTTCCGATTGCTCGGATGCTCGACTTCCTTCCTCACCGCGGGATCATAGCATGCCGGCCTAATTGTCCGAGGTGGTATTAGTTCGCTATAACATGTTATATTGTATAAATCTCCGTCCAAATCTCCTCCGCCTAGACAGGACGGCAGGGACCTGTTGCCTTTTCGTGGTATGAATGCGATTCCTGTAAGCATCCCATTGAAGGTGAAAGATAAAGCTATCACCCACCCATTGTGGAGAATACAAGAGTGTTTTGCAGAGCCTCTTTCGCAAAAGGAGAACCAGCTGGAGGTGGGCCTATTGCACGGGCAAGCTGGACATCTCCCGGATGGATCGTTGGAGATCGAGAGATAGAGACTAGCCCCTGTAAGAATTTCCTAACGCCTCTTTTCTCCTCGATGCAAACGAAAACTTCTCCTTCTTTCAGGTAAGAATGGACGTCCGCAACACCAACCAGAGTCCATCCTGGCACGGGAATACGACTTCGATGCTTCAGGTCGCGCAGAATGTGAAAGATGGCGTTCCGTATGATTTTAGCATAGAAACCGTCAACGGGTACGCGATTTGCTTCCAACTTCGACAAATTTCGGAGGCACGACGTGAGCCTGAATGACTGACCAAGTCCGTAGTTGTCTAACATGGTAGATGTGGCCTCTAAGGAACTCGTGGATTGCATGACGTTTTGCACGGCTTCTCTCTGCAGTTTCAGAAAAACATCCGCGGGTACACCAAGGCCTTCAAGTATCATTATCAAAGGTCGATTCAGAAACATCTTTCCCGGTTTGTTGAATACACCAGCTATCTCAATCTCTCTTTCCGCCGCCTCAAACTTGATCATGGACGGTCGCAATACGAGGACTCTGCCTGAAAGTGTATGGTCAACACTGATCATACCCTTGGAACCTCGAAACCGGATCTGAAAAGCTCGAGGAGATGGATGGTCTGCGGATCGAAAACCTCGACGTTTCTTCGAGCGTAGTATCTTCCACATCTCATTTGCTAGCTTTGGTGAAACGGTCCCGACGCCGTCCGTGAAGCAAGACCCCGATTGAGACTTGATGTCATTCTCGATGATGATTTCTCCAGGATCAACGGTGATCGAGCTGTCCGTTGTCGTGAATGCCTGCGCGATCCGAGCTGCGTAACGCGCTGGACAATAGACTAGCCTCCTGTCGAAAGAAAGGTTATTGAATGTGCCAAGCTCATCTAAAATCGTTCCTGCGTCGATGCGACGTCTGCTTGTTTCATCATAAAACGGGTATATGAACCAGACAGCATGATCCTTCAGCGCTGACTGGGAGTAATGTAGAAACTCCAGACGCCTTCCGGCAATGGATAACCCATCGCGTAAAGTCCGTCCTACATGGGAATGGATGAAAGCTCGTCCATCTATATGATTATCAAGCCTTAAATGCAGGAGATCCTCATCCACGAATGCGACTCGCACGAAATGGTCTTTGTGATTTGGGTACCTTCGTATGACTCGATTGGTCCGTTCTGGAAAGGGGCCACACAAGCGAAGGGAGGTGGGAGTTACGTAGACATGTAAACAATTAAAGAGGTCTTCATCCTCAGATAAGAGGACATGCTTGTACTCTTCTCGGCAGAGCTTGAAACAATCTTTAATCGATTCCTGGTTCTGGGATTCTTCTGAGAACCACAGCATTCGGAGCTGCTCTCCGAAGAAGCGTACGAAACCCGCACAATAAGAATCTCCTTCCTCCTTGGCGAGTTTCTCAATGTCCGGCTTGGTTTCCAGAACTTCCTTTGGATCCATGGTCAAGTTTCGCATCAGGGCATCAACATGGAACGCGAGGGGCCAGCTCAGTTGTTCCAACCAGCGATGCACTTCTTGTACGGCTGCATGGGAGAAGATGTCCCTCCTCTCATCATGGTAGTCGGTCCGTATCATAGGCAAAAGAGTCTCCGAATGGTGCCAAAGATCTGCAAAAGTTCGGTACTCTGAAGGCGAGCATAGGACTCGCAGAGCAATCGAAACATATGGCGCTAGACGACGGTGAGCGTCGCCTTCCAAAGAAATCCTCCTTTGCCTGGTTCGTTGTTCCTTTTGATATAATAGGCTGGACATGAGTCTTTCCTCCAGTATCGGGAGGCTCGGGCCAAACTCGAATTTAGGAGCATGCAAGAGAGAAAAGAGCATGGAAGCTCCATATGTGTCCGTACTTGCGGAAATACACCGAACCTGGGAGAAGGATACTACCATATTTTCGCAAGACACGGAACCGCCACTGAGCAAAACCTCGAATTCTCGACGCTCTCGACTGAAGTGTATTTGGCAAGGGGTGTTTATGACGTGTTCTACGGAAAAGACACCATCTCGACACTCCCAGCCGAACTGTACCTCGGTCAGATGGACAACAGACGCGTTTATGTATGCGCTCTTCTCTTGCTGTTCTTGCAATTCCTGAAGATTTGGAAAGGGACGCTTGCGGAGACTGTCTACAACCCGCTTCGTTGGTTTCTTCATGCCTTTCTGGAAAATGATCTGTTGACGACCAATGGTGACAGGGAAGCGGGCTATGGCACCCCCACAGAGCTCAAGGAAGAGCTTGCCTACGTCCTCAAGAGGGAAAACGACAATCCCGCTACGATACAATGCCGCCCGGGCTCGGTGTCTCTTTGGGTGATGGAGACGTACGTAGAAGTTCAGCCGCGAACCGATGTTGAACGGCTTAAAGTGCGGAAGGTCGTGTACGATCTTGGCGATCTCAAAAACAATTTGGATCTCGTCGGCTGCAAGACTGACGTTCGACATGAAGACCTCCATGCTAAAACCCTTGAATGGCAACATGTCTAGTCAGGCGATATGCTTTGTGTATAGTGAAGATGTACCTAATACTTCGAGATACGACTTCACGTAAGCAGAGCGGTCGGTTGATATGAGAATAGGAACAAATGGTAAGGTAACACTTCGCGTACCTCAAAGGACGGAGGCAACAAAGTATGTGGAATAATTGGTGATAGTAAATTGATTGGCACACCGAACAGTCTTATCCGATCCTGACCCAGAGAGGTAAGTAAGCGCCTGGGCGGCCCCGCTGATTAGAACTCGAACTTGAGAAGACTTTTTAGCTGATTATGTAAGAGAAGTCGGTCTGGAATCACTAATCATCTTCAACTCTCGCGGCAAGTGAAGGCATGGCGTTTGTAGGAGGTTCTGTCCGTGAGGATTTTGGGTTGAAAAGGATGGAGGCTCCCATACTTGGGATGCATATGAGACAATTTTGATTATTAACACGATATTGGGGAAATATTACATAATGCACGATTCCATGGCATGGTTGTAAATACATCCTACGCCAGTAGGATTATTAATTCCCGTTGAAGTGTCCATCTGCGCTAAATAATCGAATAATTAATCCAATCCCACAATAGCTCATCGAAATAAAAGGATTATGTATAGTTAAGGTCGCTGTCCATTGAGTCATGGCAGCTGCATGGTTATTATGACTCCGTCAAGGGATTGGTCTGAAGCCCAGTCGTCGGATGCCCAATCTTGTCCGTAGCTTTCAGAGTCGCGGGAACCTTGACTAGAGATACCCGCCGAGCGGCGCGTGTCTTGTCCCATTCCTCTGCTTGTTCCTCTGATACTCTATGGCTAGCAACAGGGTTGATTGCCACTGGGATCGGCGGTGATGAGATATCAACAGAAGGTGTAACGGCGGACGGGGTCGCAAAGAAGCCTGATCCATTCACACTCCCTGGAGGTATTTCATGGGAGGGTGTGCAAACTGGCGAAACTGGTTCAAGGCTTTGTATTGTTGGACTGTCCTTCTGTAGACTACCACGGGGGCGATTGTTTCGTGGCCAATCTGAGCCAAAGTCAAGCGCGGAATGAAACGACTCGCAGATGGAAGAGTCATGCTGCCCATGCGATAGGTCGGACACATCACTGCGAGACAAAGATTGACTAGGCCCATTGAACAAGGCCGCCTCTTCGTGCATAGACAGTGATACCGAGGGAATGTGAACTTTTTTCATACAATCCTGACCACCTCTCTGCCTAATATCTTCTTGCCTCCGACATTTCTGCTCTCGTTGTTCAGATGCCAGGTCTGCTGCTAGAACATCTCGAAAGCAAGTTGCCTTGACTATTTCGAGGCGAAGCTGCCTGATGTGTCCAGACAGATTGACCACCGCGGCCTGAAGCCGATCGCGAGTAGATCGCTGGAATGGTGTGAGAATAGCCAGGTTATGGACAAGTCTTATATTCGACTCAAGCTGTGTCCGCGCCGCCTCGATCTTCGCTTCGAACTCTCGTATTTTGCCTAGGACAATTCTTGAGCGAGAATGCAGATTTGTTGCAAAGTCGACCGAGTGTTCTTGGCTTCGTTTACCACCATCGGCATCAGGGGTATCTGTGGTTGTAGTGCAGTTGCCTTCGGTTGTTCCATCTGAAATAGACGTCGAGGATTCCGATGGGATGAGAGGAGCATCACGCGTATAAGAGCTACGATCCATCCTGGCGTTTTCCGTCGCACTAACAGGACGCATCCTGATCCCCGCTGTCTTGAATGCGCTCGCATAGTTGATGTGTGCAATCCATTCATTGCGCTGCATCTCGTTTTCCGTTTGCAAGAGTATCTGTCGGCCTGACGACATGACAAGGCGCACTACGTAATCTCGCTGTCGAGAACAAGCATAATGTCAGAGGAAGAAATACGACCAGTGAATATTAATATTGTCCATACCTTGCCGTAAGACGAATCATAAACAGCAATCGCATCCTTCACGGACAGTAACTCATCCGGCTTAAGGAAAGAAGACTGACCCGGGAATGTTTCACTGTCCGGGGAGTGAGACTGGACTATGAGATTCAAAGCCAGCGCAGCATCTCTGTAAAAGAGAAGTTGTGATCCGGTCAGAATCACGCTGACCTCTCTCCACCTTCTATTAGATGCACGTTTACCCCCGCCCAACAGATCATCTAAGATGGCATTATTTAGCAATATACTGGCGATTCTGGGCGGAATCGCTTACCCTTCCGGTTGAGGAGACCCACTTTCGTTACCCTTAATGCCGAGTACTCCAGATGAATACACTCTTGTTCCGATACCACAGGGGGAGCAAAGCCATTAACAGGAGCGCCAGACGCGCCGCCGACATTCATTGTGAAAAACGGCAATGTAGATGACCTCCTGGGATCTACAGTACCGACGTCAATCATTTCTGCTCGAGCGAAAGACCTGCGGAGTTCTGCCTCATTCCACGAGCCCGCTGTCCCTTGGTAAGAGAATGGATTCCGCAGAGGAATGAACGTTTCCACATCAACCCGAAGACCATGGAGAAGATTCTATGAGGCACTTGAGTGAGAAGTTTACTAGGCTGTATGTTTTCCCTTACCCGCGTAATAAGGTAGTATGCATCAACTTTGTTAGATTTGCCCATCACCGATAGCCCAGACCCGTTTAAGGTAGGAGTTCCCTGGCCGCTCCCTGAAACAGGTGATTTGCCATCTTGAGTGAAACCGCGCTGTCCGTTCACGTCGATGGGGTCTTCTATGAATATGAACGGTGCAAACACGATGTTGTCAAAGAAATACTAGGTTTTTAGTGATTAAGCGTAATCATGCGATTGTAGGCGGGTAGAGTCCTTACGTCAAGAACTTCTGTAGACACTCCTACGAGCTTCGTGTTTTTTATATAGTCTGCCTTCGTCATTTTTCGCTTGTTGGACTTGTTGTATGCGTCCGTGTGGAGCATGATTAAGCTAAACGCAAGGATGTACGGATGATCTAGTAGGAACCGGTTGTTCAGGTGGATCTTTCAAATGTCAGATGTGATGTATTTACCCTGAGATACGAAGAGATTCGGGTTGCATGCCATGTATCTGGCAGCAAATGCCTCGATAACGCGATCAATCTGTTGCGTCTCCTTCGGCAAGCCCACATCCATAAGCAGTTTCCGAAGTGCAATATCAAGCGGGTCATTCGTAAAGTTGAAACGATCGATGTATGCCTTTAAAGCGGCAGAATAGAAAGAATCTCCGCTAGGAAACCAAGGCCAGTAAGTTTTGCTATCATAACGGCATGGATGGTGAACAAACCTTGCCGCAAGAATATTTGCGATCTCAGCTTTACTCACGGCTGCTTCGAGTCGCCCTAAGAATACCTCGGGAGACTCTTCGTCTGTCCGTGGCTTCGGGATCTCAACAGCTGATTTTGAGAAAGAGCGTCTAGGAAAGGTGCGAGACTCTCTGGGAGATGACGAGAAATTTTCATCCATTATATGCGTAGAAACTGATGGAGATGAAATGGGAGTAGATGGAGAGGAAGTATTGAAAAACCCCATCGAGAGACGTTGCAAGACGTTAGGATTCGTCATTGACCGTGGTCGAGACTGTCGCTGGTCTATCACGGGAAGTCGAGAAATCGCTGGTGAAGTAGTGATGGAATTTTGTACAGGGCGAGGTTGCGGCTCTCGAATCGACGAAAAGGTTCCATTGGCTCCCTTTTGCGATGAGGCCGGGCGGTAAGGAGAGCGCGGAGGAATGGGAGGAGGATGTTCAGAGAAACTCGAGTCATAAAGAGGTGAATGATGAGATGACGTGCTTCGCTCCGAGTGCCTTCTCCTCAGCCTGCTAGACGGTTGAAAGCTGGGAGAACGGGGAGACGGCCCAGGGGATGACTGCACAGGCCTTTCCGGAAACATTGGAGAAATTGGCTGAAACGCAGGTAAAGCAAGCGGAGGTGCAAGACCGGAATCTTGTTGGGTATTAGGATTAGATGGTGCCTCATCCGAAGCTCTCAGCGACTGCACCCTCCTCCTACTCCAAAATGAAGGTCTCCTCATCAAGGGCTTCGACTCCGGACGGGTACTTGACGGTAATGCAAAGGTAACATCACTAGCTGGGTCACGACTAGAATTTTCACCGGATGGAACGCTCAGCGTTGTGCTCTTCTTCCGTGGAACTGAGCTGCCCCGGTCTTCCGTGCTTGGAGCAGCAGTACTAGGTCCAGTCTGGAATCGTGAAAAGCTTTTGACGCGTCGGACTTCTTGGTTTGTGCCCAGGCGTATGGGCCTCGGTGCGGTACTCGGTCTCGTAGCGGGAGGTTGTGAAGCGTTCCGAGCTGAGCTAGCAGCTAACGGCATGACATGAGGAAGACCGATACCAAGACCCGCTTGCGCGAGAGTGCGCGTCGACTGAGCTTGCGGAGGTAGCAAGGTTGACGAGCGAGACGACCTTGTGCTCTTCGCGCTTGACTCCGAATCTTGCTGAACAGTGGGAAAATACATCATTCCAGTATTCCGACGCGCAAATGTAGGATCAACCAATTCCTCAGATGGTGGTATGTCCGGTAGCTGTTTGTTATAGTCGACGTTGTAGCTACTTGAGCGAGCGATCCGTCCGTCTTCCGTGGCTAGCCCTTGCAATTCCGTCGCATGCGAACCTTCTGACTTAGCCGGGAATGCCATGGGAGGCCCCGTGCGGCGCCTCCAAAGTGGCAAAGAAAAGAAGGTAGTTGTCTGTACAGTCGTCGTCACAGTCGTCATCGTCGTCGCAGCCATGTATGCCTGGGACGCCTGATTCCGACCATGCTCAAGGTCAGAATAAGACGGTGGATTCTGGTTGTCGGCGGACTGCCTGGTGACTGGTCGCGATGGTGGTCGCGATTTGCTGCCTACCATCGCTTAGCAGCGAATCGAGGACTGAAAAGGCCGCGTTATACTCCAGTTTGTCCACGACGAGAAGTTGTAGTATTAATAAGAAACCAACGGAACGGGAAAGTAGACTAATGAGGGTGAAAAGTCAAGCGTTCTAGATTTTCAGTTTCATGTCCGTGCGTGACTTTACGTACACTACCAAATAAATAATACCTCAACAAAATCTACAAAAACAAATAGAGATCGAAAGCGAAAGCATCACGAAGTATCCTGTATCTTCTTTCTCTCTTTCTTCAGCGCCCGCCTTCTCTGCTCCAACTTCTCTCTCTGAGGAATGGTGAATAATATGAGTGGTCATAGACAATGTCATAAGCAAGATTGACTGTACCTCGGTCGACCGCTTGTTCTCACTGTACTTCATCTTCTCGTACAGCTTTCTCTGTTTCCGACTCATCATCATCTTATTCATCTCCAACTCGTTCGTCCGATCCGGGTCCACATCTCCTGACTTTTTCTTTGTCAACTTGCTGACCTTCTTTTCAAAAGTCCCGAAGTCCACTCCTTCCACTTCTGCCTGTAGTTCAGCTGCCCGTAATTGCTCAGTATCGCCATCTGTGCGTTCAATGACTGCATCGAGAGCCTCCTTAGGCATATCCTCGTCATTCTCCCCATCAGAAATACTTTCTGCTTCATCACCGCTGTCCGATACACTCATAGCGGTCTTGTCCGCCTCGGCAGCCTGAGGATCATAAGCTCCAGATCCCTCACCAAACGGACTGAGATGAGGCGGAAGAGTTGCGCCTTGGAGGTACGGGGCTTCTGGTAGTATTTTGCCTGCATTGACGCAATCAACGACCCATTGAGGCTGAACGTATTTGCGTCGTCGTCGACGTTCCTTCTCCTCCGACGATAGCTTGCTGTCGACCAAAGGTCGGTCAATGATTACGTGCGTGATGGCTTCGTCAGATTCATCGATCGGTGATCCTGAACCGGACGACACTGGCCAACCAACACGTCCACCAAACGATCGAATTATGAACTCGAAGAGGGGACGGGAGATTTCCCTTGGAAGGAAGAAAACATAGGGTGCAAAAAGCTTCGTGACGGTCGACGCAGGTAAAGATGAAAGTGCCCGCAGAGTCGTCAAAGTGGATGTCTCCTCTGGGTTTGTCTTTGACGGCTGAGGGACAAAATCATCCTCTGTCTCTGCCTCCATCTTGTTGTTTTCTTCTTCTACCAGCGGTAAAATCGTATCGCGGTCCTTGACAGCAGTGCTGGAAATTTCCTTGATTGTCTGACGAACATCTTTAGCAAGAATTTTCCTTCCATCGCCATTTGGCTTCGAATTCCCGTTCGCGGCTGTAAGAGTATGCTTATCCGCCTCTTGTAATCCGAAAGCTCCAACACCAGCTCCTGTCGCATCCTTCTCAGAGTCGAGCGGCGGCGGGTAAACAAGCCCCGCATCCGTGTAAAGTTTGAAGAAGACAAACCCGAGAAGGGTCTGATACAGCTCCAAAAATGTTAGCATAACCCGTACGTCGACGTCGGACGGAATCTGAACCATACTCCGTTAGCACGCATGCGCCCAGTCTCGCTCTGGAGGGTAACTCACATTCTGTGTAAACTGATAAGGCACCAGCCATGTAACATTCTGATCCATCACTTCTGCCTGGAAATACACGCCCTTTATTGACAAGAACGTCTTCCTGAGAGCGCGCGTATGCATGATATATAGTTGCCATTCGGCAGATAATCGGGCGCAATTTTCAATCAAAGAGGGAGGTACTCGACCGTTCGAAGGCAAAGACGCAAAGAGCGATATAAGACAAAGAGCATCATCTATGTCACGAACGGCATCTATGAAAGTAGGGTACCTAAGCGGACAAGCCAGTTATAGGATGGTAGGGTTAGAATGTGAAGATACGGCACCTCTCTTTAATGATATGATCAAGCCGATAGACAGGTTTATTTTCTTCGATGCTTTTTGCGCTGCTCCATTCTCCGCGCCCTAAAGCTCTTGAAAGCTTCTTCGCAAATGCCTTGTGTTCCCTAAGCTTCTGTAGCACAGGCTCGTGCGCCAGGTATGCAACGTCCTTCGCATAATAGAACGACGTAGGAGCGGATGACCCTTTGTTTGCTTTTTTCCTGTTCCTAGGTTCCCTAGGAAAGATACCTATTTCGACTATATCAGTAACAGTTGCTTTCCAACTCGACAAGAAACTTTCAACCTTTCAGGATGCAGAGTCTTCGGAAGTCTGCCAGCGAGCATTGAAGCTTTTTGACTGCAGCTGACCGAGTCACGTAGGCTTTTGCTGCTCCAGCCTTTCCCCTTTGTTTGAGTCGAGCCATATTTCTGTGTCAAAATTGGAGTGAAAGGGAAGGTTGGGTGTAGAACGGGTGCAGAACTACGGATCTCACAAATTTTCTTCCCACGCTTTGCAGTACCCTTCCAGATCCAACCTTGACCACTAACATCGTCCAACTCCTCAACATAGGCGACCTACCTATACAAAATGAGGTAAGTCACGTCTCCCTCCAGTTGACTCATATTGACACTAGAGTCGACCTCTAGTGAATTCGCCAACACAACCAAATCCGAGCTCAATGAAACCCAAATCCGACAGCTTGAAGAGCACGAGATCTCACAAGGCCCTCTGTCGGTTCTCTTGCAAGCCGTCAGGAATCATCACCAAGTGCTGATCTCTTTGAGGAACAACAAGAAGCTCTTAGCACGCGTAAAAGCCTTTGACAGGCATACTAACATGGTGCGTGCGGTGTCTTCATGTCGGCCATTCAACCAAGTCTCTTATCCACTTGACACACAGGTCTTGGAAAACGTGAAAGAGGCGAGTCTTCTGTTTACTAACGGCATACGTGCTCTGACACCTGGTGCCTATACCTTAGATGTGGGTGGAAGTGCCGAAAGGGAAGAACAAGAAGCCGGTGAATAAAGATCGGTTCATTAGCAAAATGTTTTTACGGTACGTGCTTTCTGTCATTTACGCGGATGAAACGGCGAAGTTAACGTATCTTACTTGGCTCCAGGGGTGATTCTGTAATCTTGAGTAAGTGTATTCACCGCTGAACTTCGTTTCTCGTGTTTCTAATTGGTTTACCCCCTGCAGTCTTGCGACACCAGGCGTGATTTGTGGTCTTATGGAGTATCATGAATGAGGCATTATCGTGTCCTTTGCTTTAGCTTTCCGTTCTCCACCTTTTACTCAGAATAGGTCGCATCATGTAAGTCCTTACGGTTGGTATATATACCACAAGCTGTTCTGCTTTTTGTGTGCCTTGTCTTGAACATCCAGCTCCAGCAGTTTTCGTGATTTGTGAACTTCAGTTTGTTGTTATTTGTACGGTAGGACCTCGGGTCAGCGGAAGACACTCCGGCCCGCGTGGGCCGCCTGATCACTTTTACACTGACCGTGCATATATACTGTGTCGGTGAAACCACTGTACCAAGACTCTTCTCTCTCTCTATCCTTCATCTCTACCTACATCGATATTAACCAGCACCATGTCGACGAACAAGAAAGACTTAAATGTCCTAATGTGTAAGTTGCTTGATTCATTTGGATTGGTTCACCGTGCTCATAACTTTTGGATTTACAGGCGGCACCGTGAGTCGCTTCTGTAATATTCATCGCAAAGAGTGGATGCTCATAGCGATTCGCTAGGGAGAGTACACCACAGGATGGACGGAGACTGGCGCTTCAAAGTCTGACAAGAAGGCAAGTACCCAGTAGGACTTCATTGTCTACCTCAGACTGAACGATCCATCTAGATCGGTGTATGTGCAATAGTCATTTCCAACAAAATTCGGATTGGTTGATGTTTGTGACCCGGAAGGTCGTAGCTTTGACGCTCTTCGACTTGCGCAGACGGAAGAAGGTCGATGACCTCTCCATGGTCGGCGTTAATGGCAACAAGTTCCCTGCCATCCGTAATCACTTGCAGACCAATATTGGGAACGTGTACAAGGATTTAGACACATCGTACGTCGAACGGGCATCGGATCCTGATGATCTTGACGTATATCGTTCTAGATTCAAGGCATATCCGGAAGAGGGAAAGGTTGACGCCGAGGCGTACAAAGCCGCTATCGATGCCCTTCAGCCAGGAGACGCGGTCATCATATTCACACCTGATAGTACGCTCATTGAAATGAGTCCGTGGCGATGAGAGGGGCTCAGGATTCACATTACAGATACCCACTTCCCGATAGCGCTCTATGCTCTGGAACGCCGTCTCCACGTCCTTGTTACGAAGCCGGCAACTCAGAAGCTGGAACACCACATCGAGCTCATCGAGGCGGCAAAACGGAACAACGTTGTGTGCTTCGTTGAGCATCACAAGAGGTACTCAGCCCGTCTCCTCCGCATTACGTAGTTCTCATCAAACGACTCTAGGTTTGACCCGGTGTACAGCGATGCGAAAGTTCGCGCTGCATCTCTCGGACAATTCAACTTCTTCAGCGCATGGATGAGTCAACCGAAGAGCCAGCTTGAGACGTTCCGCTTATGGGCAGGAAAGGACAGCGACATTAGGTATGTACTTTATTATCCTCTACGAACAAGGAAGGAACACTCACGCCAGTGCCCAGTTACTACCTCTCATCTCACCACATCGATATCTGCTGTTGGATCCTACAGGACAAAGCCATACCAACACGTGTAATTGCAAGCGCAGCCACCGGTATAGCAACAGGGGAACCCTACAACTGTGTTGAGAATACCGAAGATACCATCACATTACTCGTCGATTGGCAATCTCTATCCAGCCCTAAACATAAAGGAACAGCAGTATATACTGCCTCGTGGACGGCACCTCTCAAATCAGGTGTGCATACCGCACAACATTGGTACTACATGGGGGAGAAGGTAAGAATGCAGTCGTGCAGTCATACTTGAGCTGGAATGACTTTGTTCCGCTTACTTCACCCGTAAGGGAGATATCACCGTTGACCAAGCACACCGCGGATACGACATAACAGTTGACGACACCGGAAAGTCCTTGTACGTCTTTCATTCCTCCCTCGGCTAACTGTCCGGTCCCTGATTATGTCTCGTTTATCTTTGTCCCTGCCTTCATCAGCTATAACCCATTCTAGTAAGTTACCTCCCGAAAACTTCGCTGGTCAGCTGGTTCTCAAGCATGATAAAATGTCAGCATGAAATACTCGCCATCTGAGAGTGGTCATTTCGACGGACAGCGGGGATACGGATATATCTCCATCGAGAAATTCATTGACGCTGCTCATTCCGTTAACGCAGGGGAGAATCAACCGAATGACTTTGACTCTCAAGGTCTCCCGACCATTTCCAATACCGTGCTTACAACCGCAATCCTACACGCCGGTCGGATCAGTTTGGATGAAAAGCGGCCTGTGGGTATCAAGCTTGAGGGCAATCAGTGGAAACTGGAGTAAAGGTATGTGCGTTGTGCGTAAGAAGGAGCGTCATCGTTCTTTGAAGTGTATGCAATAGGGGGTGTACTTGTATGTAGGAAGAAACGAAAAGCAGGATTTTATCATCTTGACAACTAACCCTTCCCTTCTCTTCCATTCATTAGTATCAGTATCAGTATCAAGGAGGAGCTCTTTTTGAAAAATTCCAATCTTGTTTACCAAAGAGCGAAGAGCATGTGGATAAGAACTCAATACCCAGGATACCAGCGCATGGCGTCATTGGTTTGTGTTAAGTGCGCATAGTGCGCATCAATCCTGTATCAGTATCAGTTATCAGTATACAAAGTAACATGAGCCCTATACCAGCGGTTCCGAACAAGAGAAAGAGAAATCTCATGACGCAAACTCCTACGTACCTCCAAGGTGGCCCGTATAAACATATTCCTTTCAGAAGAAATATACAAGACTTTGTTACCCCTTCACAGGAACATCCATACCAAAAGGCTTGGATCAGACGAGAAACGGTGCTTGTATACAGCTGTATAGTTTATATATTACTGATTGTCAATAATAATGCTGAACTACGAAAGCACTCTCCAGAAACGAGATGAGATGCATAGAAAAAAGAATCCTCATTTCATTTGATCGTTGTCGTTCTCACTCCAGACGACGGGAAAAGAAAGAGTAGATCTCGATGTGAGATGTGACAAACGAAAGGGTTGAGAAGCTTCACCACGTTATCCATCCGACTCGGCCAATCGAATCCAATCACATTCACAGCCTCACGGCGTTTCACTTGTTGCCTTCCCTTTCTTCCCGAAGTCCCGATGTACAGTATATAATATAGCATGTAAGAAAGTATACGTAAGCCATCCACCCGTATTCAGGTCAATCTCCATTTATGTATGAAACACGATCGACAATATTGACGTCATACGAAACTGCTAAAACGTTCTCTACTGCTTTGATAAAAAAGTATCACTACTATCATAAGTACTGAGAGCAAGCAATCAGCATTCAGGTCACCCAAGAGTCACTAGTAGCCATCGTTGCACGGCCATCAATCTACTATATATACATCCACATCGAATCTCCGCTCCTGGCCCGCCCATGACAGGTTCACCTTCCCACTGATAAATGGACTATGCGCAAGAATATCTCTCCCAACCAACTGCGCGAGCTCTACATCGCGCAAATTAGTGTCACTGAGCTCGTGTCTCGTCACCTGCAAACATCATCATCCCGTCTCGCACAATTCCATAGCAATAAAGAAATGGACTGCCAATGTCTCTTCGGTCTCATTGCTCTTTTTCACCTGTTTTCCTCTTCAGTACTAGCCTACCCTATACTCTTCTACTGCATCCGCTTCTCTCCTCACAAGACAAGCTCTTCCCTATCTTCTCTTTTCACTCGTGAGACTCTGCATTTTTACATCCATCTTTTAAATAAAATACCACCGTTTGCGTTCTGATTGTTGTCAAGGGGGAAAAATGCTATCGGGGAAAAAAGGCACACTTTGTTTGTTTGGAAAATAACACATTGAAGAAAGAGGTGTACGCGGATGTTGCAACACGCGGCAGTGACAATGACGCAGAAGAGACAGACAGACAGACAGACAATGGGACAGGAAAAAATTGTGAATAAGGGTCAATATAATGTGCACGAGAAAATGAATGGCTTGAAGAGAGTTCATTTGACACGGTTGCGGACTATGGAACTAAAAAAGAATAAATCAAAGACAGCCTGAGAACCCAAACCGTGGCTAACGCACACAATGAAGGAGAGAAAGACACGGGATAGGAAGCCTGGCTTGGGTAAAAAGTTGTAAGGGGGGGTAAAGGGGGACAGGGTGGATATAAGGGGAGCGACTTCAAGGAATACTAAAGTGGCGAATGCAGCAAAAATGGTACTGATACTGAGTGAATGTTGCAATGATGGTGAGGTGTAATTGTCGGACTGAAGCGCAAGAAGAGAAAATGCGAGACGGGATACTGTTGTAAAGGAGGATTAGACCGCTCGACTTGGAACACAGACACGGAAAACCCGAGTGAAAAAGAAACCATCCATTTTTTGAGGGAAATGTGCCCCTGTCGTTTGGATCTGTATCCTCCAATCCGCGGATGGGAATGTGTAGTGTGATGAGTGCAGTGAGACAGACCGTTGAGATGATGGAATGCATGGGATGATTGAGCTTGCAGAGACAGGGAAAATGTGCGCGGAGGGTGCCATTTTGGTGGCAATTGAGCTATATGGTAGAGTACATTTTGAGTTGCAACGAGAAAGTTGACGTTTCAGGACAGACGGAAGAGCGATCACGGATGGATCGAGACGACCAGCAAGCGGCAGACATGATAGGATACATGTAGCGCAACGAGTGAGTTCTGCAGAGTCTGCATTATGAGACCTGGCGAACAGGAGAGGGTGCAAGGATGTTCCGATCTTGTAGCGGGGCCCGCGGGTAATACTCATGTGAAGTACTGTCATCTGCCGCATTTGTATACTTCGTCGTCACTGTCTGATCGTAAGCCACCGGAATATTCTCCTTGTCGCTCTTAGAAGTATGGTGAGGTTGCGACACCAAAAAAGGATCACCGGCATATGCAGGGCTCGTCGGCGTAGCGGGCATTTCAATGTCATCCGAAGAGGAATCCGTGGACACGGACATTGAACTCATCGGGGTACTGAGTGCAGAAAGCGGGCTCCGCGAGACCGGCGTCGTCGGGAGAAGGCAAGGTATAACCTGACGAACGAACCGATTGCCCGTCAAATACCATTGCACAGTGATAGTCGATGCCTTTGAGTAAAAGCCATACGAATACTTTCTGACAAGGTTCTCGGATAAATCTGCGATGTTCCTCGAGAGTCGACCGTCGAGCAATTCAATGATTTCGATCACAGAATCGGGCTCATCGTAAATCCGTCGGGGTTCCTGGCAAATGTGACGTGCAAGTATGAGCGATGCGAGGGCAATAGCCGAAGGCGAGAATTTGATGAAGTCGCGATAGAAAAGGGTAACTTCCATGAGAAATCTTGCGACATGCTGAACCTTCGTGCTCTCTTCAAAAGAGCCACAGCAATAGAATCGAAGCCAAGCTTCTGCGGTTGGATGACCCAGCGTCCATTGAATGGTAGCAAGAACGTGTCCTTCCATCTGGATGAAGGCGGATTCGTCATAGGTATCGCGGCAGATCCCAACCAGGTCGGTTAGTGTTGGCACTCGTTCTTTCGCATCCTCGAATTTCGCTGCTATCCACAACGCCGCGCAACCAACTAATTGGTAATGCTTCGTGTACACGATACGACGCGAAACATATCGGTCGACAATGTTCATGGTAAGGTAGAGAGTCTCAGGACGAAGTCGGAAAGTAAAATGAATCTCGATTAGAAAGTCGACGAGACAAGGCCGCATGGCCCATTTGATTTCCGGTTGCTGATCCATGGCTGAAGCAGAGCCCATTGTGTAGTCCTATTCATTGACACTTGACATTTAGAACGGGAGCCACTCGCGTAAATGAGTCACTTTTCAACGACTGACCTCCATTTCTCGCATATAACGGCATATCTCTTCGCGGTACTCTTCCTCAACGTAAATGCCTTCTCTCCTGAAGGCAGCTAGTTGAGCCTCACGGTGTCGTATCCGCTGTAGCTCGGCTTTCAAGATAGCTGGAGTCTTGCGAGAAGGGGCTGGAGAGTCCTTGCAGCGGGATTTCTGAATACCGTCGCGGTGAGGAGATGGTCGTTTCTTGGAATAGAACTGGTTCCTAGCGGTGCGAGTGGAAATAGAAGATACGTCCTTCATGCTGAGAAAAGGATAAGAGACGGTAGATCGTCGTTCTGCAAGCGGAGAACTGGAAGGAGAAGATGGAGAATTAGCCACTGTAAAGAACGTAGCAGACATAGTGTAAGAGTAGAAGGGTATTAAGCAGGGAGATTATAGTGAAGAGTCTTGTAATAAGCCACGGCTCGTCGCTATCGCGCACAAAGACGTGGAGATGACCAAGGACGCGGACTTCAAGAAATACACTTAAAGACAGGGAGAAGAAGGTGGATGGAGGACAAGATGTATAACGGGTGGCACAGACTGGTCGGACCATATCAGGTCAGGGCCAGTTTGAATTGAAATGTCCAGCCAGCACAACAGTGACCGTAAAACCACAATCGAATACCATCCACGATGTACAACGGCAAAAAGTATCACTCACGATGAGCAGCGCAAATCATACGCTGTGGAAGAAAAGAAAAAGAGGTAGGCGACACACGCGACAGAAGTAAGACTGTTTTAGTGACAGAGGAGAGATGATGCTCGTTAGATAAGAAATCGTAAGCGTTAAATGAAAAGAAGGTGTGTCGCGTCGGACACCTGAGAGGAAGGCTTAGCCGTCGACCGAGGAAGGGAGTGGTCGAGGACGGCGGCGGCGGGGAGGGATGGATAGGGAGATGGGAAGAATGGGAGGAAGAAGAGAGATGGCTGGACCCTATAAGGCATGCAAGAGGTGCGTGCTTGAATACATCTGCGATCTGATACACCCTCGCTAATATCACATCGATTTTGGGTCACTTTTACCCTGCCGCTTTCGTCCCGGTCTCGGCTCTCGCCGGGTTGACAACCATCTCCATAAAGTACTTATTTCCCACAATATAGTCACTTTGTCACCCCTCGTCACGTCCCTCCTCACCACGTTCCTCGTCCACCACTTCAAGCCGTAAATAAATCAAGATGATACTCACATCTCTTCTCCCCTCAAATTATTTTGCCTCTCTGTCAATCCAAATCTTCTCAGTCTTCCGCCTCCCTGGCGTTCCGTCTCTCTCACCTTTGATCAATGAAATCTTTGTCCCGTTTTATTGTATCCTGTGATACAAAATCAAGACACTTCCCACCAATGCTCCCTTGTCAGCATATACTCTCCATTTCTCATGGAGCAGACCATCACTCACAAGTGCAAGATAAAGCCACTGTTGAATAGTTTTCAAACAAGATTGATGATGGGGTATGTATACGATGATTATAGGGTGTCAAGAAGAAAAGAGCGATTACGAGTCAGGAAAAAATGAAGGCACTAATTGGATAGACAGATGCGCAAGACGGGATGTGCAAGATGCAAGAAAAGAGGTCAAATTAATGAATGACTGGGGCTGAAGACCGTTGGATAGGTCGTCTGTTGCTGGCGATGCTGTGTCTCCTGAGGACGTGGCTTTTCGCAACGGAAGGAAGGGAAGGGCGGGGCGAGCGGGCCAGGTGGACCGCTCGAGGATCCTCTGAAGGTAAGAAAAAAAGTGGGCGGAAAACTGTGCACAGAACGAGTGTGGCGACAGTTATCTACTGGAGGGGATGCAGGGAGATCAAACGAAGTGTGCGTGAGGCGTGTTGTCCGGCTCTTTGAAGGAACGGGAAGCTAGAACGCTGAATCGTACACCACGTTCCTGCCTGCAGGCAAACTGTATGCTTCGTGACCTCCCTCCTATTAGTATTATTGTAACTCGGAATTCCGCACTAGGCTTAAAAGACAGTTGATATATCTCTCCTTCGATGTCTTGATTCCACTGCACACTGAAAGCAGTTATTTGCCCACCTCTTTGTGATTGACACTGATCCTAGGCAGAGGGCCCTGACATGCTTTTGTCTGGGCTGACCCCTTGTCGAATATTCCTCCGAGACAGGCCACGAGGAGAATCGATTGATTTCAGGTGCGGGTTATCGCGGATTTCGCATAGCGGCTAATACACCTTCTTGGGCGCCCGGTCTCCACGTCCTCACCTCACTTTCCTCTTGTAACCCCTTCGACGACGTACAGGAACGCCGCCCAATGTTTAGCCACTCTCTAGTCTCCATTCCTTCAGGATATCTATCTTGTCACCCGCTCTCAATTCATGTTCTATTTATTCCCAAATCGCTGTTTCTGCGCGAACAGAAAGACCTGGCAACAGCCCTTGTAATTATTATCGATCGTCTCTAACTTTATAGCAGTACTGAAATAACACGATGCAGATCAGTCTAACTCCTTTTGTAAATCATACCCATTCACGTCTACCAAGACGCCGCTGGGTTAGATTTCGTTTCATCAAACGTGGACCAGTTAGATATACAAGTCTAGGAGATACGTATCCTCCTATTCTCCTCCCAGCGCCAGGTTTTTGAGTATGTAGGTGATATCGATTAGTTTTCCATATGAAGATTGGACGGTCGTAGCCTAAGACCGACTTGTGCTGAATTCATGGGAAATCGAAGATCAAGAGGGTATTTCCACGAAGAGAACGGACGATGCGAGCCTTGATTCACCCCATACTCAAAGTCAAAATCTACCGAGTTTTCCAAACAAACTACAATTTATTTTCCACGATGAAACTGCGCTCAACGTTGTCACTCCTTGTTCCGTTCCTACTCTCGGCGCTAAGTATTGAATGGAGTGAACGGAACGGCTGAGTGAAATCAAAATTGACACAGCATTCTGTCCCGCTACTCCCGCATCCCCGACTATAAATATGATAAATAACGAAAGAAAGTCCGTTTACCGACGTCTGGAGATATACTCCCGTTTTCGGTATCTTCGCCGAGCCCGGTAAGGTTCATCTTCGGGTAAGTAAGTACAGTACATGGGTTGGGGCTTCGGCTTCGGATACTTTTGTTTTGTATGCAGCAAGTACTCCCACACTTCAATGCACACTAGCTTAACTTCACGGGTACAAAGGAAAGGACGTCTTCTCGGTATATGAAGGAAGAAATACCTTTTATGTATCGGATACATACACACCATCCTTGGTCAGGGACACCCGTGTCAGTGCCAATTCCTTCTGTAAAAGCCTTTCGGACTTAACTCAAGTCTCGGTAGTCATCACTCTGCAACAGGGGCAGGGTATACTTTCTTTCTCAAAGCGTATCGTACGTTTACTGAACAAGCCAAGTCTTTTCGTTCCGGGAGGCGAAACCGACCATCATCCTCAGTCGTCACTGATCGCGTCATGAGAGAAAAACGGATCCTCCACTCTTCCATATGTCCACACACAGATATCAGAAAAACAACCAAATAGGCGAGAGTAAAAGTAAACAAAAATGGATATGTCGTTCCTTTGTAGCCCTCTCTTCGACTTACCAAACAGTACTCGTATAATTTCAGAATCCCTTTGAAAGACACAAATAGTTTTGAGATTTGAGCAAGAATACTTACGTAATGTAATCAAACGGTCTCGGAGCCAAAAGTGGATATTTATGCCGTGTGGCTGTGAAGCATCCAGCATCCCACGTAAAACATAAAATGTATCATACAACCACAGCGGATATCGTCGATTGAGATCGCTTCGTCGTTGGATTCTCCGCGCTAAAGCCTTGGAGACTGGAGACTGGAGACTGGTACTGAATTGCGCATCCTTGCTACGATGCTACGATGCCTGCCAGTAACCCAGCGGGACCCTCCTCCTGTATGCTTCAACGCCTTATATGGCTCAAAGTCAAGTCCAATTCAAGTTTATCGCAGATCAGCGGTTGCGGTTACCTCGGTGATGGCAATGGCGATGGGAGCTACAAAGAAAGCTATAAAATCTACTTCTATCATTCATCGTTCATCATTATGTAGGTTGATTCCATTTTCATAATTCTCACTACTCTAGTACTAATCTTACTTGTCTTACTCACCTCAGCTCATCATCCATCTCACACGACAGGGATTTCATTTCCCAATGCATGCGGGCAATTCGTTCATTCTCTTTCCTCTTTTCTCTCAGCTCTCAGCTAACAACAAATATTTTCGAATTCCAGAATCCAAGAATCCACACCTGATACTCGCTCGAAATATCCCTGCTTATCCACGCCAAGTCTCTACGGAACTCAAGTAGCGCCTGTTTATTTTTATTCAGTTCCATCACAGAACACAGAACACAGAAAAATCACCAACAGAAATCGAAATCCGTTGCTTGCGCTTGCAAGACGGGCGCCATCATTTCCCAACGTCACATGTGGACATAAACCTTACTCACTCGTACCTGACTCGCACGCTTACTTTTAGCTTTCGGATTCAGGACCGAACACTGCCAGGGACCAGGAGAAACGAACACGACGGACAGGATGTTACGATACATATAGGCTAAGAGCTAAGAGAGGAGAGAGAGGTGAGAGAGTATCGTGAGGAAAGAAAGGGAATGTACAGATCAAAATGAATGAATTGCGTGGCAAGAGTTATACGGGAAAAGAAAGAAGAAATGAATACGGATGCAGACGTTTCTTGCTAGCATTTACGGTCATGATGAAAGAAAAAGTGAAAGGGGAAAAAGCGGAAAGAAAAGAAGAAGAGTTATAACTATCGGAGAAAAAAAGCAGGTGATTGTATGTATCACTCTCTGTGAGCGTTGCCCATGAGAAGGGCCATCAGGTCGTTAGGATTATGTTGGCCAGGCGGAATACTCTGTAATTGTTGTGGAAGCATCTGTTGAAGCATCTGAGGCTGCAGGTTGTGCTGCTGACGAACATTCATGGATGGGTGTAGCTGATTCGGTGCATGAATCTGTTGGGCAGGAAAGCCAGGTCCACCGCGCATCGCTTGCCCAAGATTAGGCGCACCGAGACCCAGAAGTTGGTTTTGGGTGGGCGTTGCTGGGCCTCCACGGAAATCAATGCCATTGAGGCCATTGCCCAATTGACCGAGCTGACCGAGCTGACCGAGTCCAGGTTGACCACGAAGATTGGGCTGATTCCCAACCATTCCCAAACCTGGATTTTGAAACTGACTAAATGCCTGAGGGTTGTTACTGTGTTGCAATCCAGCGTGAAGTTGCGAGGGTACACCACCATAGTTCCCTGCTCCACCGCCTAAGAATTGGGAAGGTTCGTGAGGAGGACGGCTGCCCAAGTTTGCAAGACCAGGAGGAAGGCGCTGTTGTGGCAAGCCTTGGGCAGGATTGTAATTGCCGATTGGCGAAGGTCCACCACGCAATGTCTGCTGTTGTTGCAGATTGAGACCACCCCGGCCGGCATTCAACCCATGTCCGTTGAACTGTGACGGTATCTGACCAGCTAAAAGTTGTTCAAGGCCAGTGCGCTGCTGAGGACCAAGCCTTGCGTTGAATGCAACGGGATCATCAAGTTGATTCGCATAAATACCTCCAGCGTTCATATCTCTGTTTCGAGGTGCAGGAGGTACAGCAGGGCGCAAGCCTGGAACCATTCCATCTGGGGCGAATCGCCCATCGTCAGAATCAAGCAAGGGATCGATCCGGCCTAGGGAACCATTGACAGGTCCAATATGCATGGGCTGGGATGGCTGATGTTGACCCATACTTTGGTTCAACTGCCCACGTTGTGCCTTTGATATTACGAGCAGTCAGAATCAGAGGCGCCTACAGCCGCAGAGTACAGTTACTCACCTGAGCAGAGTTGTTGAGCATAGTCAGAAGATCTTGAATATTACGAGCCTCCCCGGCAGCAGCGGGGTTGCCTAGAGAAGATTGCTCCTGACGATTCGACAACAAACCATTGGTTCCCAAACCTGTACTTGGCAAGTTTCGGCCAGTATGAACGACCCCTTGGTCCCTCTGTCGTTCAAAGTGTTTCGCCATACGGCTCCCTTTCCCCGTGGAGTACGTGTTTTGAGCGCCCCCCAGCTGACTTTCGAAAGGCGAAATCGGTGATGTGACACCATATCCGGAAGTCGGCGGTGTCGGGTTCCGGCGAACATCTGTCAGGTGCTGTAAGGAATCTGCTTGAGATATGAACGGAGTTCTATCTGAGGCACCGAGGGAAACGGATGATCGGGCTGTATCAATGTTAATGATCTCCCTGGTCGCATCCAGAGGATTCCCTGATCGCGGCGCATTGTCGTACATGGAATTGTAGCCGAGTTGCTCAAGACCCGCCCTCCGTGATAAGTCTGTGGTATTCACCTCCAGTTGGCCACCTGCAAGGACTTGTGAATGTAAGGTAGCCTTATCATATACGGATTGTTGAGAAGCCGATTGAGGTATTGCAGGAGAGACGGATGGTCTTCTTTGATTCGGCCACATTGGGTCCATTTGCTGGAGACGGCCCATCTGTACGGCCGCCGCAGCGCTCTGAGGACTAGGCTGGGCAGTGACTTTGGCAGTTTGGGCACCGAAAGCCAAAAGTCGCGAAGTACGGGGCGGATCAAATGCTGGTGCAGATGAAGCGGTGTCCTTGTTCACTGGCTCGTGGAAAGTCGCGGTATCAGGAGTTTTCAATGATAGAAGACGAGGCCCGTTAGAAAGGCCAGAGGGCTGAGAATGACTAGGAACATTAGGAAGTGCGCCGGCGCCGGTCGGAGAAGCAGCCAGAGGAATGGAGGTAGGGCCTTTGAGAGATACGGTTGATTTCGTTGCGAGTAAGGGATCAACTGAGCCGGATAGCCCGTTGGATGACGAGACGGCGGCCGCGGAAGCAATGTGATCAGTTCCTGTGGCATGTTTTCAGTTGACTGTCGACATATTCAGTATAGAAAGGACGAACCTGCAGATGTAGAGGTTCGCATTTCGTGAACTCCCATCGAGCCAGAAATACCATTATCTATGTGCTTCACCGAAGTATCAAGAACTCCATTTTCATCTTTATCTCCACCGGCAGGACGCTGTGACTCCTTCATCATCTTCTTGAATAGCTGGATCTCGTCCATCGGAGCGTTGTCTTGTGCCGCCAAAGATGTCTGAGAAGGCTTCGCGTCGTCAAGTGTACGTTCGGTCGAGGACGCCGATGGAGCAGTAGTTTCAGAAACCAGTCCTTTCGCCTTCATCTCACGTTCTTTCATGTCCTTCTTCCAAGCTTGTATGCTGTCTATTTCACCCTCCCCGCCTTTGCCGCCAAGAATACCTGAGGTTGACGTGACCGGCGGTACGTATGTCTCCATCCACGCAGGCTCCTTCTCCCTCTCTCGTTCCTTCTTCTCTTCCCTGACATCGTCATGCCTGCGATCGCGTGCTCCTCGCTTCTTCTCGTCAGCAATGCTCCAGCCATCACGTTCATGGGCAGGTTCACGGCTACGGTCCCGTCCAGCATCCTTTTCACGGCGAGGGTTCAACCTATCCTCACGCTTGCCATCCTCACGCCAACGCTTTCGATCCTCATCAGCCTCGTCAAAGCGATCCCTATCCCGATCTTTTCGTTGATCCTCTCGGTCTCGCCTCGTAGACGGTGGGCTGTCCCGCGCTCTTGAGCTTTCGCGAGCACGCGATCTCTGTCGTTCACGATCATCACGATCACGATCACGACGTGGATTGTCTATTGGCAATTTGTACGGTGTATAGTGTCAGTGGATTGCAATACAATCATTTAGAAATTTTTGCCTACTTTCATCACGTCCAGACCGCGGTGGTTCGGCACCTGAGATGGCAACAGTCAACGACAAGAAATGGAGATACATCAAGAACGAGTTCACCACGACGCCAGTCTTCCTTGCTTTCCCCATTTCTTTTCCTTGCCAAATTGCGTGTCCCGTCACGGTCTGAACCAAAAAGAACTTAATAAATGCACATATATTGTGAGTGAATTGCATCCGACCTGGCCCTAGATGAGGAGCAGAGTCTCGGTCGCGATTTCGTAATAGGGTGGAATGTGATGTTAGACCCATACGTTCACCACGGGTAGCCTTTTCACGATCATATCTATCGGACAGCTGGCAACATAGTTCGGTTAGTCACGGTCATTCCTGGTCCGGCATTATATGACCGCACCGAACGCAAATCCATATCGCGGTCCCGGTCGTTAGCACGTAATGGCTGGTGCTTGAAGTTGCCCATCTGAGAGGGTTGAGACAGCCCGGACCTAAATGGTGGCCTGGTTGAACCATCTGGGAGATAGAATGAGAAATGGACGGCAGAAACACTGAGCAGTGAGAAAATTCACCTCCGTCCTCAGGCTCTCGTCTAAACCTGTGAAAGAACTCTGTGAAGAAGGAATTATCCAGCAGCAGAGACGATACTCACCTTCTTTCTCGCATCGAGCCATTAGTGGAGGTGGAATCGGTATCTTTTCTCGTGGAAGAGAGAGCCTGCTCGTTTAGCTCTCTGGGTGCATGGTAACAGTTTTAACGAGGACGTCAAGCGAGGGAGAAAGAGAGTGACAGACCCAAACCATATTTTGAACTCGGGCATGCCATCAGGAGGTTTGACTAGCGGTGATTGACTGAGACCGACAAGCTGTTTTCTGGTGTAGATGATGCGTGAACGGGAGGTGGATAGTTCTGGCTGCTGAACGACAGCTTGCGTGTCTTGCGGGTTGGACTGTATTGTGGACTTTGCGAGGACTTGAGCGAGGGATTCGATAGAGGAGACATTTTTGGATGAATCGTGAGGTGTTTCATTCGAGGATTCGAGTGCGGTTGACATGATATTTGAAGTCGTGGAGGGCTGGGGTGTACTGGATATGAGTTGAGTGATGTTGCTAAGTCTGAGAGTGGGCTTGGTGACAAGAAAGGAAATAGCCGCGGTGTAACTTTACGAAATTCAATCACCGCGAATATCTTCTTTCTCCTCTCTCTCCATCTCATCTCCCGTCCGAGGCACTTGTTACTCTATACGACACAGACTGGATGCACTTATCACTCAGACATTTTGTTCTTCAAGCAGACGTACTTTCTCTCTACAGATTTGCAATTCGTGCAGCTCGACGTAAAGCATCATTTGTTTCTCTGTCGTCTTGGATGAGAGCTCACAAAGATTCTTCGCTAGACATTCCAGATCCTTCTGCAAGGAAAGAGACTGTGCGATGGATTCGGCAGGAGATTGAAAGAAATAGAGATGTTCAGGACTTGGTAAGCATTTGATTTTCTATGGTTACACGACATTTAAGGAGAATTATCAGGACAAGATACAAACACTAATCTCGGCGGGGCGAAGAGAACTCAAGGTGATACTTCCAATGCGATGATAGCGGCCGCGCATCTCAGTAGTACTTACGCTATTCAATGTTCCACCTGTGTGTGCACGTCTCTTGAGGCTTGAGGTTACTCCCGACGAGTGGGTTGCCTCCTTGCTGGGGATGTGTGTGATAGGCCTGTGTGCAAGTCACATACTCCGGGCAATGCTCTCGAGTGTTGGTCATCATGAAGCGGGACTACTATGCTAGTGCAGCCACGGGGACCAGCGACCTCTTTAGAGAAACCGCGCCTCTGTCTATGGGCAGGCTCGCCTTGAGAATCTCTGTGATTTATAATACAACCCGGTATTCCCGGCTTACCGACAGAATAATGCCAAATATGTCAAACATGCAAGCTGAAAAGAAGTATGACATCCAATTACACCACGAAAGAAGCAACATATGACATGGACGCATATAGTCTACTTTGTTTATAACCCCTCTGCTCTCTCTCTCCCTCTCTCCCCAATGTTCTTCTCTCCTGAACTCCTAGCCAAGCGCGAC
This sequence comes from Inonotus obliquus, assembly GCA_032164295.1. Lineage (NCBI taxonomy): Eukaryota > Fungi > Basidiomycota > Agaricomycetes > Hymenochaetales > Hymenochaetaceae > Inonotus > Inonotus obliquus. Next base: position 2,512,210 of record JAJHTX010000001.1, on the reverse strand, counting down.
AGTGGCTTCGGTCTCCTCTGGCTGGCTGCTACTCTCGGCTCCAAATCCTCCTTCAAGAAGCTTCCCCGCCGCTCAATACAGTCTGCAGATATTCCTCAACTATGTGACCTTATTTCTCATCCTTCAGAACCTCTCGCTCTTCGTCTATCAAGTAATCTCATGGTCGGCGTCGCTAGGTCAGTGCATGCCCTTTTTTTCTCCGTTTCCTGCTCAAGATATGCCCAGGGTATACAAGAGTCCGCCACTCTTTTCATTCATTTCAGAAGACTTGCTGACAAGCCAGCGACAGTAAAACATGAGATTTTCGTGACTGACGTCAGCAACTGCTTTGCTCACCTCAAAAAAGCTGTACAAGAAATACATGCACTTGGTGCCCTCTCCGAAGCTCAGCTTCAGATGGGTCAACCTACCGTTCGGTTCGTCCTCTTTGGTCATGCAAGGATATCATTTTTCATCCATTGCCCAGACCCGACGCTCTCACACTTGCAGCGGATCCGTCAATTGCGGTCGCTTTCGAATTTGATGCGTTTGCTGTGAGTCCTGGCATCTGGCTGCTTCGCATCAATTCTTATGTGTTCTGTACGCATCAACAGGACTGGGCCGATATTTCAGGATGTGAGAGTAACTACCATTACATGTGCATATATTTGACAAATTTCCAGTCGGTACCCAACGGCAAAAGGGCGGCGAAGACGATGATGATGACGACGACGAAGACTTCACTTTCGGAAGGAACAAGTCGAAATCAAAATCAAAGGGCAAGTCCAAGACGTCACTGATGCCTCCTGAGACCGGCAGAGCTAACTTGCACACTCTGGATGAACATCATGAGCACCTTCTGTCGACCTCTTTTGATGCTAACGCTTCATTCTTGGGCGGCATCGATGCCTCATCCTCTCAGATAGATAATGCTCTGCGTTTTGGGTCCTTCGGATTTGATGACAATATGTTCGGACCTAGTGACAACTTTGATATGGCTCTTGGTGACATCGGAGATGAACTCGCGCGAGAACTTGGAGAAGGCTGGGGAGCGGACATCCCCAGCACGGCTCTCGGGCACGTAAGAAGTCTCATGACTTAGATTCCATGCTAATCAAATTTCCTGCTTGTAGCGCGCCGATGGATGTAGATCAGCAGCCCGATTTCGACGTCGGCGGTGGTCTCGACCTGGGCCTGGATCATGACTTTGACTACTCAAATAGACCGGTATCGGCTATATCTAAGGACAAGGATACTTCAACTAGGAAACGAGTGAGCATTTCCTATGGCTTTAGTTCCCTCATTAGCACTCAACGAAGGTGAAAGTCGCTCGCAGAATCAGATAAAGGTATACAAAGTTCTGTTTAATCTACAAGACAGGCAGCCTATGAATTAATCGCCCTAAAGAGAATTTACCCCCGGCTAGTGGCGAACGTCTGGGGCTAACACCGCGCTCAGTAGCGACCCATCTCAGTCAAGCTTCTGCTCCGCGCTCCTTTGTGGAAGAGCTTATAGCATACGACAATCAAGTCGAGCTACCCGAGCTCGTCGAAGGTCAGAATATCGCAGACACCCGCCCGCAGCGAAAGCCGAAAAGGGTTAGGCTTTTGCTCGACGCCAGGACTGAGCTCTCAGATGAAGAACTTAGGGTATGTCGAGTCATTTGCTTAATCAGCCACGATGGCTCAGTGTCTCTAGGCTGCCCGGGAACATTATGTCGAGAGGCAGAGACTTCTTCGCCTTGAGATGGAGCGAAAAAGGCTCGAGAAAGAAGGCGGAAAAGCCCTCGAGGACCTCATATGGGGAACTCCCGAAGGACGTGAGTTCATACCTATCCTTCCTTTATCGATAGTCTCACGACCTGTCCGTCAGTTACGGCGCCTACACTCACCAATTTCTGGTTCGAGATCTATCGGGTGCAAGTCGAATCCAGATCTGGGAATATTCATCTGGAGGATCATGGTATGAAGAATCTGCAGCAATTTAGCCTCCTGTTGCTCAATATGCCTAAAGATGGACGATCTACGAAGCGACGAAGGAAAATATCCCCTGGCTCCGAGATTTCGCGCGGCATACAGAAACCCGACGTCCAATATGGCCTTGGAGATAACGATTACGCACCCATGGATTACGATTTCGGATTTATGGGTCAGTACATTCTTTCCCTTCTCTAAGCCCTAATACCAAGCCATTGCATTCAACCAATAGACGGCGATTTTCATGAACCTGTCAACTTTGATGACACGACCCGAATCCGTTCTTCAGAGGTCAGTGAGATACGTTCCAACGTTTCGTCATCCACGACTGAACTGCCTCCAGGAACCCGAAAGAGGAAGGGATGGAGGTCAACATCCTTCATCGCACCTCGGCTTCGATGCCGCTGAGTTCAATCCGAGTTCCGGAACGCAGCGTAACGCGTTCTTCCCATGGGACAATGCTGCAGGAACATCTTCCTCCGCTGGCGCAGGGTTCGCTCCAGCAGGAGAAAACGGTGGTGACCGTATAAGCTTGGACAACGCGGATGTTCGCATCATGCGTTCGCGATCACGCTCGGGAAGTAGACGGGGCTCTCTCTCGATCCTACCGAGCCACAGTGGCAGCATGGTCGGTCTGAACTTCGGGATGTCTCCTAGTGCACAGAGGGGATCAGACGATTTCCAATTTGACGGTATGAGAAACTCAGTCGTAGATATTACAAAAGGTAACAAATGCAATTCTCAAGTGACAAATGAGGGGGTCACCGCGCAAGATACACAGGATACCGAAAACATCATTACGCTTGAAAGAACGTCGTATAATTTCCTGGAGTAAGCTTTGTTTGATTCCTGAAGGTGGTTACTCACTGTTAGGCAACAAGGTACTGCAAGATGCAAGCCCAGGCGTTGTCCGGTGGTCAGACTACTCTCATATTTGACGACGTCGTTCCCCCCAAGACGAGCACCCGTCGTGTCGCTGTTGCTGCTTTCCATCATTGTCTTGGTATGTGCATGCAGTTACCTTCTTCGCATAGTAGGAGAAGTACTAAAATGCTGCCGCTAATTTCGTCTGTCTGGGAATGCTCTTCTGGTTTCTTTCTCCGCTCAAAAGTACTCGCAACGAAAGATCTCATAACTATTAACCAAGACTCTGCTTACGGTCAATTGAAGATTAGAATCAAATGATGCAGGTATCAATATCGTCTCAAACCTTTCAGTCCCTCAAGGCTTTGATCGCTGGTCCATAATAGTTCTAAACCATAATCGAACTTTGTCAAACGCTCCATGCGTGTTTCAGACCATTCTCAGCTTATCAGGAAGTAGTAGAACTAGAAAATTATCGAGACTCAATTGGCCAATGAATAGCACGTGTTCTTCTACAACAAGGACGCGTTTCGGGATTCGCCGGTGCTCCAAGTGGTCCGAGTACCATGAGCTATAGGTAAGGCGGTTACATGATCGGAGCCAGAATACTGCCTCTGGCGAGTTCTATAACAAGAGGACATCAGTTTCGTCTCTTGTCTCGTAGCCTTTGTTCTCTTCCCCAACCGTTACTGTCTGCTGTTCAATCACGACCTGACTTTACTATGTCTACTACTACGGGGACTGAGCTGAGCCCAAGCAAGTCTGCTGCAGCTGCGCTTGCTACTATTGACCTTGTTGGTTATGATGCGGAACAATCTCGCCTCATGGACGAGCGGTGTATTCTCGTGGATGAAGAGGATCGTCCGCTTGGAGCGGCGGACAAGAAGACCTGTGAGCTGTACTATTCTTTTTAGGTGCATGTAACCTCTGACACCAGTATTTGCGTCGCGCATAAACAAGGTCATCTAATGGAGAACATCAGCAAAGGTCTCCTTCATCGTGCCTTCTCAGCATTCGTCTTCCGACCGAGCGACGGGCGTCTATTACTACAACAACGAGCTTCAGAGAAGATTACTTTCCCTGATATGTGGACAAATACATGTTGTTCGCATCCTCTCGATGATTTTGAAGAAGAAAAGGATATGAAAGAACAGCGTGGTGTACGTGTTGCTGCGAGTCGGAAGTTGGAGCATGAATTGGGAATTCCGAAGGAGCAGACGCCTATTGATGAGTTTCAGTATCTTACGCGGATACATTATCTGGCTCCAAGTAATGGTCTTTGGGGAGAACATGAAGGTATTGGGGTTCTTTTCTATCATTTTGTCTTTGATTGGTTTACTGAATGGTATCATAATACGCGCTGGGTGTTTCACAGTGGATTATATTTTGTTCCTAACAGCTGATGTGGACGTAACTCCAAACCCCAACGAGATAAGAGATTATAAATACGTGAGCAAGGAAGAGTTACAAGCTATGTTTGATGATCCCGGTAACGTATTTACTGTCCTATTTCATTTCAATTTAACTAATAGATTGCTTTACCTCCCCACAGCAAATTCATTCACGCCTTGGTTTAAACTTATTGCACGAGACTTCCTTTTCGGTTGGTGGGATACGCTTCTTGAACGAAAGAATGCAAATGGCCGTGTTGTTGCAAAGAGTCTTGCTGGAGTTGCAGATGGGAGCAAGGTCATAAAAATGACTTGATTTAATACTGTTATTCTTCTGTATAGATTTTGAGCGTTGATTCTTGGATAGAGGAAATGTGTAGCATCGTTATAATGTGGTATAGGCAGTATGGATTGAGAGTTATTTCACTACTTCACAATCCTACCCGGCCGCTTGGGCGGGAATACTGTTCATTCCACCAATATTGCACCCAGAGTTTCTAGCTGCAAGACGTCTATGTACATAGTATTTCTGATCGGTGCAACAGGTATATTTTGAGCCGGTAGTTATCATAAGCAGGTCATCAGATCCACTGAGTGCAGTTACGTGCGCATATAAATTATACAGGTATTACGAGGGGGTATTACGAGAAGGACACTTTTGTCGACGTTCTCTTCGTCGAAGTTGTCTTCGATCGATGGCCCGGGAGAGATCACTAAATTGGTAAGGTTTATGTAAACGACTTGGGTGCTGTATAGTTCTACTTCGACGGAGTTAGCCGAACTAAATGGGTTTTGGGACGAAGTGAAAGTTTGAGAGAAACACCCGGCGCACAGCGCATCTGCTAGACACGTCCTTCCATCCTTACTTTCATACAGCATGGCCGAGCAGGTAAAGCCAATGTTGTGCATCACGCCTTGCGCCGAATTGACTCCATTGTTAGATTGAAAGGGCGTTCCAAAAGCAACATCTCTTCCAAAATGCCAAAGTTAAAGGTCTGTTGACGCGTTATTGGGATGGTCGGAGAGCTTAGCATTGTATAGTTGGCAAGAAGGTAGTGACGAAGGAGAAGCGGTGGTATAAGGATGTTGGTCTTGGTTTCAAGACCCCGCCTGAAGCCATTAATGGCACTTACATTGGTGCGTGGATGCTCAAACTCGTTTCTCTCCGTTGTTCCCTGAAATGTATGACATTTAGACAAGAAATGCCCGTTCACCAGCAACGTGTCTATTCGCGGGCGAATTCTTACTGGGAAAGTCGTGTCAACTAAGATGAACCGAACCATCATCATTCGCCGAGACTACCTTCACTACATTCCTAAATACAGTGAGTGGCGGTTTTGATTCGCATTTCCCAACTGTCGTCTGCGCGGGGAACTCACCATGTCATGAATGATTGTAGACCGTTACGAGAAGAGACACAAGAACCTTGCGGCGCATCTATCACCGGCGTTCCGTGTGGAGATTGGTGACATGGTCACTGTTGGTAAGTGACGTTCCTATGGATTCGTTGGTGATTCTGGAGTTGATTTTATTGATTTGACCACAAGGACAATGCCGACCTCTTTCGAAGACTGTCCGATTCAACGTCCTCCGTGTGATGAAGAGCAAAGCGGCGACGAAGACGTTTGGAAAGTTCTGAGAAATGAGTGTATGATTTGTTTTATTTTCATTGTGCTTATCCATTATGCAATGAACATTTGCCATGCAATATTATGGGTATATGCACGTATTTTTTTGTCTGACTGAAAGAGTGAAATACCTCTTCGAGTGAACTAAGATGAGTGACCTTGGGCTGAAGTGATCGCTGTAGCGTGACGTGACATGCCAAGTTGGCTATGGCCCGTTCCATCATCTCAGTCTAGCACCAGCACACCCTTAGTCTTAGTACTACCTTGTAGTACTGTCTCTATTTCTTTTCACCTCATCTTCATACTCCACATCCTTCCTCACCATCCCTACTTTTCATTTCTTCCACCCTGGCGCCTGGTCTCTTCTCCGCACTTGCTTCCCGCCTCCACAGGGCCAGGTCGCATTCTCCTCATCCCGACGCTGCTTCCGCGTCAGAGATGGGCCAAACCCAATCCAAACGGTCCAAGAAGGGTCGGGATAAGGGAAAGGAGAAGGATTCAGACCTACAAGACAACGACCCAAATGCTCCTTCGCCTTCTGATTCTGGCTCACTGACTGCCGAGAACGACGATGATGGTTCGAGTACCGTACGAGGTTTTAATTCTCGCTCGGCAGCCCCAAACGGTGTGGCTCCAGATACACGTTCAGCGCCTGGTTCGGGCGCTTCGGAAGGGCCGGGGTCGACAGTGGGTGGCCCACTCACGTCTTCAACCAACCTACCGGATGGGAACGCAAGTGGTGCCGGAGGCGGCCAATCTCATCCATCGTACGTTTTTCCAATTCTCCGTGGCGTCTTTACTGCTCCAGTCGAGAAGAGATCGGCGCTTAAGCATTTTGCTTTACAGAAGGAAATCAAACCTCCCTCCACTTGACATTCCGCGCGCTGCAACTATTTTGTCAAACCAGGCCACTCCCACACCTGGATCAGCCCCCGAGAGTCTTCCACAAACAGACTCAGCCACCTCCATTGGAAATGGGATCTCGAGCAAGGACAGGCTAAAACAGCAGCCTCAGCAATCGTTCGACGTGGATGATATGATTCAGCGTCTGTTGGATGTTGGTTATACGGGCAAGATCAGCAAATCGCTATGTTTGAAGAATGCGGAAATCACAGCCGTCTGTTACGCTGCACGCGACATCTTCTTGGCTCAGCCGACTCTTATCGAGCTCTCGCCCCCTGTAAAGATCGTTGGAGACGTACATGGTCAGTATTCGGACCTCATTAGGTTGTTTGAGATGTGCGGGTTTCCTCCAAGCGCAAACTACCTATTCCTTGGCGATTATGTCGACCGGGGAAAACAGAGTCTAGAAACGATTCTTCTGCTGCTTTGTTACAAAATCAAATATCCCGAGAACTTCTTCCTGTTACGTGGAAATCACGAATGCGCGAATGTGACGCGAGGTACGTCAATGGACATGCTTTATCTCACTAAGTGGCAATGCACGCTGATCACATGCCTCGTATTCTTTTTTCAGTATATGGTTTTTACGACGAATGCAAGAGACGATGTAACATCAAAACGTGGAAGTTGTTCATCGATGTCTTCAACTGCCTACCTATCGCCGCTGTCGTCGCATCCAAGATATTCTGTGTCCACGGCGGTCTCTCTCCATCAATGACCTCACTTGAGGACATCAAGCGAATTCAGCGACCAACAGATGTCCCAGATTACGGTCTCCTTAATGACCTTCTGTGGTCCGACCCTTCGGATAGTGCAGTGGAGTGGGAGGACAACGAGCGGGGCGTAAGTTATTGTTTTGGGAAGTCGATCATCAACGACTTCCTTGGGCGATATGATATGGACTTGATCTGCCGAGCGCATATGGTAGTTGAGGACGGGTATGAGTTCTGGAATGACCGAACCCTTGTCACAGTCTTCAGTGCGCCCAACTATTGCGGAGGTGAGCGGTTTATCACTGAAAGCACATGGTTTACTGATCTACTTTGTATAGAATTTGACAATTATGGTGCTTGTATGAGGTGAATTTCACCGAATTACACGCGATTTTCCATTTCGCTAATCACCCTACATAGTGTATCGGAAGATCTATTATGCGCCTTCGAGTTACTCAAACCTTTGGATGGACCTGCGTTGCGTAAGGAGATGTCCAAAGCAAAGAGGAAGAGGTTCGTAATTGTTTGCTCTCTAAGCCACAGCTCTCACCTGACCCTTGTTCCAGTATTGCCGCTGCATCCTCCCCTCCTCCTGCCTAATGATATATTCTTCGTGTTACATTGCAAAGAAGGAAGCATGACATACGAACCTAGGCGCCCCTATTCCATGCTTCTTTGACAATTCGGACCGAGGAATCAGACTTGCTATTATTACCACCACGCTCACCATCACCGATTACGACTGCTGGCAGTACATCATGCACCTTTTTAATCCGTAATGTCAGACGAGCGGGTATTTGGCTGTGAGAGCGGGATGCTGATGCGTGCCTTTCCGGCCACTTTTCCTCTTCCGTCTACTATAGGTGTCGCGTTTGGAGAAGGATGTGGTATTTCATTCGTGTGCATCGATGCCGCTGGTTTCCTTGATTTCCGGTCCGTGGATGTACACTGCTTTGCAATGCCCTTTTGTGCCCGATATACTTTGCCTCGTTCTCCATTCAGCTCCCTTTGGTATTCTTTTTCTTGCTGCGAAAATCCAGCTTCTGGTCCACCCTAGTTCGTGCATTTGAGTCCCCACCTTGCTGTATCCTAGAATACGATCTCCTTCTCAATTATCTCTTGACACCACATTTTTTAATCCTCCGATGTGTTTATTATTTCTTTTTACTCTCTATTCTTTGTGTTCAGGTGCATATGTACATTCAAATCTGCTACGGATTGTAGCTATATGGCAAGAACGATTTCGGGCACAATCCTTTTCTATTTTTATTATCGTGAGAACTTATTTGTCATGAGTCCGTTTCTGTCTTGTTCTGTTTTTGGCTCCAGGTGAGTTGACTTCTCTTCTACCACTCCTTCACAAATGGTGCAAGATGAGAACAACGGCCGCAAAGAGTCTCTTGAGGCTTGGTACGAGTCGCTGAAAAATGATCATCCTTTCAAGCTCGAAGTAAAAGTCAGCAAGTACGCGTCCCGCTGGTTGTCCTTGATCTTGTGAACTGAGGATTCTCTTGACTTTGTGCTTCTATTTCAGTCTTGCGCTTCTGAAGGATCAAGAGCGTTTCGCGCGATATCGATATTCCCATGGGATGTTTCGTCGCTAAGCTCGTTGTGGAACGGTGAATTCTCTTCGGAGCCAAACAAAGCTGCTCAATGGCAGAAGATCTGTGACAAGTGGTCTGGTGTGGTCGCCGTTGGCGGAGGTTCAAAACTGCGTCTATTCCTTAGTAGACCGCATCAGCCGTATCTACCAATATGCAACATCGAAGTTCCGAGAGTGCACGTTAGATTTGGGGACAAGGGAAGACTTGTGAGTACAGGAAAAGTTTTCTGTCATGCTTGTTCCGCTTATGGTGAAAATTAATTGTAGGAAGAACCTGAAATAGCTTGCGCGACATGGTGTATGGTGCAGAATGCAGACGAGTTCTGGCCTCTCATCACGTTTTCTGCCAATAGCATTTTGTATCTCTATAATGTCGAAAAGGCCAGTTACCATGGTGTCCTAAGGGGACACGGGGGAGTACGTCACGAAATTTCGTCCTCACTCGTCAATGAATCAGCCCTGACATCGACTAACAGAAAATAACTTCTTTGGCCGTACACCCGAGCGACCCATGTATTCTAGCCTCAACGTCGCACGATCATACTTGTCGGATATACGATCTTACGAAGAGAGCCGACTGTAAAGTTGATAATCCTCGTTGGCCCGGGAAGTCGACGATGGCTCTAGGCGGCTCCCCCTTCGGCCTTCGATCAAACGAACCGGAAGGAACTGACTATGGACTCTGTACAGCAATTCTTGTTGGTGGACCTCCTGGAGGACATCAGGCGCCTGTCCTTGATGCAGTAAGAAGATTCATTGTAGAACGTCGTTTCTGCGCTGAATGGACCCCTTTCATCAGGCGTTCCATCCATTGTACCCTATCATCGCAACTTGTGGTGTAAGTTGCCTCGTGCAGGCATAATAGATACCTTTGTAACCCTTGTATAGATGGATCACGCAGTGAAACTTTGGTACTGTCCGGTGACATCGGGTGATCGAATATCGCGCGAAGACAAGCCACTGTTCAGTAGTGCGGCCATTCACAATGCTCAAGTGTTATCCATCGCTTGGTACGCTCGTTTACCTCAATCGAGTTCCTGTGGTACTAAATGGATAAAGGATGAGCAATGATATGCTCTTGTCAAGCTGTGCAGACGTATTTCCGCGATTGAAAGAACCTGATCCTCTCAAAACGGAACCAGGGACTCTCGTCTTATGGAAATGGCTTGGCTTGGATCGCTTCTTTCCTCCGAATAGTGAGATTTGGCAATCAAGATATCGAGGATGTGCCTCTGTGAGCCTTTCGCTTGGTACAAGTTCAAGTAAAGTCGGTTGAACTGATGGACGCGAATTACTCAAGGATTACCAGGACAGTTGTAAGTCACCGGGCTAATACTTCGAGTTTCTTGCTTTCATTGATAATAGTCCTTCTTCATCAGCGTCTTACAAAGTAATAGCCGAATATAACCTTCCTCGGCACCATCCTTCTTCTCGCTCCTTCGTTTTCCAAAATCCTTCACATACACCTCTAGTGGCCTTACCCTCGCTTGGTTGCATACGATTAGCGAGCGTACGGCACTTTAAGCCGCGTTTGCCGCCTTCTTTTACGTATAGGAAAGAAGGTCTTTCCGAGGCGACGAGCAAGCTCAGTCTAGATGCCGAGAATCGAACGACCGATCACGGTAGGGAAGAGCTTCCACACTGGTCTGTAGAGACAATGGAGGGAGATGATATAGAGATGAAAAGCAGCGGAAATAGAAAAGCCAGCTCACTGAAACACGAGGCTTGTTGTATTGCGGAGAATGGACGTTTGTTGATTGGAGTTGGCCCTAAGGAGGGAATATGGATATGGCGAATCCCTTGCGGCAGGCAAGTCAGACGAGCTCCGACCTCATCTGAGACGCATTAGACGGTAGTGTTTGGACTCCTTGTAGTATACACAACAAATCCACTTTCATTTCGGTTTCATTCCATTTATTCGGAAGCAGTTAATAGAAATATAGAGAAGAGAAGGACATTTGACAATACATATACAGATAACACAGATACACACAGAGCAGTATACATGGATGACTACAAAGTGACAAGCTAACGTTGTGAGAGATCTGATCAGAGCAATCGAAATGAAATCTAAGTTCGGCCATCAAGTCATTATAATCTTTACGGTGGAAAATGATATGCCCAGATAAAACACAGGAATGTTCGAGATCCTTAAGCCCAAGAAGAAGGTGTTTTATGAAATGCCCTCGAGTTCATCAATCTCCGCTAGTGGACGTCCGAGGATGGCAAGGTGGGCACCAGCGCGAGGCAACTACACATCAGATAGGGCGGCGAAGTGATACTCGCTCTAGAGTACTAGAGGGTGAGGCGGCGGAAGATCCAGAGCTCCTTTCGACCTTGAAGGAAGCTCCAGAAGCCCGAATGCGACAGGGGAATGGAGCCCTCGAGTTTCAGAGCCGACGCGGCGGCGTGTTCAAGTATGATTGCAATCATGAGATCCGAAACGTCTAAAATAATTAAAAACGTTAGTAAGAAGGCTCATCAAGATAGAGAGAAAGTTGGTTTAGAACTCACTGTCAAAGTCAAGCCTGCTCATTTCGATCACGTACCTGTCGTATAGGTATCGATGGACGAAATAAACATAAAGATGGTGATATTAAGTGTGTATAGATGAAGAACGTACATATCACTTTCATCCCAAGATGATCTACGGATTCTGCGAGGAAATGCGTCACGAAGGACAGCGGTGAGCGAGTCGCAGAATGGAGGTGCATGGTTGATAAGTTTGATCTTCTTCCTGTTGTTTGAGAAAACCATCATGGCGAATTCTGCAGAAGGGTCCGGTTGTCCACGGGTGAATACTAGCCGGGGAGACGATACCTGAAAAAGAGAGATTAAGGAATCATCCAGAACGCGTAAGTAACGGATAGAACGTACTGTATGCCCAGAATCAATGGTAGAAGTGCAAGTGTAGCCCTTCAGGTTACGAATTTTTAAAATAAATCGCGGAGATTGGATTAAAATTTCGTACCTGCCGAGCGAGTACTGCAAATAGCTCCAGAATCATCTTCATGGCTATCGATCCTAGACTACTTTTTGCCGACCAAGGATTTCCACAGAATTGAATCAAATATTCGTTCGTTTCGTCACGGTACGTTTGCAATATTACTCCGTCTGGCCACATAGTGAGTACACGCTCCCGGATATTATCAACAGTTTCTTGAAAAATAACGCTTGATAGGTTCATTCTGAAGGGGAATATACGTAAACATGCATCGGCACCATTACTGGTCGCTATAATCGTACCTGCAAGTCCCACTAAGAGAGAGAATGAGGTGGCCTGCGCGGACCATCCGGTGAATGAGTGGACCGTAAGAATACGTGTAATACCGATGTATTCCACTCACCAGGGGTGAATCTATGGCGCGATTGGGAGCGCGAGCGGACTCGGGATACCGACGTCGCGCGTACTGGCCTCTCCGAGCCAGATAGAGATTGATTCCTCGAAAGTCTGCCCGAGGTTGGCCTTGGTTCGCGTCCTCGGTACCCATCCGCGTCACTTGCTGGTACCGTACGCGATCGTTGAAGGTTACCATTCGGACCTGAACCACCCGAGCCAGAGGCCGTTTTCTTCATCGCAGACTTGAGGGGCTTCTTAGTAGGGTCGGATGCAGAACGGTCCGTGAAATGACGGGGGCGCGGAGCTGGCTGCCGCGGATCAGGAGGAATGACGGGCGGTCCATTGATTTGGGACATATATGCGCCAGGAGGAGGTGGAGGGAGAGTGGGGTCATAGCGGGAGCTTTGGGAGTGAGATAGCTGGTGGTGAGGACCTAAGGGCGGTACAGCGTACATGGGAGCAGTCTGCGATGCTGGCGCTGCATACATGTATGCGGTGTAGGGTGCGGCCATTGTGCCAGAGTAGCCCTGCATCGTTGAACGACGACACAGAGGACGGTGGAAAAGAAAATCAGGAAAGGGGGCAGAGATGGTGGACAAGAAGAAAGGACGAGGAGGAGGAGGAAATCTCGTCAATTAATAAATAATTAAATATTCATTTGACAAGTATTCGCTCGGCTTAGCATGTACTCCTTTACGTAATACCAATTCTCCCCAACTCACTTTGCTCATTGCCCGCTCTTCTTCTCTTCTTCCTTTCTACAAAATGGCCTCTACTTTCGTAAATTGGCTAAAGTCTCCTGCAGGTCGTCAATACTTCTTCAGTGAGTGTACCTTAACTATTACTGGTTGTGTTCCTGCTGATTTTGCCAAAGGTACTCATTTCTGGGGACCGGTATGTCCTGTATCACACAATGGCCGTCGTCGCGTGCCAGCTAACGTCTACAAAGGTAGCGAACTGGGGCCTTCCTCTTGCCGCTTTAGCCGACTTGAAAAAAGATGAGGAGATCATCTCCGGCAGCATGACGACCGCACTCGCGTGCTACTCGTACGTCTGATCATTGGCCTCTTGACTTTCCTCTCGACTTCTTCTGACAACTCATGCATCACCTTCGCAGCATGGTTTTCATGCGTTTCGGTGAGCGGTACCACATGTTTGATCTGCGAGTTGTTATGCTCACTGCTGGATTTCTGATCCAATACTACGAATTATGGTTAGCATGGCGTGTACAACCCCGAAACTACCTCCTCTTCGCGTGTCACGCTACAAACGCGACGGCTCAGCTTGTACAAGACGCACGATTCGTAAACTACTGGTACCTAGGCGGGAAAGACAAGACACTCGGTAGCCCAGAGAAAGCTACGAGTAAAGTTGTGGAAGCAGTTGAAGCTGCTGCAAAAGATGCAAAGAAGCCATAGGGCAAATAACCATGGACATAGGATTTACAGTGAGGAGTAGTATTTTATGGTATTTGTCTTGTAGACCTTAGACTGAATCTTTTACCTCGCTATCGTAATTGTTATGCATTTTATTGACACGCGCGCCCGCAACGTATGCTCCCGAATTTTTCCAAAGATTATATGCTGATTCAGAATCAATACTAGATGCAGAAAACATCTTACCAAAAATCATCCTCGGCGTCCCCTCGCCTCTTCTTTGTACCTTTCGTCTGCGCCAGAGTCTGTCGCTCGTACATTTCGGCGACCTAGTCCGAATGAGTCAGGCTCAATGACAATGCAATTCTTAGAGGATGTTACCTGTTCAGGACCAGTTGCATCATCTGCGGACTTGTCGTCCCTTATGCGGATAAACCGGGGGAAACGCAGCGAAATACCTCGGTCTTCAATCTACAGCCACTGCTTAGTTTCAAGAGGAATAATAAATAATCAACATATTTCACTCACCAGACCTTGAGCTGCAGTGTATACTGGACTCATGCTCAAATCGGCTGTAAGCACCTCCCATACGACTTTTGGATCAAGCCAGACGTCCGGCTTTGCACCACCCATTTTTATATCGCCTCTGGGTTGCTCCATCTCCAGAGGCTTCAATGTCTCATAGTGTGCTTGAAGTGCCTCATCACTGAACCCAGTACCAATCTTACAGATCGTCTGATATTCTTCGGAGTCTGGATCATAGCATGCGAGCAAGAAGGCTCCGTAGACATTCGTCCGCTTGCCTTTGCCGTAGTAGGCGCCTACGACGACAAGGTCAAGTGAATCGCCCACGCCGGCCAGGTAGTCCTTCTTAAGCTACACGAGAAATTGTTTGGGTGCTTCAAATGGTACAGAAGATTGAATGCACTTGCCTTGAGCCAGTTGACACTCCGCTTGCTGGGTTCATAATAGCTCGCCTCCGATTCGAGCATCTTAATCATAAGACCCTCACAGCCGTCCTTGACGCTCTCATCCAAGAATGCCTGGATCGCATCTGTCGTCTCTCCGTCGGACGATTTCGCAAAACCAAACTCTCCATGTACAGGCTGGAAGTGCTCACGGAGGATCTGGCGACGTTCCGAGAGCGATTTCCGCAACAGAGGCTTGAACAACAAGAGTTAGCATACGAACATAGAAGGTCGCAAATCAACGTACCTCCCCGTTCAAGTAAAGTAGGTCAAAAGCGAACAGACAGACCCTCACTTGAATGTCTTCCACCTTGACGTCTTTCCTCTTTCGCTTGCTGAGTTCTTGGAAGGGCATCAACTTGTCCTCTTTCACATCGAAAGCAACTGCTTCGGAATCGAGGACGAAAGACTTCACTGAGTCTTTGATGCACTATCGTTCCATGAATAATGGTAAGTGTAGCGTGAAAAACAGGATGCTCACGCGAGGCAGCTGTTCAACAAGATCAGGGTACTTCTTACTCATGTCCTCCGAATTTCGACTGAAGACGGCGATAGTCCCATCTTCTAGTCTATGAACCTTGAGATACTGGGTCGGCAAGAGTTGTGAATACAATATCAGGTTTATAACGCACCTGAGCTCGCTCTCCATCGTATTTGTACTCGCACGTAAACTTCTTGCCTTCGCACCGATCGAGGACTTCACCAATCGCTTTTGTCGGCTTTGCCAACATGGGTTTCAGTGGGACGCCTGGTTTGAGTTTGCATTTCTCCTGAAGATGGTCGATCCCAGACTCAAGGAGTGTGGGTACAACTTCATCGTAAGTCGGTAATTCGCTACGAAACACTTTTAGCCATATGATTAATAAGCCAGCGTTGTCTTACCTGTAAACTGCCTTCAAGATATTAGCACCTTGCTCGAGTCGACTCACGAGCTTTTCTTGACTCCACTTCTTGCCAGCTAATGGATTGATACTACAAGTTAGCATTTATGGCGTGGGTACTTGTGGCTCTCAACATACCCTTCTCTTTCTCGTGCAAAACGACGGCGTGGGCCAAAGCAACTACTACTGATCTTTCGGCATTACCTATTCGCAGTTTGCCCTCTAAGCTTCGAATAATGTATTTGGCCTCGTGTCCCTGGCAAGCGGCGAGAAGTTTTGTAATGATTGATACCTTTTTAGATTGGGACTAGAGACAGACGGATCACCTTCAACGAAAGAGAGTACGGTAGAACGGAGGATAATCACCGAATGACCTGCGCTCAAAGCAATCTCCCGAAGATTTGTAAAGACGTATGGCACAGTGAGCCTTTTGGGCTTGAAGATGGTTTTCTGGCTATTCTTCGAGTTCTGAGAAAGTGCTATATCAGACTGGTTAAAGTGCGGCCAACCACGCGAAGCATACCATTGCTACCAGACCCAGGTCACCCTCTTTCTTCAGGTCAGCCTTTATAACAGACAAGCTACGACCCGTAGATTCGGCAATGGCTTTTATCAAAAGACTTTCACCGATGCCTAATTCAACCCCAACATAGTCGGGGCTCAGCTGGATAGTAATTTAGCATCAGGGCATTTCTTTAAGCTGGCAATGTTACTTACTCGGTTGATACATAAATACACAGTTTGCAGTAAGGATTTATAGTCGCCTGGTGCGCTTCGGCGTATGACGAGCAGTAGTAGTGCAGTGAGTAGGGTTGTCTTTTCAATTCGTTTCGTCGTGGCTTCAATCAACGAAAATGCCTTTGCAAGCGCTGCGTAAGGAACACTACAGGAGAATGAGATCTCAAAGCAAAGGAATAAATATAAAAGGACATACGGCTCTCCAGTTTTCCAACCGCCCGGAATGTCGACATCATCGACTCTCGAGACGGCCCACTCCGCACTATTGGGTGGATATAGGTTAGTACTCATGCCCGATGACTAGAAGCCGTAAACGTACCTCTTATACGCTACTGCTTTCTCTTCAACGTTCTCCGCTTCGTCTTCTTCGGCCTCTTCTTCGCCCAGCTCATCGGGTTCGCTTGTTGCCGGTGGTTCTTCATTGTCGACCACGGGTTCATCTGCTAACGGTGCGGCCTTCGATTTCTTCGAGCCCTTGGTCAATCGTTTCAGATTAGGCTGCTTCAAGAACAGTAAGTTGACATGGTAATCTTAACCCTGACGATGCAACCTTGAGAGTCACGACGAAAGTAAGTTACCGCAACTTAGCGCCCGTGGGAGGAGTGCACTCACCTACTTCACTATCACTGGGTGATTCACTATCCGAAGCGACAATCCTTCGCTTCTTACTTGGGCGACTTTGTTCTTCTGCAGGTTAATAGTAAGCCACAAGCCAGAAAAACAGGATAATATGTCGCTTACTTTCAATAGCCGCTGAGGGTGATTTCGGGAGTGACTTTGGAGATGACGGCTTTCCTACCCGCCGGATGGCTTTAGAGACAATCTAATGGAATACAAGTGGTTGTAACGTACCATTCTCGGATTCACCCATTTTCACATCCTTATCTTCCGACTTCGACGAGGAAGCAACAAGCGACGCGTCAACTTTCTTCACTTTCTTACCCCTGCCACTCCATACTTCACTCAAGCTCGCCTGTTGCGGAGGCGCGGATTTCATCCCCTTTGGCATTTCAAAGAACGTTCCTGGATACGCGTCTTTGTCAATTTGAGAAGAGAGTGAGAGGAAGAAGTGATGTGCTCACCAAGAGTTTGCTGTCTGCCCATACGCGTGAGTACACGGGGAAAGACGCGTCTGATGACAAGCATACGCGAAGGAGTCACAACGCGTCGAGTGACGATTCGGAACGTCGATCTTGCACTGCCACTGAATTGGATCAGAAATAAAAAATCATAAACAAAATAAGTCAAACCGTTCTGCCTTTATAGTCGTGAAAACTACGTATGCACGCGGGTATTTACTTGGATCTTGGTATGTCATTCATTGATATATATCTAATATCTATATACATTAATATTACCAGGCTGCGTTGAACTCATCACAAGTAGAAATGAAAATTGCAGAACAATGAAAGTGAGTCAATGAATGCACAATAGTTACATATCAGGCAAGGTATCTTAAGCTTTATGCGATTCGTATGCAAGCGCCGCGAAAGCGCATACAATCATGCTCGATCCTACCATAGTCCATATAGTCAATGTTTCGATAGCATTCCCGAATATCAGGTCGGATATTATGACCAGAACGATAGTGAGGAGATTGCCCACTGAGGTAATGATTGGTCCCCAGACGGCTAACGAGATCTATGAAAATCGTAAGCATAAGTAAGATTGAGGCTGGCTTAGAACAAGAGTACTTGCCATGAAAGTCGCAAGGAACATCAAAGCAGTCACGCTGATACCACCGATGGCCACGAATGTCTTAACATCACTGGGCAATGCGAAAGGCTCAACGCCTGTAATGTGTAAAATAGGCAACGGTAGCCAAAGGAGAAAGACGGTGATGATACCTATACCGGTAGTCAAAGCATTGGCGTACAGGCCAAATGGTGGAGGATAGACGATATCGCCAACAAGTGTGATTCCTTCAGAGTCTTCCGCCAAAGCCTCATCAATACTGTTCGACGAGAACGATAATCTCTGCCAGGCTCCTCTTTCATCCTCTGCCTCGCTAGGCGGTACCGCATACATGTTGTATAGTACTTGATACAACCCGTAACAAACGGATGCAACAAGAGTAAGCATGTTCCCGAAGAGCGGTGCCTTGACGTCGTCAGCGTCCGATGAACCAGAAGGTTGTTTGCTCCCGTATATCACCACCATAACCCCCAAGCTCGCTACAATCACTGCCGCTAACCGTCTTGGTTCCCAATGAGAATGCGTCAGCTTGACTTGAATTACATATGCCCAGAAAGCATTCGAGTTCCAGATAGCTGTGACGTCGCTCACACTATTCACTCGTGTGAGTGGCGGTTGAGGGTGAAGGTGGATACATAAACTCACGAGGAATAATTAAGAGCGGCAAACCATAACAATGCCGGAAACGTTATACCCAGCGTACACCATGCGATGATCGTAAAACACTTCAAGCTAGGAAACCTCGATCCAGCAGAGTCTCCCGGTTCCGACGAGATTGGCGTAAACTTCGCTGTAAGATGTGCATTAATAGCTCTAGCAAGTCCGCGAACGTATGCTTTCATAGGAAGTGAGGTCGTCCATCGTAAATATAGCAGGTGGAGAGGAAAGATAAATGCCAGTGAGGTATGAGCGATATACCTACGCATAAGGCTATCAGATTACTTGTCTCTTTAGTCACTGTCTCCTTACAACAGCAAATAAGGGCGTCTATAATTCAGGTCTGATTCAACATACTAATAAAGCGCTCATCAGAAATATTATCCTCCAAATCCAGATCCGATGAACAACTCACTTCAGTCAGTTGGCTCTCCGCTACAAACGCAATGAGCATCAAGACAAATACTATGATCGCCCGCCTTCCTCCAGCTGATTCGGAAGCTTGAACTCTTGTCATGCCAGATCACTCGTACGACAAGCCTGAAGGAGAGGAGAGGAGAGAGGGGTGTTGAGGGATCGGAAAGGACAGCGTTTGGGGAGCAAAGATTGGTGATCCTGGTTCTCTACGTGCTATCGTGGCATACGAAGAGCGAATACAGAAGGCGTCCGTCCTGATCGTAATAGAAGGAGGAAAAGTGTGCTTGCACACTCGGACACCACACACACCGCACTGCACCCATTTGTCGATCACGTGGCACTCAAAGTACTAGACTCGGTAACTCAGATCTCAGCTTCGCTTCGGAACTTCATCGTCCAGCAGCAACAATGTCAACGCTACGCTCACTATTCTCGTCGCGCTCCTTAGCGCCTCGCACCACCCAGCTCTCATCTCTCCTCGGTCTTCGCCATCGTCTACGATTACCATCTCGCGTCTCGAATGCACTCCCCACTCATGGACACTCGGTCTCCTCCCGCTCCGCTTCCATCCCCGCCCTCACACGAGGCATGAAAGTCCGCTCCTCTGTCAAACTCTTATGCGATGGATGTGCAGTGGTGAAACGCAAAGGAAGAGTATACGTTATCTGTTCTCGGAACCCCAAACATAAACAGGTCCGTCATTGTGTTATTTTTTTCTTGTACCCCTCTCCTCGTCTCGTCATTCGGAAAGCTCATTAATTGTTCTGGTATGTCTAGCGACAAGGCTGAAAGCTTAGAAAGGCGTACGGGGACGTAATGTATACAGAGATGATATAATCTTTTACATCCTTCACATTTCATTCCCTCCGTGTCCACATTTGAAACTCATACTCAATCCCTTTCTCCTGCTGCTTCCCCCTCGGAACCTCACCTCCAACCCACTCCTCAAGTTCCTCATGCTCAGCCCGCCTCCAAACACATATCCCATCCTCCCCCTTCAACTCTCGAAACTCAGGAAAGAACACATCACAATCCTCGAACGAAGGTGAAAATATCCGTGTTATCAAAATCCGATCTGCTTTTATGGGATTTGAGGAGGATGAATTGATGGATGGCATCGATGTTGGTAAGGCAAGGTCGAGAGATGCTTTGTAAAGTGATGCTCCTCCGATAATGAATATTCGATGTAAAGACGTCGACAAGTCTGAAGAACTCGACACGCTTGAAATCGCTTCCTCAAGACTAGGCTTCACCATCGCTCTAACACCATCATTCTGCACCACATTCGTCGAAGTCGAATCATCTCTTATTCAATTGCAAAGAAAAAATAATACATCAGCCGGAATCACAAAACTCAATTATTTTTCTAATAGCTTACTCAAACTCTAAATACCTCGAATTACCACTAACAACAACATTCACCCTCTCCTTCAACGGTCTAAACTTCTTAGGAATACTCTCCCACGTATTCCTACCCATAATAACCGCGTTCATACAGCCATGAGGTGCAGCCGTTGTAACTCGGGCGAAATAGGCCATGTCGTTTGAGAGCCGCCATGGAAGGCGCCCGGCTTGGCCTATACCGTTTGATAGTGTCGCAGCGACTATAAGTGTCAGGGAAGGCATTGATATGTGTGTCGGAGTGAACGAAGTTGCTAGTAAGAGGTGAGGACGCGTTATGAGTAAGTAGCGAAAGGACGCGTCGCGGCGAGCAGCGCGTCACGTCAATAATAAACTTGGCTTGCAGAGCAGAGATCCTGATTATGTCAGCTTACTTTTACATGGTGCTAAGATGCCATATATATAGTCGACCTTTCCTAGCCCCGTTTGTGTTTTGGAACCACAATTCCAACTCATCATCTAATTTTAACCGAACAAATACACTAAATACTAAAATCATTACAAGTCGTGCGAGGGTTCCACTATGGAAGTCCGTAAGTCCGATAGAATGTAGAAGTCCGTATAAAGTAGTTCAGAAATCACCAGAACAGAGGAAAGAGAAAAGAGAGAGAGAGAGAGAAGAATAACTATTCTAATCGCAATGTAAGTTTTCCCAAAGACGAAACGACGAGCAAAAGAAAAGCAAAGGCGGAGAAAAAAAGGGGGGAGAAGAGAAGAGAAGAAAATATCAACACCATTATCTATCAACCTCTCTAGTACCAACCCTCGCATAATTCTTAACCTTCCCCATCTCCAAAGCAGACGCATCATATCCACCTTGCGCAAGCGTAACATCATCCAACGAACTCTGTGCGCTGCTTTTAACTGTCTTCTTTACAGCGTAGACAGTATTCGCTAATAGGAATCCAGGGTGGAAGAAGTTGATAGTGTAGATAGCGAGTACGATCATTGCACCGTCTAGGACGTCTTTATTATAAAATTACGCCGGCGTCAGTGGGTCTGAACGGAGCGTGAATAGAAATGAAATGAGACTGACTGAAGTAGATTTCGGTTCTGAGGATACGACCTCCCCAACCTTCCGCAAGCTCCAAGGTCCGATAAATAGCACTGACGAATGAAGGCGTTAGGTTTCTTATAACAAAACGATCGGGTCGGACTTGAGCTTACCGAATGAACAAACAAAGTGTGCTGAACACAAGAGCACCAAGCATAATTTGTAGCTTCTGGTCGATCGGTCTCCTAATGGGTTCGACAAGCTTGCGGACCGGCCTATCCTTGAAGTAACGAACGATAAACTCGGTACCGAGAGTCGAATATAGTATGATAGCGACTAGAATACAGCCAGGGTGTCAGCATTCAAGTTGTCGTGGCGCATGTACTCTTAGATAGAAAGTATCAACTAACCTAGCTGTAAGACAATGCCTCCAAGCATGATGTTACCACCCCTGTCATCCCATATTTCTCAGTTATGAATCAAGATGTATAAGAACGAACACACTCACATTTTAGAAGCGTCCCTATCGCCGTCGTCGGCACCAGCTGCCATCGCTCCACCTGCAGCTTGCACAACGAGAGCGGATATTTCCTGCGATATTATTATTAGATAACCTTAGTAGACAGAAATCCGGATACTCACAGCCGTGCAGAAAACAGCGGTATCTAATCGGGGGGAAAGATAGCAAGCACCAATGAGACACGAAGATTAAGATGAGATAACAGATACTTACACCACTTGGGCGACAAGCGACTGTACTGCGATCCGAGGTACCCAATAATCAGTCCTAGAGTGACAAAGTTTGCTGCAAGAAGCGGAGTCGGTGCAATAATGGTCGCGCAAATTCTGTGATAGAGAAAACAAAGGGATCACAATCGGCTATGTGAGAATTCTAATTGCATGTTCATGAAAGAGAGGAACGTACTGCATGAGGTATGGGTCTTCCGCATTCCCGAGGTAAGTCCTGCTTGACCAAAGACGGGCCGCCCAACCAATGATCTCGCCAATGCCAGCGAGTATGACGGTGGGTATCATGTACCATGTCCTGAAGTAGATTGTTTGTCCAACATGGGTAGCTGAGAAAAATAAGAATGATGTGGTTAGACATTGGTGACGATTGAAATTCATGCCAGTGGCACTTACCAGTCGAGATGGAGAATAACACAACAAAGATTACGCATACCCACGTTGCTGGGATGTACCCATACTGGAGGTCGTCTACGGTAACACCTTCAGGGAGACCCTAATTCAAAGCTCTGTCAATCTAAACGGAGACTTTCCAAATCACAGAGAAGACATACCATTGCAGAGAAGAAGAAAAGAAGAGTGGTGAGTGTTAATGAAAAAGGAAGCAAATTCTAAGAAGTTGATCTTTTCCCTGGAAGTGGCGAACTAGAATATATACACAAACCATTTGCCGCCCACAACCAGCGCGTCAAGGGACGAAATTAATTCTAGATCGGCTAAACGTCCGGATAGCTAGAGCCAACCTGTGCGCCCAGTGGCACGCTTAGCGAGCTATCGTCCTGATTAACCTGTAACGCAGTCCGCAGTACAAGAATCCATTCGCAGTTGCCTTATCCAGTGGGGCAAATCGGAACTTTGTCCGTCACTGCGGACCCGGAGGACGCGATACCAGCTCCCAATACATCCGTTGCCGCCCAACTGCACAGCTTGAATGATACGCAATAGGTGATGGCATTAACTTCATGGCAGCAACCACGTCCGAAGCCAAAGGGAAAACATGCCAAGTAACACAAGAAATCCAGCGTGTATTTCATCGTCATCGTACATTTCAATCGATTATACGACTCCAGTTGGTGTTCACGACACAAGCACCCTATATCTTCTGAGTACCCTCAATTATGCGTTTGCTATCGGTGACAAATCCATAGCTCTAGAAACAGAGTCCAGCGTTAGCAGTAGAACACTAAACACGCTGTAAGAGAACAATTGAATTTACGCACATTTCCAACATTATAGCATACATTCTCAAACCCTCCATCAGGAGAAGTGGTCGCTGTTGCATCCTGTACAAGAATAATATCGTACCCACGGTAGTATGCATCAATCGTCGTGCCTAACACGCACTGCATGCGCGCAACAGAGATCAGCGCTCAATCTCGATAAGTTGCGCAGTAGTCGGGGGAAGAACCTACTTGGTCGGCGTTGACGCCAGACATGAACAACGTTTCAATGCCCTCTTCTTGGAGATACAAATCCAGCGAGCTTTGCGGGCCCCAGATACCACTCATCCTACAAACAAAACGCATCAACTTGGTTCAAATTATCTATCGAGTCAGTACTAGAGGATGCCCACCTGTTCTTATGAATCCAAACATCCGTTCCTAATTCCTTCCCTTTCTCATATTCCGTTTGTAGCGGTCCATACAGGTCAGAGTTCTTCGCACCACGCATGAGTAGTGGACCGAACCCGCCCGGGAGCTCCGCACCAAACCCACTTCGACCAGGTTTCGTGAAGCCGCGTACAAGGCTCGGAGGGATCGTATGGAGTTCGTGTTCTGTTAGTCCCCAGTTCCTACAAGTATATACGTCTTCAGTCAGAACACAAATATAGAAGGTAGCGCATGTGCATACACCCATACAATCTTAACTCCCGCCTCCCGCAAAGGCGGAATCATACCAAGTAATGGATCAACACATTTCAGACCTTTCGGATGAGCGCGTAGATCAGGATGCAAGAAAAAGCTACAACCTTCTCCGTCAGCTTTCTTCGTTCCGAGCTTTCCGCAAATCATTCTGCCACTCACTTCTGCATATCGACAACAACCAGCGCGCTCCTCTTTGCATCAATTCGAATCTTCCTACCTCCATCCACCTCAATATCTACCTGACCGCTCTTCCTTTCCGGTGAGTCCTTGACATCCGATACTTTGATATTATTCGGCAGACGCGTTTCCGTCTCTAAGGCTTCACCGACCGCAAGTAGATGCACAGAGCGCGAAAGATCGACAAGCCCGTCTGGATACTCCACCCACCAGCTTTCTGCATTCCCATACTCGGTAGCTCTGTCAACCCGCGGACGTGTTGTCATACCGAGTATCGGTGCATCGTAAATAGCGAGTTGTGCTTGTACTTCGGCGGCGTCTGTCATTCACGAAGAACGATGCGTGTACCTGGATTGAAGCTAGAGAAGGATAAGGAGATACGGAGGTGAGCCCCATTGGACTGCAAAGATACCGCTCTGCATAGATAGCTTGAGAAATATGTCCTATTCATATGCATTGGGTTGATAAGATGGATGCATGCAGTTCAATTCAAAGATGAGTCGTGGGTGGGGATCTGCACAACTTTCCTTTGTAGGCAAGGACGTCCACACCACCAAGAATAACAAAATATACTAGTATACGAAGAACTAAACTACCAGTAACTACAACAGTCCATCATGATAGAAGCCAAAAGGGCCTGCAGTCCATGTGTGTGTATGCCTGTCCATCATGAGTTTTTGGTCCATTCTGTGCGACGTTATTTACTATAAATGCGGGAGATCGTGGTCGTAACTCGTTTTTTGTATGCCGGGAAGGGGGAAGGGGATCAATGCAGCATGGTAAGTGATAACAGATAAAGAAGGATGCGAATTAGCAGTCAAAGAGTATGGTGCAACATGCGAACGAGCGATGACGAAAAGAATAAAACGTAGCGCGAAATCAAGAAAGACAAAAAGCCAAAAATATGCAAAAGTGGGATGGGCGTGTTACTTTCCATTGTCCGAATATTCACTGATACTGACGTTGCTCGGCAGATTTCGAACCTGTAAACAAGAATGACGATGAGAGAAAGAGGGTGGTATTAATGCAAATCCCTCACCCCGAGCACAGGTCTCGAATAATCCTGGTCGTCTCGAATCCCGGAAGCACTCGTGTCCATGCGAGTGAGACGAGCTCCCATAGTGGGGTCGAGCCTCTCGTCTGGTGCTTCATCCCCTTCGGGCCTCTTTGACAATGAAGGCCTTAGAGGACTACGCGGAGGTGGAGTCGGTGCACGCCCAGTCCCAGAACCGCTTCCACTCGGACCTGCCAGTTGAGTAGGTCCCGGAGTGTCCGGCGGCGTCTTGTTCCCGATTCCCGCCGCAGCAAGCAATGGCTCGTACGAGCTGAAACTGTAAGTCCTACTATGCGCGCCGTTCTCCCCGCTCGTATTGCTGTTACTATTTGCACTCGGCTGCCGATGATGGCCACCGAGTCTATAGTCGCCTCCCGGGGGTGGGCTTGATGTACGAGCGGGAACATAGCCATCTATTCTCCCAACATTTCCACCCGGATGATGCGCATAACCTACATACGGGTCGAAAACGGACTCGTTCACACGATGCCCGGGCCCGTCATCAAAGTAAGCCGAAGGTGGATGGGATGTGACTGGTGCTGAAGTATTTTGTGCCATTTTAGGCTCGTCGTCTTCATCTTCTAGCGGAGAGCGATGGCCGCTGGGAGCAGCTATTGCTGCTTCTCGTTCCAATAGACGTCTTCGGCGGCGACGGCGGACAGAAAATATAATCCAAATGCATATTGACGCTGCTGCCAGGCCGATGATGAGAAAGACTCCAGCGACCGCTCCCTTGTTCTTGAAAAACCTAAAGCAAATTGAGCGCTGACTGACACACAGAGATACGAAACGCACTCAGAGTTCCCTCCATCATCTCCTGAACTTAAAGTGGGGTTTACCGCTATCTGGGTTATTGTAGATACCTCGCCGGCGGAATTTGTAGAAGTAAGCGTAGAAGTGAACTCCGAAGGAGCACTCGTCATTGTCTGACCACCAGAAGTGACTGTGAAGAATACGGTACTTGATAGAGTGGTCCTATAGTTACAATTGTGAGATCGGCTGCAACCAATTCTCACAAATAACTCACTCTTGAGCTACAAAGGTGGTACTAGCCTCTATAACGGTCGTGGATGTTGGTGTTTGCACCGCATCACTCGATACCGTAGTCGATGTAGAGGTGCTTGGGGGCAGAGTGGATGTAGATTCGGTTGTTTCTGGAGGGACGGATGTAGTTGTCAGTGTTGACGTCTCTTGAGTGGTGGTTGGAGGATCCGAAGTCGAAGTAGTTGGCTCCGTTGTTGTCGTATCCGTAGTCGGCGGGACTGAAGTATCCGAAGTGGTGTCAGTGGTGGTGGTTGTGATCGTCGGTGAAGTGACGTCTGTGTCAGAAGTGGGTTGGTCGGATGATGATGACACTGAGGTAAGAGATGTGGTAGAGTCAGAAACTGATGACATTGTTGTCGTTGGTGGTTCAGAGGTAGAGGCGGAAGAAGAAGTCTGGACCTCACTTGAGGCAGTGGTGGTTTCCGTGGGTGTGGCAGGCCTGGGCAAAAAGTGGGTAAATTGCCGTGGAAAATACATAAATGTCATGACATACTCGGAGGAGGTAGTGTCTGTTGGAGTGACTGTCGGGGAATCCGGAGACGATGTAGGTGAATCTGTAAGAGAGGAAGATGGAGGGAGGGAAGAAGGAGTGGACATGGAGGTAGAGGCGGTGGGTGAGGGGGAGGTAAAGTCGGAGGATTGAGAAGAGGAAGATGTGGGAACGGAGTTACCGGATGAGGTCGGGCCGTCGAGCGTGGATGTAGGAGGGGATGTAGAGGATGGTGTTGAGGACATGGAGGGATAGTTGCGATAACAAAGGTGCGATGGTGCAAGAGGGTGTTCGGTATAAGACGGGAGGATGTTAGTACATTGAGTGAAGTAGCGAGTAATGAATACAACGCACCTGTTGTTGACTGTCTCTTTTGCAGAAGTACTACCATCTCTTCTTCATCTTCATGGTATAAAGTAGAAGAAAATTCAGAAGTAATCGACCGAGTACCGATGCAAGCCAGGCGTCATAGCCCCATCACTTTATTATGTAATCTGGAAGGTCAGAGATCGCCGGCGTGAACTGGTTATGGCAGCGCGGACAAACTTACGCGGCAGTATTACATAATACTATTCGCTGCAGATACTCGCATCCTGGTCACTGATGCAATCATTATCCTTTCCCACGCAGATGCAGCCTCCAAGACCAGCGTACAGGACAACACAAGAGTATTGGATACTGATCGCCAGGTGCTGCTGCTGCTGCGGATGATCGAACAAGTCTTCAGTTGCTACCCGAGTTGATTCCAGTTGACTTATTCTACTTCATGTATAAACAACAATAAACTGGAGCGCTCAGAAAGAACGATCAGAAATATCAGGGCGGGCGACGATGGAGGCAATGTTGGGTGCAATAATGTTAGCCGCTGCTATGCGTGGGAATTATCAAATAATCTGCTCTACTACTTTGCATCTCTCTTCCATCGCCTTCAACTGCGTCTCCCTTTATTTATCTCCTACACGCTCCTTTCGTCTCGTCTCCCTCTTGGAAATGCCCTTTCGTCTAAACATCCTCTCCACAAGAAATTCCCGCTCTTCACAAAACCCAAGACTCTCCATATCTAGCCCCCGACAGGACGACTACGACAGTTCAGACAGTACAGATTCAACAGAGACTCCAAAGTCTTGCTTTCACTCCTCCCGCGACCACAACGTATACGTCGCGTCCTCCTCAACTTCCCTCGCACCAGGCCCATCCTACCGTGGCTCCTCCGAGTTCCTTCTTCACCCATCCCACTCGCACGAGCCTGGCCGCATCTCCTCATCATCTTCATCCGTAGTACCCACTCCAATACCCTCCCGAAGCGGCTCCCCACTTCCTCAGTTTTTCTCATCTGCCCAGAGTTCTTCATGCACATCAGATGCGGATAGTGAACCAACTAGTCCTTTACTTCCACGTAACAGGAGAAATCGTTGGTGGAATGATGATGGTCAGCGTTGGTGGGTCGCCTCTCGGGAAGGACGGAGAAGACGACGTCGACGGGGGAGCTGGTACCGCCCAAGATCCATAAGGAGATTCATACGAGCCATTCTTCGCCATCCTCTCTTCCCTACACAGCCTACATCGATTGTGAGTGCTACAGCTAACGCGGTTCAGACGACGTGCTGACTATTTGAAATTTGCTTTACAGCTCTTAACACTACTCGTTCTCACCACCTTCAGCATTTTACTTACTCTCCTTCTAATTCATATCCTTAATCCCGACAAGGAGCCATTGCCATGGCGCGCTTACTGCTCAATACCCTCCGTGTCTACTGCACCTCCTTCACTTGGTGCCACATCCTATTCACCAGCATTCCCTTTCAACTCTCTGGCGCCATCCGATATCTCTTCCTTATCGTCCGTTTTTGACAACACATTTCCACCTCCGAATATTGACGACTATCCTCCCGCTGGTTTATTCTTGGGGATTTTCACTATGGACGCTGCCGTGGAGCGGCGCATGCTTGTTCGGAGCACGTGGGCGAGCCATGAGCGCAGCCGGAACGGTGCTGGTGCGGGTGACGGAGGTCGAGGAACAAGCCGAACCGTTGTACGGTTCGTTGTCGGCAAACCACGGAGCAGTTGGGAAAAGCGCATTCAGCTAGAAGCTGAAAGTGAGTTTCTGCTGTACTCGGTATTCACGGGGTTTGCTAATATTCACTGGCTTGTCAGCGTACAATGATATGATCATTCTGCCTATTTCTGAGAACATGAATTCCGGAAAAACACATGCGTTCTTTTCCTGGGCTGCGGAGGAGGCATGGGTCCCACCTTTACCGGACGATTATAATACCACCCTCGTGCCAAGTTTCACATACTCCAATACCACCGCGAATCGAACGCTGCCTATTGCGAAGCACGACCCTATTCAGGTTCGCAGAGAAGCATCAGTAGCCAGTCAGAGAAAGCCATGGGTGCGCCCAGACTTTGTCGTTAAAGTGGATGATGATTCGTTTGTGATGCTTGCCGAGTTGGAGGCTCGGCTCCGAGTAGAGTTGTACACGAAGACGAAACACTCGCTCACGGATAACTTGACATCTCGGGATTCCGAGTCGGATGTTCCGCACAGTGAAGTATCGGAGTCAGATGAATCCACATCAACTTCTACCAGTTCCAATGTGAACTCGACTACCACAACCGCAATAGCACACCATGAACCCCGAGCCCCGGTACCACATGTATTTTCCATACCGTCACCACGTGAAGATCCCCTCGTTTACTGGGGTTATTTGGTGAAAAATCAGTTTATGGCAGGAGAGTTGTATGCTTTGAGTTGGCGTTTGGCGGAATGGGTTGCTAATGATCCGGTGGTGAAGGGTATGACAAAAGGGGCAGAGGATAAACAAGTCGCGAAATGGATGAGAGCACACCCTCAGGCTCTTGAGATCCGATGGAAGAGTGAGAGATGTTGGATTTATGATCACCCTCGAGCAGGTACAGTGTAAGTGGTTATTATTTCTCCTTTCTTATTCATTTTGGGTCCTGACATTGGATGGTAGATACTCGCATGGGTTCCTTTTCCCTTCTGAAGTTACAAGGATCCGTCGAAGTATTCTTTCATATTTCTCAGGACCTTCGCTCTTCAAAGATCCATCACCTCCATCTCCAACAGCCGCAGCTCCCATACTCGACGACGCAGCTTCACCAACATCGTGGGCCTACTCATCCGTATCCACTTTCGGTGTCCGATACGATCCACCCCTCTCAAACCTAACAACTCAACAAAGCATCGAAGCCTTAGTCGAAGGCTCCAACATGTCCTTATTAAACGAAGAAAATACGGGATTCTCAGCTGAAGATGCTTGGATGGGTAGAGAAGGAAGGAGAAAGAGGTATGAAGAGAAACGGGTGGGGGGAACGATTGTGGTACATTTTATTAAGAAGAATCCTTGGTTTTTGGAGACGGCCCTGGCGCTTTTGGAAGGTGACGAGATGACGGATAGGGAGAGGGTTTTGAGTATGCCTTCTTCCTCTTCGTCGGGGACGGAGGCGCAAGAGGAGACTGGGTTAAATGGGCTGATGAATGGATCGATGGGGAATGAAACTAGGAAAGCGATTTTGTTTGGGCATGGTCATAAACCACCATCATGAAGCAAAACCTTGGCTTTGAATGCTTTTGGATGGATGGATCACACTATTTTCGTTCTAGCTTTTGGGGTTGGAACCCCCGGGCCTTCCTCCGGCGCAGACAAACGAGACAAACGAATACGTCACTTCCCCCGACACCTCTCCAGAGTTGTATCAGGTACAAACACCAAAAAATACGCAATAATTTGCTGAGTTGAGAGTTGACAAGTCAGTCGCCTGTATTATTCACAAGTGGATTTCTCTCCTTTTCTAATCTACTTTGTTCTTTCTTATTTCTTATTTGTTCTTTGTTCGTCACTCCTTTCCCCCTTCTTATTCTTGCATTTCCCAATTTCCAATTTCCATCTTCTGAACTTGACATCGTTTGAGCGACTCTTCATCCAGTCTCTTAGGCTCTTCCCTTCATTCTTCATTCTTCATTATTTTAGATTCCAGCATTATCAACTTGCGACTTCTGAACTTGAACTGCTTTTCTTTTTATTATCCATCGAGTAAAATTATTTCGGCTGGACTGTTTCCTACTACACTGCTTGAATGCTTCTTCTACCTGCTTCACCTTGAACTTTCTTTCCTTTTATTCCCCGTTGATTTCTCTTTCTCTATTTCTAACATATACATTCTATACCACAATACTCTACTCAATGGAATTCTTTTCTTTCCTTTGCAATATCTGGATTTCGTCAAGAGCGGTGCCTCCTTTCCGGCCGGCAAGAGCAGCACGGTGCGAGTTCGGTTTACGGATTATCCTCCACCCTCCCCTCCCCCCCTCCAAGCAAAAGTCAGTTCAGTCAACTCGTTTCCGTTTCCGTTCCCATCATCATAATAAAATCAATGCAAACCCTCTCCATAAACCTTCTTCCAACTCGTCCTTCCCTTCATCTCATCCCAAAACACAGCAAGTTTCACCCTTTTCGCTCCAGGTGTAATTAGTAATGTCGGATCCGTACCCAAATCAGGTGAAACGACGGATTCAAAATCTTTAGGAAGAGTAAATCCATCTCCTATACGTGCTTCAATTTTTGAAATGATAGTATCTCCGTCGTCTGTTGGAAGACCTTCGCATAGAGTTGCAATACGTGCAAGCCATGGTCCGAGGTGTAAATCCACTATGGAGATTTGATCGCCTGGAATAGAATAAAACGCCAATCATGTGAGCAGATTTTAAACGTCAGAGGAAGCATGTTCTGCTCCTGAGTGGCGTACTCACCCAAAGCAAACGGACCAATCATCTCCTTGTTTAGAGTCAACAAATCCCTCCTAAGCTTCAAATCCCACAACTCATGTGCAACAGCCTTAAACTGCTCACGCGCAGCTTTCTCTTCTGATGTAAGAGCACCATCTGCCTTACCGGCAGCCGCATACACCGATATAAACGCATCCGCATCAGCCTTCTTACTTTCCCAGAGCTTCCTTGTCCTTTCTGAGGCTTGGATCTGCGCGTTTTGGCTGGAAGTGATATATGAGTCGAGAGCTTCGCGTCGACCGGTGAAGAATGGTAAAAGTGTTTCCGCTGAACGTGCTAGAGCAGCTTGGGAGGCGTCAATGTAGTATTTGAGATTGTTTGGGTCTGCAGAGTCGGAATGCAACAAGTCGATCAGGAGGGACGCTATAGAGGAGAGAGCGATGGTTGCTGGGGCTAATGCGGGAGCTGGAGCTGAGGAAACTGTGTGCGTGCGTGACATTGCAGAGCGGGATTTGTCAAGAAATTCTAGTATTGACTGTGTGTGATAAGATTAGCGTATGGGTAGCATGACCCTCCGTGGACCGTGGCTCACCTTAGTGTCCGTGACCGCCTTGAAGCGATGGTCGTCCTCTGGAGCAAGGGTTTGCGCTAACGGCACAACTAGAGTTGGCACTGTGCCTTTATGCGGTATAAGATTAGGATACATCGCATGCTCGAGTGTTTTATGGCTCGCCTTTAGGGTTGATCCTGAGAAAGCTCATAGACAGATTTTCCGCCTTGCCTATAAGACGACAATCTATAATTTAACTTGAGTAGTAAAGGTGAGCCTTACCGAGGTCAACGATCTTCAGTTCAACCTCTCCTTCACCGTAGCCCTTTTCCTCGCTGCGAAGTAAGTCAGCTCTCACAAGGGAGGATGATATCTTCTGCCACGACTAACAGAGCAAGGAGAGCTTGACGCAAAACCCATACGTAAATATCATGGACGAAGTGATGAACAAATGCTTACCAGAAGACGACCATATTGACGTTGGGCTATAGTACAAAACGGCCTTGGGTATATGCGCTGTAGGTGCGGACATAATGGCGGTAGGAGGTAAGAGTGGTGGAGAGAAGAGACGCGTTCCGTCATAACAGGAAAGAAGCAACTGATGATCAGTGATCGACGCGTCGCCACGCCACGTGACTAAAATAATAACTATCTCGAAAGTTCCTTGCCGAGTCAGAGCGCCAAACCACCTCTTAACCTTCTACTTCTCGCATATTTCGATTCTATCTGTGCGGTGTTGAACCCATGGCGGATGCTGAAAATCCTATCGTTGTGTCTAACGACCGCCCAGCAGAGCAAGTCGAGCAGGAAATTATTGAGCCTCGGTGAGCCTCAGAGTCTCAGTGCCACATAATTATGCTTCTTACGCCCATCTTAATTTCCTCTAGGCATGCATTTTATGAAACGGAAGGCAATCTCACACTCGAGATATTCGACAAGGGCGTAAACCCGGAAGAATTGTCTATAACATTTGAACCGCGTGCAGTGAGTAGTCTCCCAGCCGCTTCTGTCTGTGGCTAAGAGGCTCATTTGGTGGTCTAGTTCACGTATAAAAACGGCCAATTGAAGAGACTTGTGCTCCAGCCATTGAGGGGCGAAATAGATCCGGATGGGAGTAGTTATACTGTCGGCAAGGTGAAGGTCGAAGTGCGTTTTGCTAAACGTGCATTTGGTCGGTGGACCACTCTCGTCGGTGACCAGCCTGATGGTGTGCATAATCGCGCTCTTTACTTACTTAATCCTCGGCTTACGTTATATCACTTTCGCAGCCCTCGCGGTTAATCCATTACCCACTCCCCCCGTACCAATCCAAGAAACACCCATCGCAAAACCCAAACAGCGCAAGGACTGGGATACCATCACAAGTGCCATTCTTTCCACCGAAAAGGATAAATCCATAAATGAAGACCCAAATGCTGGCGGCGACGCAGCTGTCAATGGCTTCTTCCAGCAACTGTATCAAAGTGCCGACGAAAACACCAGACGTGCGATGATGAAGAGTTATATCGAGAGTAATGGGACTACTCTGAGTACGAATTGGGATGAAGTAAGTAAGGGTAAGGTTGAGGGTAAGGCGCCCGAGGGATCGGTAATGAAGAAATGGGAGTCTTAGCTAACCGATTATCTCTAACGTCTTCGACTTGATGGGTTTACATGAGTGTATTCTGTCAAACGTATTATACATCAATGATTTTCCAGTTCATGATATGAATCCGTTCGAACATATCCCTGAGAGCTGCTATCATAATACACAACGCTAGCGTTAGAAAGGCATTCCCGCACTAGGTTGCGTTTGTTGTTGCTGCTGTATCAAAGAACTCGAAGAAGACAATCGAAGAGGACTACGCTTCGGTCTCGGTAAAGGTTCGGTTCGCGTTGACACGGACCGCCCTAAAAACGCGTTCTTCGGGAACGGAGTAATGCTAAGAGGCTTCGTCGAATCTACCGCCACGCAGGAGGATTGTGGAGTCGTCGGGGAGTGTCCGGGAGATGAGTCAGGAGGCGTCAAAGGTCTATAATCCTGGTTCGTCACGAGACGGGTAGGAGAAGATCTGGGGACTGAGAGATTTTGTCTAGACGCAGCTGCATCGTACACGGGATCAAGTGGGCTTGAGAAAGGATCTCGCGGGTCTGCGTTTATGACGACAGCTGTCGGTGGTGGAGTGGGAAGCTTTGAGTCCGGTCTCCTCGTCTCGCGCTCGTAAAACAAATAAGCTTCTTCGTCTTTCTCATGAACAGTAGGCAGCGAAGGCGGATAAATCGAGGGAGTCGAAGGCGCGGGAGAAGGAGAACGAGGACGTTCTGCAATTGGTCCCGTTTCGCGCTCCGCCAGTTTGCTTGAACGAACCTCTCTAGTCGTAAAGTTAGTCGTGACTGCTATGCCAACTGGTTCTCTAGGTGGAGTATACAACCGAGTATCTCCCGTCGAGATATACCGATGATAATCGCTAAACGGATCGTGGTATTCCCTTAGTCCCTTCGCAGGAAGTCCGGTTAAACCTAAAGCGCCTGGATGCTGTGCATCACTAGAATTGTGCGAAACTTGTGAAGCAGAACGTATCATCGCTGGGTCATGTCCATGACTGAGCCCGCTCGTAAGACTCGGAGCCATGAGGTTACGTCGAGGATCGTCCGATACGAAATTTTGCGCCCGTACGGGGTGATAGGTAGTTCGTTGTTCTGACATATCTGGTAGACCGGAGAATAGATGGAATTGAGCGTTGTCAGCCAAGGTGTGCTCCATCCTCCGCCGCCGCCGACAGCAGTAAAAAATTCCCAAGATTGTCGATAGAATGACTACCGCAATTGTAATGAAGACGCCAGCAACAGCACCTCGGTTATCCCAGAATCTTGAATAATCATTGTTAGTACACCATACCAGCCACTGAATTCACATCAGACTTACGATTGTTCACTCAAGCCCGAAGACTCTGGAACAGAGGTCGGATTGGCAAATACACTTGTGAATGTCTGTGGAGGAACGCCGTCCTTTCCGCTGGAGACCGATATACTAGTAATGAGTGCAGGGGTCGTGGTAATTATCGAGCCGTCCGAGGTCAAAGTTACCGCTTGGGCCGTCTGAAGAGTCGAGTCGGCTTGAACTACGGGAAATTCTTCAGCATTGACTCACTCGAATACTTACCAGTACTTACTACTATTGGCAAAATGAGCCGCACTTGGTGGGCTAGACGTTGCGGGAATATCGGAAGCAGAAAGCTCAGAACCTCTTAAGCTTACTCCAGACGGAGAGCTCTCTTCATCCGGTGCGGATGAAGGTGAAGAATCACTCTGCTGTCCGGATGGAGTCGTATTCGTTGGCTGCGCGCTAGAAGCCGCCTACATGAAATAATAAGAATGCCATTACTACTAGGACGTAAGAGTATATTCACTTGGTTATTCCCAGATGCACTTGTCGAGGTCGAACCACTGGTAGCTGGTAGTCGCTGAGTACTAACGGAAGGAGACGAGGAAGAAGGTGCCAAAGAGAATGTTTGTGTAGGCGCCGTTGTAGTTGGCGCCGGAGCAGCAGTCGTAGTTGTTCGAAAAGCACTAGTCGTGGCTGGTACACTGGTAGGGGGAGCGGCATGGGATTCGGAAGTAGATGGTTCATCCACCGCTGTTGACGCCAGAGAAGAAGTAGCATCAGTCCGGAAGCTTGTGCTTCTCTCCGTGGTTGGGGCAGCTGACCGTGCAGGAGCTTCCGCGTCAGAATGTGCAGACGAAGTCGCCACGAAATTCCTTGACTCGTTCGATTCAGAGCTGTCGAGTAATGTAAGAAATATCGTAACATAATGATCGAATAAGATGAAGAGACATACGCGCTACGGGGCAATGTTGACCCGGTCGTTTCAGGTGCAGGATCCGGTACAGGACTTGGTCCAGCTCTCTGAGCGCTCGCAACGGCCGAGCTTGAGGGCACAAATGACGCCCCGGATTCGCTCACAGAACTTGTAGACTCGATGGCGGACACTGTTGATTCTGGTTGGACTTCGGTCACTGCCGATGTTTCCAAAACAGACTCGGGCGCGGATACGGGCGCAGACTCGGATTCGGATGTTGCTTCCGTTTCTGCAGCTGCAGAATCCGTTGCAGTCGGCTCCGCTTCAGCAGAAACCTCCAAAGCCGTTGACGTCCCATTCACATCAGAGACACTCGAGGCAATAATATTCTCCAAGGCTAACATAAACGCGTCCCGTCCATCTTCAGTCGGAGCTTCTTCAGCTCGGACACGGACGTGAGGTGGACTGGCGACAGAATCCGTCATCGTTCAATGAACGACATAGAAGGGCGTCGCGTACAGTGGAACTGGCAGGAGGTAGGCAAGGAGATGCCACGAAAGCGGGATTTTGAGGCATTGAGGTGGCATATAGTTCTCATATAGAAACCAGGGGGGTATGGACATAGTGAGCTGGCAGATGAGAATCCGAAAGACGAGGCACTCGGTCTTCCTCCGAGATCATAACCAATTACAGGTTCTATTCATACGTGTCCGTTCCTCTCAGGGGTTCCACGGCATGTTTATCTTCTCCGAGAAGCAAGAGGTCATTATCGCGTGAGCAATGCGCAGTTAAGAACATTCACCTTGGCTCAGCTGCTGGCATAACCGCCTCATGCTGCATTCCGCCTATTTCTCGGAATATTCTCTCCATGTGCAGAACTATGCAGACCTCATGTCTCAATCGGCAAAATAACGTACATATTATCCGTAGTTAGATATTCAGTGTCTGAAGGTACAGGAAAAGAAGAATCTTGGAAGCCGTGGCCGTGGAAAGAATCTAAGTCGTGGAAAAACAAGCGTCGCGGAGCCGGTTTAGCCGCGTGAACAAAACATGATTCCTGGGAAAACAACATAGCAATGAATAATGAGTGGGTGGGCTCAAGCTTGCTAGGGTATAGTCTTGTGTATGGTATGAACCTATGAGATCTCAAACATTAAATAAGCAGTTACACTCAAGTAGTCCGGTGTGAATCCCTAGAGCGGAACACCACCAGTTTTCAGTACAAGGTTCGTTCCAGGCGTCAGGATACAGGGGTAAGAACAGGCTCACCTGAAAATGAACTCATCCCTCGGGGCATAAATCGGACCATTCACAATCCAGTCGTCCAGCCCAGTTGGGCTCGGTGACCAAACGACTCAGCTAGCAACACGAGCCTCTTGTCCCTGGGATCCAGCCTCTCAGCTTCAATCTGATGGAACTCCGTCGCCTGCCACTTGTAGAACTTCCACTGGCAAAACTGAACCGACTCGAGCTTCCGATTCGCCTCAATGCCCGGTCGCCATAGCTTACGCCACTGCCAGCCTTCTCGGGATCCAGCTCTCCTGACTCTATTGAGAGTAATATTTGACGAGCTGCGAGCATGAAGGGGTCTTCGACATTATCGCCGGTTAACGACGATGTCTCGATGTAATGGACCCCTGAATCCTGATTTAACCTCGACCCATGACAAAGGTTAATTCGGGAGACGTACCATGCTGAGATGCCCATCTCGTTGCTTCGGCCCACGATACTTCGCGGTCATCTGCCCTATCCGACTTATTACCTACCAAGACGGTGACCAGGTTCGGACTAGCGAGAGCTCGTGCATCATCCAGCCACCGTGATAAATTCGTATAGGAATTTCGACTGGCCGCACAAAGTCAACAACCTTGTCAAGAAAACGTTAGACTCGGATGGTCGCTCACTCCGTGATATCAAACACAAGGATAGCCCCAGCCGCTCCCCGATAATAACTTCGAGTGACTGATCTAGCGCTCGATGAATATTATGCATTGCTTTCGCTACTGGAGCAAAAGGTACCTGAATCTCTCCTGGCCAGCCGTATCCCATAACTTAACGAGAAGCTTAGTAGAGTATTGCTGGATAATCCATGCGAAGACGTACTTGCAGTTTAATTTTCTTCTCCCCAAGCTTTATTAGCCGACTTGAGAACTCCACCCCGATAGTATGTTGCGAGTGTGCTTTGACTTTGACATGGCGGTATTAATTACTGGTCGTCTCACAGGCACATGGTAGTACATACAACTGTTGTGAGTAAAGTGGTGCAAGAGACACGACTTTCCCGTGCCAGCCTCGCCTTTTGTTAAGTTGATCAGAACGGTAGAAGGGGCCGCA
Organism: Inonotus obliquus; assembly: GCA_032164295.1. NCBI lineage: Eukaryota > Fungi > Basidiomycota > Agaricomycetes > Hymenochaetales > Hymenochaetaceae > Inonotus > Inonotus obliquus. The sequence continues at coordinate 2,473,893 of JAJHTX010000001.1, read as the reverse complement.
TGAAAAGGGTGAACTGACCGATGATTATGAACTTGAGTAAGAAGTCTACATGTCACACGAGTTCACCCGTCAGCCACGCTGTACGATTACCTGAGAACGTACCATAGGTCTCAACAAGTTCAGTCGCATTAGCAGTATCGTCGTCGTCATCGTAGGCCATTTGAATGGAGAATGGTGGTCAGGAAAGAGAGTGAGAGAGATGCATATGGATTCTTGCGAGCGTGTTTCGTCTTACTCAATCGCGTGCCACAACCGGTCCACTCCCTTTTATCGTCATCGTCATCGTCTTCCTCATTCACTTCATGACTTTTTGCACACACGGATACGCAACGTAGATACAGGCATGCTGAGTTGACCGAACTAACTGGTAACTACATGTGTTATCGTGTCACCATCCTTTCCAACTGACCCATACATCAACTACAGTATCTGCTTCACCACGTTCCGAGTCAGTCACGTATATCCTATGGAACCCTCATAAAATACCGATCTTATAGGAAATTGAGATCAGATGGCTCTTACCACGGATGCGCAGCGAAAATCAAGCAGGCATGCTGTCCAATAATCTGCACCTGTTCACCTATCCCTAACGCTCCGCTATCCTCACCACTCACAAATGCGGGGGAGCCGGTTTTCGTCAAGATTCCATGCTCTTGCGACACTCGGCTCAGCCTCCATTTCTTCCCAATCACTTCGCCATAGCCTGCAATCGGCCCTCCATCTTTTGACATTGCAATCGCGCCAGCATCAATTAGTGCTTCGTCTTCCCCGTTCGCCCCGCGACCAGGATAGTATGAGACGACTGTGGCGAGTACGCGCTGTGAAATTCTTTCAGGAGTAATGAGGCTTGTATTCAGTTGTTGGAGATCCAGGAGAGGGTAGTTTCCAGCATGAAGTTCTAGCACACCGTTCAACTCGTGCTTCAACTTCAGTCGCGTTTCGGCAGTGGCAGCGTGTGTCGTAGGAGTCGACCCAACGGACAGGACAAATGGTGTTGAATGCCCGGTTCCGGTGGCTGATGTGCCGGACAGAATAGCGAGGGCTAGACTTGCAGCTGTATTGACTGCCTCAAGCTCTCGTGATAGAAACCTTGACGCTTCTTCCAACGAGGTTGAAGCGTATGAGCCCCCTTGGTGACTATAGAAGCCATAGATGGATATGGCGGGAGAGGATATCACCCTGGAAAGAAAGTTCTCAAAGGCTGGTGAAGCCACTGGTATCCCGGCCCTCCTGTCTCTCATATTAGCATGCTGAGACGATCGATAATGCCATATACCTACTTATCACCGCAATCTACCTTAACGAAGACCGACCATCTCCGTGGTACCGGTCTTTGGCTTTCGAACGCCTCCAATGCGGCTATCTGATCGGGATGGTCGACATGAAGGCGCAACGTCGCATCATATTTCACAAGCTCGTCCGATAAGTCGGATATGTCCCCTATTTTGTTTACGGCTATGGGCATTCCGTATAGGATCTAAGGGAGATTCGATCATTTTCTTCGACCATTGAATGGATTTTATGTATTCACATCGTTAACAACACCTTCAGCCACCAACCCCGACCGCAGAACCTCCCAGGCCTCCATAAGAGTCGACACTATGACCGCGTGCGTTTGACCGGCTGTAGTAACCAGCTGCAATTTCGTTCCTTCTGCAGTCTATTCTATGTTTATCAGAAGTAAGTTCCGAGAGTGTTTACCGAATATTTATGACCAACCTTGTGCGATTTCAAATGAGCGCGAAATCTCGCACCCCAGCCTTGTGCTGCTTCAAGCATGCGTGCGCAGTTACGTGCGAATACGGCACGATCCACAACGAGCGCTGGTGTGCGGAGACTGCTTAGCGGTTTGCCTACGAACTCATCATAGAGTGCTTTCTTTGAAGGTAGACCGATGAGGTCTGCAGGAGTTCGTGTTTGTTGGTAGGACATTGAAGGATGGAACACAGTGAATCGGATTGACTATCAGTGTGCATCGAGTAAATGATGCGGGCCGGCGGACCGAAGACATAACATGACCAAAGTCGCCAATGGTGCATACTGTGTACTCTCCCAGCGAGTCTCAGGTCAGGGACAAGAGGAAACATGCCGCCCGACGCAGTCAATCCTATACATCCAGACATCATTCCAAGACTCGATCCAGAGTATCTAGCTTACTACAACAATGCCAACCTCGCCAACCAGCTAGCTCAGCACCAGATCCCTTGGGATCCGGCTATTCGCAAAAATCCCCCTATTGCGGGAGCATCTGAGCCATTGAAAGTCGGACTCGTAAAGGACATTCGATTGTCAAAGTTTGATATACGTGTATTTTGGCCGGAGGATCCGAATGATTTCGGAGTCGTTTCTGGTAAGATCCTTGAAGGCGGATGGCCAGTTTTCTTGTACTTTCATGGGGGTAAGATTGTTGTACTTGTTCATGAGACTAGATCGAATCAGTTATTTCGTCTTGTAGGAGGATGGACACTCGGGAACATAAACACAGAGAATCACTTCTGTAGTACTCTATGCCTGAGTACGTCAAGGCATCTACAACGATACAAATTCCAATTTAATCGCTCCTTGGATAGAAGCAAATTGCGTTGTGGTCTCCGTAGATTATCGACTTGGACCTGAGGACCCATATCCCGCTGCGGTCGAAGATGCTGAAGAGGCATTCCGATGGGTTCTCGAAAACGGATTATCTGAACTGATTGTCAATACGTCTCAGTTTGCAGTAGGTGGTTCATCGAGGTGAGCGAAAGACACGTTAGACTTGGTATAGTCTGATTGTGCTACCAGTGGAGGAAACCTCGCTGCCATCATCACTCACAAGGCAGCCCTCAGACAACCGCCAGTAGCTTTAGCGTTCCAGTTACTCGTGGTCCCCGTTACGGACAACACAGCATTGGTATCAGGTCCACATCCATCATGGAAAGAGAACGAACACACAGTCTCGCTGACGCCTGCGAGGATGCTTTGGTTCAGAAACAATTACACGCCGAATCCGGAGGATTGGAAGAAGTGGGATAACTCACCTATTTTTGCTCCTGAGGAATCGTTCAAGAGGGTGCCCGATGCTTGGGTTGCAGTCGCAGAACTCGATATTCTTAGAGATGAAGGAATAGCATACGCGGAGAAGATCAAGAATGCAGGACACGAGGTGGAAATCAAAGTTTATAAGGGATGCCCTCATCCGATTATGGTCATGGATAGTGAGTGACTCGATAAGTTACGACTAGGAAACATGGCTGATGCTTCATCTTTTAGGGTAAGTAACTAATTGTGAGGTTTGACGGATGAGGACTTACTAGTACTGAGACTATGCAGTGTGTTACAGTCCGGAAGAAACCTCATCGCCGACGCCGCAGATGTGCTCAAACGCGCTTTCTACGGTGGTTCACTCCCGAATTAGTTATCCGCGATTGTAGAATGATCGGGCCTGTACATATGATAAGTGCGGTGTCCGAGCCCTCGAGCGACGAGCATAAAGGATGTAGTAGTTGAAGAAGAAGGATTTGTTTACGTACTGATCTGATAAAGGAAAAAGGGAATCACATGTCTATTTTACGGTTGGAAGCACGTGTATTCATAAGTTCCCCGAAGCCCGAAAGCTGTTGTGTATCCGTTTGCAACAACAATGTGGTGAAGAAAATCCCTAATTTCATCCTCTCACCCTCACCAGTACTACCAGCGGGTCTGTCTTCCGGAAATCATGGCGGACTCGAATACTTCAGACCAGGTCGAGCACGAACTCATTTCAACGTCGCTTGACGTAGAACAGCTCGACACGAATCTTTATCGTTCAATGTCACTCTGGTTGCCTGTTAGGTCGAGAGGAGTTTTTGGTGGTCAGGTCATCTCACAGGCGATTGTCTCTGCTACGAATTGTGTTGATCCTGCTTATGGGTTACATGTACGTTCTCTTCGCGTCTCCTCAGACGTCTACTTACATTGCTTCCGTTTTCCAGTCACTACACGTGAGCAACGTTTCTTCTGTGCTGTGCTGCTCGAGAGCTTCACTCAGCTCCCGAATAGTGTTATTTCCTCTTGAGCGCATCACCTGCACTTCCCATCCTCTACTATGTCGATAGACTCCGAGATGGTCGCTCATACTCAACACGTTTCGTCCGAGCCGTCCAAAAGGGCAACACCGTTTTCATTCTCATGTGTTCATTCCACAAGCCAGAACCGGAACATCCCTTTCATCAGTGGCACATTCCCTCCAACGTACCCAAACCCAACGAAGTTGAGATAGATTACGATTTTTATTCGCGATTGTATGAGCTTGAGACGACAAGTAAAAGGGCAAAGGAGATCCTTACCGGTATAATTCAGGTAAAGAGAAATCATTTTGCGAAGCAGGAATGTGAAACTCATCATGTGGTTGTAGGAAAGAAGAAAGAGCCCTATACAATGTACCGTTCAAACAGAACGAGATGCAGGGGACGGGACTACCATGTTCATGCATTACATGAGGGCACGAGGCATCCCAAAGTATGAGCCTGCCTATCAGAAATGCATACTTGGATACATGTCAGACCTTGCCTTGTAAGATTGTCATTTTTCACAGATCAATGATTCTTTCCCCTAATTACTGACAAATCGATAGCATTAGCGTTGGCGCAAGGACGCTAGGGCTTCAAAGATTCCGTGAAGGCCCAAATTCCCTCGGCATGTCGGTATGTTATGCCCTATCATATGAACTGCTCTCCCTCAGCCTGACGTTTGCCCTGTAGTCTTCGCTCGATCATTCCATCTTTTTCTATAGGTAGGTGTTGGCGAAGCAATGGTTGTTCTCACCACTAAACGGGTATTTTTTTGTTCCAGCGACGATTTTGACTGTTCAGACTGGATTCTACACGTCGTAAGCGATGATTTCATTGTAGCCCTCCTCTGCGCTTTCTCAGAATTTTGCAGATTAAATCACCGCGAACGGGTTCTGGGAGGGGCGTCGTACAGGGTCAGGTGTGTAACGACTTTCTCGCCCGCCTAACCTCCACGCCTCATATTTTTTCCAAAGATGTACGCCGCTGACGGGACATTGGTGGCAATAACGACGCAAGAAGGTGTGATACGCTCCGGCATTGGAGGACCCGGACGTTCGCTTCCGTCGAAACCGAAACTGTAACTTGCGATTACCTCGCTAATGGAAGTATACAGACTAATTGTACGACACGTCTTGATTAATATTAATGTCCTACTCGCACTTTTACCATGCTGCATGGTGGTCTTGTTACCCTATCCGGGGAGGTCCATTGCTTGAAAGAATGATGGTATAATTATAGGAACTCACTGAAAGACGATGCGCATTTCGCCAACTTCTCGCCATACCCGACACTGTGTCAACTCTTGCGGTTACATTTTATCATAAACCTGTCAAGGACACGTGTATAATCATCAACAAGAATGCGACACAAAACGCTACTTCTCTTCTATCAGCTAGATTTATTCGAAGGCAGAAAGGCCGATAGGCTGACACATGCCTCGTCTTATGCCCACGAGTAGTCTAAAGAAAGGAAGGCAGATATCTGCAACTTTGCCGGAAAGTCAACGCTTCAGAACAATAGAGCAGGATTTGAAGAGCAAAAAGAACATCGAATTAAAATGATTCAGAAAGCCACCTAGCTTGTGACGATTTTAGCAGCCCTAGAGAAAAACTCGTAAAAGCCGATTCTGTAAGTCCAAACACCAAATACTATATAAGCCGTCACCGATGGGCCTGCACAATTGCGTCAGAAATGAACGTGGCAGTAATCTTTCTACCGCCAAACCAGCGGTTGTTCAAGTCTGCAACAGCCTTTTTGGCTGTCTCGACGCCGTCAAATTGAACATAAATTTCTCCCTTCGAAAACAATAAACATGAGTGTATCGCCTTTATTGATAATCGTCCACAACTCACTTCTGAATCCCTTTCGACTTTGATATACTGTACGGGACCATATTTAGCTTGACATTCTCCACTGACATCATCAGCTAGTTCTTTGTCCCAACTAGCTCCAGTCTCTCTGGAAAGCAAAGCATGAGATCAATACTCGGAAGTATTGATAAACGTACTCTTCAGGATCAAACATGTTTTTCAGAAGAACAGATTTCGTGTACATGGGCTGCCCAATGTTTGGTTTCGCACTGGTGTTAAGCCTCCATATTAACGACCAAGATGGAATGTAAATAAGGAAACCGTACATTTGCTGCTGGACAGTTGGGGCAGAGTCAATTCTAGCAAGTTTCTGCATCAGTGCTTGTCGAGACGCTGCGTTCAGATTACCACCTATACACAGAAGTTGGTCAGCATTATTAGCCAGCTAGACCACCGATATGACTTACCGCCTCCTTCGTCCAAAGAGTCTTGAGTAATAACCCTTGACTGTCCCTTCTCGTGGACAGTATTGACGCGTAGCTAGTTACACGTTTCGGTGAGACAGGGCGGGATTCGAACGAAAAACCAACGTACCGTACGACCAGCAAGCTCAAACCCTTCCATTTGTTCCAATGCCATCTTTGCTTCTTCAGCACGCTTGTAGCTAACCAAGGATTAGAAATCTTGGACACTGCAAGAATACCGTGGAGACATACTGTACGAATGCATATCCTTTGCTACGACCCGTGGCAGGATCTCTGTGAAGGTCCACGAAGTCCAATTCTCCGAAAGGTTCGAAGACCTGTTTGATATCTGATTCTGTCAAATTAAAATGCAACGAGCCGACGTAAAGGCTAGACAAGGCCAATTGTGTTAGAGTTATCGCTATTGACGCAGGATAGACGGGAAAAGGACTTACGTCGCTCCGCGTCCACTGGCGCCAGGAGGAAGATTTATGCTTCTATTACGAAGAAGTCAGATATCAAGCGAGTAAAAACCTGATCTGCCACCTACCCGTCACCTGCGTGAGTTTTGTTCCTTTCCGCTTCAGTATGTTGAATCATGATAGGAAGACCCATAACTATTGTCCCAGACAGAGCAATGGCCTGCTCAACGAGTTCGATGGACCGAAACTCGACGTACGCGATTCTGGGAAGAAAAAGTTGGCGCTACACGGCTATGACACGTGAAAGTACATACCCTTTTGAACGCCTCGACAAGCGGTCGGTGACGATACGAGAGTCCAAAACAGTATTCTCTCCTAGTTTATCTTCAAAAAAGTAGCCCAAATCGCGAGCTGTCATACGAGCGGCGAGCTGAGAAACGAAGACAGACCGAGCTTCAGAATCGTCCTCCCTAGGCTCATCCAAGTAGGGATCCTCGTTTCCGTCATCATAGGAAGGCGATGGTCGTCTATAGTGAGAGGCATAAGTAATGTGATGATTCTAAAGTTAAGTATTAACAAACCCTATGGGTTGAGATCCGGAACGTCCACCAGGATTTGTGGGCTGCTTTTCTTCATCCAGCGGAGACTCGGCTCGTGGGGGAATGGGACGATCCTCACGTCCTGGTCTCCTGCTCCTATCACGCTCTACCTTGGGAGAACCTCTCCTCGAACCATCGTAGTCATCGCGAGGGTCACGAGGACCTCTTCCCGAGCGAATAGACCTACGATCAGAATCTCTAGAACGGGGACGGCGTCCATCCTCTTTGTGAGGTGAATCTACACTCATTGGAGTTTTAGGGGTTCCCTGAGGTTCTTCACGCAGCCTTTTTGATGGCTTTTGGTCGTCGTAATCATCAACGTGCCTGCGTCGGCGTTCCCTACGGTCCATATCATCACGGTCAGTATCTTTGTCTCGTGCACGATCCCTGTGGCCGTTCAGGTCCCTGTCGCCACGGCGCTCTCTGTCTCTGTCTCTGAGCCTATCTCGGTCGCGGTCACGGTCCCTTCGATCCCCTCCTTTACGTCGGTCTCGAGACCTGCTCCTATCGCGATGACTCCTTTCGGAGCGCCCGTGGCTCCTACTTCTACGACGTCTGCCATCGCTGTGTTTGTGGCGAGATCTTGTCCTTGACCTCTGGACAGGTCGAGTTTTGTGAGCTTCAGCGGAGACGTCGCGGGGGCTATGATCTGTGAGACAAGCCCTGGTACAAAGTAAATTAGAGGACTTACGACTTAGGATCAGAAGTGGCGTCGGCAGCCATCAGGTACTATCACTACTGAATGCTGCTGAAGACCAACGAAGTTGTTGCTGTAGACGAGATGTTTGTCAACGACTCAACGTGAGAAGCATCTTTCAATACTGTGGGATTTTATCCAGAATCGGCAAAGCTTCACGTGTTCAACTTGAACATGTATTTTTGCCAACAGACAGTACTGAGTAGTTACTGAACAGATTCTTTCTGGGTTCAAATTCAAGAAGAAAATACTAGGTACACTTGTTGCTTAGTACATCATTCTCTATCGTACAATCAAGGCAGATACAGCTCAAACCAAGCGGGCGCGTACCCTCATCTCCGCCTGTCCGAGCTCCGTCTCCTCTGCTCTGCGATATAACTCGTTTAGAGGATTTTCGGCGCCTTCCTTCTCAAGGGCATCATCGATCTTGCTGAACTCCTGAGCGAACTTTCCGTTAAGAACCTGGACTCATAAACCTCTGTGAGTGTCATACTTGTCTTGCTCACAATACGAGCTGACCTGGTTATGAAGAATGTTCTCAAAGTGCTTGCGTGTTGCGCTTCCGTCAAGGGATAGTGCTCCATTCAGCTGCCCGAACTGCGAGACTGTCGAATGGTGCTTCAACTGTGTTTCGTTCAGACATCGTTGATACTCCATCGTCGCACTTGGCAGCTTACCTGTCGGATGAAACCGTCCTCGGCAGCACGTTCAAATATCTCTGCAGGTTCTTTCGACATCCACCTAGAAGAGTGATAAACGTCACGCGGGCCACAGTAACTGCGGTTGGCCTACATCTCGTAGCACAGGGCCTCGTCGGAACATCCTGCTTCCTTCAGCACGCTGAAGGCTTGTCTTCGGAAAGTTAGTGTCAGGCCTGCTATCAGAAATACTGTCCTTACTGAAAAAGCATGATGATATGAGGCCAAAGAGCTTGCTCCGCAAACAAATCCCTTACATTTTACTCAGCCACAGCTCCGTGGGAGTTCACCATAGTACTCACATTGCTGTCTCTTCTCTTACGGAAGATTCAATAGCTCCCGCCTTGGTAGCTCCGATGCCGCGAGAGATCGCGAGCGCGATTTCAAAAGCCTTACCCGCACCGTCTTGTTCAACGGAGACAAAGCACGGGAACCCTTGCCCTTTCTGAAAAAGGGACCTCACCGAGGAACCTGAAGAGGTGTGAGTGCTCATTACCGGCTTGTCCGTGCCAAGTTGCTCACCAATCATCCTACGGGAAAGTCAGCTCAGCGACCTCATCTTGTATATGACATAAATGCACACCTAGGAGCCACCATAACAACATTACTGGTTGGAGGAATGCTCAAGAACTTGAAGAATACATTATAGCCGCTTGCAACAACTATCGTGGAGCCTTGCTTAAGGCTCGGTGCCATCTGTTCGTTGAAAAGTCGGGGCTGAACCTGATCAGGTATCAGAAGAAACAGAACTGATCGGGAAGGTAAGGCTGTGTGCAGGCGTTCCAAAACCGGTGGATTTGAACGCACTGTCTGCAACTTCTGCTGCTTTCTTGAAATCGTGCGTAACATTAAAACCCTTTGACTTCGCATCTTCCGCATAGTTATCCTCACGATTCGCAATAAGAATTTTGTCATTCGGTATGCCCGTGTCACGTAGGTTTTGAGCTTGTGCAGCCCCTTGGTTACCGAATCTGAATATCAGTGAGTTTATTTCGAGTCCAGTGTTCTATTGACTCGCCCTAAGAAGATAATAGTCTTGTCCGCCAGATAGGCCAAATCGGCATCCGAATCGTAGAATCTAACTCGCGCATCAGCACATCACTCCATACATGGTGCCAGGTGCCTTACTCACATCTTTGCAGCCGGCATGCTTGTACTCAGAGAACTTCGCTAGAGGGGTGCTTCGTGGGCGTGGAATACTACATAGACTGTTTATATGCGGGGTTAGCTGCGGTATATCTCTAGCGCCTTCCGTTCCGGATGGTCCGTCGGCTCCTATTACCTTCGTCGCATTCTGAAAGCAAACAGGTGATCATATCGTTTTGACGTTTTTCCAGCACCGTCTCTGCGAAGCAGACGTGGTCTGGTCAAGAGCACATTCGGCGCACAGGCTGACGCATGTATCTGAGCTGAGCGACTCAGTCATCTACAAGAATATGACTGGTGCCTCGTCTTAGAACGAGAACTATACATTCCGCTCATGCTCACAGATTGTATTCGAGGCGTGAAAGCGGGAAGCGCGGTCCGTTCATCCCGTCGTCGTCGAATCATTGCTTCTCTTTTCCGCCACCCGACTCATCATGACCTCTTATCCTGATCAATGATATACCGATGCTAGGAATTATAACAGTATCGCTGAAAGGAAACGCACGATCGGGGTAGATACGATCATTCGCTATGTCTCTTGCTGCTGGACGAATTGTCTGTATAACTGGGGCGTCTAGAGGAATAGGTCGCGCAACTGCTCTCGAATTTGCCAAACACGGCTCGACAGGCTTAGTTCTTCACTATTACGGAGATGACACGACGACAAAGGAGGTCAACACCCTCAAAGAAGATATACGTGTCATCAATGACAATTGTAAAATCGTATCTGTACCCGGAGACATAGCGATTCTCGAGACTTCATTGAGGGTCAGCCTAGCGCTAATCCTATCCAACGTCAATAGATCTAACAGGCAATTTAGATCGTTGATGAGGGTGTCAAAGCGTTTGGAAGACTAGGTTCGTGTATCCTTCCTCAGACGCTAGAAATTCAATGTTCCAATCGACTGTCCAGATGTCCTTGTCAGCAACGTTGGAATATGTCCATTCTCTGATTTCTTGACAATGCCTATTGAGCTGTGGGAGAGGACAAGGCAAGTCAATCTTGACGGTTCATTCTACATTGTACACGGTATGATTGGATAGTTGTCACGCCATCGGACTGCTATTGACGCCATCCGATAGCCACAGCAAAGCAAATGAAGGAGCAAATTCCTCAGGGGGGTTCTATCATCTGCGTTTCGTCGGTATCCGCTCTCGTCGGTGGGGGACAACAATGGTATGCCATGATGCCAGACTAGATGTTTGTACTGACTTGCATCCTCAGCCATTATACACCGACTAAGGCTGGAGTTCTTTCTTTAATGCAGAGCTGTGCCGTCGCCCTTGGAAAGTATAATATCCGCTGCAACGCAGTCCTTCCTGGGACGGTTGAGACTGATATCAACAAGGAAGACCTATCTAACACGACCAAGCGCGAGGGCATGATAAATCGAACAGTACTTGGGCGTCTTGGTGGTGAGTAAAGAATCGCAATGCCCTTATCGTGTCACTGAAAAGAATCTTCAGTTCCGGAGGATATAGCCGGGCCAATAGTCTTCCTAGCAAGCGATCTCGCGCGATATGTCACAGGGGCATCTCTCATGGTTGATGGAGGCCTATTCGTGAACCTTCAATAAACGACTTCATTGTTTGATGCGCATTGTACATGTATCGAGAAGGGAAACGGATCACCATCACAATGGCAAAAAGATTCCGAGCTCCCACTTTATACCAGCCATGCGTCATCGAGTGGCTTGCCATTGACCACCGCAGGTTCTGCGTCGACGAGAACGCTCACCCATCTAGCGACGCCATGTCCTGGATTTCTCCAAGCATGCATGTTACCTCTCTGAATGACTACATCCCCCGGATTCTCGATCAATGTTTCGGAGCCATCGTCCAAGACCAGAATCAGTTTTCCGGAGACTTGGAACATGGTACACACACTGTCAGCTTTCAGTGGCAACCACACTGCCCTCGAGATGTACTTACTAAGAATATTGTAATCAACTGAGCTCGTCCGATGCTTAAGTGGACAAGAAGAAGAATTGGCGATCCTATTATTAGCTTTGCGAAGATGAGCCTATTACCTACCTACCATCGGAGATGATAATCCTGGAGCGAGATCTGTAAACCTCAGATTCGTCCCGTTTCTCATAACCAAGCCCTGGCCGCCAATAGCACGCAGTGCACCGTCAGTACTACGGACTAGGTGAGCGATCGAATTCAGTGATATGCTCGGATACACTGACCTATCATCGTTTGTGTCTCTTGAAGGCACTGAGTCGGTTGTCCACAGACTACCACCGGAGAGACCCTCACTTCCTGGATCAGTGGCGGGCTGTCAGAAGAAGAAGAATCTAGCTGAGTGTGTTCTGCATTTACAGTGCTGCTAACCTTTGAAGCAATGGATGTGTCGCTCTTCACAGTACCTTGTCCCTCTGAGTCATGCCCAGTTACGATGCGACGTACAGGCGATGAAGCTGTAGATACGATCGCCGAGGGTCCCAGTATCCTGGCTATGAGAGACGTAAAACGCAGTCCCAAGGATCGCAGCAACTTGGTCACGGAAGCATACATCTCGACATGGAAGGGCTGAATAGTCAGAGTAACTGGTGAGTGTCCCTGCGTCTTCAAGCGTACAATTTATTGTTGGCTGAGGAGCGCGCCTGTATGACGCATGAATTGTTATCCTAGCGAATGTTGATAAGTGGTCCACCTGATGCACAAGAATCATGCCGCACGATTCAAAGCGGAACGGTCCGGCATGCCGTCACGGAGACGCAGGAGATAGAATGCTCCAGGTAATGAACTTGCGTGGTGTTGGCTCCCATCAGAGGTTTTGCGTCACAGCAGTAAATTTGTGCACCGTTGAAATAATCAAGAACGGGCAATACTGAATGCATTTAAACTCTGTGGTAGCCTACGAACACATTTCAAATGCAAAATGACGCACAAGAGATTATCAGTAATCTATCCATCCATCTATCACATTTAATAGGTCTTTCATAAACTGCGCCGCGGGTTCAGCAAACCTTTGCCCTCGGCAAAGCTTGTGGTCCTGTTCTGCGCTGCAGGATCTGAGGGAGGAACGTAGAACTCATCGATGATAGGTATCTGTAGAAGGTTCATCTTCGGTGTGACCACAATCATATTGTTTGTACGGATTTCCATCCAATCAGCTAGGGCAGAAGAAAGTTCAGTCCCACTTAAAATTAGTACGTGGAATAGGAGCCTCACCTTTTTCAAACGTAAGTGGTTCACTCGCAATCTTCCGAATGGATAAGATTCGGAGCCGCGATTGAATTGCAGGATGCCACTTACCATGATAATATTCTCCCGCTTATCAGCTTTCGACATCTTATAGTGACCGCCCTTCGCATATTCAGAAAAAGTGGTGCCCGAAGAGAACCACTAAGAGGGAAGCTTAAAAACGTATCAAGGCTTCTATGTGAATTACGCACCAATGAAGCTGCTTCATCCACTTTTGAGGATATGTAACGGGTGGCTACCACTGTTTCCCCGTCCGTCACGCAAAAGTTCATGAGACTTGGCTGTAGTAAGAGGGTCACGAGATAGCCATGCGGAGCTACTCGTAGGGCATACCTCAGTAATGTTGAATTCTCGCGCAAAGCCATTCAATGTGGAAATCGTGTCCAGCATTGCTTGCCTTAATATTGATGGCGTGAATGATTTCCCATTCGCTTCGGGAAGCTTATACCAGGTCAGACAGTCACAAGCAGCCATAGACTCGACCTTAACTAACCTTTGACAAGAAAAGTGCAAAGGCCCATTCAGAATCTGTTGTTCGCATTGTAAGCAACAGCTTCAGGGCACAAAGCATATCACGAACCCGTATTTCCATTCGGAACATTGAAGATTTCATCTGGAAGTACGGATTGGAGCCTTCGCTTGATTTTCGGGAATTCTGCAATGCCTCCGTTGTGCATGAACTCGTACACTAGTCAGTAAGTCAAGGGTGTGTCGCAGGACCAGAATAAGTACCATTAGCTTCCCATTAACGAAGGGATGACAATTGTCCAATGACAAGGAACCCGCGGTAGTGGCACGAACGTGAGCGCTTCGTATAAGAGGTGAGTCGAAGGAAGCAAGAGTGAGCAGCAGAACTTGCTCACAAGACCAGAGGGGACTTTATCTTTTCGGCGAGGCGCGTGAGATTCACGTTGTTCCAGGCCTAACCGCTGTCAGCACACCTACAGTCAAAATCGCTAGAAGACCTACAGGAGTAACTGATGTGAATATACAAGGCTGACTTCCCAGTTCTTCGTCGTAAACGGAGTCATACCAGCCTGCAACATCCGAGATCATGTCCAGTCATTGCCCAGAAACTGAGAAGAACATACCAACTCCGAAACCGTCGCCGTTTATGGGATTCCGACGGTCGACTCTTAGGCGAGAGTTGAATGCTTGGTTGATGATTGAGTGGCATGGCTTCGTTAGAAGCTGGATATGGATGGATGAGTGTATACCCTGAGAAAAGAAAGGAGGAAATCACGACGAACATGGCAAAGCTGAACTGGCTCTGTTCCCTTGTAGATGACAAAGCGACACATTTGAAGCGTATTCACAGTGGACGGGAACGAGTTAGGTGGATTGCAAGAACGCCAGGTCAACGGCAAGGACAGAGGCGCTATAACGCAAGTCTTATAGCTGCTCGTGGCTCAATCTGTCGCATCCAGCACGCGATGACAGCACGCGATGACTCAAAAAGCTGAATTTGAGTCCTTCCCGTTCTGGAATCGAATCGATCGACGTCCATCACTGCCAGTGTCACACAGATGTCACACGCATACAGCTTCCCGGTGCTACCTTCAAGTTGACATTGCCAGACGTACAGTTCTATCATCTATCATTCCTGGTACACGTAAATTTGCTCCCGGGGTCTCCTTGCACGTCTCACAAGAACTCTCTAGGGCGAGCTACTGGGTCTCCTCCCGTGAAGTCATACACCAAGCCTGCGACCTTGAACGCCAGTTCTGCGACAAATCCGTTCAGCTAACCTACCGAAAAGAACAGAGTAAAACACACCGTCTGCTTGAGGCCTTAAAATTGCTTCCGCATAAACACGGACCACGTCTTCTGTCCCGCTTGGTCTAACGAATGCGCGACCGCCATCATACTTCCTAACGAGTTCGTCGATTTTTTGTTGTAGCCCCGCGGGTGCAACAAGACGACGCTCGGCATCCTCTGTCTTGAAATTGTTCCGATTCTTTACGACGACTTTCACCAGACGGTTAGGCAGATCCGCGTAGAGCGCGTCCCATTCAACACCCGAAAACGACTTATAAGCCAAGACAACTTCCACCAGCAACATGTCCGAAAGTGCATCCCCGACAGTTTGGTTGATTAGATCAACCAAATTCTTAAGGTGATTCAGTGCTGTTTGCTGTGCTGGGGTGCTTGGTCGGTGTTCCTCGAGTGTCGCCATCGCGTTGGGTGAGAAGAGAACAGTCCCATGGCCATTTGCTTCAAAGTAAACGCCAATAGAATAGTGCTCAGCTGCATGATGCAGGTGCTTAACGCCCGTCGGTACGCATGTGACAGGAAGGCGCTGAGGGTAACCAATCAGTACGGTCAAAGTCAAATAGGATGAAAGATAAACTAACCTCCGCAAGATACTTCGTCGAGGCACCGTTTGCGTATGCTGTTTGTACAACACCTACTTCAATCTGTTCAGACAGCCCAGCCAATTTTACCTGCTCTACGATAAATGCCGCAACAAGGGCGGAAATCTTATCGCCATCCAGCATATGGAATTGATTGCGCTCATCGAGGTAGAAGTAGATGAGGCGATCTGCATCACCATCAAGGCTACAAGCGCGCCGGCCAGCTCGTAGCACTCCAGATAGGGAAGGTGGAAGCTTTTGAGAGGTCTTTACAAAATCCGCTCCACAAGCATTGTTCAGCGCACCCTCGGAGTTGATCGAAGTATTTACGAGCTGCAGAGGCAGGGAATCACCCAAGAACTGTGCAAGCCGTTTAGCCGCAGGAGCACCGACGCCGTTGGCGCAGTCCACAATCAGAGGGCCACTCGTATTCTTACCTGCCTAATAACAGAGCCAATCAGATAGCAGAAATGTATAGCGTAGGCAAAGAACTAACCACTAGTTTCTTGAAAGCCTCACTGAGCTTTCTCATGTAACCATCCTCTGAATCTTCACCGTATGCTTCGGCTGTTCCTTTGCTGTTAATGCATCGAACAAGATAGTGCAGAACGGGAGTTGTCTTGATCCCTTCGTTCCGCCCACTAGCACCACTAGCCTTAAGACCATCCTCGAAAGCAGCGACCAATGTCGGTCCCGTTGGACGCGTGTCACGCGCATACACGACATGCGCTGGTTTCGCTAAATCGATCTTTGCGATCTTGATGAGATTCTCGACCGTTTCTATGAAGACATCTGAAGTAGCGGCATTCGCAAGACTTGTGGCATGTCCCTCCCAAGCGGCTTCGAGCATCTCACCACGCGGATCGACCAGCTTAACACCATTGTCCTGGGCACAAATGTTGATATCCTGCTCTGATCATGTTGTATTAGATCGTACCTGCTCAGGATTATGCGACGCGGTGATCATGACCCCTATGGTCTTACCATCCAGCTTCTTGCTTCTTAAGGCTGCTAGGACTCCGACTCTAAACAGAACCGATTCAAGCAGCACGCCACTGAGTGGCTCACAATATCAGCAAGGAGTATACGGCCTAGCATCGTTTGCTTACAGTGTCCTGAAACCAGCAGTGCCATATTGGAATTCAACGTTGGATGGTTTAGGATGGAGATCTGCATAGGCTCTGATACCTTCCGCTAAGCTTTCCAAGGCCGACATACTTTCAGAAATGTATCGTTTCGATTATATATGGACGCGTACGGCTTTGAAGAATTGACAATGGTCGATCGCACATCAGCAGGCTGACCTGAAGCCGAAGCCAAATGCCGCCGCAGCGCTGTATCACGTGGTCGATTGCGGAGATTACTTGCTGTGTTTACTACGTATCACTTCGTCCTCTCAAATAGAACTAACTTCATGGCACCATCCAAATCACCAGCGCAAGATCTACTTCAGAAAGCGGAAAAGAAGGCTGCATCATCTACCGGATGGTTCAGTTCTTCGTCCACCAAGTTTGAAGAAGCAGGCGATCTCTTTCAGCAGGCGGCCAATCAATTCAAGATCGACAGGCTCTTTGTTGAGGCAGGAGATGCATTTGCAAAAGAGGCGGAATGCAGGGAGAAGATTGACGAGAAGAATGACGCGGCGAATGCCTGGTGGAATGCTGCAAAGGCGTACAAGCAGGCCGATAATCCGGATCGTACGTATTAACTACTGTATCAGCATCAGCAGAGGCTACATGGTTCCGTGCTGATCGATATCACCACAGTTGCGGTCGAAGCCCTCAGTCAAACGATCACGTTTCTGACAAAATCCGGACGTTTCAGGCAAGCAGCAGACCGAGAGAAAGACATTGCTCAGATACATCTCCAACGAGGTGATCTCGCCCGCGCTTGCCAGAGCTTTGAACGAGCAGGGGAGTGGTACCAGCAAGAAGATGCAAATGCGTAAGCTTCTTGATTGGTCAAAATTCTCAGCTATTTACTCTTCCGCTCCAGAATGGCCAATGGCTGCTTTAAAGATGCTGCCGACCTGCACGCTCAAATTGATCAGTTCGGTCAAGCCATTGCTCGCTATGAGCAAGTTGCAGATCAGTCTCTGCAGTCCAACTTAACGAAGTACAGCGTCAAGGAGTACTGGCTGCGGTCCGGCCTCTGCGCCCTTGCCAATAGTGTATGTCTTACTTTCTCAACCTCCGAATTACCTGATGTGACATTTTTCCCTTTAGGATTCGGTGACTGCAAGGCGCAATCTGCAGAAGTATGAATCCTTGGATCCATCCTTCTCGACGACAAGGGAAGCCAAGTTTTTGATAGCCCTAGTTGAAGCTAGCGAGGGGGGCGACGTACAAGCTTTCGCTACCGCTTGTCGAGACTTTGATCAGTTCATGAAGCTAGATAATTGGAAGACAACAATTTTGCTGAAGATAAAGAAGACCATAGATGAGGAGCCAGCCCTCACGTAAATACAGATCAGACGTGCTTGTATCACTATTTTATTTTATGGTCATATTCCTCTCCTTTCACCCTTTCACCAAAGACATATTAGTGTAGTCTTACGTAATATTGATGGAGTAACTTGTGCTGGCGGTGCGAGCACGAGACGTGTAAAAACAACTTCTTTCCGAGATCAACTAGAACACTAAGGTCTTCACGGGCCATGAGCTGGCTCGCGGCTTGCGGACTGGCTGCCTTGCACTTCTTTCATTTAGTATGGACTATTCTTACTGCACTGCTTTATTACCCTTTTCTGGCGAATCCACTCCCTCTGAAGGCACACCGTACCAAGTTGCCTAAAAACCTTGCTTTAGTACTCTCGACTACCGGTAAAGGGCCATCGGAGGAGGAGAGGGATGCGATTGTGAAGAGCGTTGTCTCCGCCGTTCGATGGTGTAGAATTACGGGAATTAGTGGGTTGAGCGTGTACGATCGTCACGGTGAGCTGTAAGTTAGAAATGATTATTTCTTCTCTTCTGATCAAGCTTCAAGGCCTTGTTGTCAAGTTTTCAAATAGGATAAGAGCCGCATTGCAATATGAAGATAGCAACATATTGCCAGAATCCGATAGCCCTTCGGATGCAAGCGACACGGACTGCGATCCTACTCTGCCATCAACCGACATCGTGGAGTCAAAATCCATCTCGTTGGAAAATTGGTGCTCCCCACCTTCGATAATCACCATCAACTTGGACTCCGATTCTCTACACGTACACAGAACTCCTTTTCGACTCGGCCAAGGTTCGTCAATGCTTTCTGGATTGTCGAGAGACCATTACTTAGCGAGCATCGTGTATCGCAGTGTCAAACGGGATAACTCGCAAGCAAACAAAGAAACCATCCCGAATGACGCTTTCTTTGGTTTCATACGAGACATCCAAAGCTCTGCTGGCCACAGTTGCCCGGACTTTTGCTACGTCTGCAAAACAAAAAGCAAGCAGGACTACTGAAGAGATTGAGATCAGTGTCGAGGATGTTGACAAGCGTGTCCAAGGCGAGTCAATTGGGCAACGATCAAGTTAAAACCGTTTCTGACGCCTTGACAGAATTGCTTCATCTCGCTCCTCCGGATTTCATGATAGTTCATTCCGTAGAACAGTATTCACTGTCTTGTCCTCCCATGGAGCTGCAAGGATTTCAACCATGGCTGATACAGCTTACAGAATTTTAGTGAGTTCGAGTTCGGGCATGCTAGAATTAGAGCGAAACTTACGGATTTATTACTTTCAGCCACGATACTCGACCGTCGCTGTACCGTGCCTGGAAGAACCGTGGCAACAAAAAGAACTATGTCCCGTTATCACAGGAAAACTTTAGAAGAGCTCTGGACTCTTATGCACGTGCTGAAATGCGTTTTGGCAAATAAATGCATAATACTTAGTGGTGCAGGCCATATAGTAATTTACATAATACTCTAGTAATAACCGAATTCGGGATGGGACATTATTGATCGACGGCTCAATTGCGACGCGTTACTGGTCAACGGGCAACTCAACGCGCCTTGGTCTTTTGCTGTTAGTATCTCCGACTCTCCGACCTGTTGATTGCTCTGGTATATCTTTACCTCACCAATGCATGCGTCATAACATCAAGATATCGTTATGCCCTCAGTCAAGGAACTGTCATTCCTATATTCTTCCATCCCGAATCCTGGTCAAGGCGACCTGAACGATGAGGGAGAGACTACAGGGGACTCGGTCGCTCCTCACCTACGGTTACGGGCTCTACATGATCGGTCTTCTCAAATTGCAAACCCGGGCAAGAGCTTAGATAACTCTAATGTTTGTCCCAGCTCGTGTACATCCACGACTTTGTGCGAGACCGCCGGAGGGTCCTCAAATACTTTTGTCAACGGAGCTGAAACAATAGAGATGAAAAAACTCAATAAATCTTCTGGTATAATTTTGGTAAACCATGAGATCGTGTCATGGCTGATACTCGTTATTTACATGCAGAGTGTGAGTCGCGACCAGTCGTCAACATCGTCGCTCATACCCCTATTCCCGCTGTTACCGTATTCGCGCGTGATGCTGCTCCTCTGCATCTCCCCGACCTGGATGCCTTCCTGGCTGATATCCCGCCGCCGGAGTTTTCTCATTTTACGACCGGAGTGTTTTCTGGAAAGAAAATCGTGGGAGCAGGGATGTTTCCTCCAATGGACCGTTTAGCAGCGACAAACAAGTCCTTGGCGGACCTGCAGGCAAATGACACTATTCCTCCAGCTTGGAGGAACCGGAGGTCAATTCTGGGTATCATAAGCAATCTTGTTCTTTCGATAACGGTAACTAAATGCTTTGCAACCCTCCTTGGTGTGATATAGATCAGGACATTTTGCTAATCCGGCTTTCCTAGGGCTCAAGTGTAGTGGCGACATTCTACAGCCTGCATGGCTTGATCGACGTACTTCAAATTTTTGCCTTGATATGTAGCACGATAAGCGAGTATTTTGCTCGCCGCCATGGACTAGCTCTCATTTTTCTCCAGTCCCACTCTCAAATCTGGATGACGTCAAGGATAACTGGAGGAAGCTATTCTTGGGCGTCATGTAAGTAGCAGCTTTCTTAGAAAGGGGATTTAATCATGGATCATTCTTCATAGTCCCAACGTGCTTGCCCTGAATTTCGGAACGACATTCATGCGATCCTCCGTTGTCCTTGTCATATTCATCTTTATTTGTATGGTGCTGCTCTACTTTTTTTGGTCCATGACAAACAAGATTCAGGACGAGAATTCTCAGGAGGGCTTCCCTCCGATGCGCAGAAAAGGGAGCAGCCGGGGACTTATCGTGATCTGTTTCACGCTGACGGTTATTTACCTGCCTCTCAGCACCGTCATAACGCACGCTCTCGTCTGGTCACAGGATTTTTGGCCTATTCCTAACCCTTACATTGATTCGACCACCCAACCGCCTACCCTTCCGCCCCTAGGATCACCCGAGGAATTCTTTGATCCTCTTGACTTCTGTTACACAACAACGATGAAACGCAATGAAGTCAATTTCGCCCCCATCATAGTCGTCGTTTCCGCCGCTGCCTTTTTTGCCGTGAGTAGCCGCATGAATGACATTGTACGGGTATTCATACTTCAAGTCAGATGACAATCTGGTTCCCTTTGCGTCTTCATCAAATTATAAATCAAGTAGCCCCCAAGGTCGATCGCTTCACAGAGAGAGGGTCCCGCAGAGGTACGACTGAGTTGGATCGCGAATACCAACGTCTCCTTGAAAGAGACAGTCACCCAATGTCCTTTCTTTATTCGGGTATGTCCGAGTTTCCTTTGCAGTTGTTCAACTACAATGCAGCTAATCATCATGCATTAGAATTCAGACGCGGCTGGGGAACGTACAAATCAACTTACTTATTCGCTAAATTAAGCGCACTACTTGTCGTCTCTATCATCTCTCCGGACAATTGTTTATTTCGTACTTTATCTCGCAGTCACGTCGCCATCTCTCGGCAAGCAGTGCTCTCTACAGCTATGCTCTTTTTCTTCTTGCTCCAGTGCTTTCGCGCGCCGTTTATCGATCCCGTTAATAATGCTAGCGAATGGATATCGAGGTTAAGTTATTTTCTCACTTCGCTTGTCGGACTTGCTGTTGCTCTGGACGTACCTGGAGTTGCCATCCTAAACGGACCAGTTCTCTATATGTAAGCAGTTATTGGATACTCATTTCTTGATCATGGCTTACATGTATGACAGAATTTACATATTGACGTATGGATTTGCCGTTTGTAAGTACTCCTTGGACTGGACAGTTTTTTTACGTTAAAGAGCCCTCTTCGCTATCAGATTTCACTTGCATGAATTTTTCTTGGATGCAACGCATTGTAAAACGTGAGTGTATTGCTTCATTTCGGTTTGGGGTCGACATACTTACAAAGGAACAGGAATAACCGGAAGAATGGATTTCAGTATGCTATGGTTCTCTCATCCTCTTGTGATAATACCTCAAAATATTTTTTAGGCATTGATATTTTCTCTCCAAGGTCTTTTTTCAGCTCTACCCACCGAAACTGCGCTGATACGTTTTACAGAATTGATTTATCAACTTCATCGCCACACGTCAAAAGACGCACATGGCAAGAGACGATATCAACGCTCCTATTAACATCGCATGATTGTCGAATCCCGAGTGATCAGCCCATGCTCTATGCAAGTGCGAAGGACTCTGAATTTCCCCCATATCTGCTGGGGTTTACGGGATCTCCTGCGGAGAGGCATGTCGAAAATCTCAAGGTAGTGTCGTGATAAAGACAGCGAGAAACGGTGTAGTTGACGACACTGATCATACAGATACTTCGCGAGATCGGCTTGACAGAGTACTCGAAGGCCTCTAGAGCATTGGGCGACCGTGAAAAGAATTGTGCGTTGTGGGACTGCATACAGCGCGAATATACCGGTCCAGATATGCTTTGGAACGGACACGATGGTTCTAATGGATCCCTGACCCGGTTCGGTACGGCCTGGTGGATCCCATACCCTCCAACACTAGTGTGTCTTAGTTTCAACCTTTTCCCTCATGTTTCTCCTCAACCTTGACGACAGGTTTTCCGATACGATGATGGTGGTGGGGCTATTCTCAGCCGCATGGAACAATTTGCGGCCTACGTGCGGTTAAATGGGAGTAAGTTGGCACAGAGGAAGCGCCAGCTACGTCTCGCACTTCGTGCCTTGGACGGTCAGATTTGCTTGTGGCCGTACGAGTACCGTGAAGTAAGGAATTCAATTGATCTAGGACATCCTGATTGAAAGTTTCCCCAGCCTGTCGGAAGCCATCATAGACGGTGTTGTTGTCTTGGTCCTCGATACCGCGCACGACGTATTCTGCGGTTACGCACCTGCATTATCAGGATCCACCGAAAGGGACGACTCGTCTGGCGAGGTGTAGACTTCGGCAGCGGGTTTAATGTCGAGCTGGTTTACAGAAACGATATTAACGTTTCCGGAGATGTACTGGGTCTAAGCGATGAGTGGGAGCTGACACCAAATTTGGCTCGTTTTCTTGCAATGAACCAGGTACTCATATTTGAGCGAATTCCAATAGTCGAACAGATTATCAAGGACTTTCGGAGGTATCACCATAGAGAGTGCATACATAAAGCGATGGTGCTTAGCTATCGCTTCTTATTGGACATATACAACAGGCCGCAGAGGTACAATCAGATCGTGCAAACGGTTGCAGAGCAAGAACAGGACTTAAGGGTTCGAGACCTGGTACTAGGAGCGGCGGATGTATTTGTTGCCGGCTATGAACGCTATGAGCGAGCAGTATTGTCAGAGGCAACGGCGTGGTGGTACATATTCTGGGTAAGCTACTTCGCCTACCCTTAACGAACGCGCCTCATATGGCAAACAGGACGATCTATGGCGACGGAATTGTGACACGATCAAGAATTTACGTTTACACGAACGCGATTTTAGCCCGTATTATCCAACATCCATCGCCTACACACCGTTACCACGTGCTGCGTTAGAAGCATTTTTACGTCAGAGAGGATTGTATGGAAAGTCCTCTTACAATGCGTTCTTTCATCCCGGTCTTATAAACAAGATGTACCTTTGGCTGAGCGAGATTGTCTTCCGCAACTCTGGCCACGTACGTATGGTATACGCCTGAGTACCACTTCGAATTCTAACCCCTCATTATAATAGGCTGTCCTGCTTCACGTTGGAGAAGGCGCTTCCGAGCTCAACTTATCAGCTATTGACGCACTTACACATGCTCGATCGTCATCCCTTGGTACTGGCGGTGGAACAGACCTTGATGACGTGTCGATTCGAGCGAGACCGATCTATCGTTGGGAAGGCCTATTGGACGATCCGATAAAAGACTATCAAAGAGAATCAGGCTGGCTTGCGAAGCTTGGTGTATGGCTCGGCCTCACGCCTCTCTGGAGGACTGGGATTATAACCAAAGGAATTGCCTTGGACGTGAAGCTCGAAAGCGGCAGGTATGTTAAAATGGAGAGGACGGACGATACATGATTTTATCTCTATTATTCTTGGACATCCTTGTATCATGTAAATGTTGTATCGGCAGTTCTGTATCGTTGGATGTATTGGACGGCGGACGGCACATTCAAATCATTACGTACATAAACATAGGATGTCGATTCGATGTCGATCTTCTTGCCGATCATCTGGCGCAATAAACTCAAACTTTCTCGCCTGCCAGTCACGCATTCTGCGATGAGGCTCTCGGCTGCAATATCCAGGAAAAATAGTGCCCAAAACAAAACCATGACAACAACAAATTTAAAGAACTTACGCTTTACGGGCAGGAGAGAACTCCACAGTTCTGAGGAAGAGTCGGATTATCGAGAAGCAGACTCATCTAGTGCATGGAGCGATGCTGAAGGCTCGGAAGAGTTGGGCTCGGGAGAGAGCACTGACGACGATAAACAAGACATAGATGCACCGCGCGTTGCTCGGTGGGACGAGCTAGACGAAGACCAGGATATAACTGGAGTGAAACCCCTGAAGGAAAATGGTGATGGTGCGTCAAAGGTAGGTCAATCTTGACATCTTGAAGAGTTTATCTAATTTCGACCATTATTTTAGCAATCTAGCAAGGATGACATCTCGTCTTTATCTTACGGTAGCCTTCTGAAGGCCCGTCGAGTTTTGGACAAAGCTCGTGTCGAGCCCGTATCGGACAGTGAGGACTCAGCTAGCGACGGTGACCTAGTAAAGCATGATGATGAATCAACGCAGAACGTGTCTTATGCACCCTCGCGAGCAAGGCCCGACGCCAAAAAGCCTTCAAAGCGGGCTCACAAGCATGCGTAAGTGGCCTCTCTGGTTAAACTCTACTTGCTTGGTTCGATATCCTTCTTCATAGCCCTGTAGAAATGTCTTCTAAGCGACCAGTAACACGAAGGAGACAGGTGGTCGAAGTGAAGAATGTGGTTCGCATGTTGCATTTTGGAACTCGGGCAATCACTGAAGAGTAACCTGCAGAACCACCGTGATCCTCGATTCTCGTCTTTGTCCGATGACAATTCACGTCAAGCGTTTCAAAAGAATTACTCGTTTTTGGCGGATTTGCACAAATCGGAGCTGGAGTCATTGAAGGAAAACCTCAAGCGGGCTCGAAATATGCTCCGTTCCTCACCCAGAGATCAAAGGGAATCATGGGAGGAGGAAGTGGATAGGCTTGAGAGAGCGCAGAAGAGGGTGGAGAGCGCAGTTAATCGGGATCGAAAGGAGAGTGTTGAACGGCAGGCTCTTGACCAGTCTCGGCGAGAAGAAAAGGAACGAAGAAAAACAGGCAAACGTGAATGGCATTTGAAGAAATGTAAGTAAACTCTAGTACAAGTCATTACTGATCTTACTCATGAACGTGTCATGACCAGTGGCGAAAAAAGAATTATTGCTCAGAGCTCGTCATGATGCGTTGGCGGAGAGTGGCGGTCGGTTGGCGGTTCGGAAAGCGATAGAGAAAAGACAGAAGAAAGTCGGCCAGAAAGAGAAGAAGCGACGGCCGACATTTGTCGGAAACGGTGGACCAAGCAAGAGACGGAAACTTGGTATTCAGTAGTACTCTGTTCCTAAGATATATTCATATATTCTCCACGTGATTTAGGAGGTAGTTATTTTTAAATGGGATGAACGTGCCGTTTTGAGTGCTTCGACTTCCATGGAACTAACTCTTTTATTTTACGCTCTTTCACTCTCCGCACAATCTCCACCTCCGCCACTGCAGTCAATGCAACCCTCCTCGCAGGATGGTCGACGTCTCTGCGAGTACAGATATTGAGCTCGATAACGACTTGGACTTGCTGTCTTCGCAACAGTCTCGTCCCGCTTCTTCCTCCCTACTTGACTTGCCACCGCCTCCTCCTGGAGATGAACGCCTCTCAGCAGTAGACGGTTTAGCTTTTCCACGACTCAGTATCTGCGAAGCATTCTCGGGCAAAAGACAGGATGCCGAAACCACAGGCTCTGATATTTACCGTGGCGAGAGGCAACCCACTGTGCAGAGACCCTTGGACGAAGATGAGGTGTCTGTGGCGCATTCCTTTTTATCGTCCTCCTCGTCCTCCTCGTCAAGCTCATCTTTGAATGTCGGTCGTCGTCTTGGTGCCCTTGCGGGTGTCGTCGAAGCTGCAATTACGCGTTGGGCCAGGGCACAATCTTCTGCATCGAGTACGACATCGTCCTCTTCGTCAGCTTCTTCCACAACGCGTACACTTGCCACTCGCCGGAAGAAGGGGAGGCGGTACTCTAGCTCAGCATCTGTCCTTAATGCGGCCCATGAACGAGCGTTTTTAGCTCTCAGGAGGGCACACGAGGAGTTCAGGGTTGTTCCACGCGAATTCACGCTTCTCCTCCCTTCGGAGTCTGCCCTAGATGAGGCTCATTTCCATGACATCGTCAGCGAGCAAGAGAAGGGTAGGCGGGTCGTAAGGACGGGGTCGTTGCCACCGATTCTAACTCAATTGGATTCTGCGCTGAAGAAGTCGGCGAAACTGAAGCGGGCAGCGAACAAGGGCAAAGGCAAAGGTCCTACTGCGAATCAAGCAACTCCTTCAAATTCAAAAGCTGCCAGAATCAGTGCAACTCATAAATGCTGGTGGCTAGATGTGGCAAGTCCATCCTGGGATGACCTGCGTTCAATTGGAAAAGTAAGTGGTCTCTCTTCTTGTCATTGCCGCTTCTCATAGTTGACTCGTGTGTGTTCATTCTTTAGCTTCTTCACCTTCACCCGCTCACGTTAGAAGATATACTTCACAGAGACCCTCGAGAGAAATTGGAGCTATTTCCTAGACTGGGTTACTACTTCATAGTGTTTCGAGCTCTTGAAGGCGAGCGGTCCAGAGAACGCTTTCGGCAGTTCAGGATGCAAAGCAATGATGGGATAGAAAGCCTTCCTTCTAGCTTGGCGGATGATGGTGTTGCGGGTGCCGTGAACGTGTATATAATTGTTTTTGCTGAGGGTATATGTTCGGTAATGCCGATCACTTGTTTCTACGTGTGTCGAACAGCTTACAACTTTTCAGTTCCATTTTGAAGATATCTCGGAGCACACAGAGAAGCTTCGCAGCCGAATCTTGCAGATGCAGCACACACTTGATCTGTCATCTGGTGAGTCTTACTGACTTGTATACGGCATGCAATGACGAGCCTTGGTCTAGATTGGATTGCACATGGACTCATGGATTCTATCGTTGATGCGGTACGCTGGTCGTTTCCAGACCTCTTCTTAGTTCACAACCTTACATTATGTTATGTTCAGTTCTTTCCAATACTTTCATCGATCGACAAGGAGATCAAAGAAGTTGACTCTCTCGTCTTGGGAGGATTACACTCAAAGACCTCGTCGATTGCCGATGGCAAATCCTTTTCGTCTACGCACGAATCGGACGGTGGCAGTTCGACGGAGTTTAATGATGAAAAGGCGTTTTCTGACCACCTCAGGGCTTCGGCAGACGAAAAATGTGTGGACAAGGAGAAAGAAGCTTCTATGTTGCCCTTGAATATCCGAGTATCCGACTTATGCTTCAGCTCCTTGCGTCGATTAAAGCAGGCTTCTCAGAAGATGCACAAGACATGGGGAGCAGAGAAGAACGCTGAGGATGTAGAATCAATGACGACCACTCTGAAAACATTGCTCAAAATAGCGGCAATAAGGCGTATCGTAACTGTAAATCTCATTCCAATTATCTTCCTAGCTGGTTTATAAAACTTCTATCTAGTCATTGGGTCGCCTTCTCGGTACGAAGGGAGATGTCATCACGCAGATTCGCAAGAGACTCATCCTTGCCTCTGCCGGTGTGAACAAAACTGGTCTCGGTTTGGATACGCCCATTGATGGTGAAATCGCAATTTATATGGGCGACATCCAAGGTAGGATAGGCTCCTGCTATGTTGGCTGGACTTATTCACCTTTCATCAAGATCATATAGCAACCCTGCAACAATCACTCAGTCACTACGAGAGGATGTTGAGCCACTCGCATCCCGCCTATCTGTCTCAACTCCGGGTCACTCAATGCCTAACGAAAGGAGGCACGGATACGGCGATTCTTGTCTTGACTGTTGTTTCGATTACAATTGTTAGCATACAAGTTCTACTCGGTAGGTGTGGAGGTTGAATTGTATTAAAGGCAGAACTAACCGATTGTACAGGACTGTTCTCGATGAACGTCACTGTTCCAAATAGCGAGGAATCAGACCATCCATTCTCGGGTTTCTTTGCCATCATGAGTGCTTCTTTGCTCAACGGTGCCTGTATAATTGCAATTGTTCGATACTGGCACGTACAGGCGAAGAAGAAATGGTCTCGCAAAATTTAAGGATGCATTTGATTCTAGGCTGGAAAGCTGCTAATTTATTTGTCGAAGTCCGACACCTAACTTATTTACTCTAGATTATTTGCACAAATAGAAGTAGACTACTACTGACATAAACAACGGATCAAGTAATGTGCAGATGTATTAGATGCATTAGTAACGATTACATTAGACATAACGTGGCTCTGTTTCGTTCTGGTCCGACCGCTTGGCTTTCAAAGCTGCAACTGTATAAATTTGAGCTCTTTTCGAAATCGGAATCATTGACGAATGACTTACGAATCGATTCATATTCGTACTCCTTTTCCTTCAAGCTTCGCTTTGCCTGGTCGACTGCCTCTGCAGCTTTCTGAATCTCTGCATCAGTGGTCTTCGTTCGGCTTCCTTTCCGTCTCTTCAACTCGTCCAGGTGTTTCTCTGTTGTGCGAAATTAGAGGCATAACTGATGAAACAGCCATAGAAGTGAACTTACGCGCTTGGTCGACCTTATCCTCTGCATCACGCACTTCCTCGAGCGCTCTCCGATCCCTTGGTATTTCAAGTCTCACACTCTTGTTTGATCTTTGGCTGCATACGCTACTAGAGCGTTTGAGGATGCCGCGGGATGGTGACCGTGAGGCGGGACGAGATGGTGCCCGGGGTTTCACGACTCCTATTTCGCCCTCGTAACCAGATCCATAACCGTCGCGAGGTCGGTACGGAAGCTTGTAGTACCCTCCTCCGGGATTAAAATCACCTTCTTCATCAGAGGAAGAGTAGGAGGACTCGAGGTCGGATTGATACCGACTACCTCCCTCTTCAGAAGAGCTCTGAAGTGGGACGAGTCTTCGTCGAATGCGGTCACCTTTATTTCTGCTGACTTCCGCTTCAATAATCAATGAGACATCCGGGATGATAGGCTCAGAAACGCTTGAACCCCCAGAGGTATAGCGACTATTTCGGTTGCTAACACTCGGTGTGAATGCAGCCATATCGGGAATGACGGCTTCACCTCGACGGGGAGACGCATCATACTGTCGCCGGGGTGAGCCTTCGCCACGACGCGTCCTGCCACGTTGATAATACTCAGGTTCAACCGGCAGTTGCGCACTCGGGGCAGGAGCAGGACTCCTTCGTGGGGATCTTGTCTGTGTTGCATAGTACTCTGCCGGTGGTACGACGGGCTCACCTGCTGCGGCACCACGACTAGGATCATGTAGGTCACGCCGCGATCCTATACGTCGGACCTGTCTACCTCCGGTCTCAGTTTGCACCGGTAAAGCTTGTCTGCTCGCGTGTGCTTCGTATTCACTGTGGCCTCTCTGCGAGCGAGAAAGCACAGGGTCGGGTGTCAGAAGGTTGGGTGACCCGTTGGTGGAGCCGCCGCTTGAGTGACCGTAAGCCTGGTCCACAGTCAAGCTTGAACCATAGCTTCGCACTTGTGCTCCTTTACCAGGGCTGTTTTGCGAACGAGGAGAGTTCTCCAGGATATAAGATGCCCCCGGCGAACCTCGTAATCGTGGAGATCCTTGTGATCCCGTCGAGCTGTGTGGAGATCCACCTGCCAAGAGACCGTGATTAAGCATCCGCGTTGCAGGCCGCATTCCCGAAGTATTACGATCACCATCGTGTTTCTGAACGCCTTGCATTCCGTAGGCATTATCATTGTAGTGTAGTCCGGAGGCAGCATCATATGCCTCTCTGTACATGTACCCTTTCGGCCTCGGAACGCTCCTGTCTGTATCTTCACAATCGACAGTCGCACGTCTCCTATGGTCCTTCTCGAAGTGAGAAGAACTTGCGCTGTTCGGAAGCGGCATCGAGAGTGATCCATGAGCCCGGGAGTACGCGGCATGGCCTGGCCCAGCGTGGAGATATCCCCCGACATTATCCCGCCCGCCTGCGGGAATCTGAGGCGAATGTCCAGGAGCTTTACTACCAGTTGATGACGGAGAAGAACTCGAGTTGGATGGGGAGAGCATATACGTGGCCTGGAAACGATTCTTGAGATACGATGGATCCATATGCGAAACTGTCTCAGCTAGCGCTTCCGCAGAACCATAGGGATTCTTATCTACAGTCGCTGAAGCCATCACGGGTACATTCGGAGAGTGAGCCGACGGAGGTATGCCCAGATGAGTTGCAGCTGGTGTAGAGTGAGACTGAAGCATCGGACTGGATTGGTTAGGATCAAATGATGGGTTATATGGGGACTCCAGCGGTGAGGCTACTGGAGAGTTTGAGTACACTGGGACTTGAACAGCGGCTGGTCGTTGTTGAGGCACCTGAGGAGAAACCTGAATGGAAGTGCGCCGCGAAGAGCGGTTTGGTGAGCGAGGTACCTGTGCTACTGACGGAGAGGATTGTGCGGAGACGGTATATCCCGGAGCAGGTACGGTTAACGGGCTTGGTCGCTTCCTATGCGCCGCTGGAGAAGCTTGTGCGTCAACGGTGTGCTGAGGTTGCGCAAGTACAGTTCCTTGGGTTACTTCTGCGTAGCTGCCGTTGTGTGCACGAATCTTGCTCGGAGAAAGTGTTGCTGTAGAAATACTGCTCTGCATCCTACTGTGTCGTTCAGCATGCACTAATAACGAAATGGTATCAATGAGATCACGTTCCAATTGAAGAACTGCTGACCACACCTTGACGCTTTGCACGGGCTTTCGTCTTGACTTGTGGCTCCATTTCTTCCCACCATTGTTCGAGCCTGTTGACTTTGAAATCCCCTGGTGCCTCAAAGACGGAAATAGGGCGAGAGCCGGGAGTGGAGGAAATAACTCGTAAAATATCTTGCACCAGCCTTTGACATCGTTTGACCATGACATCTTTGAGATATTGACATCGTTGTATCTCCCGCAGGGTATCTGTATCGTCCGACTTCTTTGCTAGATTGTAGGCTTCAACCTTGAGTAGATTTGCGTATATTGCCGCTGGACGGGGTGGCAACAAGACCTACAGATAACGATGTGAAATGAGAAAGACGACACGGACGAGAGTGGAGAGGGACTAACTCGAAGCTCTTCTGGGGTATCTGTTAACTGGATATATCGCCAGCCCGTTTTTGTCTTCTTTGATCGACCGGGAGGGTCGAGAGCGCCGCAGACTCCGTGAGAGGACTGATGTTGGGAGAGGGCATTAGGACTACTGTTGGGATTATGAGCGTGCATCTGGCAAGATCATGGTATTGAACAGAGTACGACTTGGTATTAAAAGCTACGAACCAGACGGAAGGGAGTGGCTCGTGTGGACAGATGAGAACCTGCAGTGTGGCAGGACGAAAGGGAGGATGGCTTGTTAGTCAAGGGCACCGACTGCCTCGAGGCAGCCAGCGCAGGGGGCCATTATCATCATTCCTCCCTTCGGAACTTCTCTTGCAATACATACTCACATCCCATCATCACCTGCTCCTTTCCTTCCGACCATTCCGGACTCTGTATATATCCTCAACACTTATATAGCATTCACTACAGCGCCGCCAACATATTCCAGTCCTATTGACGAATAGTACAGGACGTATGCCTCGTGTACTGTACTCCCATAGTGATCGTCTTTGTGTAACTAGGAATATCTTTGCCTCGTGTCCGTCTTTTGATCCCGCCCTTCTGCACGACAGAAATGCACAGTAATATGCATAAAAAAGGCACTTGGGCACAGCACTTGGTTGTTGATATTACGAGACGAGATTTTTTTTTTGTGAGCCTGGGAGAATATAGAGGGGGAAATCAGCTGAAAATGGAAGCCGCGCGTGTTATTCAAGCAGCTTCATCGTTCCTCTCCATTTCCAACGTTGTTCAACCCTCGTCACAGCCAAATGCCATCGGCTATCGAGCATTACGAAAACTTCCTGCTCAATAATGCTAGTACTATATCAACTCTTGAATCATCACTGAGGTCTTTGACCTGGTTCTTACCCGGTCGTTTTAAGGATGCGGAGTTAGCGTCTGAAGCTTGTGAGTATCCCACCTTCGTTCGTCGCTTGCTCGACTTTAAGCAACCTACCCAGTGTCTGCTTCGCTCAACCTTATGAGCTTGTACCATGACACGCTTCTTTCGCGTATCGCCCGCGCGGATCCAAAGCATCAGCCTTTGCTCCCTCCTTCGCCGCATTCGCGATACACGCGGGGATGGTCGAGCAAGTCTCCGCGCTACAAGTGGGCCGCTCGAGCCCTGGAAGTCATCCGCTTCGTGGAGCTCCTCGTTGAGATGGGTCTGCGGAGGAAAGTATCAAGCAAGGCGAGGTGGAGGGTGATCATTCTGCTTGAATTTATAAAGTATGTTCCTCCATCCAATCCCTACCGTCGAGCATTGCAAACCTGCTTGTAGAGCGTTTCTTCGATTTATGATTCTCAAAGTAACACGTCGTCCTTTACTTGCACCACCGCTTCCAGAGCGCGACTTTGATCCGGCGGCTATTGAACTTCAATCTGGGACGTCTTCGCCTACATTGGCACCATCGTCCCAGTCCCAGTCCCCGTTGATGACTCCTGAGCACTTACGGAACAACCATATCTTTCTAGCGCCTAGTTTGAGCAAGCCTGGCGCGTTGGCATGCGAGGCTCCTGTCGAGGAGTACCTGCTGCCAAAGGCGTTAACCACATCTTCGGTTAAAAATCCCACAGCCCTTATGCGAGAACTCACTTCTCCAACAGATTGGATGGCGGAAATTCTCTACATCTTAAGGCCGTTGATTTATGGTTTGTGACCTTTTTTCGGCAATGGATAACAACCTGACTGTCACATAGTCAGCATCATTAGCAGAAATCCAAAGTCAACGAATCCACTAATTGTGTCACTATCCCTCGAACTGTTCGCTCGGTATCTGAGACGAGTTCCTCCGACATCGTCAGAGCTCGAACGAAGCGAATACGCCCGACGTGATCGCGACATTATGTGGAATCTACTTCGTGGTTCGTTATGGCAGTCGTATACAAGGTAAGGAAAGTTAGGATGTGTCATTGTACACACTGCTCACTTTTGTGTTTAGACCAAAGTTGGAAGCCTTTGCGGCCAAGACGGCAAGGGTTCCTGTTCTTGGGCTATTAAGCGCTTTCATTCAAGACTGGATGCCCCTAATCGACGACTACTATTATTGTGGGTTTCCTACTTTTGGGGTCATTCTGGATCACCGAATCGTTTGCAGATACCGCAACATGAATTTAGACGCTATGAGTTACCACATTTGATCGAGAAGCCTCAGTTGGAAGTGTTTTAGCTAGCGACGCCCTTTACTGTTTTCCATCTTTTGTTAAATTTGATGTGTGTAGATTGTAAAGTATATATGTCTCCTTTTCTTGTGCTGCCCAACCGAACTTTGATGATTACGTCATAAACGCGCGGCACGCCAGCTTGACTCTGAACGAACAAGACACGTTCTGCTCATGTCCTCCCCGGCGCGCCCCATCGTCGAGGCCTGAGTGCCCAAGTGCCTTCCCGAAGCTCAATTATCGGACTACTACTCTCGGCTGCTCTACAGAGGAAATAACAGTACGCGATGGCTACGCCATGGATCATTTGGAGCACAGTGACAAGTGCTGCAAAGTGCGTATTCCTGTCTTATGGATGGAGCGTAGAGCAATAGTTCACAGTCATGCCTTCTTCCCGTAGATTGTCCACTGTTCTGCAAATCTTGCTTTTCTTGCCCTTGACTTTGGCGACCCTGTCCACCAATGCTTTTCTGCTGCTCTCATTGTTATTGTTCATTCACTCACTTATTCATGGCACCATGCTCCTCCAATTGCGCTGGCCTGCGCTTTCCGTCATGCAAGTTCCAATGCACCCCTTTCTACTTCTTTTATGTTTCAATATTTTCTCGCAAAGTGTACCCCCTATTTTGATATCTGCTGCGAGCTGGTGGGGCAAATTTCTGAGCTGGAGTAGTCCATGCTTCGTCGTAATGGAGGGTCTTAGCAGCCTACTTGTCGCACAGAAGCTCGGAAGAATAGGGAGAGAACTAGCGGGCGAAGGGGAAACTTACCAATTCGGCCTTCTGGTGGCTTCTGCGGTGGCGTATGTAGGAGCGGCATGGCGAATAGGCGTGGTAAGAGTAGCTCCTTCTTTCTTGCTTGTGATGTGATAGTCATCGAGAGTGTTACTTGTTTTTAGTCGTATCCTTCTGTGGCCACGTCACCACTTTCTTCAACGTTATTAGGCGCAGCTGTGACGGCCTTTGTTTTCCTGACGCTCATTGGATTCAGTCTGCGACGTACAAATGTCATCGAATCATCCGCGTTGGCGTTATTCTTGGCGTATAACATTTGGCTTTGTGGCTTTGATGTAGGTTCAATCTCGGGACCTTCCTCTTCTTAGTGAGTTTCTTAAGCTCTGCATCCGTTTGCAAAACTTCACATTCATGGCCTTGCCGTTCTTGATTTGCAGTGCTCCACTCTTGTCCAACATCCTACCTCATATTCAAACATTAATGAATTTCGTCGCCAATACGCTCCCGAAGCCCATATTGTTTGCTTTGGCGTATCGATTGAATGTGCTTTATCTTGCGTCATTCATTCTCCCAACGATCGGCGCCGATAGCTGGGATAGTGAAGACGGTGTGGATGATGGATGGAGCGGGCGCCCTGTAAGCGTGTTACTTTCGTCATCTAGCATCTGAAGATTGATTTTAACATCTCTATTATAGACGAGCAAGCTTACGCACATTCTCCTTACGTATAGACAAGCCATTCTGGTTACAGTTTACTCCTCTCTTCTCTGTGAGTTACCGTTCACTTTACTTCCATGTGAGCAATTTGTGACTGAGTTCCTATCGAAGTATTGGATCAATCTTCACAAGTGTGGTGGCGATGGATGAACATCTTCTTGACGCTCCTAATCTGGTCTGTGGAGTTAGTCGTGACGGACGACGACGATACAGATCCCCTTGGAGAGAAATGGAAAGTCGAATGACCACAGTGCATTTGCACCCTTTTGATGTCTTGCATCCATACGATGACCCAAACCGCACACAATCCTCATTGTACTATCTATTTGGCAGTCTGAGTTTCCACTTACAAACGAGCTTCTGTTTTCAGACATCCCCTTGCTATTCAATTGTCTACCCAAATCTTGTAATCCCGAGTTCCACAACAGCGTTTTATTCGGGAGTAGTCATACCGTAGCTTCTGTTACTTTTGCGATATTACACTGCGGCAGCCAATCATGAATATCCAGTATGTTAGGATGGTATGTACAATGCATATATGAAAAGTGCTCTATGACAAGTCTCTCCTTGCGAAAACCAGTGAAATAATGAAGGAGATGGCTTCTCTCTACATTGATAATTACTTCGGTGACTCGGAGGTAGACCCGCCGCTAGTTATATCATCTAAGAACGCATTGGAGAGCCCGAGGCATTGCTGGAACACAGTCTCGAAACCGCGCTTAAAGTGAACACGCGAACATGTTAGCCAAGTCTTCAGCCTTCCAATTGTCTAGTGGATACTCACTCTACCGCCGTAATATGGGTCTTCAATAGGTTTGTTATCAAGATATGAACCCCATAAACGAACGACTGTCTTATGGTCTTTAGGAGCCATCTTGCGGAGATTTGCGAGGTTGTAGTCATCGGAGGCGAGGATGTAATCAAACTTTTCAAAGTCTTGAGGTTTGACGATTGAGTTCAGATATAGAGTCGGAGAGCTGAATATAGCCCCACCTTCCTTGATGACTTGTCGTGCCAGATGATCTATTGGCACATTATGCTATACAGAAAGTTGGTGCTGTTAATTTACTGAAGAAATGCCCATTCTACAGAGCATACCTTCTTACATACATCGATAGTCCTGAGAGATGAGATCAGCTTCAGATCAGCGTGATTATTACCTTGAGAGGCAGATGCTCACCTTTGATCAGGATCCTCTCCAGCATGGTAAGCCGCCGTTCCCGCGCTGTCGACATCTATCTCAATTCCTCTTTCCTTTGCTATGTGCCTGGGGAGCAAGGTACGTAGTCAATGAGAGAGCCATTTCGTTATGAGATTTCAGAGACTTTAACACAGCTTCACCCATAGGAGAACGACAGATGTTCCCTTCCAGAGTTATGCATATATCAATATCAATATCTAAAGTAGAACACGAAAGAGGTATTACCAAGACAAACAATTAGCGCCGACGGTGGCATCGATTCGTCGCAATAGAGAAATCACGATAAGGTACTTTGTAAAACCCGCCACTTCAGTGCGAATGAACGGGCTGCCAGTTGCTATTGGGAGAGGAAAGAGTTAGTTTGATTTATTGCGGGGACGACACGTGATTGGTACATGCCAGGCTGGCCCTAAAGTACTGCTGCTATCCATATTGGCGTTGTTTATCGCTCCCCTCGAATCTGTGGTTCGACCGGCCAATCTTCAAGGTAAATATCTTATTATTTTGCATCTTTTGTTGACTATGTGAGCCCAACGAACCGATTTGCATCGTTTGAGTGGATGGAGATGGTTGGAAGGAGGTGGATGGGACGGTCGAGCTTTGGATGGCATGAACTTGCTTGTTTACGGATTGACTGATTCTTTTGTTTTTCATTCCTCACAGACATGGGTTTTAGACACAACAATGTCCTTCATAACAATCATTTCCACAAGGACTGGCAGCGCCGGGTCCGTACGTGGTTTGACCAACCTGGTCGCAAGCTCCGACGTCGCCGTGCCCGCCAGGACAAAGCTGCTAGTCTAGGTGTCCGCCCACTTAAACATCTCCGTCCCGCCGTTCGCGGCCAAACCCTCCGTTACAACTCCAAGCTCCGCGAGGGTCGCGGATTTTCGTTGCTTGAGCTTAAGGAAGCTGGAATTAGCAAAAAGGTGGCGCGTTCAATTGGGATTATTGTTGATCACCGTAGGAGGAACCTTAGCGAGGAGGGAAAGAACTTGAATGTTGAGAGGCTTAAGGCGTACAAGGCTAAACTTGTCTTGTTCCCTCGTAAGGCTGGTAAGCCCAAGAAGGGTGACTCGACTGTATGTAGTCTTTTTCTCATCCAATCGATGATACGTCTGATATCTGTTATTTAGGGTGACGATCTTACTGCACCGACCACCCGCGAGACGCTCGCTCTTCCACCTGCTGTTGAGCGCGAGGCTCCTCGCAAGATCACCCAAGAGGAACGTGACTTCGAGGCTTACCGTGTCCTCCGTGACTTGCGTGCTGAAGCCAGGTACGAGGGCAGACGCAAGATTCGTGCAGCAAGGGTTAGTAGTAACAATTTTATTCCATTCTTGATTATCTCTAACGACGACTTAATACTTATTGCAGAAAGAAGAGGAAGAAGCAAACAAGAAGAAATAAACTACTTTGTCTTGCTACTTTCGATTTTGCCTCTTATGCCCATGCCTATAAAAACCTGCCGGGCTCCGTATGTACTCGGTTTTTTTACCTGCACTATGCTATACGCATGCAATGGATTTGACCACGCCTCGATTAATGGCAGTTGCGACTGAGCTGTGAAAGACCGTTTATTTCTATGTACGGAGGAGATTTATTGCGAGGCGGTGCTAATTGCCTCTTTGATGTTTGCATCTACAACCTTGTTCATAATCTTCACCTGCTGAGCGACGTTCCTCAATACT
Organism: Inonotus obliquus; assembly: GCA_032164295.1. Taxonomy (NCBI): domain Eukaryota; kingdom Fungi; phylum Basidiomycota; class Agaricomycetes; order Hymenochaetales; family Hymenochaetaceae; genus Inonotus; species Inonotus obliquus. The sequence goes on along the minus strand of JAJHTX010000001.1, from coordinate 2,436,148 downwards.
CCGCGTACCTCCGCATTACCCTCAACAAATCCAAACTCGGCATATTCAAGACCTTGCTCGCGCGCGAACTCTTTGACGAGTTTACTCGCAGCTTTGAGATTATGTCGAGGAAGGCGTGGAAAGAGGTGATGCGTCACTTGTAGATGTAGCCCTCCATGAATGAAGGCAAGATATTCCGGACAAATGACGTCTATGCTCGTGCGTAGTTGACGATCTGGGAAGGACTCGGTCGGTCCCATGTCAACGGATGAGCGAGAAAAGTGCGACAACACGATCTTTTACGGAATGAACATGTCAGAATGTTACATAGACAATAAAAAATAGAACGAGTGGTCTGACCTGCACATGCAACGGCGATGTTATGACGTGGCTTACAAGAACATATTGTAGCGCGTTCTTCCAGCTTCCCGTTCCCTGTAGGGCAGCTCCATACCATACCCAGAACGTCAGAATACCGATGACCTCGCCCCACCAACTCCATCTACCCCCGCGCGCTTTTATCTTGTCTCGACTCGTGTTGTATAAAAAAGTGTATGACAGTCGATAGAGGTTGAACCGCGCGAAGCACATGACGATATAAAAGAGCTTGTCTTGCACACGTAAAAACACGCGTGAAGCGAAGTCAAATGGAAGAACTCGCTTGTAGTAGGACGAATATAAGTTTGATAGGAAGTGCGGCGATACAGCAAAGAAAGGAAGATGCTCGATGTCGGGGTCGCTAGTGTGAAGATTCAGGACGAGTTTCGATCGTAATTGGAAATGAAAACATACTGATTAGGGTGATTTGTGACCACTTTCAAAATCGAGTCAGTAAACTCGGCTAATCATGAATACCATAAGATACTGACAATGGTGTGTATTGTGGTTCTTGACAGAATAATATCAGAACTCCTGCTTTTGACGAGATACTTGGGCCTACTTACGTTGACCCACCATCCAATACTTAGTCCTCCACAGAAGTCAGCAACGAATATTGAAAGTAATCGATCGATCGTCCAGTTATGGGTGACACCCATATGACCAGCATCGTGGGCGAGAAAAGTGAGCTGATGCCAGAAGAAGCCCAAGAATACCGCACTCAGAAAGAGTTTTTCGTTCTTATAGAACCAGATAGCAAGCGATGCGAATATGATATATCGGAGAACGTCCGGTCCCATTCCAGTGATATAACGCGTTTTGTATAGCCTAGCATCTGTCAAACGCTGATGAAGTTTCTTGTATGCTGCGGAATGTTGCGCCTGCACTTTACGAGACAAAGTACTTGGAGGAGGCGATAGAGTCTGAAGGCTTGGTTTATCAATCACCATTTCCTGGCCGATTGATCCCTTTTCCACAAGTAAAATTTGGGAAGAGGGGTGTATTTCATCGTGCGGGTATCCAGTAGCTTGAGCACCTACGCCCGCAGAGGTGGTATTAGTCGGGTCGGCTACGCGAGTCCATTTACCATCTTTCCAAACCCAGCCGGCCATGTATGGTGGTATAAGAGGTTCCCAACCGGCTGGATCGTCCTTGATACGGGCCACGGCATACCGCCGCAAGATACGGAGCGTCTCATCGGGGTGAAAAGCATCTACTTCGTCTGTGGCATCGCGGCCGACAAAATGAAGGATAGCGAGGTCGCCGCCAGGATGACGGGTGAGCCAAGAAGGAGTGACGCGAATGACACGAGAACGGTATATGAATAGATTTTCGCCAGCGAGGATCCGTGCGGCGATTTCATCACGAGTCCACAAGGAAAGTGACTCTGGAACAAAGTGGTCAACAAAGGCAGCAGTAGAGGTCGGTGGGCGGCCCATTGGAGGTAAGAAGACTTGCTAGGCGTCGAACGACTTGAGCATGCAAATCCTATTATTCGTGAATAACCGAGATTAGTCATATCGGCATATCGGCATATCGGCACAGCATATTGATAAACGTTTTCACACACACACACCTCACCGGTGGTCGACAGCCTCAACTATGTAGTGCAACGACGTCAGTGGTAGTAGACAGTATGTACTATGTCGCCCCCTATGCCAAGACGACGAGTATGAAATACGGCCGTAAAGAAGTGATGGAAAAACAAGATGAGCGTGGCTACAAGGAGTTAATCAGAACTAACATCTGCTGGGCTTGTTCCATGTGAGGCTATTCACCCGACCATATCTTCCAAGCTCTGTAACCCAGATCTTTGGCAAGCGACACTGTTTTTTTTTGGGTTTTACATGAGAGACGAAGAGGAAGTAAAAATGAGAGATATATGCGCCACATATATAATAAGGTTTGAGATAACATCGCGTGTTGCCGAGTGGAGTAGTTTATGCCCACCACACTCTCTCAGAACCTCTTTCTTCTCTCCCCTCATCATCCTCGTCGCCGCTCTCTATCATTCTCCTTCCACGACAACAACAACAACATCACTCACCAGCCATCGTCAATTCGCATATACAACCGTGATCCGACGGTTGGCGCGGAATCGGTGCGCCCTAATTACACACAGCCAAGCGTACTAGCCCCGGTTGCAATCAACTATATACAAATTATATACCCTATCTCCTTCATGACCTCCTTGCACTCCTCTGCCAACGCCCACCGTTCAGCCCATCATTCCTCTCGGCCATCCAACCACAGAGGAAGATCGAGCTCAGATCCTTTCTCCGATCCAGCTTATTCAGTTCCTACTGTGGCATATTCTAGATCAGAAGCCCCTCCGCTGCCACCCAAGCAGTCCCACCAACAACACTACAAGAAGTCTACCAGAGCAGACAAGATGCTTGAATCAGCTGTTCGTGATACTGTCACGGTACGTCCAGTCGACGCTTCCCAAAGGACGAGGATGGGCAGAAGTCAGACTGGGTATGTCTTCTCATCTCAGCTCCTAAGCTCCGCACTGACAGTCCTCACCCGCAAAAGTGGGGTCCAGATGAGCGCCGGTTCAAGGCACGCTCCACCCGTCACACGACGCTCCTATTCTCAGGACTCAGCGACTCAGGTAGTCGAGAAAGCCCGCAAGTCGGGGAAAAGCAAGAAAAACTCTTCGTCGCACGCAGACGTCATTGATAAATTAGACTATACTGGTGGCGGTCCCAGTGCGTGTTCTACCCGTCATTCATTTGATACAGTGTGCTCATGTGCTTCATCTCCAGTGTTTCACCATGATGGTCCTTTCGACGCTTGTGCACCGTCTCGCAATCGCCATAAATCGAGGGCCCCGATGATGGCTTGGACGTCTCCAGAGGATGAGGCCCCCATGTCAGCCGCTCATCTTCGCCAGGAAATGAGGCGAGGATTTCCCGATGCATCTGGAGTTAGAGATTCACCCTATGCGGCGGCTGCCCTAGGGTCAGGCGCCTACGGTCCCGAGAAAGACTCGAAGCAAGTAGACCGCATCGCAGAAGCATGGGGAATTCATGAGCCCGAACCGTACGAGGAGTTCTTTGGAGGTGGCGGACATGCTACAGGAGACGAATCTACCGCAAGTTCTGTTCGTGGAGGTTACGAAGGCTACCACAACGGACGTTCTCGCCCGCAGGGCCGCGAGTTGCGCGAGACTTATGCAGACCCGCCATCTTCAAGAAGGCCAGCGAACCGTCTGCCTCCCCCCCAGCCACTAAACCTTCCTGGTACCAATCGATCCTCTTCGCTGGACGTCGTATCCCCTGGAACCCCTTCACCACCTCTATCCAGCTCGCCAGGTGCTCCGAAGAGGAGCAAATCACTTATGCAGAAGATTCGCAAGATGCGCGACCAGCCTAATGTTCCCGTTGAGGCCGTGCAAGGTGACCAAAACCCGTCCCCACCTTCATCGAGCGAGAATTATCGTATTACTGGTCGCAACGGTAGCACACATGGTGGTGCAAGGTCACCCGCATCCGACATGAATGAATCGTATGTTTATGTTGAGAAGTCGACGAGTAACAAAGCCCTTCCGCCACGCCCCGCGGAAACACCCGTAACCCCATACAACGGGTATGAGAGGGACGGATACTTCGATACTCCCCATTCTCCTAGCGGGATGGGAATGACGCCTGGGGGAGGTATTGGCAGGAAGACAAGCATACTCAGGAGAGTCGCGGGTGCTGTTCGGGGAGGTAAATGAACAACGCTATCTGGAAACGATTTTCCTTTATCCATGACTTTCGGCCTGTCACTATGTTTTGGTGTCAGGACCACGCTTTGAGCAAAGACATCTACATTTGCGACGTTCTTTCCTTTAAGTTTCTTTCCTGCGTACTCTGGGTCTACTATCTGTCTATAGATGGCTCGGATCGAATCACCTCATCTCTGTTCCTTGTTCATCGGGCTCACCTGTTAATGTAACTTCATATTTCTAAGCAGGCGTTGCTTTTTGCCTTTGAATCTTTATACCGTCGATGGCCTCTTCTTTTACGCCGAACGACATGTTCCAGTGTCTGAAATATGAGTATTGTTTTCTGTATCTCGATTTATTATTCTCGGTTCATCTTGTGCGGCCTCTTCCAGTACCACCATGTACTAAGTAAACACCTTTCCCCCTTCTATGTACGTAGGTTGCGCAAAAATGCTACAGAGACGTTGGTTGTTAACACAATTATGTAACATTCGGACAGGAATTGTTAAAGGGACGCTTCTCTAGTTTTTATCCTTGCTGACTTCATTGCCAGTTTGACTTCCCCAATCTTCACTTCTTCTCTATGGAAAATTCCAGCGGCCAAGGCAGCTTCGACATCTGTCTTCTCAAATACCTTAGCAAAATGGGCTGAAGTACCCGCCCCGCTGCTCGCGACGACTGGAATGGTGACGGTGTTTCGGACTTGTTGGATAAGGTCAAGGTCAAAGCCTTTTCCTGTCCCGTCTCTGTCAATGCTGTTTAGTAATATTTCTCCTGCTCCGAGAGCCTCTGCTCCCCGCGCAAGCTGTACGGCTGAGAGACCTCTTGTTTGTCGACCGCCTGAAACGGTGCATTGATACCACCAAGCTTTCCCTTTATCTTCATCTTCGCCGAAGATCAACTCTTCCTTGCAGGGTCCAACGTACGTTTGGGGATCTACGTATACGCGTTTCGGGTCGATGCTTACTACGACGGCTTGTCGGCCGTATGCGTCTGCAATTGTTTCGATTGCGCTTGAACCATCGGGTTTGCCAGTTGTGCGTAGTTTCTCTACGGCGTAGACAGCTTCAGAGCCAATGGAAACTTTGTCTGCTCCTGCTCTGAAGTATTCACCTGCAACTTCGAGTGCACTACGAGGTGTTCCATCTGGATCGACTGTGTCTTTGATTCCACCGCCTATTGTGAATGGAACGAAGACTGTTTCTGCTGCTGCGCGTACAACTGCTAGCATAGGCTGGTCGTGAAGTGGGGACTGGCGGAATGATGTAATGTTTAGTAGACAGATTTCGTCTGCTCCTGCAGTGTAGTACTTTGCAGCTAATGCTACTGGCTTTCCGAGGTTACGAACTGCGCCTGCTGTTTGTGTCTGTATGTTGGAATCGGAAGAGGAAGAAGGGGAGTTCTTTTCTCGTACGTCGTATTGATCACCTTTGGTGACGACAAGATCGCCCTCGTCATTTGTCCGCACGTCCATACATGCGATGATACGTTTCGTAAGTCCATCACGAGGTTTAGGTGTGCGATGTACGATAGGACGTGGCGGTTCGCTGACCAGTTGTTCGTTCGTCTCGCTCAGCCAGGTGCGTAAGACTCTCAGCCCTGCTTCACCAGACTTCTCAGGATGAAATTGCGTAGCAAATACGTTCCCCTTTCGAACGGACGCAATAAACACTTCTTGTCCGTACTGCGCTGTTGTGTGGACCCATTGTGCTGCTGCCACGTTCGACGGATCATATACAGCCCGAAAGGAATGGACGAAATAGTAATGATGTTTCTCGTCGATGCCATCTTTGGCTTTCTCTTCTGGATCGATGAAATCAACGGAGTTCCATCCCATGTGAGGTACGGTTTTGTCGGCATTTTCAAATTGTGTGATCGAGGAGGGTATGATTGCCAGACCATCGACGCCCGGGTTTTCTGTAGAGGAGGAAAAGAGGACTTGTAGACCGATGCATATACCGAAGTAAGGTCGACCGGATGCAATGTATTCTTTGAGAGGATCTAATAGACCACGAGACTCTAGATGCTCTATCGCACTCTTGAAAGCCCCTACGCCTGGAAATATAAGTTTCTAAGTAAAGATTTTGAGAACTGATTTGATTCCGATCCGATGATGAAAATTTTCAACTTACCGATGCTTTTTGGAAGTCCTGAGGGGAGGAAATCCATTGGAAGTCATAGCCGAGTTTCTTTAAGGAGTTGGCGAGACTCCGAACGTTTCCAGCACCGTAGTCTAGTAAGAAGAGACCCATGTAAAGTGATGATAAAAGACCGCATTACTAGGAGAGATTGTAGAACATCGGCCGACGACAAGAGCGTCGATCGCCAGTGATCGGCGATAAGCGAAATAATGACTCCATCTCGCGGCGAAAAAAATGAATGGCAAAGATGGCAACACCTTCAACTGTGTACACTGCCTGGAAATAGATGCCAGCAAGTTACACCCCAAACTTACCCCTCTAGTCCGGATCTTTACTCTACAAATTGCGCCATCGTACCCCCCACGCACAGTATTGCATAAATATTACTTAACGAACAATGGCTTCTTCGATCCCAGTGCCGATTCGACCGACGCCCGTAAACACGAACGTGGTCTCTGTCTCTGCTTCACCTACCCAGCAGATGTCTGTCCTCTCCATGTCCGTGTCCCCGCAGCAGGGCAGCATACACGAGAGGTTTCGTAAAAACTCGATAGGCGGACCTGCCATTCGGGCTCCGAGACTGCTTCGACCGATCGACAAGGACGAAATCAGAATTTTACTTCTGGAAAATATTAGTCAGGGAGCTGTCGATGTTTTTAGGCAGCAGGGTTTCCAGGTCGATCATTTCACAAAGGCGTGGAACGAGGATGAGCTCGTGCAAAATATTGGCCAGTATCATGCTATTGGGATCCGTAGTAAGACAAAAATCACTCAACGGGTAGTCAAGGCAGCTTCAAAGGTAGGTCAAGTCGCTCTTCTTGGTCTCTTGAGTTTGTCTGAAAATGCACTATCAGCTCGTCGTAATCGGATGCTTCTGCATCGGAACCAACCAAGTCGACCTCGACAGCGCAGCTCATGCTGGCATTCCAGTATTCAACTCACCGTTCTCCAACTCTCGTTCCGTTGCGGAATTAGTCATGGCCGAACTGATCGCATTGTCTCGTCAATTATTCGATCGTGCACGCGAAATGAAGGAGGGTCTATGGAACAAAACTTCGAAGAATTGTTGGGAAGTCCGTGGCAAGACACTCGGAATCGTTGGTTACGGTCATATCGGTTCCCAACTTTCTGTTCTGGCCGAAGCGTTCGGTCTTCGCGTACTTTTTCATGATATTCTCAACATTATGCCTCTGGGTTCCGCGAGACAAGTGCCGAGCCTTGAATCGTTGCTTAGGGAATCGGACTATGTTACGCTACACGTACCCGAGGACCCAGACACCATCAACCTCATAGGTTATCGGCAGCTCGCGTTAATGAAGAAGGGATCATATTTGATCAACAATGCTCGTGGACGCGTTGTCGATATCCCAGCTCTGATTCAAGCACTGAAAGACGGGCATCTGGCAGGGGCAGCAATAGACGTCTACCCAGCAGAACCAGCCGCGAACGGTCACCCATTCGACGACAAACTTAACAGCTGGGCAGCGGAGCTACGCTCGATACCAAATGTCATTCTTACCCCTCACATCGGTGGTTCAACGGAAGAAGCCCAACGTATGATCGGAGACGAGGTTTCCGCAAACTTAACACGTTACCTGAACCTCGGTACCTCCTTTGGATCCGTCAATTTCCCAGAAGTCGATTTACGCGCAATCGACATCGATCAGCCCAACCAAATCCGATTATGCCATGTGCATCATAATCAACCTGGTGTACTCAGACAAGTTAACGAGATTCTCAGTCCTTTCAACGTCGAGAAACAGTACTCGGATAGCAAAGGCGATATTGCGTATCTTATGGCGGATATTTCGGATGTTAGTCAACAGGATGTTGAGAGGTTACAGGAGAAAATTTCTGCCACGAGCGCCAACATATTGACGAGGGTACTTGCCTGATGGATAGTTTCAAAGAAACATCCGTTTCTTGGAAGGAAGAAACAACGAGGACAGAGAAAAAAATAAAAAGTAATTAGCACGGTTCCACTCGATGGATTGATTGTAATCACTCATCACACCATTCAACTGGCATATCTACCACCCACAGAGATGCATACATGCATTGTTGTGCTTCCCGTAGTGTCGACCACTCTGAAACAAAATAGAAGTCTTATGAAAATTGCAAAAATTACTCGCGGCTACGCGGATCACAGCAACCTCCACAAGCGGTCGGAACAAAGCCTAAGCTAGAGAAGACGACCAGAGAATCACGTTTCAGAATGTTTAAGGAAGGACGAAGCATGGAGACGTCGATCCCCGGCTAATGGCGGAGGGGAAGGGTCAAGGAATTTAGACCCGCGTTGAACAATAACACAATGTGTGATTTTGTCTTAGCTCCCCGGTTTAATCCACACAACCATGTCGAGCTTGGAGGTTGGGAACCTCTTCAACGTGAAGGATAAGGTCATTCTGGTTACGGGGGGAAGTAGGGGGATAGGAAGAATGGTATGATATATGCTCTCTTCGATTTCACAGCGGATTTTGACTCGGTTTGTGGTAGATAGCCACAGGATTCGTGAAGAACGGTGCAAAGGTACTAGACTTCGCTCGACCTGTCATCAACGTATCCATAATTCCCCATCGTTGTAGGTCTACATTAGCTCGCGAACAGAGCGAGCCTGTGAGGAGACAGCTAAGGAACTTACGATTATGGGTCCTGGGAAGTGCTTCGCCATCCCTGCAGATATGCAAAAGCTCTCGGACGTCGAACAGCTTGTAGCAGAGCTCAGCAAACGAGAATCCAAACTACACGTTCTTGTCAACAACGCCGGGGCAACCTGGGCAGAAAATATCGAAGAATACCCTGTGCGAATAACCAACCCATTTCACACATACCAAACTTGTTATACTAACCGTTAACCGTGCAATACGTGTTTCAGGATTCAGCTTTTACGAAAGTTCTTACGCTTAACGTGCAGCGCGTTTTCAACCTAACGCAGAAATGTCTTCCACTACTTCGTTCAGCCGCGGCTGAGGGTGGTAAAGATGGCGATTCGTGGAAGGATCCAGCGCGAATCATCAACGTGAGTATCATCATCTCGTAATGCAATACGGTCCAAATGATTATTATAGATCGGCAGCATAGAGGGGGTTGAGGTCCCTAGCCATGAAACATATGCTTATTCTGCATCAAAGGTCTAGTTTATACCCTCTACCTTAGAGAAGAGCCTGAACCGAGCCTTTGCCTCCGTAGGCTGGCTTGCATCACATGAGCAAGGCTTTCGCAGGCCGTCTTGGCTTTCAAGGCATCACCAGCAATACCATTGCTTGTGGTGAGTTCACATCTCCGCCCCTGCAAAAGCAGGATTACTAATCTGAGCGCTTCCAGGAGCGTTTCAGAGTAAAAGTATGCTCGAAAATTCCTTCGCCGAATATCAGATGCACTAATTTGTTATTGGTAGTGATGAAGGTGACTCTGGAGACGGTGGGCGCAGAATTGATACGCGGTATTCCAGTGTCACGGATAGGAACTCCAGAAGATATCATTGGGACTGCGTTGTATTTGTCCAGTCGTGCTGGGTCGTATGTAAATGGCGCGACAATAGTCCTTGACGGTGGTAATTTAGTTTCGTCAGTTAAATACAGATTATAGATAGTTATCTTTATTGCGGAATACATATTGTCCAGGTCTCCATATCATAATCCATCGGGGTGTGCGAGTGCGATCGGAAGGAGAAATATACAATGGTCCTAATATTATCTGTTGTGATATTAATAACTTATGCTTCGACCGATCCATTCGGCATTCATTGTTACATACTAATTTTCAGTTCTATCCTCCTGCTTCTTGGAAAGTTCCCTGTCTGATTGGACTTCGACTATCACAATTTTTGGATCTTCAGATTCGGATGTTGTGGTTTCGGATGTTTTGGGCGTTTCTGCAACTTCCGCGGCCTTCTTTTCGACTGGCGTTTCTTGAGGATCCGTTTCCACTTCTTTGGTAGAACTCAGCCCTTTTACGAGATCCCCCGCCTCATCCCCTTCGAGACCCAACTCTTTCACGAGATCGGCCAGTTCGGAGTCAGTTACCGATACGCCCTGGAGGCTCGTATCGTCCAGAAGAGAGCCGGCGTCGATTTCACCAGTTTCCTTGAGCTTGTCCTTCAACGGTAGTGGCTGATTTGCGAATGACGGCTTGTGGCTGGTCATCTGTAAAGGCGACGACGCTCCCGGAACGCCTATTGGCTTGACTTGAAGCGAAGGGTTATCTTCCTCGTCTTCTTCATCCCAAGTCTCCTTGAGACGTAAGAATCGGTCTAGTTCGTCGAATTCTACAGCTTCCTCGCTTGGAAAAACATTGAATAATGATTGACCATGCAAGAAAGTTGCATACTTACAAGTCTTCATATGTTCCGGGAAATGTACCTCCGACTAAGATACCTGGCAGCTGCTGCTTGTCTGGGTTACAACTCAATACCATGCTTAACATCTCGAGAGGAGGGTCGGGGACTGACTAGGAGGTGCTTTCCTTCTCCATAGTCTCTTCGCATCCTCATTTGACGCTAAGTCTGATATAACGATCAATACTCAGTGGAGTGAAGCATAAGAGCCAGAAGCTACTCACCGTATGAAGTGAAGGGGAGCTTCTTAACTTGCAGGATGCGGAGGATGTACTCTGGAACAACGTCAGGAGTGCACTACATTACCAGAGTGAAATGACGTCTCCGACCTTGTCGCTGTCTCAGAGCTGGCTGTGAAGCTATGGTCGTAAGGAATACTTCAATAGGTGGAGAAGTCATTGTGCGATCGCGAAAGTTAAGCTAGAGTGAAGTCTCGAGTCTTGGCCACCCAGATCGGCGACAGCGGTCACGTGCACGGGTCTTCTTGGCACGACACACGACACGTAAATCTCTTACCAAATGTGTGTTTGTCCACGCCTGTTATTTACCTTTACGGACAGGTCCCTCCCAGTCGTTACCTGAAAGGTACAGAATACATCTAGCAACGATGGACTCCGCAATCACCGCGCAATAAAAAATGCAAAAGGACCAAAAAGCAGGACGTATTAATGTTCATCTTGCCCTCACTTGCTTCTTGTCTTTGTCTTGCGACCCCCGAGCTCGAGCCATGGTATTCAGCTTTCTCCAGATCTTTTGTCCTACATGTTCTCGAAAACGATGTGGACTGCGATGCCTCCCCTGCTCGTCATTGGAACGCACGCCAAACCTAACGACAGACCATCGTAATTGACGATGTTGCATTTGGTTCCTCCACGACGAGGCTCCTTGTGCGCGGGAGCTCTATGCTTTTATGGGACGCTTTGAGTGACTGGTAATAATTGTTGTGGATCGGCTTCCGGCAATTTTGCGACGAGCAGGTCCTCTACATCGCTGGCGCAAAAATGACACTCCGCCTCGAACTCAAGGCAAGCATACAAGCAGTTTAACTTGTTCCATATTGGTTGGAAAAGACGCGGAGAGGTCGCAAGTCACTCTCCAGCAAGGTCCTTTCAATCAGGAGTCTATCGGAAAGGGAAAGCAAACAAAGTTCTCCACGAAAAGTCGTGTTATATTGTACGGCGGATGCGTATCCCCCCATGCGATCGTCTTCAAGCTGATCTTCTGACTGGCCATGCATTGATGTAGGCTATCTACAAGTCAGCTACTTCGACTAGATAACGCTTGTTTTCGGTACCTAGAGCTCACGGGACGCAATTAATTGATGTTTTCACATTCATCGACTTACAGCCTCTTCAAGTTCCTCGACACGAAGCGGATCAGCTGATTTGTAACGCACTGAAATCGACGAGTCACAGTGACACAACGAGACCAATCAGGCTCGGCAGCCTTGCCCATTCGCCTCCCTCTGGCCGCCCTGGCCTCGTTGCCGGCGATCTGGTGGACTCGGTGGTAGACAGAAGCCTATGGTCCCATAGTTTTGACTTCGACCGCGACGTCCGGGGAGATTGCAAACCCGATTTTGCGCCTTTTTCCAAGGTTCGTGCTGATACGAGGCTTCCATTTGCCTCTCACAAGTAGATTCCTGTGATCCAACTGTCTTTATGGTGCATCACGTGCCTGAAAGGGTCCGAACATGGGAGGATTGGTCCACAAAAGCGCAATCCGACTTCCCATTCCCATGTGACCGAGTGAACGGCGAATCACAGGATGAATGATTACCAGCCAGGTATATAACCCACAAAACTTTGAGACTGGATGTGGAGTTCCGCTCACAACCTCGTATCCGACAGAACCTGATCTCACCTCTACCTTCCCATGTCAACTCCTGCCCTCTTTCCACCGTATCGTGCGGAGCACCTCGGCTCTTTGAAGCGTCCTGCAGAGCTCCTTCAGAAGCGTGCTGCATTTGAGAAGGGCGAGGTCACCAAGGAAGAGCTCAGACCAGTAGAGGACGCAGCAATAAAGGGCATCATAGAATTACAGCGCGAAGTGGGCATGAAGGCAATAACAGATGGTGAATTCAGACGCCATATGTTTTTCGATTCCGTGAGTTGCTGCACCTTTCTGTTGTCTGACTATGCGGACATTCGGGTTTCTTTCTTAAAAGTACTATGACGCTGACTTTGCATAGGTTTTTGATAACCTGGAGGGAATGAAGCATCTTCCTATAGGTATTTGCATCCATTTATTTACTCACAAACAGTCCCACTTACTCTCATGATTCAGTCCCGATGCACATGCTGATGGTGAGTAAGCAAGACGAACACGGAGATCAAGGGGTAATGTTCTGACGTCGTTCTAGGACTACGTACCGGATGTCGCTGCTTTCAAGAAGTTGAACTTCCACGGAGGCGACTCTCACATCTGCGTGGTAGGACGGATAAATTTTTTCCAGATACTGTGCTTACGATTGTCCGTCAGAGCAAACTTCGGCGGACCAAACCTTTCTATATCGATCAATTCCAATCGCTGAAAGCGCTTACAAGACCGGAGGAGCACAATTCCCTGAAGCTCACCATGTGTGCACCGGAGTGGTACCACCTACGGCATGGCGAGTATGCATACCCTAAAGATGTATACAAGAATGACGGTATGCGTTCGCAATAGCAGCTGTGACAGACTTACTAACCATGGAAATAGATGAGTACTTCGCGGATGTTGCTCTAGCCTATCAACAGGAGATTGCAGAACTCTATTCAATTGGATGTCGTAACATTCAGTTCGATGACCCACTTCTTGCCTATTTCTGTGCGAAGGCCATGATCGAAGGGTAGATCGCACTACGCATTGGATTTGTTTCTTGGACTTTATTGACTTGCTTCAACAGCATGGAAGCCATAGGCGTTGATCACGACGCGCTTCTTAATACATACATCAGAACCTACAACAGAATTCTGGAGAGCAAACCGAAAGATATGACGGCTGGCCTCCATCTCTGCCGTGGGAACTTCAAGGACGGCGTTCACTTTAGCGAGGGTGGATACGATAGAATCGCGATTAAGCTTTTCAACGAGATCAATGTCGACTGCTACTATGTAAGTTGCGCTTCCTTAGTCTCCAGCGCTCGTCTGATTCTCTGTTTTGCCTTCAGCTTGAATACGATACTGATCGAGCGGGAACATTCGAGCCGCTAAGGCATCTTCCCAAACACAAGACGGTTGTTCTTGGATTCATTTCCTCCAAAGTCCCTAAGGTAAAATCATTCCGTTGTTTAATAACACTTGTCATGTTCTGAGCCGCTGTCGCGCTGAATAGTTGGAGGATCCGGAAGACTTGAAGGCGCGTGTCGAGCAAGCGGCAAGGGTTATTGCTGATGGTGAACCAAAACGCACGTATGAGGAAGCATTGAACCAGTGAGCTATATTCGGTACTAATTTCTCAAGCTATGAAGCTAATATCCATGCTAGAATTTGCATAAGCCCCCAATGCGGATTTGCGTCTCATGCGGAAGGCAACCCGGTCGCGTCGGAAGACCAGAAAAAGAAGCTATCGCTCGTTGTAAACACTGCCAAAACAATCTGGTCGGATGCTTAGTTTTGAGAAGATTATCTTGAAGAACGAAGAACCAATACTATGGTTGTATTCGTGTATTTTTGTCACTCAGTCACGTGATAATATGAATAAACTCAGCCACTCGGTTCTTCCATAACTTCAACTTCACATCCAACTATGAAGAAGCCCACACTGGCGATCAAGAATACTTTTCTGCCTCAGAACACACCGGGAATTCCAGAAGCGTCTACCACGATGGTCCCGCCTGCTGCTTCTCCTGTGTCTATCAAGTCCTTTTCGTCAAGTTCCTCGTTGAGTGGCACATCATCTCGTTCATCCTCTTCACGCTCTCTCAGGAGATTCAAGGCAACATCTTCCGGTTCGCTGCGCCGACGCGCTCGCCTTCTTCCCAAAGCTCATAAGCGCGGTGGAAAGGACAAGCCTATCGTTGTGCGAGACTCGAGCTCAGAAGAAATGCTTTTCCAACAGTACAAACCTCAAGGAGAGAGTGGCATTGGACTGAGATTTGACGAAAACGACTTCGTGACGGAAGCTCCGTGAGTACTATGAGAGCAGTGAATGCCCTCCAGGTTGTCGAAGCTTACATTGCAATCTATTCAGATGCGAGTCGGAGCCCGGACCCGTAGAAACGCTGAACGAATTGCGTCGTGTCTTGCAACTAATCAGTAACAAGGTGCCGAGAGCCGGAAGGAAAAGAAGCAAGAAATCCATCAAGATGAAGAAGTCATTGATTAAGTCGAGCTCAACCCAGGATGTTGGTCATCATCCTGAGGCTTCCCATTTCAGTTTCGTCAATATTTCGGGGATCATGGCCTCCAATAGTACATCATCTCAAGGTGCTGGTACTGATGTTACTGCCCTAGATGCTGTGGGTGGGAACGGGTCCGACTCTTCTGCTCCCGGAACGGAGGACGTGAAAACGGTAGGATTTCACCCTTGCTCAGGCCCTACCGGTAGTGGTAATTCTTCAGGGACCCCGGAGGACGAGGAGGGTCTACCACTAGCAAAGCCTTCTGCTTTCTTTAAGGCTATGACGTCCTGTGAGAACTGCCAGGAAGTGCATTACGATGGACTTACACTTACGTCATCTTCGGACCCTGCATCCGTTAAACATGCCACACTTGGCGAGGAAGCCACCCAAGATTTCGAATTACTTGCTCCGTCCCAACGCCAAATGAATCCGATTAAGGGATCTTCTGGTCATCCCGTCAAGCCAGTCGAAGAGCCAACTAGTCCGTGTACCACTCCGCCCCGTCCTCAGGTTCTTTGTAATAATGAGCAGGGAACGGATTGCTTCCCTTCGTTATGCACTCAGACGAAGAACCAGCAAACCCGCTTACATGAAATATGGCGGACAAAACGTCTGCGGCACCGCGACAGGACTCCACAGCGAATCCTCTGGGGTAAACCTAAAGATGACTATCAGCCGAATCCGTTATACTCTTCTTCCATTCTTGCTCAGACCTTAACTGGTTTCCATTCCGATCCTGTCAAGATTACTGCGGATACTCAAAAATATGAGGAATCTGTCTTGCTAGACAATCCTGCTGCTCCCGGCTTTCCGAACCAAGACCAGGCCACGAAAAGCATTCAGGACTTCTTTGAGAACGGAGAGCTCGGAGGATTTGAATCAAATCGAGAGGGCGCGGGCACTGCTGGGGGCGAATATCTCGTGATCCCACGTGCGTGGCTGGACGAGAATAAGCTGGAGGCACAGTCTATAGCACAACTTGATGAAGCGACAGGTCAGGAAAGCCAAACGACTTTGGCGTTCAATCCTGTTGCTACTGCTTCACTGCTGCTTAGCATTGTTACGTACCCGTTGAAAGTTGTCTGGAGGATCGCATATGGGGCATAGACACAACATTCACTAGTTTGTATACTTTATAATTAGTATGGATCGCGAAACGTTTGTTTAGGATAATTATCTTGGAAAGTGCAGTGTAATGGTACATAATGATATAGTATGGTTCGAGAACAACAAGGAATTCCGTACGAACTACAAGGAATGACGGAACGGGCTGAATGTTGATAAGGTCGAGACAGGGGGAGCGCTTTAGACGTCTTCCTCTGGATCGCCAATTCCATTTCCATGAATTGCAAAGTGTGTTTCGCTCTCTGGTAGGCATGGAGAATCGTAGATCTTGCAGATTCGAGTGTTGGCGCGCCCCTTTCTTAGTTGCAATCTATTAGTTCATAGGTATCAGGGCATAAGTAATTACTTTAGTCATATAAAATAGAAGTTGCCTACCGAGTGGTCGATGCATGCGCCATGATGTTTCCACCGATTGGTTTCTTATCATTCCCAGCGTATGGACCTGCAGCTGCATCTGGTTGGGACATGACTTGATTCGTGACAACTACGGCTATACCGAACTGTGTAAGTGTAAGGGTGATGAGATATGATAGAAAACCACGGAGACAATGGGCCATACTTCATCTGCAAGCCGTTGTAATGTACGAAGGAAACGTGCAAGGTGAGTTTGACGGGCAGAAAGTTCTCCGCGACCGCTAAAATCCGTTCGGTACAATGCTGTACACGAATCGACAATAAGAAGCGAAAACCTTGACCGCGCTTGTTAATAAAAACGATAATTAATTACTAAGCCACAAAACTCACCTGGATTCCGACATGAGCGCACTTGCATGGATGAGCAATTGCTGCTGATGATCGGCATTGTATGCTCGTGCATAAGCCACGTTATCAAGTACTTCCTCCCCGTTCAGACCATATCGTTCCGCAACAGAGAGAAGACGAACAGGCCGGAAAGTGCCTTCAGTGTCGATGTATAAACATTTCCCTTCCCCACCACCCATGCTTACGGGAAGTTGGCATGTTACTGCTAATGTGTGGCACAGCTGTGATTTACCTGTGCGGAATTCACCGAAGAGCTCTGTGATTGCACCCGTTTCGACGCCACCTGTGAATACGAGTGAACCAGATGAGAGTGGGGAAGATGAGGGTGCCCATACCAGCGAGAAGGGTGTCAAGGTTTTTTGAACCAGTCGTGATACAGACGAGCTCGGATCGTCGCGCATGTACCTCCGTTGCGCTCTGGAATCCCAGTGGAATGATCTTCAGAGCTACAAATTTCGATCACAATATAAGATCAGTCAAGTCCAAGGCAAAGGATCAAAGCGATCACGTACCCTCTGCCAGTATCTTATCTGCTTTCTGTTCTGAAATCCCTCTTATACCTAATAAGACCTTCTTAGGTGTATATGCGACAGACTCTATGGTATTCAACCCGGCATCTGACAGTTTCTTGACGTCCTGGGGGGATATACCCACCTCCTGTGTTTACATCACGTATGAGAAATTGGGAAAGGATGTGATGAAGATGTTCTGTTGGTGTACGCACCTGAAGCTTTGTTACCAACAACGGACCAGCTGCGAACGACTGTTCCTCCTCGTATTCTTGCTGTGAGTTCTGGGACATGTTTGAGCAGGACGACTGTGAATATCGAATGGGCGCTACTTGTGTGGTTCGTATTGGATGGACACGACAAAAACAACCGCGTAATTAACATGGTCAAATCACGTGGTCGTTTCATGATTCATACCTTTAAGTTTAATAATACTTACCTCGACTTTTAAGTAAATAGCAGGGTGGAGAATGAAGAGTTGGATTAGGGAGTATAATATTGAAAGTACTAGTTGCTAAAATGTCTATTGTGACTCAAAAAGCGATCCTTCATCAATCTTCAGTTCAACGTCATCCAAGCCTTCAATAGTAGGCGATTTCTTCTTGCGCCTCCCAGCTTTCATCCGTGAATAGCGCAAAATAGGTGGACTGGAAATCGGTATCCGTTTTTCTTCCGGTAAGTTCTTGCTAAGAAGATGTTCGAGGTACGATACAGCGTCAATGTCGAGCACTAGCTTCGGCCAGCGTAGCATCTCGTATACGTTAAGATCTGAGGCACTCACAACGTCCACGTCAGGTACGTTGCGGCAGACTCGCTCCAGACGAGCAGGAGGCTCTTCCCCGCCGGCAACGAGTAGCGTACGTGACCAACCAAGCGTATTAATTCGTTTCGCAAAATCACTCGTCTTAGCACCCGGCCAATCAAGCGTCGGTGCGATAGCCAGCGCACGCTCCTGTACTTTCGCAGAAAGTGCGACACGCAGCCCCATTTGCCGGACCTTGCGTGGTAAAGATGTCGCAAAATCACGAGGCCTAGGACCAAATGCTACACCTCCACCACGTAGCATGGGTGACTGACCATCACCAAGGCGCGCCATTCCGGAGCCCTTCTGAGGACGAATTTTTCGACCAGAACCACGAACTTCACCTCGAGTTTTTGTGTTAGCCGTGCCTTGTCGCAACGCGTCACGGTAGAAGTTGACACAAAGGTAGAGGATGTCGCGGCGGATCGGATGGGCAAAGATGGAGGGGTCGAGGACTGCAACTTGTTCGTCCGTCGACTCGACATTCTCCAATAAGCTGGTCAAGGCAACGTAGACGGGTTCATCTTGAAAACTGAGCGGTACTAGACACGATATGATAAGTGCATGTTAGTATTTGTGGGAAAAAAACAAACAAACGTTTTGCGGATGAGGACGGTGCAGCGACTGCAAAAGTGCGCCTTGAGGGTGCTATGCTCGGCTGAGTAACAGTTCGCCTGAGAGTTGCAAGCATGACGATGAGAACTAGAGAATAATTATTTTGACTTATTTTTTGAGAGGTGAGCGATTCGGAATCGTCCGAAAACAGGACCCTAGACATCACATGCTCTGGAGCAGCTTGGTGCTCACTGTTCACGTTCAGCAGCATTCACGGCCTGCAGCAACTCCAGAGCCGTAAGTCCTTATCTCTCATGGTTTGTCAGCCATTCAGGAAGCCTTTCGTCCATTCTGACGGTAGAGTGTGTGGATTTTGATGGTCTAGAGGATGGATGCAAACTGCAAAGATTGGATGGAGAATGGACGGCATCTCTTGCTTTCACGAACTCATGCTGATCTCTATTTTGGCCATTAGCTCTCAAGCATTAACGATGGAGTATCAACCAGTGCAAACATTCGGGAAAAAGAAGGTACCCTCGTCCTGTTTTTATGTTTGCGTAGCACAATCTCTTAACGGAAGAAACGCAGAACGCTACCGCGGTTGCCCATGCTCGCTCAGGCAAGGGTCTCGTCAAAATTAACGGATCACCCATACATCTCCTCCAACCCGAGATCCTTCGCTTCAAGGTGTACGAAGCTATCCTCGTTGTCGGAGAGGAGACTTTCCAACCAATCGATGTCCGCGTTCGCGTGAAGGGAGGTGGACATGTATCACAGGTGTACGCTATCCGCCAGGCCATCTCGAAGGCTGTCGTTGCTTTCTATGCGAAGAACTTCGATGCCTCCAGTGCATTTGAGCTAAAGAAGAAGCTTGTTACATATGATAGAACCCTGCTCATCGCCGACCCGCGTCGGATGGAACCCAAGAAATTCGGTGGCCAAGGTGCTCGTGCTCGTAGACAAAAGAGGTGCGGTCCTGCACGTTTTCCTGATTATACGAGGCGCTCACGACTCTTCTTTCTAGTTACCGTTGAGCGTCTGGTGCACGGATACATATTTCCTCTCCTCATGTATGCCGTACATACGTGCGCTTATTGCATTCATGTTATCGCACTTTGCTAAAAGAATATGCACGTTTTTATAACAATGATATTTGCGCGGATGCAAGTACGAAATGAATACAGGATGAATCGCAGAGTCAGGAAGCGGATGTCGAATCTCGAATTTGAGTCGTTCGTTACTGTTGATGCCTAACACACTCGAGGAACCCCCTTTCGAAGTAAAATTGACCGAGATGGCCAATGATCCTGGAAAGAGTATCTGTAGCTTTCTGGGCATCCTCGGCGGGGAGTTTCTTGAACATGCGTCTGAGAAGTCGAACGTCGGTACCGAATTCCCCCTGCAACGGACTCGGACACGGTTCCACTCTCTCGCTATTGGATTCGTCCATCGGTTTATTATTCTTCATCGCGCCGCAGAGCAAGCGTGGGTATATAGATGGAAGCATCTTACTAGCCTCGTATTGCCTTTTTGCGCTCATCTTTGCCTGAAGGCGATTCGCTTCGGCGGCGCTGACATCCATCGCCTTAATTCGTACAGAAGGCGGAGGGCTTGCGGTCGGAACGCTCTCATCGTCGCAATCGTCCCGAGGCCAGACATCGTCGTCCGCAATATTGGAGCAGTAGGATTCCTCCTCTTCCTTCTCCTCCTCGCTGATCACTGGGTCTCTATCGTGAAAACGGCTGTTTGACCACGACTGGTCTTTGAAAAACTCAGTTGCTCTGGAGCTAGATATTTCGCGCCGCCGCCGTTTCTCAACTCGCGGAAGTTGTGCAGCGTTGGAGGGCAGAGGTTGAGGCCCAGAGGAACTGGAAGAAGTGATAGGTCGGTTGAGAATGGTGGAAGAGATGGGACTACTTGGTCTAGTCAAATTAGTTGGACTAGCAGGAGTAGCGTGACGAATGGGATTTATGAGTCTGGCGAAGCTGAAAGGGCTGGCGGGTCTGGTCTGATTGCTAGGGTCAGGACTGTCCGGACTGACCACTGGCCTGGTTGAGGACTGTCCCTGACCAGTCTCTGTCGGTGCCTCACCCGTGTCAGTAGTGTCCGTCACAGTTCGGGGCGAAACAGCAGGCGCCCCAATTTTGCCTACAGTGAGCACGTCGATCCAGAGCGAGTTATCCACCGTCGATGGGTGGAAGCGTACTCGCTTCTTAGTCTTCTTAGTCTGCTGCGGAGGCTCTGGTGTCGATTCTGGAGTTTCTGTTCCGGGTTCGCATTTCCTTCGCTTAGAAGGCGAAAAGGAAGTATCATAGTCTGACCCTGAGGTATCAGAAGGTGGGCTGAGCCCCGCTATAGGAGAAGTGTCCCCTGTTGCGTCGCGGGTCCGTTTTAACGACCGACTAGGAGGTGCGCCTGACTCTGACGTTGGTGTAGTATTAGACCCGGCAGTTGTGCTTTGGTGAGCTTCGGAGGCATCGCATAATGCCTACCATTGATAATGAGAGCGACAGATGAAACGGGAAGAAAACTGTACATACAGAGCAGCCATCCGTTGAATCAGGTATCGCAGTGGTGGATGATTCGGAATTTGTCTGCATTGACATGTTGAGGAGATGACGGGAGAAAGGGAGAAGTGAATCGGATGCTTCATTGTGCCCTCTTTGAAGTGTATTATTTGTGATGTGGCCCTTGTATTGGAGTCTGTAGCAACGGGATACATAGGCCTGCTTTGTGGCCTGAACATGTCGTGGTCGTGATGTGGATGCCTTGTTCAGCAGCGGTGAGAATGCATTACTATATTGGGCGTATAGGCGCACAAGTGCATAGCATGCTTCTTCTCGTCCGTCTTCCTTCTTCCTCGTCCTCTCCTCCTTATTTTTTGGTCCCGCTCCCGGCACGAAGTAAATGGATTCAAGCAATCTCTTTTCTCAATCTCCCAGCTCACAGAGTCGTAACTTTCCCCAAATCTTCGTCGACGCCACTGGTACTCCATTGTCAATATTCGTCGAGTCAAACGGAATCTCTGACAACAGGCCAAAACTCATCAAAACCCTCCGCGTACGTGCATCACCCTCTTTTGTTCATTTTCGGACATCGCATATCAAATTCTCACAATTTTGTCCGCCACGCCCGCGGTTTTAGAATCACGGTGCGAGCATATGTGCCGATGTCAGCATCGCACGTATAATCCTTGTTGAACCCGATACGTCCGAGGGGCGGCACTTCGTCCGTGACTGGGGCATGGACCCGGGAAAGGTCATCCTCGAGGTTGCTTGGGTCCGTCGCTGTCTTGAGGACGGACGTGCCCTGCTTGAGCATGATGCTTGGGGTGGATGTGGCAACCTCGATGGAACCCCACTAGAGGACGAGCCGGTGGATGAGGAAGAGCCAGGGTTATTCACGAATAGCAATGCCGTTGTTCTAAACGGTAGGCCTTCGCCGTCGTCCTCTAAAAGTGCTCCACCTCGGAATTCTACCGCGTCGAGTTTGCCCGGTGGTCGAAGAACTTCTATCCTCCCTACGCCTCGAACAAGTCCAGGTGATTACAACCAAGCAAATTCGAATACGCAACCTGTTCAGGATCTCGGCGCGCCTTCCTCACAAAGATTGCCCACGCCTCCATCGTCTACGTCGGGACCGATGCCGCTACCTATGCCCTCTACGCAGTTCCCGCAAAATATGCCTCCAAACATGCCGTCAAACGGAATGCCGCCTTATGGACAGCTGGTCCCACAGGCAGCCTTCCCCGTCAACGCTCTGGATCCGCAGTTAATGCAAGCGTTTTCTATGATGAATAACCCAGAGGCTATGAATCTATTCATGATGATGATGCAAGGGATGCATCCAAATGGTGCGATCATGCGTCCCGCATGGCAAGGACAGCCTCCTCAAAGCTTCACACAGATTCTTCCTGGGTTTCAAATGTTTCAGCAAATGCAGCCGCTGCAGCCTTTTCCAACACCTCCCCAAGACATGAATGGACAATCCGAAAACGCGCCACCGACGACTCGGGATCCATCCTCTCCAGTAAAGACCGAACCCCGTAGATCCATGTCGCCTCTGCCTCTCATCACAGCGGTGGATGAGAGCGATAGTGATAGCCCTCCGTCAAGACAGTCTATTCTTAAGCAAAGAGGAAAGAAGCGGGCGCGCGATTCTGCTGGTCCATACTCTTCGAAACCTGCAAAGCGCTCTAGATCTCCTTCCGCTTCGCGCGATAAGAGGCGTGAAAAGAAACGTTCTTCACTCTCGATTGAGCACACAAGCAGCTCACCGTCAACGGTAAAAAGAGACAGGTCACCAATCGCTGGCATCTTCACCGCCAAGGATCGAAGCCCTATGACATTCTTTGTCCAGGTACAGATGAGAAATAGACAGACTGTCATAAAGCAAATTAGGGTGCGACTTATTTAAGATTAACCAATCATTTAGTGTGCTAACTTTTTCCAATTCCTGCAAGTCGAATGGAGGGAAGATAGTTTTTGGTCCGTCCGATGCTGATTTTATTCTTCTTGATACCTCACCGGGGAAGGAACGAGATACATGGCTGAAGTCCGTCAAGGAGTCGAAGGTATGATTTGTTTAATTTATGAAAATACCGCTATACTCAAACCAACCCGGAAGCGATTCGCGTTACGACCTGGATTTGTAGAAGCTTGCATCAACTCACGGGGCTTAGTAGAAGAAGAAGATTTCGTCATTGAAATGGGGAAGAATGGGAAGAAAGGGAAGAAAAGCTCTTCGTCCAGTCGAAAGAAAAGACAAGTGACTGTGGAATCAGAGGATTCTTTTCCAACTGAGCAATCCTCCAAGGACCGCACCTCAACTTCCCGAACACCATCCCCACCGGCCATCTGCCAGATACCTTCCACTAGCAGACGTTCTCTGTTCACAAAGGAGGACCTGGAGTATTCTGCTACTTTTGCGCGGCACTTTCTACGTAAGCACCCAGAAGCGACCAATAGCGCCATTGCGACTGAACTTGCAAAACGGGTATGTTCTCCGCAAGTCTCGTTATGAA
The DNA here is from genome assembly GCA_032164295.1 of Inonotus obliquus. Taxonomy (NCBI): domain Eukaryota; kingdom Fungi; phylum Basidiomycota; class Agaricomycetes; order Hymenochaetales; family Hymenochaetaceae; genus Inonotus; species Inonotus obliquus. The sequence goes on along the minus strand of JAJHTX010000001.1, from coordinate 2,412,502 downwards.
GGAAGGTTTATGCTCAAGAAGTTTATATTGATACTCCGGAGCAGGCCCCGAGTCATCCGATAGGATCGTGGACGGGAGCATTTTACGGAGAACGGCGCGAGGAAATGGATCGGATACGTCAGGAGCTTAGCGAAGAAAAACGGAAAAGGTCCTCTAACAAGACTTTCAGTGGAAGCGAACCGGAGGTCGAGGCGCAACTGTACCAACCTAGTGAAACAAGCACTGCCCGCGGTGCAACTGATGCCAGCAACGAATTACCACAACGGCTGAAAGAGGAACAGTCAAGACTACTTGACGCTGACTTGAAAACAATCGTCGACTTCTTCGCGGTCGCGGAGCCGCCGGAAAACGTGACTGATGATGGTGCCTTGTGGGCGGCTATTACTCGAGAAGTGCGTCATGTATTTCTTGCTGATTTAATACTTTTATTGATGACCCAAGTGACCAGTATGAGTGCCACACGGCACGAAGCTGGCAAGACTTTTACGAGGCAAATCAGGAAATAGTCAACCAACGATTACGTGAAGCGCTGAATATGCCTCCAGTAAACACCAATGGAACACAGTGACTTTGTTTTCTTTCCGGTTTACTTGTAGATCACAATTTCCCTCTCAACAACTTATTAGACAGTATCTGATGGGCTGCTGTTGAAAAATCTCCACTGCAATCACACGACAAGTTTTGGATGCCTATGCAACAATTTTTGATGCTCGACAAGAACATGCATTCTCCGTCGAAACAGGGAATATAGGTGGAAATAGCAAAGAATACGGGTAGTAATGGTAGGGAATCTAAGCAAAGCACGTAAGCATACGCATCCTCTAAGTATAGACAGTTTAGCCAGAGCCTGAAATAGTAGAAAGAAGTTAAAAACACATCAGAAATAAATGATAAGGACTAAGTACCTCCAGAATAAACTTTGCCGAACATAACCTCCTGGATCTTGTCGTAGAGTGCCAATACACCAGCACCAGCGACACCACGAAGAATGTTGGCACCAGCGCCCTTGAATAGCGACCTCGTACCCTCCTTCGCGATGATCTGTGTACCGCAGTCAAACATTGACTTGTAGTGAACTCCGCCACCGGACGTCATCATCATGCGACGACTGAATTGCATAAAATCAGTGACACATGGCAATACGAACACTCTAGACTTACCGAATAGTATCCAGAGGGTAGGAAGCAAGACCAGCACCAATCGTAACACCCCAACCGAGACCGAACGACGCGAGGAAGGATCCTTCAAGCGGACCAACAAGTACCACGGGCTCTGAACAAACAGTCAGAATTAATTCTCGAACTTCAGAGCACGAAGAACTTACTGAGTGAGTCGTAGATACCGAAGTAGAGACCACGATAGACGATGATACCAACGACCGACGGGACGAATCCACGGTAGAGACCAGCAATACCGTCTGACTGAAGGGTCTTCTTGTAAACATCGACAAGTCCATTGAATTGACGAGCTCCTCCACCCTTGGCCGACTTGGCGTCATTCGCAAGACGTGTACGCGCGTAGTCAAGAGAGTACACGAAGAGGAGAGACGTGGCACCGGCCGCACCACCAGAAGCGACATTGCCAGCGAACCATTTCCAGTAGCCCTCGTTCTTCTTGAAGCCGAATAGTGACTTGAAGTAGTCCTCTAGAATAAGAGGTTAAGACCCATACTATAAAGTCAGTCTGCGAAGAAACTGACTGAAGGCAAAGTTCAACGCCTGTGTAGGGAAGTAACGAATGACGTTTGCGGTGTTGCCACGCCATAATGACAAAAGACCCTCATCGCGGTACGTGCGACCGAAGCAGTCCGAGATACCCTTGTACGGAGACGCAAGACGACCTTGCTTGATCTATACAAGTCTTAAGAACAAGTGTCGCCACAGGTCAAACAAATTCCTTACCATCTCATCCTACAGAAAGGCGGACAATGCCACGTGAGTCGACGAAACCGGGTGGCAATAACAATCACAAACCTGATTTTGAATGAGGAGCTTTAAGGGGGAGATGAGCTGGGGGACATCGGCGGAGTACATGAAAACAGGAACTAACCTTGATACGCTCAATGGGCGCAGCAGAAGTTTTTGCGACGGCCTGAGAGCACAATCTTCAATGCCAGCACTAGCCGTACAATAAGCTAATCCTTACCGCAGAGACACCGCCCATAAGGAAGTCGGCTGGACGAAATCAGAGTGCCAGGTCAGCACCAGGAAGATACGCAGAAAATGAGAAAGTGGAGCTGAAAAAAAATGGAAAAAAAGATAGAACGTACTTGCGAAATCCTTCGCAGACTTGACTTTTTTGACTTCGGCCATTGTGGTGGACGGTGGAAGGAAAAGAGGAGAAAGAAGACTGAGTGGAGGTTGTGGTAAGAGTGAAAGACGGGACGGCAGTTGATGCAACTTTTTGTACGGCCAGCGGAAAAAACCGGGGTTGGTCCTTGTTGAAACTCCGCTCGGCCCGAAAAAGTAACGCTCTCTCACTGGTCGGTGACTTGAAGCCCACCAATCGCATTCAGTGCTCATACATACTTCCATATTGGATGATCTACCCAACCGCTACAGAAAAAGTCATTAAATCATGTGCACAAACAGTACGGAGCAGAATACTATCTAATACCCAAGAGACGAAGAAAGAAATAAACAATAATACTATGGCCATCTTGGCCCGGCAGTGCCGTTCGGACGAGAGAGGTACGGATTGTATGGTGGAGCTCCATGTCGGGACGCCTCCGCCGTGTTGTATGATGGCACTCCAGATCCGTTCGTTGTCGCACCCGTTTGCTGGTAAGGAGGTCCTCCGTATGGGATAAATCGGCGCTGGGTGGTGGGTGGTGGCACAGGCGGAAGATGTGACTGATAGTAGATAGGCGAGTTCGCGGTTGGAGGAGAGTGAAGGTGGTGCGTACTACCGACAGACGAGCTTGACATTTGACGCGGAGTCGGGGGCGGGAAGGTCAGGCTCGGGTACGGAGAATGCACCTCTGAGATTGAAGAAGCCGAGGACGCTCTGTTGACGTAACCGTTCGTCAGCTTCTCTCCTCCGACTGGCGACGGAACGGGTACGTCATCCACGCGACTCTTCTTGTGTGATCCTATGTCCTCGTCCAGCTCCTCCACAGATTCCGCTGCCTTGCGCTTCGGAGCTCTTGCAGGCGCAGGTGGTAGTGACGGCCGTGGCGGCCGTGCGTCTTCATCGTCCGAGTCCAGCGTAAGGTCGATCACAACAGAAGAAATAGCTTTGGTGACTGCCGCAATCGACCCGTTTCCATTAGCAATGCCAACTGTGGGAGACGAGCTATCAAGAGACAGCTCTCGCTTGACACGAGTCTCGTCCTCGTTATCAGAGTCAGAATCGAGAACGACAACGTCATCCGGCGGATGTGATGGCATCTGATCCGTAGAGTTTGTCCTTCTCTGAGACGAAACTTGCGTCTGGCTGCTAGACCTCATTCCTAAGGACACTGTCACTTTACTCGTGTCCTTTTTCCCGTGCGTATCCAGCCAGGCCTTTGAACCAAACTTATTGTCGCTTGTGTGCCATTCTCCATCAGGTTCAACTTCAACTTCTTCGACACTTTCGGGCGTCTGTTGCAGAATGTTCTCGAAATAGCTGCAAATAAAAGCTCAACTCGAGTATACACCAGGCAGTTGATAGAGGTACGCACCCATCCACGATCAACTCCTCCGGGTTCAACATTTTTTCGCAGACAGGGCACAACCATGTTGTGGTCTGTTCCATGACCGAATACCATGAAACAGCGTCGAAGCACTGAGAATGGACGCATTTTGCCGAGCGACTGGGAATGCTTATGCGGGTATAACTCAACTATAGAACACTATCAGCCTTGCTGTAACACCGATCCTACTGAAAGGCATACCGGGCACTTGAGAGTCATCTTCTGTTTCCCTATCACAATGTCATCGTCCTCCAATGCCGACTTCGCCACTGGAACAAGTTAGCACGGTTGTCATTCTCTAGAGGAAAGACAAACTTTGGGCCTTGATATCCTCCGCGGGTCGGAATTTTCCCTTCCTTAAGCGATCCACGAGCTGATCAACACTCGTTGTCTCTACGAGGAATACGACCAAATAGAATTTCTAATGAATCAACGGTTACAGAAGCTAGAATAACAACGCGAGAACTCTCAAACCTTTGCCGGGGTGTTTTGTTGACTATTGACGTAGATCATTTCGATCCTGTTTTGTTGTCCAGCAGCCATCCGTACTAGCCTACCCAGATCCGCGGGAGGCGCAGTACCGGGCTTTTTCTTGATGCCTTTCAAATTGGCTTGTAAAGGCGTGTTGTTCACGCGCACCTCGCAGGTCGCGGGGAACTCGATAGGACACAATGACGTGTTTGTCCGAAACCCCGATAACGAAGGAGTATAGAAAGTGTTCGTTGTGCAATACAGTCGGAGTTGGTATTTCGAACTGTGAGCGGATATCTGAGCTAGATCAACTAGGACACAAGAAGCACCGACGAACCCAGGCATAGCGAGCTTGTTAATTTGTTCCTGATTAAGTGAGAATGCAAGTGTCTGGCTCCTCCTATCCATTGTGCCCGTCGATTCTGGGGACGTGTCAAAATTGCGATTGGTCTGCAACAAGTTCGGCCTTACCTGGACACTCGACAACGGTTGAGACGGCCTGGTCTATTCTGTAGAATGGAGATGACTTGAAACGAATCGGGACCGATGAGGATGGGGCTGAAAACCTGTCAGCCTAAAGACTAATGGCAGCATAATGAGTGCTCACTTGGCCTAACTGGAGATACTGCTGGCGCTGGAAAAGGCCTGCGAGGAGGTGCATATGGATCATAACGTCCTATGGATCCCGCGCCCACATTGTTTACAGAGTGAAGATTACTTGCTGGGGGTCGGGGAGGCACATATGCCGAGCCGTGAGCGTTGTTGAGGGAAAAATTGTGGTTCGTGAATGATTGATTAGCTGTCGAGCTAGTGTACCTACACGATTTAGATGAAAACAAGGATTAGACAGAAGTACTCGAGGGGAATGTAGCCTAGAGCAGCATGAAACCAACGAAATACCGACGTACATTCCCGAGTTCCGAACCTGGTACAGTACAGTACGAGCGCGTGCCCACATGTCAGCATATCGTAAATAACGATATCTTTCCAGCTCAGAGGTGATTCTGTCTATAAGTTCCTGTTTCTTCCCAGTCTTGGACAGAGAGATGCCGTTTTCTTCATTCAGGCCGGTGATGATCTGCTTCAGTCTATCCACTGTATTCGACTTGACGCTATGCCGGAGATTCTAATCGACCACACGGTCAACGGTGCATGAAAGAGATACAGATCAGAGAGATACGCACGTCAAAGTCGGTCCATACAGCATCGTCTTGCCGGCTGGAGGAAGCCATGTCGGAGGTTGGCGACTGAGCAACTTGAAAGTACGCAACCTCTCTCCTTCAGGCTGATGCAGTTGGTGGCTGAGTAAACGCTGACTAAGCATCATGTTCTCCCAAAGTGATCACTCGACATTTCTATCCATCTTACCATCAGCTCCTATTCTCTAGCCAGACGAATTCCTCTCTGAGAGCTTGTTCTCAAGTGATGTCTGATACGGAAGATGATAAACTTTCCAGAGAGGAAAGAGAAGCCAAAGAATTAGCCGAAAGACGGAAGGAGGAGGAGGAACAAGCGGGTTAGTATTCATTGAAAATCAATTCAATGCATCAATGAAATAAGCGTATATCTAATACCATAGGTCTTCCATATCGATGGCAGCAGCAGCTTGGTGATGTCGACATCACTGTTCCAGTTCCGAAAGGCACACGCTCAAGGGATCTAAGCATTGTTATTGGCAAGAAGAATCTAAGCGTTGGATTTAAAGGTCAAGAACCTATCATGGCCGGTGAACTTTGCAAAGAGATTAAGGTTGAGGATAGCACCTGGACTCTCGGTACATCTGTTCGAATTCGATACTTGCGCATACAGTTAGCCTTATTCAGCATTCACTCGTTAGAGGACCAAGAAAAAGTCTTCATCCATCTGGAGAAGATTAATAACATGACTTGGTGGGAGAACGTGCTCACTCATCATCCGAAAATCGACACGCGAAAGATTGTACCAGAGAATAGCAAACTCAGTGACTTGGACGGTGAAACTAGGTAAGTAATCGAATTAATCTTGGATTCATGATAATCTCATTCATCTCATAGAGCGATGGTAGAAAAGATGATGGTAAGCAATTGATGTGCAGTGGGAAATTTCAAGACTAACGGGCTTATTTCAAGTATGATAATCAACGGAAGGTATGAGTATGTCGAAGGTTCTTGATATCTGACTCCCAGTAATGTTGCATGCAGCAAATGGGTCTTCCGACTTCTGACGAGCAAAAGAAGATGGATGTAAGCATACAACACAGGTCATATGCATAACATCCTCAAGCTTGATTTCTGCAGATGCTCGAGAAGTTCAAAGCCGCCCATCCTGAGTTAGACTTCTCAAAGGCCAAGATCACATAGAGTAAAGAAGGTACCATCGTTGGTACGCTCTTCATCTGAGTTCCGGGATATACTTAGTATTAACCATGATATCAGATGACAGAAATACTCTGAGTTGTAATATTGCTGTTGTTTTGTAGTCCTGCTTGGCTATTGAATGTTTTGTTTGTAATTTGTTTGTCCGTCGTGTCGATCCTCCCCAGATGTCTCCCATTCATTCAGCCTGCCCAAGCTACCTGCACTCCTTCTCGGTCGGATGCTCAGCTTGCTTCAGTATGTTGCTGCTAGGCCGCAAATCCACTTAGCATCTCGTCTGCATCAATGCATCAATGTTCGATACTCAACAAGTGCTTCGTATCTTTCTTCGTCTGTTACACACTTTCCTAGATTAATCCAACTTCGTCCGTACCAAGAAGCATGTCTGCAAACATGCCTCGAAACGCTACGCGAGAAACACACGAGTCGCATTGGCATATCACTTCCAACTGGTTCTGGAAAGACAACTATTTTCGTCTCACTCATTTCGATGCTTCAGCCCCCTGAGCATAATCCTGAGGCGAAACGAGCGTTGATCATTGTGAACAGCGTCGAATTGGCGAGACAGTCGGCTGAACAAGTGACAAGGATGTTTCCTCATTTGAGCGTGGAGATTGATCAAGGAACGAAGTATAAAGCAACTGGATTGGCCGATGTGTGAGTCGTCTACTTTCATTCCAGACACACATGCTAATTTTCTCGCCTTAGGACCGTCGCGACTTACCAGAGTCTTCTAAAGGACGCCAGGCTCGCCAAGTTTAACCCTAATGGATTAAAATGCATCATAGTTGATGAAGCTCATCATTCAGCTGCTCCTTCGTATGTCGCAAACCTTATTGGAAGCCCAGCGTTTAAATAACTTCTAATTAGCTATCGCAAAATACTTTCCCGCTTTGATCCAAACATTCGACATCCAGATGTGGACTTCCCCCCTCCAGAGCTGGCTCATACTATACCAATAATTGGGTTTTCAGCTACGTTCAGTCGTCATGACGGACTTGCACTTGGTTCCGTCTTTCAGCGCATTGTTTATCATCGTGATTTCTTAGAGATGATAAAAGAACAATGGTGAGCAACTTTTCTTCCTACCAGCCTGAAATTTTCTTGTGTTGCTCATTGATACCATTGTAGGCTTTGCAACGTACGCTTCACGTCAGTGAAGGCCAAATTGGACCTCAGCAGCGTCACGATAAACACTCGCTCTGGAGAATTCAATCCGACCAGCCTGGCTCATGTTGTCAACACGGAAGCGATTAATAGGCTTGTTGTCTCTAGCTGGCTCGATAAGGCCTGTAAGCAGCTCTCATCCGGTACAGTTCAGCAGTTTTCTTATACATATCGGACTCGCAGCAACACGACGGTCAACACTTGTCTTCTGTGTCAACCTCGCACACCTACGAGGGCTAACAGAATCATTCAGGGAAGCTGGGATTGATGCACGATACGTCTATGCCAATACGCCAGCCAAGGAGCGAAAGGCTTTGGTTGACGCATTCAAGGCGGGCGAGTTCCCAGTCCTTATGAACGTCGGTTGGTCTTTTGCTAATTCGTTCCGAGGTTTCAAGTTCAGATCTTAATTGTCATCGTTCAGCAATTTTGACGGAGGGAGCTGATATTCCAAACATTGATTGTGTCGTTGTTGCAAAGCCAACTCGGTCAAGGAATGTATTCGCACAGATGGTAAGGGTGCTCTATTCAACGAGAAACGAGATATTAACTATTCGCTAGATTGGTAGAGGAATGAGGCTATCGCCACAGACAGGAAAGGAAGACTGCCACATTATCGATTTTGTCGATAGCGCGACGCGAATTCCTGGGATAGTGTCAATACCGACACTCTTCGGTCTGAATCCAGATGACGCAATAGAAGGTCGGCAGATAAGACTTGCGGCGAAGGCTCAACAGCTTATAACGTTTCTACAGATGAGACGCCGGAGGAACTTGAGGTTCGCGCTTTGAAACAGATTGAAGATGATAGCACGGGAACGGTTGACAGCGACGATGTACCGTATCCAACATCAGTCACGTATATCGACTATGACAACCCGTTCGATCTCGTTCAAGATGCCTCTGGTGCACCTCATATCACCAGGATGTCTCGATTCGGTTGGGTAGGCTGTGGTGATAATGTGTACGTCTTAGAATGCATGGGGAAAGGTTATATTAAGATTGAACCTGAATTTAACGGTGATGGTCAGTCTTATTCACCTCCATTCGCTGGCTACGATGTTCACCGTCAGTTACTTTAGGACAAACCCTGTTCCGTGCAAACTATGTTGAGCCAGTACCCGAATGGGAATGGAAGCACAGTCCCTTCAGAAAGGCTCGATTCAGGAGACCTCGGCTTGTCTTAACTTCTGGGACCTTGGATGAGGCGGTCCGAGGATGCGACAGATATGCGACTACGAAAGTTGTTCGTGGTAATCTTGCACTAGGGTATGTATAACTCTTCTCTGAGAGGATGTGAACGTTGATCCGCATCGTATCCAAAGACTGCATCGAACAGCGAATTGGCGAAGGGCTCCGGCAACCGATAGTCAAAAGAATATGTTAAAGAAAGTGCTCATGAAAATCCAGGGTGGAGGGTCGAGCAAGCAAGTAGACATCGATTCTCTGACTAAAGGTCAAGCAGCCAATCTAATCACACGACTCAAACACGGTGCAAAGGTAATTTTGAGTTATTCTGTTCCACTATATTACAACCTATGGACTGATTATGGTGATTGGATTGCATAGGGCCGTTATGATAAAAAGATAAAGCAAAAGCTTAACATTGAAATGAAACAGGCCCGTTTGATTGAGAGGGAAAGAAAACGCAGAGCAAGGGAGCACGTCACCGTCGGACCACTCCATACCAACGATAGCCAATACCAAGTATCGAAATTAGCATAATCATGGCCTTATCCCAGCTTTCGATGCTTCCTCTCCGAGCAAAGGCGAGATTGCCCTAACACTATGCAAAGATAGAACAGCCGCCCTCTGCGCGAGATGCATCGCCGCATCCAAACGTTCGGGATTATGGAATGTCGTCGGGTCCTTCACGAGGGAAGCGCAGAGTGCTCCTGCGAGGGAGTCACCTGCCCCTGTTACGCTTATGATTTCCTCTGGTTCGACGGGTAGAGCGGGGTAGTGCTTCAAAACTACGAGCTCCTTTCCTTGCAGACCCTTGGCGACGACATACCCTTTCAGTGGATTGCTAGCTTCGAAATTCCATGGCGAATCGATGATGTCCTCCCCTGAAATGCGCATCACAACCACAACGCCCTTCTCACCGCACTTGACAATAAGGTTCTGGAAGAATGGTAGCAAGTTCACCGCCATCTGCGCGATCCCGTCCCGAATGAGGAACATTAAATCGCCTTTGTCTTTAACGGGACACGCAGGCCTCCTAGCAAGTTGTTCGAGATCCAATCGCCATTGTGACCCGAGGTTGAAACTGTGGAGGACTTCCCACCATACGCGATGGTTGATCATCCCTCGAGTTTCTGAGTTGGCTTCGCGGTAGAGATGTGCTAGTTCGAGTGTGTTGGGAGCGGCATATGTGACTGGGGAATTTGCCGCTGTTTTGTCGTTCGTAATAAGTTGTTCGAGGATTCCGGGGAGGATTGAGACGGATTTGGAGACTGATGTTGGTTCACTGTATGGGTATAGATTAGTTTTTTCGCCGTAGCTTTCTCTTGATTCGGACACTTACAAGAACGCTATAATTCGTGTACAAACATCATTACTCCCTCAAATATCTAATGGATGAATGCGGTACTTACAAGGAATCGGATCCGGGAGACTCCAACAATACTTCAAAAGCGCCGAGATGGTCGTTTGTGACAAATTACCATCCATCACAACCAAAGCGGGATTCTCGTCACGGAGCCGATCAAGTACCTGCGAAATATATTACACTCTTAAGTTAAATGAAAAGGAAGGTAATATTACTCTGACTTACAGCAGCCTCGGATAGATTGCGAATAATATCCATATCCGCTACGCCACCCACGAGGGAGCCAGCAGCATCAAGCACCATATCACACACCGCTGTTCTTTGCTCTGAAGTCCTTAAAAGTCCATCGTTCCGTATACCAAGGACATCGTGTTCATCGACTATGAATGATGAGAACTCATCATTCTTCCCAATAGGAGATACGAGGAGTGTAGCGTCGGGATCACTGTCAGGACCGGCTGCGAGAACGCGATGAGCTGCTTCAGCTATGTTGCGCGCGACGCCGCCGACGGAGAGGCTAACGGTTCCAGGAGCAGTTGTTTGGGTGATTACGCGCGTTAGGCCTCGGGAGACTCGACCGGTGATGTCTACTGCTGCTGCGCCTACTACCACTAGCTTAGGGGCTGCCTAGTTTCTCACCGGTTAGATGAGGAAGCTTCAAAGCAACGAGTTCAATTACCCTCGGTTCCGAATCAGATTCGATTGTCCAGTCCTGTGAAGGGGTTTGCCTCTGTTTGTGTTCTTCGGAGGTAGTAGTGGTTCTTGCGGATGTGGCTGGCGAATTCCCTAGCTGAAAACCAGACGGTGTTATCAAACGTGGAACTCATACATCTTACATTGGACGGTAGAACTTGCAGGTTCATCGGACTCCACTTGTCTCCCGTCTTCCAATCTTGCGAGCTCCACCGAAATTTGACTTCCTGATATACTCATCAATTCAAATTGTTGGCAAAGGGCGATCGACAGCCTACCTATCACCGCCGTATTCTCAATAAGAGCCACATCTGAAGCCTTCACTAAGAACGTCAACGAGGTGAGATATATTAGAATAGCATACTATTCTCCAATGATTTGCCTCCGGTCAATTCGAGGACACGAGAAAGGAGCCAAGGCGTAACATCTTTCCCCTTTTTACTGATTCCGTATTCTTCAGACTCTCGAATTGCCTGTTCAACGGCCGTTTGCACTTCTGCACCTTGCGCAGCATATTGCTCGGGCATCGGTGCTGCGAAGAGCGTACCGTTCTGGAGACCAAGACGAGCTTGTGCATCTGAGGAGCCTCGAATATTAGAACAGGGAAGTTTTTTTAGCTGAGGGAACACGATTCACCAAGAATCTCCGCTGCTGCTCGAGGGTTGTTGATCTTCCAATTTGTCTAGAAAAAGTCATATCCCATTATTAGTTGATGTATGTTAGCCAATAACTAGAACTTACCTCGAAATCGCTCTGTCCACAAAAGAAAGCTGGGAAATTGTAAGTTTCTCCATACGTCACGACTGGAACGCCGAGAGTCTCCTGGAACGGATTAAGTTCCGAAGCTTGAAGAGAGTGGCAGAGTTGAACGACTGACGAGATACTCCAAAGTCCTGTCAGACAGAAAATGTGTATCTCGATACAGTTAACATACACTCAGCAATGAAGCTCACCTTCCGATATCCAAGATTGACTTTACACCACAGGATACGACGCCAACGGGACACCTCGTTAGCTCATGTAGATCAGCAGAGATATCCATAGCTAGCAAATATTCATTAGAAAACACTGTAGTATTTGACAGAGCCTCTCACTATCTTGGGCACCGCGATGTACACCGCCCAAACTAGATAGCGTAACCCGTAATCGGTACTCAGTACGGACAGCAATCTGCATTGACATACCCTCCAGTAGCAAAGACTCTAATACCAGCCAAGTGCGCAAAAATGAGTGTTCCGCATATTGTGGTCCCGCCGTCCAGTCTCTGGCTAATAATAGGTCCAATATCCCGTCTCGAAACCTAACATCCATCCCGACGATAAACACCCAATTTTAATGTAGTCTCATAAAAACAGCCCTACCTTAACGAGGCTCTTATTCCCCACAGTATCCGCAAGCCTCTCCAGCTCTCCTTCCGTCAACCCAATCTTCACACGCCCACCAATAATTCCAATAGTAGCAGGAACAGCTCCTTGTTCACGTACAATCTTTTCAAGATTCCGGGCTACTGCGAGATTGGTAGGTGGTGGCATGCCATTTGTTACTAGTGCTGTTTCAAGAGCAACTATAGGTTTACGTGAGCTTGAAGAG